>JAACJL010000059.1:1200000-1887777 GCA_013053245.1 Agrocybe pediades
CGCAGCAGCACCACGTTGGGCTTCACTCGACCCATCATCGTAAGGAACGGCATATTGGAAAGTTGATGGATGAGAGTGGTTGTCGTTAGTTCGCTCTTGATGCCGCGCGTCCTGCCTCAAAGATAAAGCAGGCGACGCAGCGGTGGCGCTATCATGTTGAGCTTCGCTCGACCCATCATTGAAAGGTGCAGCATGTTGGAAAGTTGGCTGGTGGAGGTTGAACTGAGGCACAAGGCCGCCATACCAAGGCCGATCTATATCTTGAGCAGAAAGCCTTGGTAAAGAGAATCTAAAATGAACGAATGAATGAAATGGTCATGAGTTCGAAAGTCTATCAGTCGTAGGCACGAACTCGAAAGTAACTTACCGTCTTGACGAAGTTACATTGTTATCGCTGAGATTACTCACGGCCGGTGAGAGATTCACCCTTCGACTAGCATCTTCAGCGTTACTGTTCGCTGCTGTTTGGGAATGTCGAGATGAAGGAGTTGTAGAATGACTCGTCGCTCTCCCATTGAGAGGATTGGAATCCGACATGTTCATGCGAGGCAGTACTCGCGGTCCAAACCCTAACCTAAGAGGATTCCCATGATCCAAACTCCTTAGAGTTTCCTGGTCCGCCGTGTTCCTGGCGAAAGACAGCGATGTTGGGTTAGCGAATAGATAAGACGGTGTGTCTTCCGAGACCCAAGAGCCTACTGGCTCGGAAAAAGTGCCGTTGCTGTTCGTATATGTACGTCGCATGTTACGAATCACGGAAGGCGCGATAGTGGACGACCCTGAGGTCGCAAAAAGGACAGGTTGTGGATGTCGGGCATCCCATCTTCCATCGGAAACTGATGGTCCGAGGTTATGACTGGGCAAGCCCGTGTTACCATCTTCCAAACTATTCCTATTAGCATCGTCTCGTGATTCTGACACCCCACGAGTACTCATCGCCGCATCTGCCGAAGACATCCACAAAGAGGTTGGAGGGGTGCCAACAATTTCACGTTCCTCCATCCAGCTGTGCAAGTCTCTGAGTATTGGCGAAGGGAGCGGGTGATCTCTCAAGCTGGGATGTGTTGTCGCAGAGGGCGCCCTTCTAGTAGGTGTCGGGAATGGATTTTGCCACCGCGCTGTCCAAGGATTTGTGGTGGAAGGACTAGCAGCATTGGCAGTGGCACCCGATGTTTCGTCGTCCTCGTTGTTGAGGAAGGGCACTCTGTCGTTCCAATCTTCCCCTTCAGTGGCGGTGGCTACAGAAGGAATTGGAGGAAGTGTGGGAGGTTCTGGACCTGCAGTTCGGCTCAGCATCTCCGCTACTATTTCCTCCTCCTCCTCTGCCTCATATTGTTCTTCCTCCGGCTCTGGCTGCGCCACTCCTACACCCACAGATAACGCGAGTGGAGATGATGAACGTAAACGTTCAAGGGCGGAGTCGAGATGAACCCGGAATCCGTTTTGCATCTGGTAGTGTCTTTCAGGTTGAGATTCCGCTGCTGCTCCTCGTGAAAGTTCATGAGATGATGAAAGAGGCAGAAAGCGGAAGGGAGCTATTTCAAAAGAATAAAATCAGATATGCATTGTTTTAATACAAGTCAACACTTGCTATTGTGAAATGCGGACTCGGATCCTTCTTCTGTACTTTGTTCCTCGCGTGTAGGATCAACACTGAGCGAAGAAGAGTCTAGTATGGTAGTTGAGGTGCTTCCGAAAACATTATCTGGAAAAGGAATCATCGGCCTCTGTGCATTCGAAGTGATAGTTCGAGACGGACTTGTTGATATACTGATTGGAGGCAACGTTGGGGGAGGTGTAGGTGGCCTTGATAGAGGTTCAGGAGGGTACGATCGACGGAGAAGAGACATTTCAGATTCAAAGGCATTGAACCTCTCCAACGACAAGCGATAGCTGTCCGCTGCCGGCGTTCGGTGTTGCTCCTGACCAGTGGGACTGGCAGCAGGTACAGTCCTTGGAGATCCACGAGACTCTTCCACATAATCCGCCATGTCAATATCTTCAATCACAGGGGTGGGTATCCTTGGTGGTACAAGCGGCACACCAGGATCCAGCACGATGATGGGGCGCCCACTAGAGGTTCCGACCCTGTCTTCCCTCGACATGCTCATCGAGCTCGAGCTGGAATTGGATCCAGAGACTATCGTAGACGATCCTGCAGATTCGCTGCTTTCTGAGAAACTGCTAGAACTTCGAGCTCGTTTGTTTCGATCGTTACCATTATTCCCACTTCCTCCGGCGTCTGTTGAGCCCACGGGACTGCCGAGGTCGACGCCGAACTGTTCAAAGGACCTTTTGAAATTATTGGTATTGGGTTGTATTGAGAGCTGGAGTTGGGGAGGACAGTTGGAAGACATGAAGATAGGGAGGAAGGAGGAAGAGAGGTGGTGCTGTCTGTGGGTTGCCTGTTCAAAGATGCTCAGGCCGTGACAAATGAGACCGTTGATCTGGCTATTTCGGGTCAGCACACCCGTCGTTTTACTTTCCTTTAAGCTCAGTTCTCGTGTCCTGCACCGTGAAGACCTGCTTTCACTTTTCAGACTATACGAGAGATGTTTTGCAAAAGGAGGACACCGAAGAGACAATTAATGTAGGAGACACATAAAACGTGGGAAAGGAGAGGCATGCAAGTGCTTGTAGGTGATGCGGCAACTCTGATGTCTTTTCCTTCATCCATGACGACCACTCATCTGCATTGTTAAGAACTGTCTTAGATTCCTTGTTCACCTTCCATAACAAAAAGGGTTATCACTTTGGAAACTGCTTCATCTCCTCAAAAGCCTGCCGATGGCGCTCCAAGCACCATGTCGTACATCATGTATCATTGCCCTGGTTAGATCCCCGGAAAGCTCCTTCCATGTCCTTTGGTTCATGTTTACGCGACTCCATGGCCCGGCACTTGGCTGAATCTTCTGGCTGAAAGGGCTTAGGCAAGCGCGAGGCAGCACAGTGTGTACACACACCCAGCGCCTTCTGGGTTGTGGGGATGTTTACACTCTCAGGCAAAACTTCGGCGGGTGTGAGATAGAGCGGCCTATATGATAATTCATCGTTGGGTTTGGGTTCCGGAACGTAAACTGCCCACACGTTGTTAATGTGATATCTGTTAGACAGTAATCATTAGGAAACCCCTGTGGACATACACCCAGGCTACTACCTATTATACGTGCTCGGACAAAAATCTATTTCATTGGGGCCTCCAAATTTTCCAACGTGAAATCTATCGTTTTCCACAGAAGACTGTACTCGGGATCTCATCACTGCGTGTAATTGTCGTGGATTCCGGAAATATGAATCCGCCCAGAACGCTACTGAGGAGACGGAGCGGAGCTGCTTCATCTCCACCTCTTCGCGCCGGGCGCTCATGGTACACAGTCATGGACTGTTATCGATTGCAAGTTGCAACAACGCTCTAGCTGCATTCTCAGCAGCCACTAGGCATGTTATACTCGAGTTTTTTTGTGTTGATGTAGTTGGACATGGGAACGAGGGATAAACATAGGTTCGCCACAGGTTCTAAGCACAAAATTATCCTCAGGAAGACTTGTTGTCACATACGGATGGGCTTGATATCTGTAGATGGATTAAGATGTTGTATGTATGTATCGTTTTCAAACCATTACTCAACTCGAGTACTTTTAAACCTCAGGCCTGTGGCCCAACGAAGAGGCCAAAATCAAATCTTACCTTCATGCCTGCATTTTTTCTTATTTTCGCATTGAGCATGGTTAGACTTTGCTCGGCTACCCAGAGTTGACGGTGTCATCCTTCTATCTGGCATGATTGCCAGGTAAAAGTCTTTCCCTCATTCGTGATCCTTGCACCATCTTACACTCATTCATTGAATATTCTATCTTGGTAACCTACACGACGATACAAATACATAATAGATCCCCAATATACCCAGTAATCCCATATACACATAGTTAAATGTGTATTCTCCCATTTATAAGACGAAAGAAAAAACGAAAGAAAAAATCTCAACAGATCAACACACATCCATCCTCTACCTCTCATCCCTCATCCCCGTAACTCCGCAGGCTCCCAAACCTCCGGGAAAGGATACCACGAAAGCGGGAGCTCCCTCAAACTAATCCTCCCATCCTCCTCAAGCCTTCTCTCAATATCAAAATCCAACCACCTATCCTCATAATGGCTCTGCCCCGCCGGCTTCATGCGATACTCGAACCCAATCCGAGTGAGCGAAGGCACGCACGACGCGATGTATATCCCGAAATCTCTCCTGTCTGCGCGGAGAAACGCAGCTGGGTCCAGCTGCGTACGCTCATCGCACCCTTCGAAAGGGATCCCTAGGCGGAGAAATTTGAGGTGTTGGAAGTTTTCGAGTGCAGCGCCGTAGTCTGTCTGGACTCGCAACAGAATCAAGGTCAGTCAAAAGCAATCTTTCAGAAAAAAAATTGAAACAAATAATAATAACGCACCCAATAATGCCCAACGTCTCCTTCGTGGTACCCACAACTCTCGATCTCTATGAACTCCAGCTTAGGACACGCCTTATACAACCTCTCAAGCAGGTGATACTCCAACCCATCCTCAATCATCACTCTAAACAACCTCATATATTTCCCGCTCTTATTTGATATCATATTCTCAATCATATTCCTAACTCGCCAGCCCGGCAAGCCAAGTGGTATCCTCGGATGGTTGATCACCGCCAAAACCGCCAGCCTCTCGAGAGAGCGCATGCACTCGAAGATTTTATCAATATTGCACAGGGTGGACACCGCCAGGTGTTTAATCTGCCCTAGCGCAAGGTCTGGGGAAACGTCCTCCCATGGTTGACGAGGTGTACTTCCCACTGGTGCAAGGCAGAACGATTGCGAGACGCTAGGCGCTACGCCCTGCAAGTTCCCAGAAATCATAACCCGCAAATCCCGTAATTTTGGCATCCTCCGCACGGCATCCGATAGAATGGTGGTATCGCCGTGCCCTTCTGGTTCGGGTCCCGTCAAAACGAGCGTCTCGAGATTCGGCAACGGGAGGTAGACCAAGTTGGATAGCGCATAGTATCTGCCCGAAATTTGCAGGTACTTCAGCGAGTCCGATGGCATCAGGAGGAAGAACGACCATAGTGTGAATTGGGACGCGAGTTCAGCACTCCAGTGTCGTTTCCTGTATTCCCGTGTGTAATAGCTGAGATCGTGGTATTTTTTATCGTGTGGGCCTTCTCCGACCCGGAGGGCTTCTGCGACGGGTAGGAACGTGAATCGTTCCAATTGGAAGTGAGGAGCAGGATTCTTTGGAAAGAGGTCCAGATTGAGAGGGGTATCCGTCATCCTCAGGTCTTTAATATTGGCACAACCAAATAGCGCCTGGAAAAGCGTCGTGGGTGGATGAAACGGGCATGTTATTTGGAAAATGTGTATATTCGTCATGGCGGGGAGTGCTACTTCCAGTTTATCCATATGCAAAGGAGTGTAATTCCCTGTGTGTATCGTTCCCCATAGTGGGGGAGAGGCGTCGGGCCAGTAATCTGGCCAGTCAAGGTGAAAGTATCTGGTAAGAGGTGACCGGTGATGATCCAATCAGTTCCCGAGTCCCAGTCAAGAAAGTGAAGTAAGCACCAAACTCACTTGAAATATTTCCATAGTTCCTGAGGAAAGAAGTGCAGTCCTGATTCTTCGTCATGCTTGTTTGGATGTGGCCATCGCACGTTAGCAAATAAAACTGGCTTGGTACAGTGCCGGACCCAACGGCAAACGAGGGAAAGATGACTGAGGACGGCCCGCCGATCCTTGTCGTTGTAACAGGCGTCTACTTCGTCTAAGATCTGGTATAGAACATCCTGGTTGAGTGACTGCATACGAGTTAGGATCTGGCTGTGGTTCAGGAATCAGAACAACCTCGATGGTCCTTTCTGGGCATCATCTGATAATTTAGTAAGAGATGACATATCCGGGCCGACTTACAGATAGTAGCATGAGTAATATTTAGCACTACTGCTCTTACGCAGCTTGGATCACTGAGAAACTCGTACTCTTTGACGAGCGCCTAACATTGACTATAAGATCGTGATAAACGAGTTTACAAAATTTGAGATTGTTGCTTAATCTATACAGCGAATATGAAAGTAACAGAATGAATAATCGTCGTCATTAACAAACATGGGAATAAAATCATGGGCGACCTTATTCCAGATCTTAGAATCCACCATGGTCCAACCAACCACTGCACCTCATACAGCGTATTTCTGAGTCCACTCCTGGCTCACCCTCTGAGCATCCTTCTCGTCCTCCTTGTAGTGTTTCGCGACATCGGTTGCCAAAGGATCATCGGGATTTGGGGCGGAGAGTAAAGCTTGTACGGAAAGAAGGACTGTTCGGATTTGGAGGGCGGGAGACCATTTATCTATCGCCAGAAATGAATAAAGGGTAAAGAATGGCTGGCGAAAGATGTACCTTTAAGAATATCCAAACATATCCGTCCGAGTTTATCTGGATTTAATGAGATTAAATCAAGTTCATGGTTATCGTGGATAACAGAGGCGACGAACTAACCGATATTGGGGTGGTAAATCTTTGTCAAGAACCTGACCTTTGGAGGTGCCATAGGGTATTCTTCCGGAAGGAACAGCTCCAACTTGAACTTGCCATCTTCACAGACTCGTCAACGCATGCCAATCAACTTACAAAGAGAACAAAGCGTACTCTGGAAAGGACTTCCTCCTGGACCCTCAATGATCACGTCAAAATATCTCAAATTATCCTCATGAGGCAGAGCAGAGATTCCGGGAGCAGGATCTGCGACAAGACGCTCTGTTTCCTACAGAACAAGACGCGATGAGCTCAGTGGCTTTGATTGCTAAAAGGAGAGAATAGCCGACCTTGATAATTCGCTACAATCAGATAGCGAGCTTGTCAGTGAATGAAGTTTACAGGTATAGCAGAAGATCGCTGTACTTTGGGAAGAGCCATCTTTGTTAAAGGATGGTCTGATAACCTTGTATCGAGGAGACTGTGATGAGATGAGAGAAAGCAATGAAGTACTTACTCGCTGCTAAAGCTCGAGATATCAGCCGATTACATCAGCCAATGACTTGCCGCTACCGGCTCCGAGCTTCCGGCCTTGGGCGTTAACTTGTACCTGACCCTACTACTCTTACATCGCCTGGAGGTCGTATAGACTTGAATTATGGGCCTCAATATTTGAGGAATTTTATAGGCAAATTTTTACGACGCAAAGCAGCTCGAATGGTCGCATGAAAGGCACTCGGCGACTCGGGGGATGTTGACAAACAGAGACATACTGAAGACCCGTGCGGGGATTCGCCAGTGCTAATGACATCGTGCTGCACACATCCTTCATGTCGGGTATCCTTCCTTCTCTCGAGACTTTCGCAAAGGTCGTACATTTTCTCGTAAACTAAGCTTTCTGCTCTGACCATGCTTTAGGGAGCAGCCGCCACAGCAGCGACCTTGTCGACCTTAGGTTTGTCTTATCCACGTGAAATTGAACACGAAGTACTAATGACTGACCTTCTAATGGGATTATTATAGGCGTAGGTCTCATCTACTATGGCCAAAACTACTTGATATATCCGTCCGCATTTCCTCCCGGCTCGCGCATAGGTATGGTACCGTAAACCATGTCTAATAACAAACCCTAACCGAAATTATAGATGTCGCTGTGCCGTCCGACTTCGAACTGCCATATGAAGATCTGCAATTGAAGACTCCCGACGACGTAACCTTGAAATGCTATCTATTACCGCAGAGGAAGGAGATCGAGCATGGGGCCTCGCACATAGATATTCCAGAAAGCATGTCGGACGACGAGGTGCGTTTTGCCACTATATTGCTCGAGACAACTGCAATTCACCCGCCACATTCAGTTTGCCGCCACACGACCAACAGTCATCATGTTCCACGGCAACGGCGGGAACCTGGGCCACCGCATCCCACTGGCGGGTATCTTTTACAAGAGAATGCGATGCAACGTTCTGATGATGTGCTATCGAGGGTACGTTTACATTTCTATTGAATCAGGGGACGCCGGATTCATGGGACACCGAATTCACGGCTTCGCTTTTTTGCAGGTACGGTCACTCAGAAGGATCTCCCTCAGAGAAAGGTGTGTTGGATAGACCCTATTGGGACGTAATATTCTTACGTCTATGTTGCAAGGCTTGCGGATAGACGCCCAGACAGGCTTGGATTATTTGACCACACACCCCACCTTCAAGCACACTCCCATTGTAAGTATCTCTATCTTGTAGTATCTTAATTATCTTAATTTGTTGCAGGTTCTTTATGGGCAATCCATAGGGGGTGCCGTCTCTATTGACCTCGCCAGTAGGAATCCAACCAAGGTGAGCCCCAGTCTCACTAACCCCATTCTGTATAACTCATGAAGTCTACACCCGGCATTTCACAGATAGCAGCTCTTGTTCTGGAGAACACATTCACCTCGCTGCCCAGCCTTGTACCCCACGCCCTACCCGTTCTAGGTCCTTTCTCTTTCCTCTGCCATCAGAAATGGGATTCAGCTTCAAAAATTCCTCTCATCCCTGCTACTACCCCCATTCTGATGCTCAGTGGAGCCAGAGACGAAATTGTACCCAGGGAACATATGCGAGCTCTATGGGAAGCCGTTGCCAAACGAGGTGAAAAGAAGAAGGTCAACGGGAGTGAGTACAAAGTTGGCCTGGAGAGAGCCAAATACATGGAATTCGAATACGGCGGACACAGTATGTCTGTTACCATTGCTTTACCTTGGCGAACCTCTTACCTATCCTGAACCTCTCAATAGATGATACCTGCACCCAACCCGGCTATTGGAGTGCCATTGCTGAATTCATCGCAAGTCTGAAGAGAGATACGACCGCTGAAAAGTCGCCCCAAAGTGCACTCTGATGAATTGATACCCCACTCTATCCCTCGAAATTCTTATCTCCGGAAATGGATCTTGTTCTGGATACCTATCGCCTGATTGTTCGTCATCCTGAATTCAGGACTTGTAGCATATAATGATATTGTCAGGACTATGTACTACAATAATTCGCCGTTACTTGAAGCTTATTTAAACCCTTCGACCATCACGTCTAACTCGAACACGGTGTACTTGAACTGGTCTAAAGGCGCGTTCGATGATATCTTGATATGTAGGAGACCTAATCCTGATATCTTGCTGTCGCTGCAGTTCTTTGCTCTGTCAATCAGTTATGTCATCGGTGGCGAATGTCGCAAAACATCATTGAAGACGTGCTAACAAGGCTTCTGGCTTATCTCTGCGGTTTCTGGCTCCTGATCTTGTAAGACAACGGCTTGAAAACCCTCGACCACTGGTTGAGACAGAATAGTCGTCCCAGGCCTTATAAGAAGGCTTGAAAATCGGACCCATTCGAAACGACACTAGATCTAGTCATTTATATGCTGGAATGTACGCCTGATTTTTCAAGCATCCCTCAACGTTGAAGGCGACTTTGCATACCTCTTCCACACACGGTCTTTTTCTGCCTCATACCAACCTACCAACATCAAGCTCAAAGCTCAAACAACAATGCGTTCTTTCAGTCAGCCCTTCCTTATCATTCCAGTCGCCACTCTCCTTGTCACGCTATCTCTCCTGTTTGGAAGCGCGCACTCGGCACCGCTCAATCCCAGTGGTGATATCCAAGCGGATTCACACAACAAGCGCCACCTCCTGTCCTCGCCCCCTATCGTTTCGTTCGAGCAAGTTTTCGTGGTGAACAACGACGACGCGGTTGGACGCGTCCAGAATAGCGCTGATGGCGAGCGAGTTCTGTCAGACGCGGACGTCGACCACCACCATCACTATCACCACATCCCTTATGAGAACTTTTCAAAGCCCGTCTACCCTAAGAACTGGCCGCCCTTCAAACTCTATCCAGGCTCGCCTGCTGGACTGCCCGCGTATTTCCACAAGTATGCTATGTTGAAGAAGGGCATCTTAGCGCGTCTTCAGAAGAAATTGGACGCGCAGCTCAGCAAGGCTGCGTCTGATATCACCCACTTGATCCAGCTCGCAGAGAACAAGCAAACGACCGCGAATGATTATGAGGAGGATATGAAAGGTAGGCGACGATTGTTTCTCGGTGTAAGTTAATTATAGCCGTTCTAATGCCTAGCGCCTTTTTTCATTTTTACTGTTTACAGTGGATTGTTAAGCCGGTGCGCTCGTACGCCGAGGACCGCGAGCAGCGCGTGTCGGGACGTCCTCTGGATGTGGTTTAGCGCCTTTCTCATAAGAGTATTAGACTAGGTACGTAATATATCATTTTTCTTCTAATAGCGTGATATCGCGAGTGAGTGTTGACAGATTCCTTTTCAATGCTTTCATAGCTTCTGTTGGCCTTTTTTTGTATACCATACGACTCAATGCTCCACTGCTTATGTAGAGCTGTATACCAGGATTCTTGTACGAGTACCGACTCCCTTCATGAAAGATGAAAGGATTTTTTTTACAGTAGAAAGAGCCCTTGGGAAACGGAACAGAACCCTCGCGGTCACAATCAATGAAAACGAGCTAGCAAACGCCAGCTGGCTGCTCTGAGTACTCAAGTACTCAGGGATAGTGTTTTAGACTGCCCGACATCCATACAGTTGGTTTTTTGGGATTTAATATACGCGCTGGAAAATTGATGTGCACACGTCAATTGTCACCACGGAATTGTTTACGTCCATAATTCGCCAGAGGAGCTCTGGCTCCATCTTCCATTACATGGGTGTGTTCATGATTCATTGCACCCGTACTTCTTACTTCGAGCTTCCAAGACAATTCAATGCTTAGCTTGCAGTCTCTTGCAGTTCAACGACGAGTCGAGTCGAATGCGTTGGGCATTTGGTTTTTGGTATGAACGATGATGACGGATTCCCCGAAGCTCGTAAAACAGAGCTGTAACCGGGGTCCTACAATTCCGGATCCTTGGCATGGTAAAACGGGAAGCATCAGGAAAGCATCATGCCAACATCCAAAACGGCTAACGAGAACGTGGTGATAACAGGCTGCCTAAAAAGGTAAGCCTCTTACGTCTTTACTCCTAAACGACTTCTTAGTCGCTCTCAGAAGCCATGAAGTATTTTTGTACATGTCAGGGTTAATACAGAGGAAGAAAAAATGTACGGCAGTCCATTCAATCTCGACATACACACCATGAGTTTCGCAATTTTCATCGGCGGTGGCATCCGGAGGGAAACGTGAACCTAAACGAAAAAAAAACGAGGCGGTTCTACGCGGAATGGTATTTAAAGAAGGGCATTTTGAGCTTTTGGAATCCATCGACCCAGTCGCCTTTCTCAGCTCTCTCAACTTCCCTCACTCACTAGTCTTTCAGACAACCCCCACATTCTTTTTACTACATTCAAAATGTTCTTCCGCTCCGCTGCTATCCTCACCACTTTGGCTTGCGCCGCCGGCTCCTTCGCTGCACCTCTCCTCGGTGGTCTCCTTGGAGGCGCTGAGCTTCCTACCAATGGTCTCGCCGCTCGTCAACTCGATTTCGGTTCTCTCTTGGCCGGTCTTCCTGGAGCACCCAAAGTCGCTCAGCGCGAAGAAAATGCTGCTGAAGGCCTCATTGGCGGTGGCCTCCTAGCCGGTATTCTCGGCCGTGATGAGGCGCACGCAACCCTCCCTGATGTTTTTGCGCACGCTTGTGCCGAAATCACCCCCATTGCTGAGGAACTTCGTATGTTTTCTATTTGGTCCTTTTATCTTCTATTATTCATTTAGGTTTCATTTTAGGTGCTGCCGTTGGTGTCGCAGTTGGTGTTGATATCGATGTCAACGTTGTTGTTGGCCTCCTCGGAAAGATTGTCGTCATTCTCAAGGGTGTCCTCGTCGATGTCCAATTCATCCTCAGCAATCCCGCTGGCTTTGTCCTTAGCTTGAAGGGAACAATCCTCAGCATCAAGGAAGTCGGTCTCGTTGTCTCCACCCTCCTCTACGTGAGTTAATTTTCCGGTTTTGGACTTTCGCACTGTTTACTTATACTTCATCCCTAGGTTGTTGTCACTGTCGTTGCCATCGTCCTCCGCGCTGTTAACGTCTCCGTTCACGCTGTTGTCCTCCCTCTCGTTGCTCAGATTGGGTAAGTTATCGCTTTCTTGTCTGCTTTTCAGTCTATTAAATTTTCGTTTCAGCGTTCTCCTCGCCCAGATCATTGTTGTCGTCCTCCGCATCGTACCAGGTCTCCTTGCACACATCGTTGTCATCATCCACCCCATTGTTGCTGACATCTACTTCCTCCGCTACACCGACCTCATTGCCTGCCTCCACCTCGTTGCCTCTGCCAACTAAGGGCTGTTCTGAGTTTGGAATGAAGTCGAAGTTTCATTTTTTGGGTTTACCGTACATCACTATAGCATACCACACTAGCACGTTATACCCTAATGCATTTTTTCTTGCGCGCAACTGTCATCGAGAGTGATCGTCTCTGACAATCTTCGTATTCCTCGAAAATTTGGAGTCAAGTTTTCTTTCGTCGTCATTTAATGGTTGGTCTCCAAGCTTTAGGGCAGCAAAGTTGTATTGGGGCATGTGCATGTGTCGTTTTTCTTTTACTCTGAAGTGGATACCTATTCATTCGTACACTCGAGTTGTTCTAAATATAGATTTTATGTAGCGCAACGCGACGCGCGTCTCACGTCGTAGTTTATCACGCTCTGTGGGCTTCTGTGGGGCGTGACGCTCCCGTTGCCGTCAACTTGAACGAGGACTAATGACACCGGTACCGATCCCTCTTCAATGCCAACCACTGCCAACCAGCGGGAGTCTCGGCAAATGATTTTTTTTCTCAGCGCGTACTCCGCATGGGTACGTATTGGCTCATATACGCTCGTGTATTCGCGGCGTAAGCCAGGACAAATCAACATATTCACCTCTTCTCCGGATTGCGACGGCAACAATCATGCATGTGCAACCAATTACACTGTAATCATCAGCGGAGGAATGACAAGTGGAAGACCCTATTTGGCAAATCTCCCGGTTTTCTGTGTCATGCATGCTCCAATCACGTCAAAAAACCACGCTAGAAGCTGATCTGCGAATTTCTTCTCTGCGTAGGGTCATCCAATCTTTAATCTATACCGGCTCCCGCAACTGATTAAGAAATTTGAAAAAATATCACACGAAGCGCGAGCTATGGTCTCTTGTGGTGGTATATAATGTGCTCTCGCGAAGCTCGGTTTTCTCTCATCGACATCTCGTCGTTTTCCTCGCTCTCGAGTTCTCTGCCAGTCGCTCTTTTCGCAAAGCTCCCGCCCCCACATTCTTTTGAAATCAAACAGACACCAAGATGCTCTTCCGCTCGATTGGAATCTTCGCTGCTTTGGCTTGCGCTGCTACCTCATTTGCTGCTCCTCTTTCTGCCCCCTCCGAAGAACTCGCTGGAGTTGCCCCAGTAGTAGAGGGAGTCGCCCTTCCTCCTGTTTCGGGCTTGCCACCTACCACTGACATCAACCCCGACGACCTTGTCGCAGCAGTCGAGAACCTGCCTGAGTTCATCGCTGCGCGTGGTACAGGCGCTCACCCCACCATCCCCGAAATCTTCGCCAACGCCACTCAGAAACTCAAGCCTATCAACGACAAGATCCGTAAGTCACCATTCTCTTTTTGCCGTCCTTTCCATACTCAACCTCTCAATGCAGGCGCCGAATTGAAAGCTGGTTCCGCTGCTGGCAAGGCCGACGTCGACGCTATCGTCGGTCTCCTCGTCGAGATCATCGGCGTCCTCAACACCGTCCTTGCTGACCTCGGATACGTCCTCAACAACCCCGTCGGCTTCGTCCTCAGCCTACAAGGCGTCAACCTCGGCATCAAGGAAGTCGGCCTTCTCGTGTCTACTCTTCTCCACGTTAGTATTCTCTCCTGGTCGTAGAAAGACGCTAGTTACTAACCAACTCTCCACTCCACAGGTCGTCGTAACCGTCCTCGCTCTCGTCCTCCGCATCGTCGACGTCGCCCTGCACGGCAAACTCCTCCCCATCATCGCAGAGATTGGGTAAGTTCCACCTTCTTTCACCCACAAATCGATTCATGCTCCCCTTACTAAACCACTCTTTTCTTCCTCCCTCCTTAGCTCTCTCCTCGTCCAAATCATCGTCCTCGTCCTGCGCCTCGTGCCCGGTCTCCTGGTGCACATCGTCGACGTCATCTTCCCCATCGTCAAAGACATCAAGTTCCTCCACTGGGACGACCTCATCACCAAGCTGAACCTCATCGGAGTCAAAGCTTAAACGCGCTCCCCGCACTTGTCGTCGTTGTCGTATTAGAATCGATTATTTTCGTTCTGTTATGTCGGAGTCATACATCCTAATCAATTTTCTTTTCTTGTGTCTCTTTCAAATACGATCTTAACGAGCAAACACTTGTGGGAATGTGTTTTCAACTGAATTTAACATTCAGGGTTGGCTTGAAAGGCACAGAAATGGGACCTACTACTCTGTATTATCAACTGTACGCGCGACAGAGAAACAACGTCCACTAGGACTTACATAACACCCTTGTGAGAGAAAACATGACGCTAGATAGTACTACTATTTTTGCGCACTCAGCTAGCTGGTTCATACCTAGACCGACACTTCTAACATGAATATAACACAATAAATACAGTCAACCAGTCAAAGAAATCAAGTAAGAAGAATAGAATAAGAAAGTGCAACTACGCTTGCGACTCGGGACAAAAGAAAAATAAATAGAAAGACGAAGCAGTACAAAAACGCGTTTCTAAAAAAGTACTAGGCGAGGACGAGGAAGAGAAAATACAAAAGCAAGAAAAAGAATAGTAGTATGTTTAAATGGAGTGCATCGTCTCTACAAGTGACGTCCGTAGCAGGCTCTTCTCAGGCTTAACTCCTCCATCTTTTGTTCGTGCTGAGCCTACAAAATCACAACCTACTCCTACTAGTGCGAGTAAAGTTCGAATAAAAGAAATAACAGCAAATATAGGCATCACAAAAAATATGAATAAAGTTGCAGACCCCATAACTAGTCCTCAATTACGGAGACGCTGGCGGAGGAACAAACTCCCCTCTATCAATCCTAGCAGCAGCAGCCAACACACTCGCACATCCCGCAATAGGCATATCACCAGATGGCGACTCGGTCTGCGTCCTCCTCGTCGCCGTCGTCGACACCGCCCTCTGCCTGACATACCCTCCCCCACCCCCTCCGAGTCCTCTCCTATCCTCATCAAACCGGAGGACAGTCCCGCTCTTCCTCAGCCCACTAATCCCAGAGAATGATCCACCCTCGCTACCTGCGTTCAAACCAATCGGTCTCGGGTCCGCACTGTCGCCTGCTGATCTGCTAGCACCAATAGCACTTCCACTTCCACCTCCGAAGTGCCCGATGACAGTCCCAGATCTCTTCCTCGACGCCATCACAGTCTGCGATGACAGCAGTTGGGCGTTGGAAGCTCTACGAGCGATAACCGGTCCAGTCTGCCTCGTAGCAGGGGGCATCGTCGCTGCCGTTCTGGGATGCAGCAAATGGCTGCTTGAAGGCGAGGTTGGCTCGACGACTGCCCGAACAGGAATCATGCTGTGGATAGGAGACGCTGCGAGCAGTCCTGATTTGGCAGTACTTGTTACACGCTGAGGTGAAGAAGACCATGGTTGTGCGGCGGACAAAGGATTACTAGTGCTGCCTGTCGCCTGTACTTGAGGATGCGAAGGACTTGGAGTGGCACCTGAAGGAGATGGTGGGTACAGAGGCGATAAAGGCGAAGGTGGTGGATGGCGGAAGCTAGACGAAGGAGGAAGAGTTGGTACAGGCGGTGGTGGATCGTCCTGTGAAGGTGTCGGGCGCAAATGGGCAAGCGATGCTCGTCTCTTGATTATCTTCGTGCCAGGTGACTGAGCTGACTGGGACAAGGAAGGAGGGGCAAGAAGTCTTTCCCGTCTAGGCGATGAAGAATTTGAAGGAGGTTTCCATATCGGCGAAGAATGAACAGGCGAGGGAGACGATTGTATCTGAACAGGAGGCACAGACAGGGGCGATGGCCTCTTTTTCTTCGTGATCGACAATGAGGGTGCAAGTGTCAAGGCAGGTTTGAGTGTTGTAGTAACGGGTGGTGGTTTTGTAGGAGCTGAGAAACTTCGAGCAGCTGACTTTGGGCGAATGACACCACCACCGAATCTCATGAGAGCTTCCTGCATGGAAGACAAGCGAGTACCGGACCCAAATGTTGGTGTCCCGCAGCGAGAGCCAACGCGCTCCATGTCCATGCCAACCTCCAAATCGTCTCTATAATGTTTGTCGTAGATGGACGTTTCTGAGAATTGAGTCTGTATCGATAGCGCATCTTTGGTTGGGAAGTTAGATGGTGATGATGGTCTAGTGGTATCCTTCTCCTGAACGGGAATAGAGACCGGCACTGCTACCAGATATCCAAACAGCGACCCAGCCGTCCTTGTCACCTTGATGATTTTCCAGCCCGCAGACGCTGCCAGGTTATTCATTTCACGCAAGGTCCTCTCTTGCGCATTGAACATGACTTGCATCTAGAAGACTGATTAGTTCCTTGCCGGATAATACGATACAAAAAAATTTGCTGCACCGTTAAATCCATCCAGTAAACGTTTGCACTGGCCTTTCCAAAGTTGGGCAACAAAGGAGACGGTGCCAGCAATGGCTCAGCACCTTGAATACCATCTAACCCACCATCGCTACCCATGTCTTCGGGACATGCCAGTGGCAAGATAAAATCCGCAATCAAGAGCTTTGTGTCAGGCGTCGCCGCATCTCGAAGATGGAGGAGGATCTTGCGCGCATAATCGTCCGGCCAGTCGTGCAAGACCACACGAAGTAGAAAAACAGCAGCGTTTTTCACAGGTTGTGGCGCGAAAAAGTCGTGCACTACATCAAATAGTTTGTTCAGTTGGAGAAAACAATGGAATAGAGCGCATAAATTCGACCTTGGAATCGAACAGTGGACTGCAGGAGGTCCGGGCACTTCGCTTTCCAGGCCTGTTGCGCGAAGTCGTTAGCATGCTACATGTCTATGTCTAGGTCTCGTCGGTGCCGCACCTTTTCTCCCATCTCGCACACGACAGGTCGATCTTGAATGATAAACTTGAGTCCAAGGTCGTCTTCATTGGTAGACGAAGAGAAAGCAGTTGCAAGCAGCATGCTTGTTGAGCCGATTCCTCCTCCGACATCGACTACTATACTTCCATAGGGCAAAGAATTCCAATCGAACCCTAAAATAAGTGGTATTTCAGCGCATATATCAACCTAGACTAACATATAATTACCGTTTAGTGCAGCTCCTGGGGCCTCCCAGCCGTCAGTTCCAGACATCGCTTTTCCGAACCTCTCCAGTCTAAATCTATTCGAATTGGAGTGGCGGGTATCATCTGTTCCAAAGGCTGAGCATGGAGGACTGCGGTAACTTGGATAGACAGTGGACAAACTGGGTATCTTTTGGTGATATGAGGTGTGGTGTAAATTCGAAGATTTAGATGATTGTGATTTTCTGCTGCTGAGGTCCTGATGTATCCCGAGAGCAGGTGGAAGGATCGCCCCAGCCCCAGTTTCGACGCTGTGTCGAGTAAAATATCAGCGATCGCGGAACCGTCATCGCCACAGCTTCTTCACCTAGGATGCATATCCGCGTTTGGTGTGGAGCCTACTTCGCCCTCCAACCAGCCGAAGAATCCTGTGCCAGTTTTGACGGTGTCGAATGCAAAACAAAAGGGCGCGAGTGTAGGTTCTTGACCTTCACGAGTTTGTTTTGACGGAGATAAGTAGTACGTCTCAGTCATGTACGCAGACGCCTTTTGGATTTCATCTGAACTAGGAAAAGATGAGGGGATGATACGAAAGAGCAACAATGCGTGACCCACCATAGTCCTACAAATGCCGCAATTCCGTTGGTATCCTGATACTTCTTCTCTGGCCTGGTTTATACATCATCAATGTTTTGGGAAATATTTGACATGATTATCAGTGAACGCACATTCCATCCTTCCGATACTGTTCAAGATCCGCAAACATTTTCCCAGAGTCGATTGAGGAAGATATCCGATTAAGCGTGAAAACATCAGGCGACAATTCGCGTAATAGATGATGGGTTGCCAATAGTCGAAGAATATGAGCTAAACAACTCCATGTGAGAATATATATCGCTGGATATGAAAATTACTGACCCAATTTACTGGTCTTTACGCCATTCTTTTTGGAAATTTCCTGGACATGAAGCCCCGGGGGCCCCGCTTCGCGCAGAATCTCCACGACGTGAGATGCTTCGAGGAGGCGCATGCAAGAAGGCAGATGGTACTATAGAAATCGTTGGACAGAAAGCAGAAAGGGCGAGGAATCAAACACACCCCCATGATTGAATCGCATAAAGTTAGAAACGGCAGTTGAACAGTTGCACTCAGTTGACCCGCCGCCGCAACTATGCGCCCTATGGCGTTGAGTACGGCTGGATCGCTCGTCAACGCTTCAGATAATGATGTAGGATCACATGGAGCATCAAGCGATGGAAAATCGACTGGAGAGTTGGCGTTCGTCGTGAAATGTGCTGGGAGCGCGGAGGGCGACGATGCAGCTGTAGAAGGTGATGGAGGTGGGGATACGTATGCTCTTGAAGTCGTCGCCGTTGTGTCAGAAGCCTCCAGTTCTGCTGCATCGGTTTTGACCGGCGAGGGATTTTGCGGTTTCTGCCCATCGTTTGTCGTGTCTCGCGTTGGAAAATATCCATGAAGAGCGTAAACGCGCTCAATATCTGCTATCGCATCTCCTATGATAGCGTGGAGACTGCGCAACGAGGCGATAGTCATGGAACACAAGGCAAGATGTGGAGGAAAGAAAGAAAAGCAGAGAGAATATCGAGGACTAAATGCAGCCGAGTGGCCGATCTGGATGTCCTGTGATGCTGATTCACAAATAAAACTTCGCCACCGAACCAATCTACCAAAATGCCACAGAAATGTCAAACTCAATCGATATCCTCTTTTCCTACTCCTTCTGGCCACATTAGCTCGTTACATATACACGTAGTACCATTTAGCCTTCCAATTATCTCTTCTACCAGACAGAGCACAAGATGGTCAAAGATCGTGGTCTTAGCTCCAAAGTCGAGCACAAGACTGGGCACATTTTGTTACAGCAGTAGAGAAAAGCGCTCCCTGACGCGCCAGAGACACCTCTCGTCATAACAGCACGCACACGCTATGTGTCAAGAGTCATAGAAAGGTTATATCTTCAGTCCAGCGGAAAGATAATAAGCCTTTAACTGCCAGAGATCAGGGCGCCCCAGCGCGTCAGAATTAATCAACAGAAAGGTAAGATGAGAAGCCAAGCCAGGATTCGTTCCTGACGCGTCCGCTTTATGTGCGCTTGTTTGTGTCATCACCCAAATATGGACCGATTTCCCAGGCTTTTCCACCTCCTTTCTGTTGTTTATTTTTTCTCTTCTTTCTTCTCAACCTCTACGAGCTTTATCTTTGAACTTCACAAACATAGCTATTGTTTCACATGGATACCTTGCTCTGCAATATTAACTTCCGCGCAGAAAGCTCACTATGACGCGAAAGCGATCTTTGAATCGCCTATTATATTTCCGGTTATCTGTCCGAAGCCTACCTTCATTGGCCGGCTTTGACGCTGAGGAAATTGCACTGAAGGGTGGTTCTTGATCGGTTCTATCCCAACTCATAAAACCAAACGACTTCCTATACCCCTTACGAAAATCACCACACTTCCACTCTAAAATCTATTCGGCTGCTTGCTCTGCTCCTAGCTGGGAATGCGAACTTCCTTTTACCCCTCTCGAAAGGTCAACTACACCATTCTCTAAACTCAGCACAGGAAACGGGGATACGCAGTACGAGGAACAAGCATCAGCAACGACACAAGCACGCATCGCGCGGAACTTGGACTCGGGCGTCATCATCGTGCCAACGGTGGAGAATCTCTGTCATTCTATGCCATGACAGACTCAAGAACCTTATTTTGCCGTCCTAACCGTGGAAAATCATGATACCCCAAGTTTCTCTGAGAGCAAGTGTCTTGCTTGACTACTTTATTCCTTCCACTGTCAGTATCTATCCATTGGGGCTGGGACGGGGCGAGCGCCACGCTTCTTTTTGAGCATGTCGAGCATCGAGGAACCCTAGGTAGTAGTATGCACCCGCCACAGACGCTGTCTGCCCTCGCATGGACTGCCTTGGGACAGTGGTTCAAACCTTTCTTTTTTATATGCCGTACCTCAAACGAAGGCCGCTGCGTACAAGTGCACTCGAACGCGAAAATTTCTTTCGTACCCACACATAGGTAAATAACCTCATACGCAATTTAAGTGACAAACTCTTGCTCAATTTTTACGTTAGATTTCACAGAAACTCAAAAATATGTCGACTGTGGTTCTCTCGCCACCGCCTCCCGATAATGCAACGATGCTGGACGCAAGGAACAGGAGAAATTTTTAAATTTCTCTTCGTCTCGATTCTTGGCCGCCTAGTGACGACGCGGACCTCGGTGCATGCACAGGAGGAGACCTTGACTATGTAATCGACTAGGCTACCGGCGTACGACCTCAGGTCCCTTGTACTCTGTATAGTATGATTAACCCTCGACAGAACTTCTTGTTCCGCGAATACTAATTCTATCTTGGATCCCATTATTCTCGGAGGGACGCGAATTCTAATATCATCTGCCTTTGCCTGTGAACCATCAACTTGCATGGTTGCGTCTGTATGTTTACTTTATGGAAGAACACGTGTATACGTTGGGCCTGGCTGTGTCCAGGCGATTCCGTCGGTGCTATCTCTGTGTTTTTGGAGCAAAGGTTTTGTGGTAAAGGCAAGGGCTATTAGCCGGTGCAAAGACGGGAGGCGGCGAGGGCGATCTGCCTCTTCTCACCCTGGAGCTCCATTTACTCATAAACATCACCCTTGCTGTGCCTTTTCACATGGGCAACAGACCAAACTCTGCGGAGACGCGACTTGCATTTATCCTGCATATGCTTGTAAACGAGGTAGTGTGGTAAGAGGACAGCCTTAATGCAAGAGGTGGAAGATGAATTTGATTTGTATTCGCGGTATACAAGAATGTACAAAATAAGAAGTCGGCGTAAGGTACAGTAAACAGTGTGAAATCGCGATTAACCAGAAGGCTCAGAGCGTAGAGCCTGGACCCAGCGGTACTGACGCGAACATCCCAACCAACAGCGGCGCGCTGACCGGGTGACGAAAAAGTCAGAAAAAAAATAAAAATGGCACTCGTACTCACCTTATAAAGGCCGGGCTTCGTCGCCTTCCACGCTTCAAGCCTCAACATTGAACTGGGTGATCAGTAAACCAAAAATATTTTTGTTTAACGTGCATTGGTAGACTGCTACAAAGCACCAGCCTAGGTCCCCGCGACAAGGATGCACGTAGATGAGGGATCGTCGATGCAACCATCCCCAGCCCATCCCCGGGGAGGAAACGACTCCGAGTCACCTTATCACTGTTCTGCGTTGGGGAATCGCGAATTATGAACCTCAGACAGATCGATGAACTGCAAAGAAGACGGAGTCAGGATTCAGAAGCGGGAAAAAGAAGGTCAGGATGTTAAAGGACGTACTACGATGTCGAATATGAGAATCAACCACGACCAGACAGTTGTAGAGGTGAACGATGGATTGCTCAACGAGTGAGCGGTTTTGAAAAAAAGAGGTACTCGCATCAACAAAAAGTAACCGGACGCGTGTGACATGTGACAAAAGATTATCGCAATTAAAACACTAGTAAATGCAAGTCTTCAAGCACCTCTTTGGCTTTGATTTAGTAATAGTCAGCAAGGGTATTACGGAGGCTACATCTATGGCAAGTTTAGATAAAGAACTCCGGGAACTGTATACAAAATGATTGTTTTAATGCTCAGACCAAATTGAAGGTCTGTCACTCTGCTAATGAACGGGCCACAATTTCTTTCAGGATGCTTTGTCGGAGACAAAAAAAAATCGAAACAGAGAAGCATCTATTATAATTCTCTTTATGTAGTTAATCTTCCAGTAAAACGTGTTTCGGAGGAGCTATACACATTTGTATGTTATCATATGAAAAATCGAATAACACAAAGGTAAAATAGCAATTTTTTCCTCATCCAATGGTCCCATTAATCTAATAATTTACAATAGTAGTTGTAAGCTATGACTGTATACTATGCTGAATTTCTGTCGAAATACATAACAAACTGGGCTTCCTATCTCGAGAACTCTCTATCGAGAAGCTGAAATGGGCGCGTCACAGATCACGTGCGTCCGGTTACTTTTTGTAGATGCGAGTACTTACGTCTCCGAAGAGACGCACGAGTGGTTTTGTCATGTTCACGAGGAACAGACTTGCTCAACAAAGAGCGGGTTTCCAAATATTGTACGTGCCACCGCATAGCGGTGACTCGTGAGTGATACACTTTAAGGAGTGCATCAGTGACCATTGGTCACTTGATTTGTCGAAATGGCGAGCTTGTGGCAACTCGCGAGGAACTTTGTCGTGTCGAGGCAATGTCGAAGGCGGCGAAGGCAGAGGCAGACTTAGACAAGCAGGAACAAGACAAAGAACACCGCACCGGTTGCAGTCGATGGCTTGTTGTTTGTCGAGGTAGCGAAAAGTCGGCGGCTGGATGTAGAAGTCTAAGGTCAAAGGTCGAAGGCGGAGGCGAAGCAATCAGACGAGCAGCACACAAAACACAGGCTCGTGCCAAAAGACAACCCCTACCCCGTCACTACGGAGAGAAACGAAGCAGGCATTGATGCCTCATATTGAATGAAGCATCAGGGTCCGAGGAGCAAAACAAATGTTGCTCCTCACAGTGTCATTTGTAGCAGAGCTTCAAGATAAACAGTCGGCGGTTGGGCGTTGTCGGACGCCGAAGTCAAAGGTCGAAGTCAAAGGCGAACAGTCAAACAACAAACAAAACAGTCACAGACCAAAACACAACCCCTACCCCGTCGCAACAGAGTACAACGAAGCAGGCATTGATGCTCATGTTAAATGCAACATCAGGGTCCGTTGAGTGGCACGAACACCGCTCAGCGCAGTGTAACACTGTGTGAGTTGGAGCAAAGCTTCAAGGAAGCAGAGCACTGTGAGTCGGAAAGAACAAAGCACGAAGGTTGTCGACTAGAAAAGAGAGGAAAGCTAGTAGCGGTGATGAGGAGACATGGAACAGTAGGCTGGACTTAGACTGGCAGGAAGGAAGGAAGCAAGAATGAGAGTTATGGGACTGCGATGGTAGGATTGTGGACAAAACTGTCAATGTCAGATTTTATTTCAATCTATATTTGTTTACCCACAAACCTCGTATCTCCTGACCGTCAGTCTATTGCGACCACATGGACGCGGAACCACATCCGCTCTAGACGCCTCCAAAATACAAGGCGAATGTTTGACGAAGAACGACCCTGAGCGACATAAATAGCACGGTAGTGAGGCGGTGAAAAGCCTCCGCGGAACGTGTTCAAGTTCATCAAAACCCAAACCCTGACATAAAAATCACTCCAGATATGTTTAAGCCCCGTTTTCTGTGAACACTTTAGGCTTCAGTCTCTGTTTCTTATGCACTCCCATCTGCGCTGCGCAGCAACTGGTGCAGGAAGGAACAGACAGGAGTCTGTATATGTAAGGCAGAAAATGACGCGCACAACGCGGCGCCTGGTGGACGCGTCGCAATGGATTCACAGCCGTGGAGAGTGTAAAAGCGCGCAGAGGTCCATTCCAATTACTCTCTCACACTAAGTTTCAGCGACGAGTGAATAAAAACCCGAATGCGGTTTAATATTTTGATCTCTTGATCAACAGACTGCTGCTTCCGTCTGATGCCCGGAAGTCCGGTTGGTCACCATCGGCGCTACACTACAAAGCACTATCCATCTTATTATCCCTCCTCTCTCGACGAGACACAACGAAAGACGTTTAAGTTGTGCAAAAGCAACACTGCTACCTGATTCGGGAGTCACGTAAGCAGTACCGCGCCACACATGTGATTTTTTGGCCAGTTTATTGCACGTGAAGCATGCCAGTCACTTCAAGTTCGAATTGCTGCGTTAGGAATTTTAGAACGCTGCACCTTTTCTCCTCAAAGTATTACTCTATTTTATTTCTGTAACTGCACTGTACCGCCTTGGGAACACAGTATCTATCGACCCCTGTAGAAGAAGCAGAAGTGCTGGTACTTGAACATGTCACAAGGGTGACGAAGCGCGTCGCGCGACGCGTCAACAATGGCACATGATCCTTCTGTAACTGAAGTTTCGTTAATTGCCGACGTAACTTGTTCGATCTCATTCCTTGGACTCTGCAGGTGCGGAGAACCTTGTGGATACCTCAGGGGCTTTTAGTGGCTTTCAGTGGGCGTCGCGATAAGAAAGCCATGTACAGGTCTAATTTTGGTCTCCAATTACGCGTTGACAGTTGTATCTAAAAAAAGACCTGGTCAGCCAAGGGTTGAGGTGTACGCGCGTCGCGCAAGACTTACGTTCCCTGTAGGTAAATCCTTTAAAACTGGCAATATTGTACCGCACTCATAAGGAAGAATTTACTGAGCCCAAGACGTGTATCTACTATCCGAGTAAAGTGTGGCGTTTTCCTCTCTGCACGACGTTGAGAGTCGAGGTGAGTGAGGTGACACACTTCGTGGTTTGCTTGATAGACAAGGAGGTTTGTCCGGTAGAGCGTCAGCATTATTATCATCAGCTTTACACCGGGGCGAGGACCGCAACACACTCTCAGGTAACCAAAGGACTCGCCAAGAAGAGCCCTGAACGGGTTAGGTTATGGAAGAGTGACAACAGGTGACAGGAGTCGGGGATCAAGACAATTTTTACTAAATAGAAAATGCTCCAGAGCAGCACACAGCGAAGCGTGCCGCTTGTCTTCTTATCAACCAACACACCCACTATCAGACAATTGTCGGTTATAGGTCGGTGATCCCT
Organism: Agrocybe pediades; assembly: GCA_013053245.1. Lineage (NCBI taxonomy): Eukaryota > Fungi > Basidiomycota > Agaricomycetes > Agaricales > Agrocybaceae > Agrocybe > Agrocybe pediades. The sequence goes on from JAACJL010000059.1 coordinate 1,224,905, forward strand.
GGAATTCCTTGTATTTTTTGCAAAACAAATCAACCGCATTAAGAAACTCAAAGAGGCGAACGTGAGAGAGAGAGAATTCATTGGTCCACTGGGCGGCAACACGAGGCATGGAATGTCGTGGAAGTGGACCCAAAATATTATTTATTTTCTATGTTTGCGGAGTTGGAAATGAGGCGGCTGACATATCGCTGACATATAAAAAGGGTACCCCCATCCACCTTTCTTTCCTTCATTCCCTCATCCCAACCCAAGTTCTCTACCGAGTAAGCATCTCGCCTTGTAGGGTCTTGCACTACTGACCACCTTTCCTTCTAGCTCATCATGCGGTGTGAGGCTGGGGAGCCGTCCTAACGGCCGCCATCGTTGCCTTCGAAGGAACTGGCCACTCATCGCCATCGCTCCAGTTGTGTCCACTACACAGCGCGTAGGATATACCCAACTCAGATATCCCAGGATCGCGTAGGCACGTACTGTTGATGCTCCTTTGTCCAGTCAATGACAGCCTCTTCCCATCTCGTATGTTTTTTTTGTTACATTGCCGCTGTTATACTGATTGTTCTTGCTTGCAGGTACACAACCCGACGAGGTTGGGGGCTGCTGTCCGACCACGCCGTGCAATTTTTATCACTATCATTATTATGAAATTTTATACGGGAGAAGGGCGCAATTTGCCACTTCCCTGTCCGTGTGTTCGCAGCCTCGCCCCCCATATTGTAAGATTTCCTTTATTAATTTAGCTTTAAGACGCTGACACACTCTCCAGCTTGAACCAGTGGTCCGTCGGGGCGGGCTGCCTCTTGCTTGCTCCCTCATCTCGTTCCTCCTCGTCTCACCGTCGCTTGTTCTGCACTATTCTAAAACCCGCAGCTCATAAAGCACGCTTGATTCGACGAGTGTACGCGGGGCACCCTTCAAAGAAATTTGAGGTGAGTCAACTCAATTCTTCTTCCTCTTCCTTCTTGTCTCTGCTCTCTCTCTCTCTCCCATGTTTTGCCTCTGCCTTATGTCTTTACTGTTGTTGGCTCTGCGTTTTGTTGTGTCTGGTCTCTCGCCTTTCCTTCGGGCATCCTTGTTCTGTTCGGTTCCAACGCCGTCAGTTCAAAAGGTCCTCTGGACGCCCTACTCTCCGTTTCTGTGATTCGCTCCAGATTCGGTTTGTAAAGGACCCCAACTGGGGTCGTTCCTCTTCCGTTGCTGGGGGAGCGTTGTCTCGCTGCCGCTCAGGACGTTGCTGCGAATGGGTTGCACTCGCTCCCAGTAGGCAATGTCCTGGGACCGCATAAAAGCGCACAGACACGCCCGGCTTCAAACATTCATTTCAATGTGGACTGTCGGTGATACTGGCTGCGTAACGGGGGATGATGCATCACCCGGTGCTGCATATAAGTCAATGGCCGTCGTCCACATTAGAAGCTGTGATGCTCGGTCCCTATTGCATATGACATTAGGCTAACCGCTCCAGTCGTCTTCGTCCCAACCTCATGTGTTGGCCACAGTAATTCTCTTCTACTTTCTGAAATAATCTGTCTTTCTTGGTCTTTTCAACAATGCTCAGGTGAGTGCTAATTCTTTCTCCTTCTCTTTGCTTTCGAGGATGTTACTGCCCACCAATAGCACATTCTCCTACCCCTACGTAGTTACACGCACTGTCCAAAATATATTTGTTTTATCCGCTGATGGGTCGAAATTGTTCGCCCATCGGCTCATTCCTTGTGTGAAAAGCTTCAAGCTACAAGTCTTCTTTGAAAAGAATTGTGAAAAAAAAATCGGTCTCTGTTGCCATTCATTTCTTCTCTTCTCTTTCTTTATTTTCCTTATTGCTCTGCTCTTTGAAGTAGAGGACGACCATTGTGAAGACAGCTGCATTGCTGCGGGTGGCTATACAGCGGACGCATTTGCAACGCGTGTGCGAATAGTCGACTCGAGGCACTCTTAACGCAATCCATCATGTACTGTCAATATCGATAGCAATGCCAAACTCATCTAAGCGTTCCAGTGGTAGACTAAGCAACCCGCCTTTTGTTCCTTCTCCTCGCTGGCTCTCTGAATCTCCAGCTTTCCAAGGAGTCGCCGCAACACCACCTAACCACCCAAATCCTGACCATGCACCAACTACGCCTCGCGTCGACTACCCAGGCGATGCAGGACCACAAACTACGCCTCCTATATCCCATTTGAGGTCCCCGATCCCACCACCTCCGAGTAATCTCTTCCAGGGAAATGCCACAGCGTTCAATGTGGATCCTGGCGTTCCGTTCCTTGCGACTGTAGGCGGGAGCAGTGATGGTGGCGGCGGACGGTCGCAGGCTGGCTCGCCGGATAAAGAAAAGGCCACACCGACGTCTGATAGGAGATTTGTTGGTGGGATCGTGACGGGCTTGAAGAAAGTGGTTAGGAGGTCTCTTCGCGAGCGTCCTCCGAGACCTGAGGCGGGTCAGAGCGAGCCTCCGTTGAGAGATTCGGGATATGAACCAGAGTATGGAAACGACAACCAGTCCTATACTTCACATGCCTCCTCGAGAAAGTCTTCTCGTTCTGCTTCGATACCCTCTGTTACACTTGTTGGACACACGCAGGAAGGATATGATACGGAAGAAGACTACAAAAAGGCTCAGATGCAGTACATCCCGGAAGACTACGAGAGATATGGGTACGAGGAGTTTCCGGGACCAGAAGCTGCTATGCACTACGCACAACAACAAGTACCTGTTGAACAACAGCAGCAACAGCAGCAACATCAACAACTCGTCTCTCCCGAAATCCTTCGTAGTCCTATCTCTGCAGATGTAGCCTATGGCCCTGATTATGCTCGTATGGATCCGCCTACACCCCCACCAAGCAATGCGTCCATCGGCACGTATCTCAAACGAGTACAGCATTTCGTAGAGACGGTCAACAACCTCCCTTGGGTAGGCAAAGAGCGCGTCACGGTAGACTACTTCCCGGAAAAGAAACAACGGAAGCTCGAGCCTAAACGGCATCCAGCCATCGTCTGGCGGAGCGAAGAGACCAAGCGGGCCTGGCAAAAGGAACATCTGACGAACTTCAACCCACCGAACCAGGAATACGCAGGCTCGGGCTACTTTAGTTCTGGATGGTCAATTACGTCCGAACCCATTCCGCATGGTATGCATGAACCGCGTAGGGCATCTCGAAGTGCGTTAAATTTGGATGAAGAGCTTGAAGGAAGTCGGACTCCGTTGCCTGGTGGTCCTGCATCTCTTCCTCAGAATGTGCAACCTGGGCAGGCGTTCCCTCAGCCTGGTGGTGTGCCAGTGGTGTTCCCGCCTGGTTCTGTTCTCCTGCAGACTATGCCGCAACCTGAACCTCTACCCCAATTTCCACCTTTGCCGGTATATCCTCCTTTACCTTTATACCCGCCTCAACAGCAGCAGCAGCAGCAGCCGCAACAACAACAACAATTCCCGGAACCACAACAACAGCCACAACCTCAGCCTCAACCCATTTATGAGAACGAACCACCTCCAGCAACGAATTCAATGCAACGGACACCCAGACCACAATTCCAAGCTCAAACTCCATTTCAAGCACGACCTTCTCCTTTGCCTTTATCGCAGCTAGAGCTCCAACATCAACCACAACCACAACCACAACCACGACACCAACCACCATCACAACCACCTGCATCCCGAACACCATCCGCCGTCTCATCCTGGGACAGCCCACCTGCTTCTCCACCAGGCCGAAACCCCAAATCGCCAGGTCGCACGCCGTACATCGCCCCTGTGGCTCCTTCCTCGTCGTGGACGCCGGCTCCTAGTGTTCACAGTCATCGCAGTCATCGCAGCAATCGTAGCAACAATCCTTACCCTCCTAATCATGAAAACCCAGCTCTCAACCCCGCAGCAGCAGCGGGTCGGACGCCCAGTCTTACACCACAGTCTATTTTGCAGTTGCAGGCTCAGCTGTGGGAGGAGGAAGGGGAGAGGGAGGATGCTGCTAGGCTTGTGCTGCAGCAGGATCAACAGGATCAGGATCGTCAGGAGGCGGAACGAGAACAATTAAGAGAGTATGCAGCTGGCCGAGGGCGCAGCCGCCCGCCGTCGAACTATGCCCCTTCTCCCTCGCACTCGCGTGCGTCGAGTCGGTATTCGGTCGATGAGACTGTCGTCGACCACGGCGCTGCGCAACGACAGCAGCAGCAGCAGCAGCAGCAGCACTCGAAATACAAAGACGAACTGGGGGGGCAGCTGAGCCGCGAAAGCTCGGTGCACATCCGGCTGAACAGCGAGATGCCGAGGCATCTGCCTGGGTATCATACGCCTTCTCTTTCTCCTCATTCCCGTTCTCCTCATACACCAAATTCTCAGCAGCATGGGCATGGACATGGACATGTGAAGCAGCAGCATCATCAGCTTCGGAGCACGAACTGGGCGATGCCGGGATACGTGCCTGCGCATCGCGCAGAGCAGTATTATGGTGGCCCGCAGTATGCCAGTGGGGTGCGGTATGGAGCGAACGCTGAGGGTGCGCCGATGTCGAGCTCGTCGAGGACCTCGTCGTCTTCGTGATCAAATCGAGGAGTGGGGGTGGGGGCTCGACGACGACGACGACGGTGATATGGTTTTCATATTCGTTCAGATGCCACCCAATAGACAATAATTGACACAAAAAAAATCGTTCAGATGAATCCCTGACCCATCGTATCGACTTAACCCTAGTAGCCAACCGCGAAGCGCCAATTATTGCTCAATTCATGGCAGCATTCGCTCGAACCTTTTTCGATTCAACAGTCTTTGAGCTTCACCAACTTCATCATGGTACTTCCTCCATTATCGTTGTAAGAGAGGCTGCTTTCTGCATTTACACCGCTGGACGGCCAAGCGACGAATTGCATGCTGCTTCAATCGTCTTTCCATTCACGAGCTTCGAGCCTTTGCCTGTTCTTGTCCCTTCACATACTTGTTGTTTCTTACTCAACGTCACGCTGTCCGCACCGACCGCTATAATAGACACCTATAGTAGTAGCCAAGCCGTAGTCGAGATTCACATACACATAATCAAGATCACATATGTATCACCTAATTAAGCCGATTAGGCCGCCGAGGCTAGCGCTGCCTAATAAGCAACCAAGTAAGCCTAATGAGGCACTGAAAAAATCTAATTAGACGACGTTAGGCGCTGCGTAATTAGAATGTTGTACTTAATTACTGGTTGGAATTGCTTATTTACTGTCCAGCTCATTCTAAACAGTTGGAACATCAACATAATTATATTGCACCAACTACTACTCGAGTACAGTACTCTACACTCTAAATTGAATCAACTCCGAATGTACGGTACATAGAGCATATGTGGGGGTAAACACTGGCGCTGGTTACCTGCCTGGTCACCCCTCGTTCGCGGGTGGTCACGTAACCACTTCAATACCCTCGACCCCGATGGGGTCCGGTTCGCGTATCCTCAATGGAGGTCCCGCATGTGCCAAGCAATGCCCACCCACAAACAGAAATGAGACCCATTATAACAATGAACTTATTGCTCTTCGACTCTCCTGTCAATCTCATTCAAAAAATACAGTATATTGCCCTTGTATCATGTCATTAATGTCCTAATTATTACTACTCGAGGGCTGATCAACTTCTGGAGCTCAACTAATGCTTAACAACATCGTGCAGACAGGACTCGGCTGTGAGTTGCAATACGTGACGGATGTCACAAAAGTATCGGATCCGATACAACCTGCGTGTTGGATCATCTGCAAGTCCCTTAACCCACACCAGCCGACTGCAGCTGGAAGCTGTCATTGATCTTAATATTCATTCTGCTCCGCGTGCTCTGTTCACTATCACAGGCTCGGGAGACAACAAAAACACGACCCCAACCAACAGGACTCTAGTCACGACTCACGAGCCAAGAGTCAAAGACGCGTCAAACGCGTACCCGTGATCGGTGCTCCCGTTCGGAAGTTCAATGGTCCAATGATCAGCCACGAACGACCGTGTTCATTATCCGCGACGCGTCGATGCACGTCTCGCCCCTATCTCCTTCCTAGCATTGTTGTACCAGTACAAGCTGGAAAGAACACGAATGGGGCTTCGAATCGGCCCATTCTGCTATGCCAGAATTTGCTTTCTGCTGCTGCCACAGCCAACACCAATTGTCAAAACAACCGGGCCTCAACTTCGTGACTGCTTGTCTCAGACAAAACGGATTACAGACGCGAAGCTGCACCTTGGCTTTTGTTTACTCTGATGCCCGATTCTCATTACCAACCAGTACTTGTCCCAAATACAATGACAGTAAGCCTGAATTATCCCTATGGAAAATGTTTGCGGCACTGACACTTTACCAGAATATGAATGCAGCAACATCCGCAAGTGCTTTCCATCCCGCCACGGCTGAACCCTCACCCACCAATTTTCCTGAGCATAACGGTTTCGTCGATATTAACTTTCCTGGTCCATTTTCCCTCCTCGACTCCAGTGCCACTTCCATGGATGATACTTCCAACCAGCCGTCACCCCCGAGTGCCAAACGAAGGCGGATCGAGGATGCCACTACTGTACCGGCAACCAGTGGCATAGACACGATTAGGGAAGAAGCCCATCGGCTTCGACTACAGGTTGAAAAGCAGCTTGTTAGTGGTAAAGGGACGGAGCAGTGCTATCCTCGCCACGTTCAACGCTACGAGAAATTTTGGGAGAAGGACCAAGCAGAGAGAGCCGAAAGCGATCCCAAACATGTTCATGAACCCGCACACCCCATTCTTGGGGAGAAGGTGGCTCTTTTTCTCAATCATGAATTAGAGCGAAATAAGGTGTGCAGTTTCCTTCGCAGTTCAACCTTCTTGAATGACAACTAATCTATTTTCTTGCTTTTAGTTGGATAAGAATGGACGCGAGATTCCAGGAACCTCTGTTGGGAAGGAGCACATAAAGCAAACCATCAGCGCGCTCCAATCCTACATACGCTCGCATCAGCATCTTCCCGTGTATGCGAACTGTCCCGAGACGAAGGTTCTGCTTCGACATCAAGATTTGGTGAAGTCTTTCGAGGAAGTAGCGTGCGCTAATGAGCCCACTCGCATTAAAGAGGCTCATACAATGAAAACAAAGGGCACGTCGGCAGGTAAGCATCTTATAAAGTTTGCAGCACGTCCTGAAAGCTAATGTATTGCTCCAAGATGGATATACTACCGCCGAAGTGCTTAGAATGGCTAACTGGCTACTTCAAGGACATGGTCTATCCAAGAATCAGTTGTGCCTTGCCATTCGAGACAGGGCAATGCTCTTGCTTGCGTCAAATGTTGCCTTCCGTGGCGACAGTACAAGGCGTACTTTGTGGTCCGATCTCTTCAGCCAGCGGGTACCAATGCCTTTAATAGGAGATACGATGGAGCTCCAGGTACGTTCAACTTTTGTATGATGTTCATATCAAATACAAATTATTTTCTACTAGGCTGTTGTTATCCTTGCAGACCAAGCGAAGACCAATACGAATGGACGCATCGACGAACATGGCATGTTCCGTCATCGAGATCCAGAGCTCTGTGGCTTTGGAGGGCTCGCGTTTCACTTCTTTAGTCACTTTCACATCCAAAAGAAGCCCCCTCCAGACTTCTCTCCTGATTTCGAGGATCCCAAACACTCGGAGTTTGGCCGCAGGGACTGGTATGGGATTCATGCTTTTCCTGGCGGCAAGATCTCTGCCAAAAGCAGTAACAAAGGCATGATGACGGCCATGTCATATGAAAGTGAGTATATTGAGTCAGTCACTCGTAGACAAGTCTTTCAATTAACGTATGCATCTCCATCAAGATCACCGAGAGCGGTTTATTAACATGCACACGTCCTGCAATGTTGATATCACAGCCGTTACGCACGGCTGTCGTTTCTATGCTGCGGATAAAGCTCGCAAGTATGGTGCTACTGGGTTGGAGGTCAAAGCTTTGGGAAACTGGCGAACAGGCGACGCCTATTCCGAGATCTATAACAGGTCACTGCCCACACGAGCAATGCTTGCCTCAGCTTTATTCAATGCCGACGAGCCTAGGAGCTATGTACTACCTCGAGGACATCTAAGTAAGTCAACCATTACATAGACTCGTATACTGCATGGGTTAACTAAATCAAATCTATTCTAGTCCCCCCAGCATCTCTCCTTTCACGACTCTTCCCTTGGATTGAATCGGAGACTGAGGCCTATGAAGCTCGACTCGAGAAATATGGAGCAAAGGCAGTTGACCACGCATTACGCCACTTTCTTGCCCTCTTAAAGGAGATGCGAGTAATCCTTCTCCAGGATGCCGCAGTCCTCTTCCAGAAGTACCCCGATATTGCAATGTGGAAGTACGCGCCGTTCAATAGCGTCGAATTCCGTGATTTCTCAAAACAAAGCTGCGTAATCCTTGAACGAGCGGCAGTCGAAGCTGTTGAGAACTTCAAGCGTCTGCCAGATCAAGTGGCCGCAACATTACGCGCTTCTATTGAAACTATCCAGATTCAACGTCGACTAGAGCACGAGGATCTCAGCTCGCAGCTGATGTATATGCGAGAAATGCTACGCTCAAACACCAACTCTCGCAAGCGAAGCAGGAGTACCAAGAGCAGCGGCAGTGGCAGTATCACCCCATCCGAGTCACCCTCCCCAGAGCCTGATACCATGAGAGTCGATCCACAAAGCCCAACACGCAGCGAGTTGCTGAAAGCACACGAAGCAAATGCTCGACGTTCTTTCAAGGCGGCTCTTCCAGATCAGCTCCCTTTGCCACTTGACGCGGCGAGCATCATCAACCCTCCAGTACTAGAGTTGAAAGCAGCAGCCGAAGTTGACGAAGTGGCGCGTCTACCCGCGTCTCAATATATTTCTCCCGAACACTCAGCAGAATCCAAATGGCCGCCGGACCTCAAAATGTTCCAAGCAAGTTTTATTCTATCGAACTGCACCAAAGAAAGAGAAGTCCAGCTATCGTCCCTCCGAGAGTTGATAAAGGTTTTCGGAAGTGAAAAGCTTGTCCGCCATCAGTTTGAGTGGTCTTGCTCACCAAAACCTGCCATCCCAAGCGTCGGAAGTGAAAAGCTTGTCCGCCATCAGTTTGAGTGGTCTTGCTCACCAAAACCTGCCATCCCAAGCGAGTGGCTCCCGTTTTACACATTCAACACCGCCATCAAAACCATCGAGGACGTCTGGAAAGAGTGGAGCGAAGGGCTTGATGGCTGTATCTCTGTGCAGCAGCTCAACAATAGATGGGCAGCCAGGTGGAGGCGACAAAACGAGGGGCAGAAGACAGAAGCTGCACGACGAAAGGTTATTACCACCCTCGTTACAGACCTTGCAAAAAAGCCAAACTGGACAGCAGACTTGGCACTGCGTTTTCTGAACGAAAGGTACCCAATCCCTTCTGGCGTCAACGGCCCCAAACATCTCTCCAGCATACGCTCGTTCATTACACATTTGCAGAATACAAAAACGGGAAAGTTGAACCGAGAGGAAATCATGACAGCGGCCTCCTTATACTGTCGTTGAAGAGGTCTTACTTAGGTACTAAAGCTCCGTTGTGCACATATTAGATTTAGATGAAATGAAATTATATTTCTGTCAAAAAAATACAGCGTGATGAACAAAAAAGGGCGACTCGATTCGACTACTTGGCTCTGTTTACTGGATAACTCTGCCCGTACGTATACCAGGCAACTTGTACACGTACGATGCACTCGTTGTGAGCCAAGACAGAACAACAGTAGGCTGCAAATGAGAGTGAATGATGGCTTTTGGTAGAAATCGCAGTGCGCAGCGAGTCCGACTTACATGTTACCGACTTATCAACTTGCAGAAGTGCACCGTCAAACATCCTTCTCTGACGTCGTTTGTGAGCCGTGATTTGTGATGGGGAACCGGAGCTCGAACTGGGAAAGAACCTGAAAGAGCCATAGTAACAGATGGCCCAGACAAGGAGGGTGGTAGAGAGAGGGAGCTCGAGAATAATGGGTACTGGTTGGAAAATGCACGTCGACGTCGTTGAGACCGCAGATTAGTGAAAATGAGAGATAGTTGAATGGAGCCCGCTTTCTGTTAAGATTTAAGTGTGTTAAGTCAGAATTTGCTGCTCCTCGACGCACCCCGTTCATGGTTCAAAACGCAAAGTGCGTCGGGCAGCAGCAATTTGTAAACAACACACTGCCTCATGCCTTCAAGCTCGCATTTCAGGTCAGCGTATTCCCTGGCAAGAGTATTTCTGACCGTCCATGCTAGCGAGAAAGGCACTTGGGGGGCTAACGAGCAGGAGAGGATCAAAAAGCAGAAGTCAGGGACCGTACGTCGCCGCCCTCTGATGATTACTAATACCGTGGGCCTTATTCTAGGCCAAAAGCGTCCTAAAAAGGCAGTCAGTGTTTAACGCTCATGACGTCTAGCCAGTGGCCACTCAGCTGCACACGCTGGAAAGGTTAGACATAATGACGCACAAGCCATGATTCAATGTTTGAGAAATTAAGATCCCCCTGGAGTCTTCGACAAACCTTCAGACTCGCCCACTCACTGCTCACTGTACTGATTTTTATAACTTATTCTCATTGCCGTTCGCATCCTACCTTCAACTTTCAACATGGGTATCAATGGGCTATGGCATGTACGTACCCTTTTCTTCGACATGCTGTACATGCAACTGCTTAATGATTAGCGTGCAGATCCTTCAAAAACGTAAACTTGAAATCTCACAAAAACAGACATTTTTAGACCTCGCACGAGTCAATGGCTTCTCTTACGCAAGCGGTGCGCAAGGTATACAAATTGTGGGTGTGGACATTAGGTACGTCTATTACATCATGAAAAACACTTGATGCCCTAACGAGATTTCATTGCAGCGCACTCATGAATCAAAACATTACTGTGTTGAAGCCGTCGAAGAAACCCTACGCCTTCAACCCAAACATCCCCATGGCAAGCTTCTTCTACCAACTCTGTAGGTTTAGCCGTGCCCCGGTGGTGTTCGTTTTTGTGTTCGATGGTCCAGACCGTCCCGACATCAAGCGCCAAAATCCAATCAACACGGGTTGTGTTCCATGGTGGACTGAACCATGTAAAGAAGTCATAGAAGCATTTGGCTTCTATGCACACCAGGTATGGTCTTAACGGGTTCAGATTCAATGGTTCAGCTAATTTGATCTGTCTGCCTAGGCTCCTGGAGAAGCAGAAGCAGAATTAGCGGCCATGAATGCGGAGGGAGTAATAAACGCGGTGTTGGGTCCGGATAGCGATGTGTTTGCGTTTGGGGCTAAAACAGTTATGCGAAGGTACGTCGCTACTGGTCCCTCGTCTGTGATACTATACCGTTGCTGAGCGTAAGGCATAGAGTGGCCGAGAGTGTTGACGAGTATGAGGTGTACTCGGCCCAGAAGATGAACGAGATGCTTGGTATTAGGAGGAGTGGATTTATCTTGATTGCGTTGCTTGCCGGAGGAGATTATTCGTCCGGTATTGACAAGATAGGAGCTGGTAACGGAGCCTGTTTGGCTCGTGCTGGACTAGGAGACGCTCTCGAGAAGATTGTACATCAGTTCTCGAGCCAAGATTTCAATTATTCTTTGAAACATTGGTCTCAAGAACTCAAACGCGAACTTTCGACTAATTCTCGAGGGTTCCTTGGTGGTAAAATGAAGGCGATGGCTCGCCTGATCCCCTCCGACTTTCCTGACCCCAAAATCGTCAACCTATATTTCAACCCCATTACGTCTTGGTCGACCGCTGTGACTGGTAGCAGCGGGCAAGTGCCATCCTCAATGTCCTGGGTCGCCAGAGAGCCCGATCTAAAAAAACTCGCGGTAGCATGCTCCAATATTCAGCGTGCATGGAGAACAAGGGATATCCTGGCTAAGAAGTTATATGGTACCTTATGGGAAGGCGTTGTGCTTCGAATGTTGACTGTGGTGAGTAGTTGAACAATCTTTCACATTTCAAGAACTCGTGCAAATGTTAACTTGATACTGCAGCCCGGTGTTCATTATGATAAAGCACGTCGCCATCTTATATCTCCCACACACGATTTAACCCTCGATGAACTCAAGTTCAACTCGAAACGCAAGAACCAACCTGGAGACTGGGCTCGCATCAAGATCTTCACTTCGCCATTAATCGATGCATTGGATGTGCCTGCCGGGGAAGAAGACGTCAAAGAGAAATATCTCTCTATTCGTGTTTGGACGCCTCGGGAATACCTGCCCCCTGGGATGGAAGCATTCAAGTCAAAAACAACAAGGTCTATCGTAAAGAAACCAAAGCCGTCCGAGGTGCAGTCTCCTTCACCTGACTTGAACATATTCGCCTTTCTCGAGCGCGGTGAGACTCCGCCCTTTGGATCGCCGCCTATGACAGCCAAGTCTGGAGCAAAACCGATATCTAAGCAACCTCATAATGCGTCGTTGTGCAGTGTGAATGAAGGCGATGGTCCAATGCACTACGAGGGACCGTGCAATTGGAAAAAGAGGAGATTGGGCTGATGAGTTCGTGTTCAAGTAATTATTCTCTTGTCCTAGTATCATTCTCCCCGAGTCGTCCTTTCAGCTATTTATCATTTCAAGTTATTACTATGTTGTGTTGAATGATATCTCATTTCCACTATTTACTTATCTCTTTTCTCGCTGTACAAGCCACTGTATTCACTAAATAGAGAATGACACCAATACTACTACCATTTACAAGTGAGCCTTTTCACAGGTACGAAGATAGTCCAATAATACAACACGACCCTGAGGGGGTTCTTCGATCTTGGCCAATTCCGTTACCACCGAAGGATCCTCCTTACTGCCACCAGGCCCATAAATCCTCGCAAGGCGAGAGCCGTCAAGAGCGTCATTGAAAGAGGTCTCTCCAAGGTTCAGGGCAGTGCGAATCATCCTTTTCTGAATAGACTTTTTCTACGGTGTAATGGAATCACAGTGAGTCTCGTAAAATGTAAAATGAGTAATTGGAACGACACATACAGTTGCAGGATGAAGCACTCGATAGTAACTGTCATGGAACTGCTCCACAAACTTCCAGATTCGAATAATGTCGGGATTGTGAAGGACACGTCCATGAGCCGCTTCGAAGAGGCGGTATCCATTGGTGGCTGAGGCTCGACTCTTCAGCCAAGACACAACGGTGTCAAAAACTTCTTCCTGCGTAAGTTGCGGAGGGTCGCCACCCACCGGTTCATTGCAAAGACCGCCGCCAACCAACGATGACGACGAAGGCGACTCAGAGTCTAGCCCGATAGTAGTACTGTAATCATCGGCTATCTACATGATATGTCAATGAAGTATGATTCAAGGAAATGAGTGAAACATACCTTTTCGATTACAATCCAAAGCTCGTTGTTCTCGGGCAGGAATATGTGGGATGGTTTAAAGATGCAGGTATCAAGACTTGCCCCGTTGCACAGTCCAAAATATTCCAAGAAAGTATTGTTCGAGCGGAACGGTGAAGCAAATCTCAAAGGACCTACCGGTGAAGTAGTCAGTGAAGGCAAAAGTAAACAAAGCGCGAAAGTAGATTTGTACCTTGTAATATGCATATGCTTTCCCGTACCCCTGCGACTATCGTCTCTGCGGAGACCAGCCTGGCGCCGTCGTCTTCCACAACCAAATCCGACATGGGGTCAACGCTCATTCGAACGGCTGTTTTGCGAGTAGGATTGAACCGATTATCAACGAGATAAACGTTGACACCGACAGGCAGACCGGGAACTGTCGGTGTTGGTGTTTTTGACGACCGAGATGCAGAAGGACCTGCCACAGGTCCAGCACTAGGCTCTGACGCAGCCTGGGACGCAGCCTGCAGTGCTGTTGTGGCAACTTGAGGTTGAGTGTTCTGAAATTTGTTGGTCAAGATAGAGTAGTCAATCTTTATTAAATCAATTACATGCCTGAATAATTTGTCCGGCGACGTCAACGTCAGCCACAGGTGTTCCTCCACTGCTATTTAAGGGCGTTAAATCATCGTTATCGGTGATGCAGTTTCTCGAAGGGGCTCTTGGTTCGGGAGCCTGAGGTTGAAGGAGCATGCGAATCAAATAGCCAACGACATCACAATAACAATAACGACTCACCAGTCGTGTAAACCCATACTGTGGGTTGGTCAAGACATTGAAGAGGTGTTCCCGTTTCGTCTTCGAGATGTTGAGTCGGGGGAAATCATGCTTCGGCCATAGTTGCCTTTGCTCTGCAACAAACGATGCAAGTTCATGCCTTGGCTTGTCACTGTAAAACAGATCAGATAATGAAGGAAGACGGAAGAAGAAAGAAAGACGGAAGACGCACGCAAGGAACTCAGCCGTGTATGGGATTCGCTGAGAGTCCATATCCATAGGTGCACGTACTACAGAGTCCAGAGAGGTCGCGCGCGTGTGTGGCGTTTGTTCTTGGCAGTGGTGATGCTAGCTCGGGCATATAAGGTCCGTCTGGATGATAGTCAGCCGTCGTTAAACGTGAGATGAAAGGTAGACAGCCACATACAGATGGCTTACTAAGTACCCTAATCAGCGGCTGACGACAACGTATGCGTGGCTCCGTTCGAGTAAAGTTTCAGTTCGGGGATGAGGTTGAGCAAGGATTGAAAGGCACGTTCTCGTTCGAGGTTGGGTTTGAGATTGAGGGTATTGAGGGTCTACGAATGTGCACAGCCAATTTCGAGATACGGATACTCGAATGAGGGCGAGGAATGAGGATACTCGATCGAGGGCGAGCTCGCAAGTTGGGCTCAAGGGTGCTGCAAGGTTGTCGTTCGGTCAAATGGTCATATGCAGTCAGGCGAACGGGTCATACACATACACAGTCGCAAACGAAGCATGAAAGCAGCAAGAGACGGGAGGAAACGAGCCAATTATATTTCTCTCGAACGACGGTAACATGTATTAAACTAGCGAGGACGAGGTAACCAGAGCGTGACATTGTGTCACAACCAGGGTAACCCGCCCGCCAAACCGCGAGGGAACCAGCGTCACGTCACGCCGCGCGGTTACGCAGACGCCTGAGATACATACACATACAGCCAGGCTCCAGCTAAGTAATGCAACCCCAGTCCAGCCAAACCCCGGCTTCCGTGCTTGCAGATTCTAGAAAACGATTGGAAAACGAGGCAAGTTAGTACATGAACACGTTGAGGCAGACGGCGGAATCACGTACCAAGGACAGCATTAACGACCAGGACCTCCCAATCCCATCCTATCTGGCATACGACATTTGAGTTTTTGAGCGACTCAGCGGGTTGAGTCACTCACTTCACTGAGCGGTGAGGTCAGGACCGGGTGCTACCGCCTACGGCAGGGGAAGCTCAGCAAAGGCGAGGTCTGTGTGGTGGGAAGGAAGAAAGAAGCGTTAAGTCCAATGATGTGCTGGCAAGGCATAAGTCCGTATTAGTGTTGCCGCGGTTCGGTCTGGTCACGGTTAAACCGTAAACCGGACCGCAAAATAAGCCGTTTTAACCAAACCGCCGGTTTACGGTTTTCATGGTCCGGTTTTTTATCGTAACCGTTTGACCGCGGTTCGAACCGTTACCAGTTATCCATATTTGGAAGGATACGACGGTCATGCTAATTACGCCTTTGGGTAGTCTATACCACTGACATTTGTTACTACAATACTGTCTAAAGGTAGGACAAATCTATTTCACTCCACATGATGTTACTACCTGTTGGAATTCTCGTACATAGGTCAAAGACATGTTTCGTCAACTGGCTTCCTTATGTAAGAAGAACAAGGATACTATAAATATATCTAATTATAAATATATTCCAATATATTTCGACCGCGTAGCCGCGTTCTGGTATCTCGCAGTCCTGAAAGGCGGCAGGAGCGAGCAAGTGCAAACAAGAGCTGGATCCAAATCCGGAGACCATGCCATTACCTTTAATTTATGTTACAGGTATACTAAATTTTATTAAGGTCACCGTTACAACGTTCTTTATCTTCGTTCATCCCAATGCCGGTCCCATTGCCATATATGGATGCCTCAAGCGGTTTAAACCGTTTAAAACCATGACCGGACCATAAAATTGGGTTCGGTCCAGTCCGGTTAGCTGATTTATTCCAAAACCGTCCAAGTCAGACCGTAACCAGACCGGACCGAACCGCGGCAACACTAGTCCGTATGCGGAGTTTAAAAAAATTAGCTAGGGGTAAATCAAAGCAATTCTTCCTTATTATATGGGAAGCGACATAATTAGGGGATATGTATCTAACTAGTGTTCGGCTGGGTTAAACTGAAGTAAAGGTAAGATATGTGTCAATCAATTCCAACACCCCCTTATGTAAGCAGAAAACACAACTTCATGAAGACGGCTTCTGCTCTTCCACAATCAACTAATAGTGTATTCTGAGACCAGAGATGCATAGATGAGATGTATTCCAAGCCTCCTCAGGTTTTATTTTGTAAAAATTTTATGTTCATGATGAGTAGTAGCAATAAGAAAATCTTATTTTTTCTTCCCATGCAGAAAGTGTTAAAATTCGTTTTGAATCAATTTGGGAGATTTTTTATTTCTTACCGAACCAAGTTTTGGCCGCTTACATAAGCGTCACGTGGTAGAACATGTGATCGTTAACACATGTGATACTACCCAAATAATATTTATACACACTAGAAAGGCAATTATCTGTACTTTTTCATCTCTCTCAAACTTTTAATAGCAGCAGAGCATTAAAAGATGTAGGTTTAGGCTGCTCACGCGCTAGTTTTCACTGATTATAATTTTTTTTTCTGTTGGGTTGGCCACATTTGGCCGGGCTTGGCGCTTACATAAGTGATTACATAAGGGTGCTGGAACTGAGCGACACATATCTTAGGTGAAAACTAGGACTGATTAGGCTGCAAACCTAATCAGGCACTTTACAGATTTCCGACACATATCACAATCGCATTATACATACTTACTGCTGTCCGTCGTCAGAACCAAAGAGACGAGAAACGAGAAACGAAGAGCTATCTCCTAAGCCGAAACGCCCAGAAACCAGAAACACCAACAACTCAAAGAAGAGAGATAGATAGAGCGAAAAAAGTGACGACGAAAAAGAAAAAGTCCATTGATATTCTTTCGACACATCAACATATACAATGCACGAGCAACTTGGTGAATCATGAAAGATGGAAAGATGAAATATGAGGAAGCAGTGAGATGAAAAAAATGGAATTGAATGAATAGAAACAAAGGTTGGTTGGTTGATGGTGGTACATTACAGCTTAATACGTTATATCCTACACTACTCGTCAACAAAAAAAAATCGGGTGGGGAAGAAGAGAAAGAATCGCAAATTGCGAAGTCGCCGAATCGCAAAAGAAACAGAAAAGAGAAAAGAGAAACGAAACACGCGCAACAACAACGTCGCGACGCTTTCGTGTGTCGCCGTCGTCAAAAGTGAGATATGATATAAGTAGGTAAACCAAAAAAAGAAAAAAGGAAAAGAAAAAAAAATCGTGAATGATATGATGTGTGATATACGTGGACGGTGGGTGGAATCAGGGAATGCGATGATGTCGAACGGAATGAGGAAACCAGAGTGACAAAAGACAGAGTGACAAAAGAGGAAAAGAAAAAGATAAATCAAGAAAGAAAGAACGAGGGCCGGGGACGATGAGTGGAAACCTGGAAACCATCGTTGCATCATAGATTTGGTGTTTAGATTCAATTGGGGAGCGCATGCGTGTTTGCTGGGGTCGAGTCGTCTTGGTGATGATGGATTATTCGATGTATAGTGAGCGTGGGCGTGGCGTGGGCGTTTGTCGGCGTCGAGCTCCCAAAGAGAAAAAAAAAATGGAAAAGAAGAAAAGGGAAAAAGAAACGAAGTATACAAAAAAAAAAAGAAAGAAAATTCCTCCAAAGTCCAGATATAATATCGTACAAAAAAAATTCACAACGAACCATGGGTGGGGGCAAAAACCAGCGAGACCAGCACCACACCCATACGCGCATAGCGCCACGCCGCCCCAACAAAACGACGTCAAGTCAAGTCAAGACGCGTCGCTCCCCCGCTTCGCCTCACTCTCAATCCATATCCATATTATCCACCTCCATCTCCATCCCATCCCACTTCCTCTCTTCCACCACCACCACCCTCTCTCTCGCCTTCTCCGTCAACGTACGCGTCCTCATGCTCTTCCTCGTCATAATCGACCGAGCAGAAGTCGAAGAAGCACCCACGCTCGTCTCCCTCAAGCTCGAAACCGGTCCAAACTTCTTGCTCGACATGGCACCACCAATACCCATACCCATCGACATAGTCTCCTCCTCTTCCTCCTCTTCCTCCCTAGTAGACGACCGCTCCGCCTCATCCTCCTCCTCATCCTCCTCACGCACAGAGAACCCAATGCTCATCTCATCTTCCTCCCTCTTCATACCCATACCGAGGCCCAAGCTCCCACCACGACGGCTATAGGACGACGAGAACCCCCCTCCATACGCCGACGACGGCGTCCCAAAGCTTCCAGCAATGCCCGACCCATAACTCCCATAGCTCCCATACGCTGCATGATAGCCTCCTGGACTCTGGCCGGGCAGCTGCTGCGACGGATAATACGGCGAATAAGTGAACGCAGCAGAAGCAGCAGACGGCGTCTTCTGCTTCACATTCTCTTCTCCATCGAGGGACATCCCGTCGACCTCGTCTTCATCCACATCCTCGCCTACAACATCCACCTCGATGTCCACGTCATCCGCTGCGGCTTCGAGGTCGCTTCCGTTACTGTTGCTCGCACTGGCACTACCACTCCTTGAACGGCTGCGGCTCGCAGATGAGCCTGACCCAGAGTAGTTCCTGGAGGCTTGAGGCTTGCGCCCCGCGGAGGCAGCAGGATTCGGTACGCCGACAAGGCCAGGAGCGACATGTGTGGCTCTAGCAACGCCTACGCCAGCGTAATCATACATCCTAGGTCCATTAGGAGCCGACGCAGAAATCCCGCGCGCATTTGTGCCTTGAGCATTGACCGTAACGGTACGTGGTTGCAGAGCATACGTCCTGGTTGAAGAATTCGCGTGTGCACGACCGATCGATCCAAACGGCGGCATGGCCCCAGTATTGGCACCATTTGCTCCAATGACGATTCCAGCCTTACGTTGCTCCTGCTGCTCCTGCTGCTGTTGGACTGCCTGCTGTTTCTCTTCTTCCTCTGCCAACGCTCCGACCTTGGGCAACTTTCCTCCACTCAGAAAGACAGGCCACTCGCTTCTGTCGTCTGGTAACGAAAACGCCTTGCCTCCAACCTCTGGAACTGCCATGTGCGATAAGATCGCCGCGGCCTCCAAAAGTTGGACTTGCTGATGCTTGCTTAGAACGAACTTGCTAGC
This sequence comes from Agrocybe pediades, assembly GCA_013053245.1. Lineage (NCBI taxonomy): Eukaryota > Fungi > Basidiomycota > Agaricomycetes > Agaricales > Agrocybaceae > Agrocybe > Agrocybe pediades. The sequence continues at coordinate 1,244,181 of JAACJL010000059.1, forward strand.
TTCCCTCCATTGTGCCGTGTGCTCCCATCGATGCTTGTTCAAACAGTTTGGATGACGGTACACCTTCGCGCATGATTCGCATACGTAGTCAATCCCGCCTCGTTTCTTCGGTTTGCCATTGGCAGAAGTGGACGGAGCAGGAGTCGTAGATGTCACTGATCCCGAAACTGATGAGGATGATTTATGCCTTGCTGCGATGGGAATGGCTGCCGTCTTAGTTTCGCCTGACGTTCCGGACGATGGCTTTGGCGCGAGAGGTGAGTACCCGTAGGTCGATGAGAAGGAGCGCGAGTGTCCGTTCTCCTGATTGGCAGACGGAGGAGATGTCGACAACGACAAAGAAGCTAACGAAAGCGCGGCGCTCGATGTCGCGCCAGCTGTTGGATTGGCATTGGATGCTGACAGAGTAGCGGCCGTCGAAGTTACGGGTAGTGCCAAGCTAGAGGAAAACGAGGGAAGATAGATAGGTAAGTTAGCGATTTATTTTAGTTGGATAGATGTATCAAAAAAGGCCAAAGTAAGAAAAAATGAAGTGAAGAATATGTATGTGTCAAATGCGATGAGTCATACAGGATGTCATGAGAAGCATCGCAGTAAAATAACCCAGGAATACGAAAACCCAAATGCAACCAAGTAAAAATAAAGCGTGTCAGCTGGATATCCCGACTTGCATTCGTCGGGAAATCCAACGACCACAGGGGACAGACAGACACACTCGCCCGCTTTTGAAAGCGAGAAAAGAAAAATAGAACGCAAGGGCGTCGGAAAAACGCCGAATATAGCTTGGCCAGTCCATCCCAACCGCAGAGGTTTTGTCAAATGTCAAAAATGAAAGTTGACACCGACAATGTGACCACCATTTTACACACCAACGCCCAGGCTTAAAATGTAAGCAAAACCTTCCAGAGAAATCACGAAAACCGAACCGCCAGAAAAGTCATCGTTCAAGAAAAAGTCTGAACTTTTCTGGAATGATGTCGGCTGCGGAAGATTGTTCTGATCAACCAGAACACAAGAAGAACTCGTGATAAGCCAGCATATCGGTCCCCGTCGGTCCTCCACGTCAACGCTGTGACACGAGGCTACCGAACTCGGATCCAGCAGTGGAGAAAAAAAGGGGACCAAAGTGGGGGACAACAGAAAAAATATGCCACAGAAGTTCAAAGCATTGAAGCTGATCTTCTAACAGCCGAATAACAAGGCATCCACGAAAAAAAATCGTGAAACAAGCAAGCGTCAAAAAAGTGAAGAACAAAGGGTGGATGCATATGCATGCCCCTAAATCAAGTAACGCTCATAGGAGCTAACTTGAAGTGAAGGGAGTAGACGCGTAACAACAACAAAGCAGAACATATGATGGCAAGTGCCAAAAAGGCAAAGGGCAACAAAATATCCACCACGGAACAAAGAATCAAGAAAAAAAATCATGCATGGGTGGGTACTCACACCGGCCTAGAGCCTGCCTCTCTTGCATCGCTCAGACGACGCCTAGTCTGGCCTGTGGAAGCCAAACGCCTGTGGTGCTTCCCACCAGCACCTGTCTTCGGCAACGAGCTGGACACAGTAATCGGGCTTGGAACGGAACCTGCGGAAGTTATAGGTATCGATGAAGCAGTCGGGATTGTCGATGCAGATGTAGCATCGGACGTGGCAGTAGGATTGGGAGTCGGTACAGTGCTGGCTGCGGCTGCAGCCAGACTCAAGGAAAGCAGACTGGTTATAGCATCTGTTTGCTGTAGAGATAAAAATAAACGGTGGTTAGCAATGAATACGTTGCTTCGACCGTAGAAGTCGAAGGTCAAGGGTTGCAAAGGGCGCAAAGCATATTAACCGATCGAGGGTAGAAGAGAAAGATACATAGGACGGAAAATGAGAGATAACGGAGAACATGAAAGACTTCGGAGAAACCCCACTCGTGGAATGCAAGTGCGTGAAATGGAGAACTCTGAGATAACAACGCAAATATCCAAAGTCGAGATCGAAAAGAAGGAAGCATTTGGAAGAAAGCAAGAACAGCAGCACATACTGTAAGTGGGGGAGGCCGAGCAAGCCCTGCCGCTGCCGTACTGCTTTCCAAGTTGCTTGCTGGGCCTGACTCGACGGCTGCCATGCTCATGATGTATATCCGCAAGCTAGAGGTCGGTGCGCGTTGGGATCGTCACTGCTTAGTCGCGGGCCTGTGTGCAGGAAGCAAAGGGAGGAATATTGACCACGTCGTACGTTGATGTTATAAGGTGGGGTAAAGTCGGACTGGGCTTTAGCTCTTGAGAACTTGCACGGTGAAAGCTGTGGACTTGGTCGATGTTCCTAAGGTCCGAGGGGTGATATGGCCAGTGTGGTATGTAGATATGGGTACAAGATATACAAGAGTGAAGGAGAAAGAGATAATTGTGGTGGTGGCAAGAAAGAAGGAAGGAAACGAGGAATTGACCCAAAATCAGGGGAACAGTGCTTAAGCCGCTTATGTAAACAAATTTATTGCCCTTGTTCGCTCTGACTCGCGCCGCCATCCCTTTTACGGTCACTTCAGCACTCCGTCCCTCTCTTACCCACCCTCCTAACAATACCCCAATCCCCTGGCCTGACCCTCTGTATTGGCTTTGAAAGCAAGCGCTACCCCTCTCCCTAGGTCAAGAAAAATCCCCTGACCGGCCCCTGACAAATCTGTTTCCGCTGAATAAATGGCAAAGTTTAGACATTCCCGTAGTGTCCCACGCTCCGCTGCGTAGTCTACTCCAGTCATGCAAGGTCGTATGCATGACTGACACATTCCAACCCATTCCAATATTTTCCAACGTCAGCCACTGCATTGAACTCACTGCATTTATCGCGCAGTAGCCATATCAGGCTTACCTTTTACCGGACACCGCGCTCGCTCTATTTACGGCTTGCAGTTGCCGATAGCCGATTCTATCCCTCTATGACGTTGTCTGAGTGCATCGCCTCGAATACTTTACTTGACGACCATGAGCTCATCCTTCGTCATGAACATCTCTAATGCACCTATACAATGCACGGAAACTAGATTGATAATGTCAAACAAGGACCTTGAACGCATTCAATTATCGACAGTCAAGTAGGTGTACCGTAGCACTGAAATTCGCTATGATCAAACAATAATAGATAGATCAAGCTTGCAAGAAATGAAACGGACAAGCATAATTTTTGATACGGACGAATTTCTTCTTCTTCGGCTTTATAAACTGTATTCGAATCAACTGATCAGGTTCCCAAACACCCGAAGGATGACGGTACGACATCATCACATCCGCGCGTAATCGCTAGCATACAAATACATGGAGGTCCGAAGGAATCTCATATGGGGTGAAAGAGGTGGGCTATAAAGGGTCGCAGAGTACGACGGCGGAGGAGAAACAGGGCTGCAAGGAGGAGGTCCAGGGAAACTTGAGTCCGAGTCGGACGCAGACGCTTCGCGAGGTGTTCTAAGGTAGTAGTCGTCGGATGATGGCGACGGGTGATGGTGCATACGAATTGAAGAGGAAGATACGGATGCAGTGAGGACAAACGCGAATAAAAGGACTAGCCATGGTAGACGCCACTGAGAATCAAAGTTAAGTTCATCGCAGCGGAAGAGCAAGGTCGTGTACGAACAGGTTCATCTTCCAGCTTCAAAGTAGGGTTTCTTGTGCCATGTTCAGCCGTTGCCTCCTGAAAACAATCCCAACTCAGCATTAGCGTCACCGCCAGTGCGCTGCAAAACAAACACGTACGACTGCAACGTCACTCGCAATGACTCTGAACACCAACAAGGCGGGAAGAATTGAGAATAGCATGGATTTGGCCTGCATACTAGGCATAGTATGGTACGCCCTTCGAAGGCGAAGGCGAGGGAAAAAATCACCAACTGCTGTCGTTTTATACGTACCCAAGAAAGTGTCAACGCCATGGATGGCCTCATTTTTGATACCCATGGACCTTGTTGTACTGAATAAGAGACGACACCACGCGAATGTCTGTTCGATAGACCCTCGTCTTATTATCAATGCCCAATCTGGACGACGAATAGCTGAGCTGCCAAAAGTTTCGACCGTGCGTAAAGGAGTAAACCTTGGCCTCTTGCGCATTCCTAAATCGTGCAACAGTGTACAACATGGGCTGACCAGCTAACGAGCAGATTCTCTGTTTGCTACAACACAGATAGATGTAGTGATTAAGAATTGCCCTGAATTCCAGTTGTAATGCATGCCACTTTGCATCTAAGTATTTTATCTGTCACATTCGTCAGATTCTCCTTCACATTTCTCTTGAAAGAAGGGCGTACGTTCGAAAGCCTCAGTGCGAGGGCATTGCAGTTAGCCACAACCTTGCTAGACATTGCAGATAGGACCATGCATGATTCCTTCCTCATTTGCGGCCAGGGCCCATACGCTTTAGCTGCGCGTTGCCCTTCACAGGTACATCACAGCTCAGAAAGAGGTCCAGACTCCAGGCAGAGTGTCGAAATGGAAGACGAGGAAGGAGCAGAGTCCAGACTATAGGAAGTTAGAGGTAGACGCCCAAAATGAAAGTTGCCTATTGCGACCGGATTACAAAGTTGACCCAAAGTATGACGCTATCGGCGGAGTTCAAAATGTGACACGGAACCGTCCCGAGTGACAGGGAACCTCGTCCGCCGGTTCTCTTCTTTCATTTCCCGCATTAGCTTTTGATAGGCCATCACGGCAGCTCTACAAAACAATGTCGGAGTTTCAATAATCATCACTGCCCCTTGAGCCGCTGCATATATACCCTCCGAACGCTCGTCAACCCAAAAAAGATACACCCAGGCATCAGCCGCAACATTAAACCTAATGTTTGATACAAAAAACCTATTATGAGACGTTCAAACGAGGAATAAAGGCAAAATAAATGCATTAAAAGGCGTCATCATACCAAAAAAGAAGAAAAGAACCGCGCGGGTAGCGTGATGTGATCCTTACACTTCCAATGCATTTTAAAGACGGTTGACGGAGTGGTAACTAGTCTCTATGCAATAGCATTGTACTCGTGCGTTCCTTGTTTCGACTCTCGGTGGGCGTATTTTTTGTGCTCCTTTCTTTTCCTCATCTATGTGTTACTCAGAGTCAGAGGACTTGGGGGCCGTGTATAAAATTTTAGTACATAGATTGAAGAAGGCCTATCTTAATGCAATAAGAATTAACTTTAAATAGTATCAAATCACCTAAACAAACTCAGAGGCCTTAAGAGGTTGAGCAGCGCACTCTTGGTGTAATATTCTGGGATGTAATGCCTTTACCAATCGTAATAAAGGGGAGGGAAAGCCGAGATGCCAGGCTGACTTAAGCCGACATTGCCGATTATCTTCTTTGATGGGGAAGCTGTCAAAGAAAAGGTTAACGGCTTCGCTGTCGCTCGGCGTGGTTCTCTGTCACATTTCAAACTCCGCAAATTGCGTCATACTTTGGGTCAACTTGGTGCTCTTGCGACCGTGGCGGGGATAGCAGCTTGAAACTCAGACGGCATCTCGGAATCTCACCTCTTCGCGCTCCTTCCTCCTGACCACCACGACCAAATCAATAGCAATTCCTCATTTTCCTTCTCTAGACGCGTAAACCAACCAAAAATCTCCGAGTCCTCAGCTTATGCTCTCCGAAGTGCAAGAAATGCTTTTTACAAACGCGCAAAACAGGGCGTCATGCTGCTCTTACACTATCTTACATCTCGTTGACCGAAGAACATGATGTTGACCTCCAAGGGCTGCAATGATACGTTCAAACTTCAATACCCTTCCATAACTCAGAGCGCGCATGTTCGCTGGCAATGTCTCGATATTCTTCTCAGCATTGTGGCCGCTCGTCAATTTATTCTGGAATGGCTCGGGATGAACTTCCAGTTATGCGGAATACCAGACAATACCCTCGATTATAAACTCGGGATCTGGTGATCAAATTGACAGAATTCATGGTGGATTCAATCAACCCACGTCCTCCACCGAGACTGCTTCTTCCGCAGTCGAACGCAGGACGTAGAGATGACGGCAGCTTCTGAAAAGAATGAAGACACTCAGAGGATGGCCCGTAGGCTCGAATGGCATAGGAGAATGCCTTCGGAAAAGGCTTGCCGCAACGTGAGTGGCAGAAGATTTCTTGCATCCAACTACGCCTTAATACCCTCAATTTTAGGTGCCAATTTCGTTGCCAACCGTGCTCATAGTATCATTGCAGAACAATCCTTCCTCTAGGGAACAACGGGCTACTCTTTCGTTCAGCAGATCTCGACCAATTCTGCCGAAATGCAAAACTCTTTGCTTCCCATCCGTGCAGTAATCAAAGGACTTGCTGTTTTGGAAAAGAGAACTTCCGGAAACGCTCAATTCGGAAAAGTTTCATTCACACACAAAATCGTCAAGAATCCAGTTCGGCGTATTCTTTTCCATGTACACAGGATGATTCTCTACTACTGCTGGCTATCTAAGCCTTCATCGGAGGTCAATGAAGCAGAAGATGCTCGTCGTTAAATAGCTCGCCCAATTAAGGGGATGGTCAATTATTCTGGCGATGGGATCCACGTCCTATATCAATTTCCTTAATGCAAATGGTTTTATCACGTTGTGACAATGAATCCCTCTATCTTGTACCTCTCAAAGCCGTCTCTCTGGTGCTACGTTCAACATTGGCGACAATCGGCCACATCCAACTTCGGCCGAGTAACTCTGAGAAACATACGATGCTCGCCCGTCCCGAAAAGAGCGGGTTGATACATTGGCAAAAGGGATATATCGCATAGGTGTGTTCTAATAAAATCTCGTCTCTATTCGATGGCATAATGGCATCAGTAGAATCTGGTGGAATTCTGTCCAAGTTCGAAATTTGAAGGGCTTGGACGAATCGTATTGAAGAAATATGACTCCATAACCCCTCACAATCTATCTAGATGGGATTTTTATCTTCACTCGCTTCAAATGCTGGAAGGCACGGTCACTGTTATCGAGAGATGCATATTCTTTTGATAAGAGGCCAAGGACCGTGCTAAACGCGCGGATATCTTCAACAGCAGCACGTGCTGTCCTGAACCAAGCCCGTCACGAACCGTATTGAGAAACTTGACTTCATTTCTCAACTCTTCTCAACTCTCCTCAGTTACTTCGACATCAACGACTCAATCCGTGGCTTTTCATGACAGCAAGAGTGCCTCACGTTCCCGAGGTGCTGTCAGGCACTTCCCCCTGCCAATGAATTGTGATCCACTGGGGATAACGCTAAACATAACCTTATGTTCGGGTAAATCTTCTTATCATAGCGAACAAAAAGCAACAATTCGGAATTTCTCGATAAACCAGTATCTACGAACTGGACCCGAAGCAAACGGCGTTCCATTCCGAATTGCAACACCCTCAAAGATAATAAACTATCGTCCATCCCTGCTGGTTTTGTGTATCCACTGCTTTGCGTTCCTTTCGCGGGCAATTGGCGTATTACCCCACATCAACCTGGAAAATCTGACCTGTCGGGCGTGTGAAGGTTTGGGACTCTTGGACATCCGTTGATAGATAGGGTTGCGTGGCCTATCGTCCAATCTCCTGCTTCCTATTGACGGCATGAGATAAGCTTCTGTATACTTATATCGTCGATGGCGAGGGAGCTCGTCCTTCGTTCTGGCGAGTACTCGGAGTCCTGTGTGGGAAGCTCGAGTCTGAAACGGCACACGACTTGTGTCTGGTAGCGCCTGTTTCTCTTCTGGTTCGCCTTTGCTGCGACTCTTATTGGCGGCCGGTTTTTCTGCCTCAGCCCGTATCTCGATACCACTCAAAGCGTCAATTTTATCATCATGTCGGGTACTGTGCTGCCTCAAGGCGCTGGGTACGGTGTTGGTGAGCAATTCTCCTTGCTTTCAGGTCCTTCGTCTTGCTAACATCGAATGGTTACCTATGAACAGTCGTCGGTATCGGCTTGTTCTTCAGTGCATTCATGTTATGCGTCACTGCCATCCAAGCACGATACACTGCGTTTTCACCAAAGAACTCTGAAGAATTCACGAGTGCTTCGAGAAGCGTCAAGCCTGGTCTTATTGCCTCGGGTATCGTCTCAGCATGGACATGGGCTGCTACGTTGGTTCGTTTGACATTTTTCATGGGTGTGGTGTTTGTGTTCTGACATTTGGTGTGCAGCTACAAAGTAGTGCTGTCGCGTATAAGTTTGGTTAGTCCTTCAACAACGCGCTGAGCATATTTCAACCTTTCCTGTGCTTATTGCATTCTCTTAGGTGTTTCCGGACCTTGGTGGTATGGAGCTGGTGCTACTGTCCAAATTCTCCTCTTCGCCATGGTATGTCTATATTACATTCCAACTGTTTCAAGACCTTCCTGATCTCTACCATAGCTAGCAGCGAAGCTGAAACTGAACGCACCTTACGCACACACTTGGTTGGAGATCGTCAGTGCTCGATGGGGTAAAACAGCACATATGGTGTTCATGTTCTTTGGGTCAGTGAATTTATTGTGAGGCCAAACATCACGTCGATCTCAATTCCGTTGCGAAATAGTCTTGCCACGAACATCATTGTTAGCTCGATGTTGATCCTGGGAGGTTCAGCGACTGTGACGGACTTGACGGGCATGAGCACTATTGCGGTGGGTTTCTGATATGAAGCTTCATGTAATTACGTGTGCTGAACTGCCGTGCAGGCATGTTTCCTGATCCCTCTCGGAGTCGCTATCTACGTGGTCGTCGGAGGAATGAGGTCGACTCTGCTATGCGATTACACACACACCACAGTTCTTTTCGCCATCATTCTCGTGCGTCGCTCTTTTTCTTGTCTCAATGAACGTATTCCTGAGCTGCCGACAGACCTTCATTTTCACTGTATACGCCACAAGTGACAAAATCGGTAGCCCCAAGAAGATGCACGAGTTATTGACAGCAGCTTCCGCTGCAGCACCCATCGCAGGAAACGCTCACGGATCCTACGTTACCATGCGCTCGAAGAACGGACTCATCTTCGGTGTCATCAACATCATCGGCAACTTCGCCACTGTGTTCCAGGATCAAGCTTACTGGCAAAGAGCCATCGCTTCTCGTCCAGCTACGACCGTCAAGGCATATCTGCTTGGAGGCGTTGCCTGGTTCGCCATTCCATTCACGTTTGCGACGACCCTCGGTTTGGCTGCTGTGGCTTTGAGAGGCGATCCCGATATGAAGGTTTTGACACCGGCTGATGTGTCTGCGGGTCTGCCTGCTGCTGCTGCTGCCGCTGCGTTGTTGGGATCTTCGGGTGCTGCTGCTCTTCTTGTCCTGCTTTTCTTGGCTGTGACGAGTGCTTGCTCTGCTGAGCTCATCGCTGTGTCTTCGATCTTGACATACGATATTTACAAGGTGTGTTGATAATTTTTCTGTGCTGTTGTCGTGAAAGGTCGCTGATTTTATGTTGCTTTTTAGGCTTACATCAATCCTAAGGCAACTGAGGCTCAGATTCTGCGCGCTGGACATTATGGTGTAGCGTTCTATGCCTTGGTCTGCGGTTTGGCTGGTGTGATCTTCTTCTATATCGGTGTTTCTATGGGATGGCTATATGTGCGTCTTCTACCCTATCTTAATCTCAACTCTTTGAAAATTGACAAAGCTTCATTCAGACCTTCATGGGTGTCATCCTTGGATCTGCTGTTTGCCCCATCGCACTTTGCATTACATGGAGCAAAGCCAACAAGTGGGGATGCATCGGAGGCTCAGTCGCTGGATTTGCTGCTGGAGTGATTGCCTGGCTGGTTACTACTTCCACTCTTAACGATGGTGTTATCAATGTCGTGGTCAGTACTTTTTCAAGCGTCTTGTATATGGTAAAAGACTGACCAACATAATTTCGTTAGACAAGCGGAGGCGATTTCGAAATGTTGGCTGGAAATCTCGCTTCCATCGGTGTCGGTGCCATCGTGTCCACTGTTGCTTCCTTGATCGTAAGTTACTTTTTTTATCATAGTCCTTCAAGCATTTGCTGAACAGCGCGTTTCGATATATAGTGGCCTGAGGATTACGACTTCGCAGGCACACGCGCTATTAACAAGCCTGCTCCTGCTCCATCCCACACCGACGAGAAGTTGGACGATGAAAGCGACCGAAAAGGGAAAGACCATGAAGTGCATGTCAGAGGATCTGTTGCAGGCGACTCGTTTGATCAGGCGGAAGAAGATGACGAGTTGGATCCTGTTCAGTTGAACAAGGCTTTCCGATTCGCGACGTGGTCTTCTTTGACCTTGGTATGTTTGTTTAGTCCATGTCGTTGCTTTGCTTTTTCGTCTGGGTACTAATCACGTCTCTTTCTTCTATCTAGTTCGTCGTCCTGATCTTGATCATTCCATTGCCACTATTCTTCTCTCAGCACGTGTATACCGTGGCGGGCCTGGCCGGTTGGGTATCTGTCGGCATTGCCTGGACGTTCCTCTCTGCTGTTGCGGTTGTCATCTATCCGCTATATGAGAGTCGACAAGCCCTTACACAGATTTTTGTTGGAATCTATAAGGTGAGCTTCATTGGGCAAGAACTCCAATGCTGGCGATGCTGATCTTTTATTACAGGATATTTTCACAAAGGGCAGCGGGAAGTATGTGGAACCAGAAGTTGAGAAACCGAAGAGCAGTGTATAAGCACGCTCCTGGTTCTTTTCTCGATTTAATTCGATTTATGGCATATTTTTACGATTGCAGTCTTCTAACGCATCATTACGCTTTCTAAGTCTCTTTTTCTTTCTTATTTGTATTATTATTTACGGGCAAGCGTATATGCGCAAATGTAATGTCATTTCTAACGACTAATAAATACTGAACTTATGGCACTGCGCACATTGAGAGTCGCCATATGTATGTTATTGAAGATTGATAAGGATTCATAACGAGGAACTTTGAGATATGCTTATCTTTCCTTCGCCGGTGCGCCCGCACCTGAAACAGAGTTCTCGCCAGGGCATCTCTCAGCATCACTCTCCGCCTTACTGCCGAATTTTTTTCAGTATTCCCTCTCTTCGAACTTCTCTGAAGATGCGGCACCTTGATTCTGGACACGAAATCGAACTTGTTCATCGATTACAAAGACGACGTGTTTTGCAAGCAATGATGACGAAATAAGCGCCAAGACGTACGTTGTTTCTGAAATGTGGGGTAAGCCGTGCGCGTGAGACACCGGCGTGGCTGTGGCGTCTCAGGCGCCTCTTCCTCCTGGTACCTGCTTTCTTCATTTGCTGGGAGTGGCGAGAAACAGGTGGTCGGCACTCGGAAAATAGGTCATGTAGAGTTGAAAGCTGGAGGAATATCTTGTGGTTTAACAGGGAAGATGTATGCCACGGCACTTCATTCTTGCTTTATCACTCCTTACTTGAGTTCCTAATGCCTAATTGTCGTAAGTTCGCAGTCGCGGGGACCTATACCGTACGACGTAAGCAGGACATCAGACTTGAGTAAAGCAACAAAGCCGGTATAAAGCCCCGAGGACTAAGTACTGAAGCAGAAGGACAGCAGAAGGACTTGTGACTGTTCAGATGTAGCCTCGTCCCCATGCGCTCTAGGGCACATCATTGCGATCAAAATTTCTGCAAAATTTGATCGCAATGATGTGCCCTAGAACGCCTGGTGCAATAGAACCGTAAAGGGTGCGGATGAGTCACGTTGTGACATTTCGGTGGGTCACATATACGCAAGACCAGGCCATAGAATGTCGAGGAGAACATCGTTCTGCCTCCAAGTTGCTCTATATGTGTATACAAGCTACACATAATGGTTCTGCTAATGACTCGTATATTTGTAAACGCTAAAAGGACGAGTTCACGACCTTCAAAGAGCGCCTTGAGACATATCCAAATGGTGACTAATGTTGACAAGCTTTAACGCAAATAATCGTGTTTAAAAATTAAAGGGGGTATCTATTATGATCCAAACAGCAATAAAAACCTTTAAAAAGTATGTTTTGACGCTGCGAACCTCAGAAGGAATGCAGCTGGGTGGATTATGTTCTGTGACATATGTGACCAAGCGACCATCCGCACCCTTTACGGTTCTATTGCACCAGACGTTATAGGGCACATCTTTACCATCAAACTTTTAGGTTTTTTTGCCTCCGACTTCAATGTCCGCTCGCTTAGCACATCCCTCCTCAGATGCAGGATGGTAAAGATCGTGCCCTCTTAACGGATGGGAACGAGACTAGTTCAGATGCAGGTCTCGGTCCTTATCGCTTTCTGTTCTCGTGGTGTAAAGTGGATGATTTGATGACCTACATGCACGCCATCTTGGCATACTATATTGAAAGGCAAGTTGGATGTTGGACGTTTAAAGATTTGAAGGGCGAGGGCTACTGGAGACCACATACTACGATTATCTGTGGCCTTTAACCTTTGTCAGTCGGTAGTACGTGTAAGTTCTTGCCCGCCATCCCGACGCACGTCGGCGCGCCAAGGTCCAAAAGGAGAAAGCTGGGTTGGTTGTCGGCCGCCGGGACCATCTATGGCAATGGGAGCGTGACCCCGGAGGGTGCAGCCAAGAATACCAAGGACGGCGATGTGCAGGTTATAAAGCAAGGGAGACTTGGCCTTCACAGCCTCTTGCCTCCCACTCCCTAACCTTTGTCGCACTTTAAAAACAAGCCTGTATTTTTGCCTGGACGCACCTGAATGGGAGAATCTTTTGCTTTACATGATGCCTCCAACAACGCACTGCCCCAGCCAACACCTACTCTCGTCGCTGAAGACGACGACGAACCCCCTAGTAGTGGGCCGACCAATGATTGGACGTCTCAAATGAAAGAAAGTGAACGAGAAACTTCAAATACCTTCGAGAATGAGGATGGCATCCGTGAAAAGGATTTTGCCAGAACCAATACTCAGGCCACCGTCGAATCCGACATCACGCAGGAGCCTGATATCCCCCGCGCTGGGATTACGGTTGCGGACCTAGAGAAGCACAATCTCGAGACTGTCTCAGTGCGCCGCACGAGAAGGTTCAGGGTCGCGAAGCTTTCCACCGCAGACCGTATCCGCGCCCTATTCGCCTCGGCTCGTCCGACTGGTCCCCAACCCACCTATCGTGACTCAGCCACAGAAATCATACGATACTCGCCTCTCAACTTCCTGCTGTTATTAATCCCGGTGTCATGGGTGCTTCACTTCACCCATCAAAGCCCGACTTTGGTTTTCGTCTTTACCGGTCTGGGCATGGTCCCTCTCGCTGCGCTTCTTGGGTTGGGCACAGAGCAGATAGCGTTGAGGACGAGTCAAAGTATAGGAGGGCTGCTCAACGCATCGTTGGGTAACCTTATCGAGATGATTGTCTCTGGCATTGCCCTAAAGAAGGTACGTCGATCCCTTTATCTTATCTTTATGTCGGGGCTAATTATATATCTCTCCAGTGTGAACTCGAAGTTGTACAAAGTGCTTTGCTGGGCGGTTTGTTGAGCAATCTGCTTTTGGTTTTGGGATGCGCCTTCATTGGTCAGTAATGCTTTATATTATCGTTGGCCTACGTACTTACTCGTTTTCTAGTTGGCGGTTTCCGTTTTTCCCAGCAACAATTCCAGCCTATGGTTGCCCAACTGAACTCGTCTTTGTTGATCGTTGCAGTCATCTCATTGACCATACCAGCAGCATTTGTAAGTAGTCGCTTTTATGTACTAGGATGTGTGCTCACTCCTATTTCAGCATCAGTACCTTGAAAGCCGCCTTCCCGCAGGGCGAGAGTTGTCCATCCTGCTGGAGCTCAGTCGAATTAGCGCCATCATCCTTATCTTAATGTAAGAGGCCCACATTATTCACCCTCGGCCATGTTCACTTACCCCTTTATGATAGCTACATCGCCTATCTGTTCTTCCAGTTCTACTCCCATAACCACCTATTCCTCGACACCTTGCAGGAATACACAATCACAACTGCCTCGGGCGGGTCGTCCCGTAGGACGTCTCGCTCATCGCACTTCTTCACTCGCAGGTCAAGTACCCTGCCTCTCCCCTCAACCTCCCCTGCTCCCCCATCTTCTTCTTCCTCCAGCGCGAGCTCCTCCTGCGCTGAAGAAGAGCCAAAACTCAATATAGTCACCGCTCTCGTCCTCCTGGCCACCATAACCGCTCTCGCATACGTCACCGCCGAGTTCCTGATCGACTCTCTCGAAGGCCTAGTAGAGAGTCATCCCAACGTCTCAAAGGAGTGGATCACGCTTATCATCATCCCTATCCTGACCAACGCGGCCGAACACACGACGGCCGTCGTCGTGGCCAGCAAGGGAAAGTTCGACTTGGCGATGAGCGTTGCGGTGGGAAGTTGTATACAGATTGCGTTGTTTGTTATACCGATTTTGGTTCTGGTTGCGTGGGGTATGGGGAAGCCGTTGACGCTTTTGTTCGATCCCCTCGAGACGGTCGTAAGTCCTTTTTTCTTGTCTTGTCTTTGCCAGTACGAGCTCTGACCACTTCCTGTGTTTCGCCGTACAGGTACTGTTCTTCTCGGTATTGCTTGTCAAGTTCTCTGTCGAGGATGGTAAATCCCACTGGATGAGCGGGATGTGTTTGATTGGTAAGTCGCATTACATCTCTTGCTCTTATGTGTACGTTCTGACTTGGCTTCTTTTAGGTGTTTACATCCTTATTGCAGTCGCCTTCTGGCACTTCCCAAGCGACACACTCAGGACCATCCAAGGCACTACAATCCAGTGTACCTAAAACTTGAGCGTAGCGGTGCATTAAAAACGATTGCATTTTATGCGGTTACGGTTTCCATATTTTCTGTTCAATTTTACTTGATTATGAACTAGTTTTTCTTGGCATGTCTCCTATGACTAGGCATTCTATCTACGACTATCTGGCTTTTGTATATTAGTGTCATGACATTTTCAATGATCTTTCTCATGATATCCCTCAAGTTGATCAAAAGAGAGAGAGAGGGAGAAGTCTATGTGTTATTTTTAGACCTCCCATAGCTCTCACAGTTGTTGGCAGTCCGTCGGCCCACGGGCGTAACTTGAACTCTTCCCCGCGTTCCCTGCCTCCATTCAAATTGCATACTTAGGTCTAAAATTGACTGCTCACTTACTTATATGTTTAATCAATTAACACCAACCCAGGCGAACGCGAGTCCTCGATTAATTAAGGATAATAGTTAATACTGATAAAACTCGTTTCAAGCGTTTTAATAGAGTGAAACAAACAGTTAAGTTATCACCACCACTGCTTGTTACGGTGGTGATTGATAGGGATCTGATGGGTAGGCGCCCGTCATCTTAGTTCTGTTTGCGTTAGCATTCCGCTAGAAGTTCAAATTCAAGTCGAGTGGTTGGCTGTCGGGTGTTTTCTGCTGTCGGAAGAATATAGGACAGGGAGGAACCTCGAGGCTCGTATAAGTTATAACTTTGATAACGACGACCTGACGTCGTTTTGTTTGTCCTCGGCGATATTTTCTGCGTACGTGCACACTGATTCTCCAATCTGTACTAGTAGGAAATAGTCCGAGTCGAGACTCGAGTGCCATTCTTCGGCCGCCGCAGACAAGTGGGGTCTACTTAAAGCAGGGTTCAAGTTGGTTGGTAGTGGACAGCGTCGTATTAATCGAATGTCATGCTATCATATCTCCCTGAAGCTTAAATCACCACCAATGAGCGATGTCGTATGTATCTACTATCACATCGTAGTAAGTAGTAATGATAGAAAGAAGTCCTGTGCAACCGGAAACCGGTAGTCGAAGAAGCCCTCGAGTCTGACTTCGAAGTTCGAATAATCCCACTTCGAAAGGGCATTAACTCCCGAAGTTCCTGCATTCAAGGCAACTCGGTTCCTGAGCTAAACTGACTCCTGAGTCCTGACGAAGTGTGGAAGAAGTTCGAAGGGGAGGAGCCTAGGGTGGGATGGTATGCCAGCCTGAATGGATAATTATGCATCATGCAGGAAGAGGTATGTAGTAAGAAGTCACGGTTATGAAGAGTGAGAAAATGAAATGCCAGTGTAACTACTAACTAATAGTAAGATGAAGAGTCAATTAACGCTCTGGTTAATTTGTGTGGGTTTCGCCCAAGTTCGAGTTGCCCACCCTTGGCAGAGCCTGGGTTTGCTTAAATTGAGACTTGAGTGGATGGTGGGGTGATGGACGCAAAAGGCTCTTAGTGAACGGAGGTAGGGATTGGGGAAGTTTTTGAAGGTGCCGTTTGGGAAGCCTAGTATTTGGGAGTTATACTAGTAGTGGCGCGTTTGGATGATGATTCACGTTGGATGGACGGATGGATGGATAGATTGGCATGAGTGCGGAGGTGAAAATCCGGGTTGGTTGTTTATTTGACGTGCGAACGCAAGCCGGGGTTGGTACCCTATGTACGACCTCCAGTCACCCAGGAGGTAGCTGATTACGAGTAGGCGTTCTAGCTGAGGGTGGGATGGACCACGGTGTAGGAGATATGTACTATGTGCAAGTAGCAATCGTCCTCGGCTAGAGTACATGATCATCCTCCTACACGATTTCGAGGGTCGATGGTCGGGACACAGACGGGAGATCGATCCAAGAGACGCTTCTTCAGTAGTTTGCATAGGCACGAAGAACATTTGGTCCTTTCCTCTTCCTTATCCGTGTTTTCGGTATACGACATTTGCCTATGCAACAGAAGCACACTATTTCACGACCCGGAGCCGTTTAAAGTGGCGACACGCCTCGACACGCCCGCCGGCTCTGCATTCATAGATTGTTATCGATGCCTATGCGATAGGGAAAAGCGGTCAACAGGGGACGCCACATTGTCACGTTTAAATCTGACCGGGTTTCATTCAATTGAGGGAGATTAAAACATCATCATAAATTATCATGGAGGAGAGTGGTGTGCAAAGGAAAGGGATCCGGTGTTTTGTGCAAGGGTTGCCTTTTCCTGCTTAGCTTCAACTTGGATGCCCTCGGAAATGGATCATGATTATTACTCGTGTTTGGGAATTTGGCTGGAGGGCTTGACGTGGCTACGCCTGCCTGGCAAGTTGGGGTGGCTCGGGGTGCCGCAGGGCAAGGCAGGGCTAATTTTGAAGGGTTTTGATTTGTCGGGAGACGATGACTATCTTGGGATAATACCCTGATACTTTTGATCTATCTTGAATTCAGAATAATACACTTGACACTTGTTTGTGGGCGGGCGGGCGGCGTTGGTCAGCTGGTGTTCGTGCTTTACATTCAAAACAAAATTCAAATGAATACGAATACTTGGGTGCTCCTTGGGTTGCTTGCTCTGAGGCCGCATGGGACTTGCAGGATGGCATTATTGGGGAGAGGAGGGTACGAAATGAAGAGGGGTAGACGGGTTACAATGAATGACCTCTGTTGGAATACAATGACCTTGAAGGGTTCTTTCGTCGCCAAGATTAACGCTTATTTCGGGAGGCTTTTCGGGGAACAATTGTGCAGGTGATCATGAAGAGTGTATTATAAGCAGTGCACGTACGTACGTGTTGCGGAAAAGGACTTGCGCGTCGTCATCTCCGGTTGATGAATAACGGCACGGGCGTAAGCTTCCTCAAGCAAAACTGTGCAAGAAAGAGCAGCATTGGCGAGTCTTGTACTTGGCGGGGACGCGTACGGGGGTTACTAGTCTGCGAGACGGTTCGACATATCAGTGTTCTCATTCATGAGACGATGGAGGTGGAAGGAGAAAGGGCAACGGAGTGTGGTCCTGTGATACGGCAAGTAGTAACAGCATGGCGAGTGATAGCATTGTTGATAGCAATATATGAACGAAATAGACCCTGGATTAGTCGTTCTCATTCGCGCTATGTCGGACTCGGCGCGGGCATTGTCCGACGACACCTTGACGATAAACTCCTCGTAAATAAGCAGGAAAAACTGGGAGGATGTCTATTTTGAGGAGAACTGGGAATGTTGCATAGTTTTTTTGGCGAGCACGAGGCATCAGAAGAGTGAAAATTTTCATGGAAGACATAAGATATATGTATGCATCATCGTGATGTTTTTTTGCATTATGGTTACGATAAACATATCCTGTCCGACGTGGGCGTGCGATACGTGGTCGCTGGCGTGCGGTCTAGGCAGATCATGGTGATACGCGCAGAGAATAAACGCAAGCTTCTGCGTCTTCTTCTCATATAGAACTTGATGACGATGCGAGGAGACGGGCCCGGCCATAACCTGGAGCTTCGGAGGAGGAGAAGGGAAGGGGAAAGAGGAAAGCCCAGGTCATTCATTGTCTGTTGTGGGGTATAAAGCTATATTCTGCTATAAACACTTGGATTACTACATGGAATCCCAAATCAGAAAATCCCACAAATGGTCAGTTGGACTTCTCCACTGCTTCTCTGATGGACAGCATTTCCGGATACCCCAAGCGGAATCGGGTGATGAGGGTTCTTGTACAGCACTAACGGCGCCGCGCAGACGCAGCTGGCTCGAGTATGCTTTCTGGAGAGAGTAGAGCGCTGGAGTATGTAGCGTGGCAGGGCGTTGAGTGTAAAGTTGAGAGCGATGATACGGGGGACATGGATTGTCGGTGTGGACGGAGAGTCGAGAGAAAGGAGGGATGGCGGGCGCCAAGTGGGGATGGCAAAATTTGTTTTTTTGTGACCCCTTTCGGCGAGATCTTTGACGATATGTTATTAAATGGAATTGCGGGAGTATTTGCCTATACCGGGCGAGATTTTGCCCGAATTAGAATAGACGTGCTTCTTTCACTACTCTCGACATGGGGCAGAGACAGAATAGCGAGAAATGGTTTAAGTACCAACTTTCTTTTTTAATTTTCGCCCTCCACTCTCGCCCACCACCACCCTTGTCTGACGCCGTCCGCGATGGCGAGCCCCTCTCTCTTCGCCGCCTCTGCCTCTCTTCTCCTCGCTCTTGTACTCTGGTTTCGAAAGCCTAAAGCTTCCTCGGCATCTCTGCCACCTGGACCGAAGCCACTCCCCCTCCTGGGCAACGTACTCGATCTTACAGCGAAGGAGCTCTGGCTCCCGGCTTCCAAGTGGGCTAAGCAGTATGGTCCGTACGCGTTTCTTGTCGTTCGAGCTCATTGCGCTGACCCACTCTTCCAGGCGAGGTCGTGTATATGCACGTCCTGGGCATAGGACTCGTCTTCATCAACAGTCCGGAGGCCGCCTCAGATCTCCTCGACAAGCGTGGGTCAATCTACTCAGATAAACCGTCCCTTGTCATGTCAGGTGAATTGTGAGTACTTTCCCGCCCGCGCCGCCACCCTGAATGTTCGCTGATTCGTCGCGTGCGTCCGACAGATGCGGCTGCAAAAACATGGTGAGCAACTATTCACATCATAGCGCCGGAGAACCTGGATCGCCACGAGCGTACCAACATCCGCCATTACATTCATTCATGTATTCCTGCTGCTTCTTTCGGGTTGTAGCTTCTCCCGGTTTATTCATTTATTTCCCTGCACTATCTTTATCTCTCCCTCAGTGAATTGACGCATATATTTGCTTAACAGGTGGCATTCACTTGCTACGGAGACCAATCGAAACGTCAACGCAGGCTCCTTCACAAGGCTTTTGGCGTTCCCGTAATCCCCTCCTACCACCCTCTTTTACAAACTGAAACACACAGCTTCCTCCGCCGCTTGATTGCAAACCCCGCCGATTACCAGAAACACGTACGAAGATACGCTGGAGGGTTGACGCTATCAGTCGTCTACGGCTATGAAGTAAAGTCCAACGACGACCAGTTCCTCGAGCTGGCTGATGAATGTGTCGGATTGTTGTCAAATCGTATCGCCTCGGGAGGTGGAATCTGGCCTGTCGACGTTTTCCCCTTCTTGCAACACATACCCTTGTGGATGCCCGGTTCCGGATTCTTGAAGAATGCGAAGATATGGAAGAAGAAGATGGAAGAGTTTGTTGATCTGCCATATGAGTATGTGGTCAACAGCATGGTACGTCCATTTGGGTGCATTTTAGGCGCATACATTCAACTATTGCATTCATTACAGAAATCTGGCAACTACAAGAAGTCCTTCTGCTCAAACTTGCTGGAAGACGAGAGCGTTAGGGCCGTGGAGAACTTTGAGTTTGATCTCAAGTGGTCTGCCAACTCGATGTACTCGGCTAGCATCGATACCGTACGTCTAGTGCATACATTCCATTTAAGCCACCGGAATTGATCTTCCTGTTTGTTAAGACTCTCACTGTGGTCGGCCAATTCATTCTCGCCATGATCCAGTACCCAGAAGCGCAGAAGAAAGCTCAGGCTGAGCTAGATGCCGTTATTGGTTCAGACCGTTTACCCACTTTCGCGGATCGTCCATCTTTGCCTTATAGTACGTGATTCCGCAGCTTGTCTCTGTTAGTCTATGCTCATTAGCATGGTCAGTCGAAGCCATCTTCAAGGAAACTCTCCGATGGGGTGTGCCCGTCCCACTAAGTAAGTTCGACACCTTACTATCCACTATCAGTCCGCCGATACTAAGACGTGTCATTTCAGACCTTCCTCATCGTCTGATGGAAGATGACGTTTACAAGGGCATGCACATTCCTAAAGGGTCGTTGGTGTTTGGCAATATCTGGTACGAGAATCACCGTTCTCGTCATTCCTGGTCATTCACTTACCTCTTTCCTACGAATAGGGCCATGCTGCGCAACGAGACCATGTACCCCGACCCAGACAACTTCCTTCCCGAACGCTTCATGGAATCCACAGGAGACCCCATTCTCGATAAGAGGAGGAATCCCAAGAACTACGTGTTCGGATTTGGAAGGAGGCAATGTCCTGGCTTGAACTTGGTGGACTCCTCCGTGTGGCTGTTGATGGCGTCCATGCTTGCTACTCTTGATATTAGCAAGGCTAGGGATGATTATGGCAACGTGGTTGAACCCGAGGTGGTTTACGAGAACCCGATTTTCAGGTTGGTGTCGTTCTTCTGCCATCTTGTGTGCAAAACTAACGGTCTTTTGGCACAGAATCCCAAATCCCTTCAAGTGCGACTTGCGTCCACGAAGCCAGAAGTCTATCGCTTTAATACAGCAATCCGAATTCCCTTTCGCTTAAACCTAAACCCATCCTTCCTTTAACAGCTCTGCGAAAATTCCCGTTTACCACATCACACATCATCCCTGTCGGCACCCATCGTCGTCGTCTCTTTGCTTTTCCTGCTTTTAAAGCTATCACAAGTTATGTTGGCATATCAACTTTAACCGGTACTGTACTCGAAGTTCCACAAGGGCGCTCGAATTCACGGCGATCCTTCTATAACTCCCTCACATTCCCTTATTATAATGATGGTATGCTTTCCATGCAACCATTCCACCCACCCCACAACCCACACACTCCTTTGGTTTTGGTTTTCTGAATTGATTTAGCTTTTTGTTGTTTGCAGTTTCTCTCTCTCTCTATTTTTTCACTCCGCCTGTTCTGCTTTCGTGTGTAATCCGATATCGCGCTTTCTCTTATCCTCTTCTTCCCCACTCCTGGACCCCTTTTATACCTCCGAATTTTCTATTTCTTTCTTTTGTTAGCACCAGCCTTTGGAAATGCTTTTCAGAATTGTAAATTCTTTGTTTCGCGCTTTTTCTTTACATAAGAATATCCCCCTCGTTCTGCGACTCGTACAATACAAGTATATGATGGTTCGTTATAGAATGAAATCACATTTGTTTGTCAGATTTGGATTTCCTTGATTCGTGGACTTCTGCTGGTGAAAAGGCTGGAATTCGAGGACAGTGTGAGGGTGGCCAGTCGTCGCCACGGTCGGTCGAGAGTGTTTGAATTGGTTGGTTGAATGACGCAGCCTGTTGCCCAGCTCGTCCTCGTCCTTATCGTCGCGCTTATTTCGGATCTTTGTGCGATTTGCTCCGTTCAGTTTAGACATTTTGACTTGGCGAGATTAAATAACTGGCGGGATGCGTACTAGGTAAATTGCAGGAAATGAAATGATGTTGTTGTTGTTTTAGGGAATGAAATGAAAAGTAACTATGCCTGAACTAGTGAGAAAAGGTCCGATTATGAAGTGTTTGAGGCGAAGTAAGTATAGCGAGAGAGGCGGGGACTATTCGGACGAGGAAGACGATATTCGAACTTCGAAGTGGTTGGAATTTGGACGCTGATGGAGGCGTTGGGTGGTAAGGATGCCAATGCTATGTGTCGGAATTCAAGCAGTAGAGCGATCGTCAGGTTTGCGATACGATAGCCTGAGGTCCGAGATGGAGGTACGAAGTTGAGCAAGCTAAGGTTGTTCTGCTCCTCGCTTTCTATATGGGATTAGTATTCAGAGAGAAGCGGGGAATCCGTGAATTGGTAAGGAGGAGAAGGAAAAGAGAAGGAGGCAAGTGACTTGGCTTGTTTTTTGTAATTTGGGTTCTGGGAGGGACGTTTTTTTTTTCCCTCTCTCTTTTTTTAGGCCCTGCATGAAGGAGGAGGAAGGACTTTAGCAGGTTGCGTTTGGACAGATGGTCGTTGTTGTCCTGTTTGTTGAAAACCATTGGCGCTCGCATGTGTCTTGTTATCGTTATCTAGACCCTGATAACGACAGACATGAGCTTCTTGGGAACCAACGCATGACGAGAGCTTCCTAATACATCCTCGTCTCGAGATGGCTATTGACCAGTAGCGAACGCCCAGATAATTTTTCCTTACGACCTAAACATGAGATTTTTCGTCGCGAGAGTAGCAATACAAGGAGGGAGGGGGCCGGGCGAAGAGAACGAGAACAAGGGGGAGGATTGATCTTGTTTGCTTTCAAGGGTTCATAGAACGGAGGCCTGTATTCCAGGCAGAAGTAGAAATCAACAGTCGTTATTCAGTAGGTTACCGAGATTAACGAGGACTGCGCGATTCAAAAGAGGTAAATCCTCGCCCACGATTATAGACAGATAAGCCGAGATTGTAGTGGACGACGGCGTCGCGAGGCGCTTTCGAGAACCTTCAACCAGTCGATTGGTATCAAATATACGGTGGTTATCGGAAAGGTTATACAGAGAAAGTGAGACACGCACGGCCGAGGTTAAACTGGATGTTCCTTTGAGTGTACTGTGTTTGGAATCAATTTCCTTGTCGGTAGAACCCCAGCTCGACGAGAGAGACCGAGCTCAAGAAGAGAAGAGTAAGTTACGCCTAATAATTTCGCAGCTGTTTTTTTGGTAGATTTTCCCTCCCCAGCGCCACCGCGCCACGTGTCTTTCTAGAGTTTCCACAGTTGTGTGTGTATATGAATGCATAAATAGGATCCAGCGCATCAGAGGAAGAGTTGATTGGGTCGCTTAAGCATGACAGATGTAGTCTTTATTTTGGAGAATATCGCTGTGGGTGTCGGTGCGGGTGCTATTGCGGTACAGATCTCTAATAGCCTATAGGAACGATTTGACTGCGCGCGTGGGATGGAGGCCACAGGTAGGTCAGAAGAAGCCGGCGGAAAGGCAGAGGGGTCTAATTTCATATGAGTGGGTTCGCATTAGGGAGCTTGAATTCAATGAAGCTTCCTCCAGTAAAACAACAGGATAAAGATTGGAAGAATTCAGGACGAGCCCAGTGCCTTCTGAATCCTGATTAATTCCCCGGAAACCGAGTACATGCGGCCTGATGTATGTGTGGGTTTCATACGCGAATATGGGGTCATGGATTTTCCACAGATCACTGTGTTCGTGAACTATGTTTGGGCGCTCTCGTAAAGTAGCCGCTGATGAGAGCAGTTTGTTTAAGGGTGTAGGCATACAGGAATGAGAAGCCCGAGAAGGACGTCTCTTTCACAAGCCACATGAGCAACGAAGCTTGTCATGCTAACCGCGGAGGAGGATGCACATCGTTGTCATGCTCGAATATTCTCAGCGAGTTTCCGTCGATCGGTCGCATGGAAGTTGGGTATCGTGTGCGAAAGAGGGTAGATGGGTTCATGAATGAACGGTCTCTGAGAACATTTATTGCGCAGCCGAGGATGGTGAGAGTGCATTATTGTGGCTTAATGTCGACCAAGGAAAAAGAGATATATATGGACAGTCCGAGAGAACGCTGACAGGAATCATAGAAACGAGCAGAGAACAGCAGAAATGCGATTCTAACTTTGACGAGCTGGCGGCCAGCGCTGGGCTAGAACATGATTATCTTGACATCTTGGTGAGCA
Organism: Agrocybe pediades; assembly: GCA_013053245.1. Classification (NCBI taxonomy): domain Eukaryota; kingdom Fungi; phylum Basidiomycota; class Agaricomycetes; order Agaricales; family Agrocybaceae; genus Agrocybe; species Agrocybe pediades. Next base: position 1,268,197 of record JAACJL010000059.1, read on the forward strand.
GTAATCAATGTTCTTTCGCTTTTGTGGGTGCCATATAAGTATGTATCAGAAGAACATGAAAGGAAGAAGGGAAGATTCAACTCGAAGAAGTTTGGGAATCAATTGCCCGGAAAGTGGCATCGGCAAGTCCCAGATTTCGGTGCCGCTTTACACTCCGCTGATGCTCGTGATGCGCGCGCCGCGAACTATTTTCGTCCGCCAGTCTCAGACTCTCTATTTATGTTTTCTGCTCTTTTTCTCCGAGGCCTGTTTTTTGCAGGTCTTCTTGGGCGGCTACCCGCCGCAAAACACACCTTCTCTCAGTATTCTGGGATGAAACCTGAAAAATATACGATATGTCGTGATAATATGTCCTGTCTGGGATGCCATTGTCATAATAGGAAGCCTCAACATACACCACGTCAAGACTCTCAAGATAATTGGGGACGCCCTCGAATACGTTGCGTCCCCTGGTTCATGCAGGTACCCATGCCATCGTGTCCTATGTACTGAATGTTTGCTGCAAGCTTTGGAGTCGTCAATGTCAAGTGCCAGACTGCTCCTATTGGAAGCATCAAGAAAATTTTCTGTGCCAACCCTGGTTCATGCATAGACATTAGGGGCTAGGACCCTGTCAATGATAACCAAGATTCCCCGTCAAAAGAAGTCTTACCAGAGTGATATCACCTTTTCCTGACCACGCGTTACGAGAGACCTTTTCTGTTCGCTGTTGGAGGCGTTGACCTGCGAAAGAGCGTAATGAGTCGAAGGCCACGCACGGTGGCCACTCCGACATCTTCAAGCTAGATCGAAAATGAAAAGGAATGAAAAGGCTTTCATCGAGGTAAGTACGCCATTGAAGTCCGGTTCTCCATTGACAGGTGCCTGTTTCCGGGAAAGTTCTTGCAGAGGAATGAATCTTTCATCCTGCCCTTGCCTAACCGAACGGTTTCATGATGAAGCAAGTGGTCCAGGACTCCGCAAGCGCACTCCTATTCCTTGCATGAAAATCACATTGGGATATGTTATGCGCCATGCACTCGAGTAGGAAACGACATTGATCACGATAGATGCTCCTCCCTGAACAGGAGATGGTGGGAAACATCGTCCGAATGGATATTTGATCCATTATAGCTGGGCCCTTTTACCTCGAAGTTAATGGATTGGTGGACGCAAACCGGATCCTTTTTTCCTCGTTTCAAAACGGTGTGTTCACAAAGTTATAGTTAGCTTGGTATGGACGCAGTTAACTAGCTCTTGCGCCCGTTGTAGTAGGTCGATGCCAGAGTATGATGTCGGTGATCTGCCCGTGCGTATTTGCCTCGCCTCTCTTAGTACCACGGTTTTATCGGTGGTGTCACAGAAAGCTTACTATGTCTTGTATAGTTTAGGTCCTACATCAAGAGACGCTCACCGATTAGGGTCGCACGAGTGTGCCAGGACAGTCAAAACACAATAGGAATGAAGCAGAAATAGACACCGAAGACGTACACTGATATGTCTCTCAGAAGACTTCTCGAGCGCACAAATACTTCGGGTGGAAAAGTCACTCAAACACCCACACACTCTGCAGACTCTCATGATACCTGAGTGTGCACGGAGGCTTTGGTAGCAGCTCCAACGCGTGAAAAAAATAATGGGCCAATAACGTTTTTCTCGCCCGGCATCAATCCCGAATTGCTCATTTACGTGAGTTTGCCTGGGTATGGGGGAACGCGGAAGTTAATCGGGCATAGCTGCCGTCTGCTATTTGTACGCCATGGAAGCAAGCCTCTCGGACTCGGAGAGCATTATGTATAGCAAATGGGCTCAAGCAAACCAGATGGGAAAAAAATGGTAATATCCTTCCATATATCGTCACTCGAGCATTCCTCCCTTTCCCCTTTATAACAACCCTCGTTCTGCGAGGAACTCGTTCCCTTTCCCTTGTCAATCGCCTCCCCCCGCAGTCATCGACGCGCTTATCCCGCTGTCCCTTGCCGCCCGCGCGTAGATTGCACCGTCGCTCCTTTGTACTCGGTCCTCTCGTTTAAACACATCAACTGGTCATCCCCTTCTCTCTGAAGAAATGTCTAACACTACGGGATCGGCAATACCACCACCTACTGGGGCATTACCGACAGGGCCCATCGTCATACCCAAGTTCGATAGCACATTGGGATCGCTCTTGGTCGGGGGATTGATAGCCATGGCGTATGTCTCTCCTTCGCCCTTTCCAGCATCCCTTCGTCTCTAAGCTTAGTTGTGTTGGGCGGGTGTAAAGATTGTGGGGTGTGACTTGTGTACAGACATACAACTACTTCACAAGGACGAATAAGGATCGGTTGTATCTCAAGGTTATAGTGAGTTGCTCTTTCTTTCTTGGTATGCGACCCTTGTGCTGACGACGCGAAGGTCGGGCTCCTATGGTAATAGACGTTCGTTCACAAGGTTGGCAGGACGCTCATCTTTGTCTGCAGGCTTTTGGACACGTTCGATTCAGCTTTGAACGGCCATATCCTATACTATTACATGGTCTCCAACTACCTGAATCCATTGGCAATCTTTCACCCTGTGTGGTGTGTTTTTTTCTCGTGGTCGCGTTCAGCGATAAATATAACTCACATACCCCATCAACAGGAGTATCATAGTATGTCCCATCCCACACTTTTCTTCTCTGGAAGAAAACTCATCGCGGCATTTCCTTTCAAGATCCATGTAGCTGTTACCGTGCGTATAGCTTCCTTCCTGCTCTGCCATTTGAGGCGTTGTTGACATTATGTTTCAGGCCATCTCCAATTTCATCATCCGTTCTCTTTTCACTGTTAGGGTTTTCAGGCGTAAGCAACTCGTTTCGACCGTCCTGAACGCATGTTAATCAATCATGATGTTAGTGAGCAAGGGTAACCTGTATTTGACTGGGTGGATTGTGAGTACCAATCATCTTCGCCTTCACCATCTTCACTGAGCCCTGACTGTTTTTGAATGTTAGATGGCTATTTCTCTGGCTGATTTGGGTGCGTTCTATATCATCCTGTCTTATCCACATTGATCTGATTTCTATGATTTCTAGTCGTTGGCATTAGTGAGTACCTTCGGATAATATTCTGATTGATGAGAGCTGAGATATGATTCCACAACTAGCTATCACTATCAAAGCGTGAGCTTTTCCTGCCTTTAGACCGCAAAAATGAAACGGCTGAACCAATTTCTTTGCTATACAGATTCAAAATCCAAACATTCCCTGAACTATCCAAGATCGCTGTACGACCCTTCCCTTCCTTTAGTATGGCAACGCTTACCCGCCTCTCCTTAGGATCTGATGTACTTGACCTTCGGTGTTGGGACAGGCAGTGATTTGAGTCTTGCCTTAGCACTTTCTTGGCTGTTGTACGGCTCTAGGACGGGATTCCGGAAGTAAGTGTTCGCATTGGCTGGCTCGATGCGTTGCCAAGCTTGATAACTAACATGGACATGTTCTTTCAATCAGGACGGACTCGCTCATCAAGGTGCTGATGATGTACACTGTGAACACGGGCATGATCGTTGCGTGAGTGGCAAGGCTTTCCTCCTTCAAGCGTTTTTTAGTTAAGTTGCTGATTGGCTTTTTCCTTCTTTTTTTTCTTTCTTTCTATGAATTTTGGGATGGTTAGCATCGACGCGTCGCTAGGATTGATCCTTTACATCGTCATGCCGAACAACTTCATCTTCCTAGGGTTCTACCTTTTATTAAGCAAGCGTACGTCTTTCTTCCTAACCCACATCTCCTCACCCCCCAAAACTAACTGAAAATGTCATCAATTAGTATACCTCAACGCATACCTCGCGACGTAAGTCCACCATCCACCAGGAAAAAAAAACGTAACTTACATACCCCACCACGCCACAGGCTGAACGCCCGCGAAACACTCCTAGACAACGAAACCGACATGCTCTCCATCCACCTCTCCTCTTTCAGCAACAGCAACGCGAGCAGACGATACGACGTCGAGAACTTGCATTCCCTCCCGAGCACCGTCGTCTCCAACGAAAAGGTGCGTCGTCGAAGTTTCCGCCATCATCCTCCTCCTTTTATCGTTTAATCTAATCTAATTTCTTGGTATTATTTTATCGTGACAGACATCAAGACCCACCATTGGCAGACCAACTAGCCGTGGCGGAGCTGCTGGTGCTGGTGTTGGCGGCAAAATGGCAATCTCCATCCAAACGTTCATGGACCACAAATCCGAGCTCGAGCTCGAGGACTCTCCGTCGAGGCTGAGCTATCATCATCATGACGCTCCAATAGCCAAGGCATTGTAGGTTTGTGTCGCTGTGGTTGTCGGAAACTGCATGTGTGTACATAGTACTTAAAACATAGTAAATAGGTAGTACATATAAGTAGAAAGAAAGGATTGAGAAAGGAAGAAGGAAGAAGGAAAATCGTAGAATTGCCAGGCTTGTTGTGACCCATTGCTTTTTTTTGTATCTTTAGCTAGTATTCGATCGATATGTTGAATGACAAATGCGTTTTTAAAACCTTTGGTTTATCTTTGACACTATTATCCAGAAAATAATAGGCTGGGGCGAACAGACAGCTTGTGGATTTGCGCCGCGCATTGAAAGGAGCAAGAAATGAGAATGGAAAAAAAGAAAATCCAAAATTCAATTCCTGTACATAACAAATAGCATTATTATCAATCTTCGCCCCAATACTAACCACACTACTGAAACATAGAGAGAAGAAAAAGAAAAGCCAGGAGCCTACGGAGGAGTTGGTGCTTTGAAATTTGAGCCAAGATGGTACGAGGCCGAATCTCGATCGAGATTCGAGGGTGTAGTTGTGTATTGAGTGAGCGGGCACTGCGACGACGGACGGCGGACGAAGATCTATGCAGCGTTGCCCCTTCTCGTTCTCGCGGTTTTCGTCCAGGTTGGAATTCGGGAAAAATGACATACATACAAACTGAGTTGAGCGAATGAATTGGATAGAATAAATCACGATCAAATATCCTCCACGCCGGGCCTCCTCCTCTTCTCCTCTCCTCTCCTCTCCTCCTTCTCTCCTCTCTTCAACAACTACAACACGCGTGCGCACCAACCGAAAAAAACCAACCCCGCTATAAGCCACATACAGCCGAAAGCACATTCAGATCAGATCAGAAGAGCCCAGCAAGGTCCGCAAACGGATCTTTACTCTGCTGTTGGGTCGCTGCAGGCTGTTGCGCGGGCGGGCTGACGGCCGGTGTTGTTGTACTGGGTGGCATAGGGCGGGACACCGACGACGACGACTGCTTTTGGTGGAATCCTCCTTGTTGAGCCATACCCATACCCATACCCATGCCTTGGTTCATCCCCATGCCCATGCCGGGACCCATCATACCCATGCCCATACCCATACCCATGCCTCCATTCCCAAAATAATTATTCGGCGTCTGCGAAGGCGCGGGTTGAGGTGTGCCAGGTAAGATTATAGAAGCGGGCGGCGTGGCGGACTGAGAGTGGGGAGGGGACATGGATGTGGCTCGGGGGTTGAAGGCGGGGTTGTTGAACAGTGTTTGGGGGATAGGCGCGTGTGGGGGGCTTTGTTGCTGCGTCTGCTGGTGCTGTTGGAAGCCCATCATGCCATTGTTGTTGAAGCCAGGGCCCAGCCCGAACGCTTGTTGTTGCTGCTGGGCAGGTTGTTGTTGTTGTAAAGAGGCGAATAACCCAGAGAGGTCGTTGGCCGCAGGCACGGGTGCTCCTGGTGACGTAGGGTCGTCCAGGTCGATTAACGACACTGCGGCGCCTGAGCTCGAGGCGGCGCCGTTATTCGAGAGTTCCTGGGGTATCGGGTTGGCTGCGAAAGTGTAATCACCCTTCTTGAACGCTTCGTAACGAGCAAGGACGGTGTTGATCTGGTCATTGATCTGCAAGAAGGTATCGAGGGACTCCGGGTCCTCCGTCTCCGCGTCTGAGATCCATTTCTGCAGTTTCGGTCGGGCGGTGATGAGGATCGAGGAGACTTGGTCGTATGCGTCTCCAGACGCGAATTTCTCCCCTCTTTGAACGTCCACGTTGTCCAGCATCTCGTTCAATAAGACGACTTTGGATTCGAGCTTGTTGAGCTCTGTGAGGGCCTGAGAACGGTAATCGGGCTTGGCGTCTGGGTTGGCGCCTGCGAGGGATTTCATGAGCTCCTGCGCAGCTGCGAGATCGCGGGGTGTGCCACGTCGGATGAGTTCTTGGAGTTTGGCGGATTGGGCTGCGCGGTCCTCTTCTTCGAGTTCTTCGGCTGTTTTGAGGTTCTGTAAAGAGTTAGAAATTGATAAGTGAGAATAATGATAATGGGATAGTAGACGTACAGCAGTCGCACTGGCCGCTGCGTTCGACGCTCTCTGTACATCTCTAAATCTGTACCCTTTGAAAGTCAAGAGTCGGTGCATGTCTCGAATGTTGCCCAGGTCTTCTTTCCATCTGCTCTCTGAGCAGATACCCTCCTTCCATCCGTGGATCAGTTCTAGGATCCTTGACATGACCGGGCCAGGGAAAGGGGGCGGGCGCTCGGGGAAGCGGCGCACGAGCTCGTTGAGGAATTCTTTGGTGGATATTTGGAGGTGAAATGGGTATCCGCAGGACTGTACGAGGGTATCTAGCAAGGCTAGAGCGAGGATCGCGATATGGGGATTCCGGTGGTTTGCCAGGCGGGCAATCATCATTGCTGCTTCTCGTGGACTGTACGCAGTAAGCAGGAGGCGGACGATATTGGTGAGATACACTGGGTTGATAGGGACACGGAGACACATACTTGTTAGCTTTCTTCTGGTTTATGTACTCTGCAACCTCGAGATGCAGGGCGTAGTTTGGCTCATGCAGCGATGGCTCGCAGGCGCGGGTGATGAGCACCTCGAGAGGAGACACCCTCATCCAGCTCGAGGGCCCTGTTGGACTGTTCAGCATCGTGCTGGGAGCTGCTGGTGGTGGTCAGTGAGTGGCCGCAATGTAGAAGGGACAAAGATAGGGAGTGTAGAGATAAATAAGAGTTGGACGTCGTCGATGTAGGAATCAAGCCGGATCGCGTGGCAAATCCCGCCGCAGTGGCTGTCCATCTTCGTCCATAACCACCACCACCATCCAACTTCATATTCTGCAAGCAGAGTGCAAGGTAAATTGCTACTTGTATAATTTGTAGTCGACGTTTTCATGCTCATTACTATCAAAGAACAGATATCTATATTTTCATGCTAGCCAACTCATCCATCGACTTTCTTGTCCTCTTATGACCTTCGCCACCTCTCCAGCCAGGACTCTTCCTGATTGCTCGCTTGGATGCAGCTCATCGAACCTTCAAGGACACTCAATGTCATTTCTCTAAGCGGCTCAGCAGAAGACTTACCACACGAAACTATCTCTATCGCTTCCCTGCGCAATCGTACAGTCTCCCGTATCCGAAGTCGGCTCGTTCAACTGGTATACGCAAGACTTGACAGCACCCGTGGTATTCAGAGGCGCCGTTCCATTCAAATAGACCGAAGGCCTGTCTAGGATGTCGCTGAACAAACTATATGCGTCGAAAATACCTGCCATAACTGTTAATCTCAAGAAACGCGCGGAAGTCTCGATACCTATTACCTAAATGCGCCCCATGCATCGTTGGAACGAGGGCTTGCAGCATGAGCTTGGTCAATTCGTTTCCAGAGGCGACGGTTTCCGTCATCTGGACGTTCCATGCTGTTGTGTTTCTTTCGGCTGTCCAGTAATGATTCAAGTATGAATCTGCTGAATAAAGTGGGGTACGTTGCAATGGGAGCATCTTTGAAGATCATGTCAACTAACTAATTTCCAGCACCCTCAGAAAGGCGACATACATTCGTGAACATGAAATTCCTCCCTCCATTCGCATAAACAGTCTTCACCCAATTAATCATGCACCTCGCCACATCCACCAAAGTCACTCCAGGTGCACCATGTCCCGTCAACAGTCCATTATCTCCCACATCGTTGGTCCCAATCCACAGAAAATACAGCGCCGCCTCCTGCCCTTTCTTCTGATCACCACCAGTCAAATACCCTACCGTCCCATTCTGCAGCTCCTGTTCCCACACAGGTAGCTGGCTTTCAAACACACTCGGGAACGGGCGACTGACTATATTGTTCGAGCACGTCGCGCCAGACCTTGCAAAGGGGAACAGCCCAACCGGCGGATTCTTCGATCTGGATTTGCTAGCATAGTCCACAGCGTACACCGGCCAGGCGGTGCCCCCGTTCGACGGCGAAAACGTGTCGGTGTAGCTGTCTCCGAAAGGCACGAACGCGGAAATCTGTTTGGGCCCGAGAGGATTCTTCAGCGGAGACGTGGCTGATGAGAGATTCACCAATACTGAGAGGAGGATGGGCCATAGTGTAGACTTGGCCATAGTGAGTTGGAGTTGAGAATCACTGCCATGGACAGAATTTGTCTGACGACTTTTTCTAGTTTCCGCGTAACATGTTTTATAAATGGACGTTTTTACTGTCGTAACGGAAAACTCGCCTTCCAGAATCTCATTCTGTCCACTTGTCCTGCTTTTCTATTGTATTTGAGAATGGAATTCGGTCTCATGATTCTACTCGCCTCATTCGACATCGACAGCGCGGCCCGCGTCGGGAAACGCGAACTGTCGCCCCGGGCCTTGTTAGCGGAGAACCTACTATTTCAATGAACGAAGTTATGGAAAACATCCCAAAATCTCTGCGTTCCTGTCTCAGTCTAGTGGGATTTGCATAACCCGGCGGCGGCCTATGGATCGAACCTAAACAAACGAAATCTTCACTTCACCGCATTCGTCCAAAAATATCCGCGGAGGAAGGATTTATCGTGTTATTTAATGTTTACACTTCTGGGCCCTGGCATTTCGCATCCGGATGCTCTTCGTGAACGCTTGTCAGCGAACGGTCCGACGGAATCTCTTGCATTTTGCTCAACTCTGGCCGTGCTATACGAGAGGTCAACGCCACAAGAGGTTCTCGTGTACTCCGAGACAGCATTCGAGAGAAGTGTTCAAACAGAAGAATTCCTTGCCTGCGTTCGGGGAGAAAGGTGATACTATCAAAGCAATATATCATTCGTGCTGTGCAACTCAACTCTGCGGAGCTTGAGCCTTGGATACACTTACGCCTTAGTATCCTATCCTATCCTACCGCGGCACCTTGATTCAGAGGCTGAATGTGTATCGGATTCTTTATCCACTAGGCTATCACGAAGGTTATCTTTATTTTGCCCAAAGTTGAAGGTTCAGGTTCACTTGGGGCCTTCTCGACCCAATTATGATGATGATTCGACCTTCATCCTCCTTCATCAGAGTCCACTGTCCGTGATGCAAGGACAAGGACGGGCACTTTGAGTTGGGCGTAGACTTTTGAGATAGGTTAGGTAGGTGGTGGTGACGTTGCGGAGTGGAAACGAAAGGAAGGTGTGTGGACGAGGGAAGCTGAGGATTATACGCCTTTGCATTCATCTTCCTCTTCCTCACTAGCTTTTTCTTCCGTACTCGGGTCGGGCACCCTTCCAGGTTCGAAATGTCGACTCGGGGTATGATTCACGGGCGTTACGCTTTTATATTGAATACTTATTCCACTTCCGCGCTTGTGCCTCGTTCTTGTTGTTCTCGTTCTCGGTGTCATGTCCCATGGCGAATCCTGGGCGGAGGCTGAGACTCTGTTCTTTTCATTTCGGAGGGAGGACAGGTCAGATTCAGGTTTAGAAGAGGTGTTCGATTGGGTGTTTTCCTTTGCCTAGAGGTGCTAGGCATGATTTAATCTGGTTTACATACGCGTACTTGCGGGTGATGCCAACGCGGCTATCGAAAGTGCGTCTCGCAAGCTATGGCTGAGGCTCATACTTATCACCCTGTGATGGGGTGGTTCGTTTCTCTTTTTTGCGTCTCGGATGTACTGGCTGATGAGCCTATTCATTGACACAGCTTGGCTTTGGAGGGCGGCTCGTTCGTTTTCTCTTTACTTATGAAGGGATGAAGGGTGGGAAGCCTGCCTGCCTGTCATGGATCAACGGGCACGGAATGCATGTCTCGAGAGTCAGTCTGTTCGACAGGCTACGCGGATGGAGAAGAGATGAGATCAGTTCGCGAACCACCGCGGGGTGTCAGTCAATGGAAACTTCAGGTTGAATGTGGAGGGGATGACTCGTTCACTTGCGATTCATTGAGCATCGAGTCTACATATATGGATGAAGGGATCTGCACGAACGCCTCGTTCTTGGGATCTGGATTGCCGTTTGGGAGCTAGGTTGATGACGCTTTGTAAGGTTTGTGCTTCTCGAACGTGTAATGGCCCTTTCGTCTCGACTTTCGACTCGTGTTGTGGTTTGTGCTCAACATCATAATTTTGCATAGTCGTCATAGTAGTACGAGTACACTGACGGCGTCCAATGCCAGATATTTAATAAGCTTCTCGATTCTTTGTCAACCTAGTTGACGCCGGATGTTGTCACTGAGCGGAAGTAAAATATGAAGGGTGTTCTTTGGCTTGTACAGCCAGCGTTCCGTTGAACTTGTAACGACGCGGAGTCGCGGACGCACGGGAATAGAACTTTGTGTTCACTGTTGTCAGTAGGTTAATAGGCAAGGCAAGTATCTAACGCTTTCTTCTGCGTCTTTCTTTCTCTTTCCTGGCATGTCCTGACTCCTCCGTGCTCCGCTCGGTTCGACGAACGTATTATTAGGAAAAGATCAGTTTGTAGTCAGTCGGACGGACAGGCAGGTGCACTGGAAGTCTCGCTGACTGGCTGTGCTCCAGCCTCGCAATGCAATGCAATCAGGACTTCAGGAACCGGAAATCTGACTCTGACTCTTTTTGCTTGCGTCTATTCATTTAAAATGGGGATTCTTTTTTTCTCTTTTCTTATTTTTATTTTTATTTTGCCTCTTTGCTTGGATGGAATAAAAGCAAGGTTCCTGTGCGGTCGGGGAAGGTGAGTTGCGTTGCTTCCCTTCCCCTCCTCCACCTACGTATAAGTCCTCGTGAGGTACTTAATAGAGGTGTTGGGTCTAAGCCTCTTTCGCCTCTCTCCCTCGTCCCTCGTACTCGTCCTGTCCGCTCCGTTCCTCAAGGACATCTTTGAGAACGTAAACCTTCTAGGCTCTGCATCGCCCCAGAGCGATAAAATAGAATAAAATAACCTCCGCCGCACCAAGTCATGTCTTCCTCCCTCTTTATCCTCGGCTACGACTCCGGCAACACCTACTCTCCCATCCCATGGAGTTGGATCCTCCCCACCATCAAAATATGCCTGCTCCTCGCCACCGCCATGTCGGTGCATGTCTCGCTGTCCCCGCCGAACCCATCTGTGAAGAGCGAGGAGTGCTGTTCCGGGATCGAAGGCACGGATACGATGTTTGAGCGGTTCGTGCAGTCTATTACTTATTGTAGCAAGGTGGGTTTTTTGTCTTTTTTTGGTTTGTTTGTTTTGATGGGCGTGGTTAAGATAAGGCTGATTTTTTTTGTTTAGTGTATGGTGTGGGCGGGCGTGTTGTGTAATATTTTCAGTGTCCTGGTACACTGCGTTGTGCGTGCGGCAGCTGTGGATGAGCTGCCGTGGGGTATGGGCATCGTTGCGTCGCTGGGCGACGTTACTGTAGATTCGGAGGTTGTCAGCAAGCCGCTAGTTGTAGGCGCACTGGTAACCGTCGTAGCAGCGGCCCTGCGTACCTGGTAAATTTTGTTCTTGCCTCTCACAAGTCCAGCTTTTCTGATCCTGGTCGCTTTGCCGCTCTCGCAGGTGTTTCAGGGCCCTAGGCCCATTCTTCACCTTCGAAATCACCATCCGGCCCAAACACGAGCTCATCACGCACGGGCCGTACGCATGGGTCCGGCACCCAAGCTACACGGGCGTCTATCTCACCTTGACCGGCGCCTCGCTCGTCCTCGCCTCCCCGGGGACCTGGACGGCCGACACCGGCGTCTGGAATCCCGTCGGCGGGGCGATTGCGTGTTTTTGGGCGTTCAAGTGCATGTTTGCGTTTAGGGGGATGGGGGTGAGGTTGCGAGCGGAGGATTTGGTTCTGAAGGAGACGTTTGGAGAGGTGTGGGAGGAGTATGTGAGGAGGGTGCCGTGTAAATTTGTTCCGGGGGTTGTGTAGGTGCTTGGACGTTCGAGAGTGGGGGAGTGAAGAGAGAGTGGAGAGGGGTTTGGGAGGGGAAATGGGAGGGGGATAAGTTATTCCTTATTGTGATACGGGTTTTCTTATAAGTCGAATGTACAAATAGGCTGTTACTTTTATTCTTACTTTCTTTTTGGATGATACCGTTTTGTGCTTCTACTTTTACCTTCTTCCCCGCGTATCAAGTCTACCCTGTACACATCTGCCAGCTCTGACTCGAAAACCACTGCCTTGTGGCCCTTTCCCGGGTGCATTGCATAGCCACGGTTTGGATGAGCCTTTCTAGGACGAGTACTTGTTTTTGGATTGATTCCATTTTGATGGATTGGTCGTGTCCGTCGCGAAACAGCGCAAAACCTCAACCAATCGTCCCCAGAATTCGGTGGTCTGCGCAGCATCATGCAGCCTTGAACGTTTTGAACTCGTAGGCACCAATATCCGCGGACAAACCTCCATTTCGGTGAGTCCTGTCTCGAGCTGGGAGAAGACGGGACCGACTAACCCTAGTAGATCAGCGTCTGGCAAAAGGCTACTCAAGAGTACTACAAAGCGGTACTTAGCACAGGTTTTTTCCATCACACTCGCTAGCGCCCAATCGCGGGCTCGCGGGCGGTATGTGAAGCTGCGGCCCCCGCCGCTATCTAGCCGAATGATGTCACGATTGGATGAGCTAAGTATAGTACTGCCAAGTGATGGAAGCAAATGAAAGATTTGAAATTCGGGATTGGATGCTCTGCGATGGGGAGAGACGACGACGACGTGGGTTAGAGCACTTGGTTGGCAGCCCGGAGTAGCAGAACCCGCACTACTTCGCGTTCACGAGGGGTTGCACTGGCCTTGGGAGGGGACGGCTGGGAAGGGTAGGTAAGTACTGTAGTGAGACCGATCCCGTCTTCAACTTCGAGTTGGAGGCGATGGGGGAATGGCACTTCGCATGCGCGAGAGGTAATAAAGGATAGAATAGAAATGTGTAGTCACAGCTACAGCGGAATGAGATACTTTAAAGAAAGAGTGCAATGCAAGCTTCGTGAGCGAGCAGAAAGCGACCTGACATGGAGGGAGGACACCGATTTCAACGCCTCTGAAGTCACAAAAGGCGGACAGGGAGGGAAGAGGGCGATGTCAAGGGCACACCTACTTAGAATGGCAAAACCGCTTGGCTGTACCTCTCCGCAATCGCACAGGTTCTGGATCCAAACAAAAACCCAAACAAAGGCCCGCCTCGACCTGCTATACGCGGGATAAAGAGGTTGGATTGGTTGTCGGCTACTCGATTTACTTCCGTCTATGGCAGGTCTGCTGCTCTGTAAGGGAATTCTGAGCGTCGAGATAACATATAGAGTAATTTCTCATGTTGAGGGAAAACCAATCCGTTTACCTTTCTTGAAAAGGTAGACGCTTTGCAGGGCAGTTTATAAGGACCCCTCTGAATAACCGTCCAGATTCTCTTTACCTCTTTTCCATATCCTTACTGAAAGCTCCCCTCTCGATTCTGCACTGTCTCCCGTCCCCTCCTCGACTCCTTCATCGAACAGCAACCTCTCGAAGATGCCAAAGGCACAGCCACAGCGCACCTCGGGGAAGTCACGCGCGGTCGCCAATAGATCGGTGAGTAGCGGGAGACGCGAGCCTAGTTTTGGCCTCTTACTTACACCTTCGTTTAGCCTACTTGCGATATCTGCAACAAAGAGCTTTCTCGTCGTAGTGACCTCGCTCGGCACAGAAGGACACATTCAGATGACATCGAAGTGTATGTTTTTTCCTACGACTCTATTGCGTGTATTAATACCTTGCCTTAGTCGTCAACCCCATGTCTGCACACTCTGCGGGACGAGGTCTTCGCAGGCTTCTAACTTGACGGCCCATATACAGGCTATGCAGTACGTTCATGAAGCCTATACTGCACAGGGCGCATGGCTCACTCATGTTAAGCTTGGGGGAGCCGAGTTTTTACTGCGGCATGTTGGGCACGAATAAGGACACCGGCGAGTTGGAGATTTGTACTCTCCTCTTCAAAACGAACTCTACTTTATGCCATCATCGGAACGACACCGTCTATCACAGCGTTCTGAAGAGGAAGGCCAACAGGACCACCGGCGCAGCCAAACAACCTCGACGCACTCGTCAGAAACAGGGCGACAAGGTCGTGAACGAGGTCGCCGAGCAGAACATTGCCCTTGAGGACGGAATCCAAACGGCTCCATCCCCAATCCCTGTGACCTCTCACTTCCCTTCTGAGGTCCCGGACGTCGGGGAGCTATCGGACGCAAGTCAGCCCACCGATTCAGAGTCTGAGGGTCCCATCACCCCGCCTCCCCAGTTCAACCAGTTCTTGATGCCTGGCGTGTCGACCTACCGTATGCAGGGCCCAGAAGTCCGTATCGCCACTGTTTCGTCAATATGGAGCCCCGATCCACCTTTCCAGCGTCCATCATCGCTCGTCGAGCTCTTTAATAATTGCCGACTTTCACCGGCCCCTTCCAACAGCCAGTTCTATAAATCCTCCACCGAAGCTGCCCAACCACCCGTCGAATCCTACTTTCCCTCGTACAAAGCTGCTGTTCGCGCCAACTCGTCGGCCTTCCCACCTACTACCCAAGCTCAAACCCACGAAGTACTTCAAGACTTCCCCTCCATCTTCAAGTCCTCCATCTCGCCTGCCAACATGAACATGCTCAACTTCACTATCAATCCCAACGCAACCACCCTGGGACACCTGGTGGATGCCAACGTCGACCCTTTCGACACGATATTGGGCGGCGTCTTCCCACCGCCCGTTGTGTCCCCCTCCCCACAGGCTACCACCCAATTGTTCAATTTCGAAGCGGAAATTCCGGAATGGGTCGCGAACGGTGGTTCCGGGAACCTAACGGATTTCCTTCAAACTTCCTTTGTTCGCACTACCAATACCTCTTTCCCTGCTTCTGGGGCCGCCGTGCAGTCCCAACTTCCTTCAAGGTTCCTTCTTCGCAGTTCCAATACCTTTGCCCCTGCTGCTGTGGCAGGCTCGCAACCTGTCTATAATTGGCAACCGGAAACTTTCCAATACCCCTCTGTTCAAGCACAGTTTGGCCCCCCTCAAGGCGGAGTCTTCATGACGGGATACCCTTGATTCTTTTCGTCGTCTCTTTTCCTCTTTCCTCTTTCCTCTTTCCTCTTTCCTCTTTCCTCTTTCCTCTTTCCTCTTTCCTCTTTCCTCTTTCTTCCTTCTTCCTTTATCTTTCTATCTCGCATCTATCACACATTTATCTCTTCATCTTTCGTTCTATTCTTCATTTATCCTCCAACTCTTTCCATCTCATCCCTTTCTTACATGCCTGTTTCTCGCTATTCTGTTGCTCTGTTCTTCGGATTGCATTCCTTTCGTCGCCTTCTATCTCCGTATCATTTTTGTCTCGTCCCCATTTGATCTCTTTTGCACATTGCTTTTCTCCCATTTTTCTTCACATTGCTCTCTTTCCTCTTCCCAATTTCCCCCATCTCGACAAAGTTATTCTCCTCACTTATTCGACAGGAAAAGCATCGTCGCAGTCATCTTCTACCATATGCACACACTTACGCACATTTCCTAGGATTTCCACATTCTAGACACATCAACGCTTTCGGATTCAAGTTTCCTGCTATTTATTGCTTTCGTTGCCCCATGCCTGTCTCGCTTGTTGTTTGTTGTACTAACCCAGCTAACCTATTCGCTTTATATTTCTTCCCC
This sequence comes from Agrocybe pediades, assembly GCA_013053245.1. Classification (NCBI taxonomy): domain Eukaryota; kingdom Fungi; phylum Basidiomycota; class Agaricomycetes; order Agaricales; family Agrocybaceae; genus Agrocybe; species Agrocybe pediades. Next base: position 1,283,980 of record JAACJL010000059.1, read on the forward strand.
TTTATATCTCGCCTTATTTCCCTCTGTATCTGTGTAGACTAGCTGTAGACTAGCTGTAGATGTATCGTCTCCCTCTCCCTCTCCCTCCTCGTCCACACTCTTTCTGCATTCACACTCTTTCTGCACTCACACTCTTTCTGCAATGCCATTCTTTTGTAGTTTGTACCAATGGAGAGCCGAGACAGATACCGGTAAGCATCGCTGACTCCGATTTTCTCTACGACTTTTGTGATTCGTTCCTTTGTTTGAACTGGTCAAGGTCAAGTCAAGGTGAGGCAGGAAAGCATAGATGATGATCAGTGCTTTTGACTGACGAACAGCGTTGAACGCAGCGGGCTGAAAGAGTTCGGAAAATGCGGCAGAGCAGGCTGAGATTGTCGTTGTTTACCTGAAGCTTGGGTTGATGTTGGGCTTGTTTGGCTGCAGCTTCTCGTCCATATCACAGGACTCGTCTTCCAACCAATTTCTAACCTCTTTTTTTCAAGGAGCTGTCCAAGCAATATCGTATTTCGGTGCCGAGCTCTGACCAAATCCCAGCGCTATCATCCTGAGGCAAATCGATCTTTTTTGTTCTGTATCTTCTTGTCTTTCCACCGTGGCGAACTTGTTGACAGATGTCCTTGAATTGCACTGCAGCTCTTTTGTCCTTTGGGATATTCGCTCGGCCGAGTGCTGCAAGCCCGAGCATGGCGATCGGTATTTGTCAACATACGCAGGCAGTACACATGCGCGACGGAAAGTCCGTACTTACGATGCATGCACTTCTGGTTTCGTCGCTATATGCTATATACCGAGTGGCTCTAGCGTCGAATCGAATCCTTCTCAGTATCGCCTCTTTGCTATTCTGTTTCAGTCTTCTGCTCGTATTCGGCTCTTAGTTGCCAATTCCTGCTCCTCAGTTCCAGCAATCAATCGTAGTATGATTTGTTGTTGTTCGTGGGCCTTCATCTATCGCGACTTGCGCCTCACCCACGCCACTTCGCAACGTATTGGATTTCCAGCCTCCGCCACTCTAAGTAAAGCCTGGTCAGCCATCCAATATGGTTGTATCTTCTCAGCCTTGAGAACAGTTCTACTGACAACGCCGCTGCCTTAGTCAGACTTTTCTACGACGTATGCGACTTCTTGGCACTTGGAAGTCCTCCTTTAGTGAATTAATGTGATGTCCATGTGCAAAACTAATCTCACATGTTCAAATTTTCTATTCAAGAAATCAATTGTCCTGTATGACGTTCCGCATACTTCCTATACATTTGTGCCTGTATTTATCCTTATACTTGCCGAAAGAGTGTATTAGAGATAAGATGGTTACACTCTATTACATCGTTTCGCTTGGGGTCTAATTTGAATTGCAGACTCTCGCCGCCTCGCATAATTGAATATCAAGGAAGAGAAAGTCATGGATCGACACGCCACGACTAAGCCACACCTAGATCGTGAAGCTTGAAGCTTGAATGCATAGTTCAATTCCGCTTCTATTTGCTTTCGAACCTACAGACCCCCACTGTACCAGACTAGTAACAGCTAGTAGCCCCTGAAATGCGGTATGTGCCTAAAATAGAACGCCGGCGGTGAAATCGAATCTATTTTTAGAAATCCACTATTTCGCCAGGTGCTCGGAATTCGGATGTAGCATGTACATAAAGTCAAAAGGACTTGATGTGTTACATGAGGAAAAGCCTTTTGTGCGGCTGATGCGTATGTAAGATGGAACAAAAGGCAGGATTTACGCCAAGACCGAAAGTCATAGCATGCAGTGTCAGTTGATAACAGTCTGTCTGGCTTTGACACACATCATCATATCCTGGGTGTCCTGGGTGTGGCAGGTGCCGATCTCCCGTTCAAAGGGCTTAATCTCGATTCTCAAGGAGGCTCGCTCTAGTAATGTGCCGAAGCTACGACTTCCGTCAGGTTACATATGCCCAGTAAGTAAGACGTCCACCCCTTAATAGCAGGAGATTAAGCAGATAAAGCATAGAAAAGTGCGTCGCGGATGGTCGATGATCAGTGGTCTGGCGGCGTTGTCTTGTTTCGAGTAAGTCGCGCTTAGCTTACCTCACCCTAGAGCTCAGCCCATTCTTTCGGTAAGTACCAATTATACCTCAATGGGGAGTTGGATAAGGTAACGTATTCAATTCTTTTAACTATAATATAATTTCGATGACATAGCTATTCTTCCTAACGAACCATTTCAATTCGTATGCTTGGGGCCTCCATGATTCTTTTTTACATCAAAAGCTTGATCTCTAACAGCCGCAATCAATCAAGGGTAATGGTATGCAACGATGAATCCTCTTATGGGTTAGTAGCAAGGAATAGGCACATAAATGAATTGGATGTATTGGAATACATCCCCTCCCGGCGGCAAGTTTTGAATTCACATTATGGCATGGCAAACGGCTTCGTACGGCCTTTCATTACCGGAGCACCTACGCTCTGGTACATGTACAGTACATGTATGTATGGATACATATGGTCAAAATCCTCCCGGATAGCAAGGAAGGGCGTAATTCTGCCTTGGCAGGCGAACAGCCTCATTCTCCTCAGAATGACCACACTTCGATGGCTGCAACTCGCCTCGTTCCCGAATATCCTGGACCACAGTAACGGAAGGGCCTGGGAAGAAAGACAGTTGTGACATTGTCAAATTTAGACACACTTGCTCACATGCACATACTGGAGTCCCCAGGGTTCCCGCGCAGAAGACTGGATTTCAACTTTCCGATGCAATATATCGTTGACCTGTTGGCGTGCTCAAAGGTCAAAAGGCTGTACATGTCGCAATTTAAAGTAAAACTGCTGCGGATATTGTATATCGGATTTTAGTCTTGTCTTTCCTGACAGTGGTGTCGCTCAATTGAGAAATCACCGTTAAGGGTGTAGGTGTGCTGCGTGTCCAGCAGGCAATGACATATCATCCCCGACGAAAGCGAAAGTGACGACGAGGATAGTTCAGGTGTTCAAATGAATTGGAATTTGAGGATGCACATGAATAGGTATCGGGAACGAGGCGTTGTGGTACAGAATTCACCGAGCATATTTGACGCAAGATTTACAGAAATTACATAGAGTCTAGTCCAGGATGTGACCTTGCACCTGTAGTACCGCAAGAGGTGAACTAGCGCGTTAGTAGGCGCTTAGCCTCAACGGGTAGTGACTAGTCTCCTGCGAAAATCCTACAAGTACGTGCTAATTAGTAGGCAAATTATGTCACTGTGGCGGAAACGAGGAAGATTTTAATCGTCAGTGGCTGCCATGATTCTGTCGGCTGAACCCGATACACCGATACGAGCGCTGGACGCACAGCACTGTTGTTTAAAAATATACCTCTACTTCCTAATCTCTCCTCATGACCGACCCAGACGGAGCACTTTGTAGGCCGAGTTCTGTGGCCTTTGACCGTTTTATGTCCCCAATCGCTCGGGTCGGCGTTGATGCTGGTGGGACCATATGTTCCAGATTTCCATTTGTGGCATGCCAATTTGCCAAGGACTCTTGTGCCCCAGCCGATAATAACTTTTCAAGAAGTTTAGGCGTCGGGATTACCAAATGGTGAGGTTATCAGTGGCAAAGAATCACCCTTTGCCGGCGGCAAATGCAGGGATGCAGCATTATGATTATGGGCATCTTCAGAGTTATATCGGTATCGTGGCTGAGTCCCTGTTGATTAGTTCCGTACGGGAGATTAACTCATTCTTTTTTAGGTACCCGATGTTGCAACAAATGGGAGAGGCTATCGAGTATCCGACTCATCCCCTTGTATCGACCCTGCCAGTGCACATATTTAAGGCCTGTTGAAAAAGGAGATTGTTACCTATCCCCTGCTCCTTGTCGTCATTCACTCCATTTCCTTCGCTCATAATGGGACAGTTCCTCGATGAATTACCTACTTATCTCATGGAATGGATACCAAAGCAACATATGTTCTGGGTAGCCTCTGCACCACTCTCGCAGGATGGCCACGTCAACATATCACCCAAAGGCATTGAAGGCACTTTCCGCGTCGTGAACTCTCGTCGGGTTTGGTACGAGGACCTTTCTGGGACAGGTAAGCGCTTCGTTACATTTTTCAAACAGCATGGAAGGACTGTCTCTTACCTTCATCACGTCTTTGGGTTAATTTAGGCGCAGAGACTGTTTCTCATATCCGGGAAAATGGACGGGTCACGATCTTGTTCCATGCTTTTGAGGGTCCGGCACGCATCGTCCGACTATATGGGAAAGGTACGTCGTGCCGTGTGGCACACATACGTTCTCTTCCATCGCAATATTAACCCCCTTAATTAAAAGGCTTTGTGTACGAATTGGGCACTCCGGAATACGAGGAACTGCTGCCTGCCGACGAACGTCTACCGGGCTCGAGAGCCATCATTGGCTTGGATGTTACCAAAGTTGGCACCGTAAGTCTTCCAAGTTATACCATCGACTTGTTGTGTCCTGATAGATACATCTTGCATCAGACGTGTGGATATGCCGTTCCATACTATCAGTTCGTAGGACATCGGACACAGCTCATGGACTGGGCAGCAATGAAAGAAGGCGTTGATCAGCAGGACGTAAAGGACCTGCCTGCACCCCAATCAACGACCACCGAGACCGCCGGAAAGGTCATGGGGATCAATCCGAAGGGCATGAGGCACTGGTGGCAATTACACAACATAACCAGCATCGATGGACTTCCCGCACTCTCCAGCGACTTTGGGAAAGCGTTCCCGTTCGTCTTTTCTTTCGGTCGCAATCGTGCTCCTATCACGCGATTGAGGACTTCGAAAGCGAGACAAATCGCTACTCCTGACTATCCTCGCGCTCTCAAATCCGACCCATACAACGCTCAACTTCGCAGTGCCATCACCGTGGATATAACACCTCATAGCTACTCTTATGCGTTCAAACTCCTCGTCTTTTTCCTTGTATTCCTAATAGGTGTTGCTTTTGGTCGCGGATACGATCGATATTATCATCATCTCAGTAACTTCGAATTCATCAAAACTTCATCGTAGGTACCAACATATAATTCTCGACTTCTCTATCGTATACGCTATCCCGCTATGTACACACGTCGTGCCACACTATAATGTAAAGCAATGTAATCTCGCTACCCTAATGAACGTTTCTCGATTGCTTCACCTTCGTAGGATAACGCGTGATTATTTGCCTGTTACCACGAGTCAAAAGGCACCAGGCAGTGCTCAAGGAGAACGTAGCAGTAACTAAGCCGGTTCCATGACTTATAAGATTCCGTCGAGAAGAATTCAGACCGTGCAGACTCGACGGGCGTCCAAAGCTCAGCATCTCGCATTTGCTCAAACACCCATCCAGCTATAGGATGTTAACACACTGTGTGTACCTACGACCCTTCTCCTTGTCGGGACTTCAATGGCGGTAACTCTGCTGGCAGCGTATTTTCGGTTAATGCTATATGTCAACGGTGCAGTCTTGTAAACTATGCATCATGTCAGCTGTTAGGACCTTAAGCCTGGTCCTGTCCATATCCTGCAAAATTTACATATGTGGACACAGATCTGTTCTACTGTTATAACTTAAGGTTATGTTTTTCCTGAGCCGGTTGTATGGCTTGGGGGTACATGACCTGTTCCTATGACATTTTATAAACGCCGTCCATTGAGCTCCGAAAGGAGAAGGAACAGGGGCAAAATGATTGCTCTGGTCAGAGATCCTTTGTATGTCATAACTGTCGCGCCTAGGAATACATCCTACGGTCAAGCATTGCGTATCAGAGGTACGGAGGATCGAACTTCCTAGCTAGGTTGGCCTTGATCCAAAAGCACCCAAGGTCAGTAATTGGGGTATGGTCAGAGCGTGCAAGAGTGGTCCTCCGAGGAGACCTACCTACGCTTACTCTCGTTGCGTAGATCAAGGGGAACTGACTCTAGTGGTCAAACAGCAATATTCCTTGTGCATGCGCCACATTAATTCCTTGTTGAACGCTATGGGCAAACAAGCTATCGGTTCTGGTAGTTAGGCTATTGTGTCGTAATGCGGTGCTATATTCATTACGTAGACCAGCAACTGTGCTTCTCTCTGCACCGATTAACTTTCGGCACGCGGTGGATTATGAGGTGGTGGCACTTCACACCAGGAGCCGCGCGGGAAGGGGAGGGACATAGACATACGACGCAATAGAGATAGCTTAGTCAACGTTGCATGACAGCAGGTAGTGATACTGCTACTTCAATCAGCACCACTTGACCTCATACACCCACAGTAAAGGCTCTTAAGTAATTATTAATCTGTACTCCCGAACGATTATGCCAGGCAAGCGCGAAATGTCTGGAAACCTCGATGTTATGGGCCTGGAAATCCCAAGGTTAAAATATTATATGAGTATGGGGTTGAGCTTCAAGAAGAAAGAATAAAAAAGCCACGCATGCGTGGCTTTGAGTTGTCAGAATGTTCGTTGACGCGCCGACGCGATCAAGACGCGATCAAGACGCGATCATTGATGCATGATGCAAATTGGATATCACATGACCTAGGTTTGAGTTGGAACGTCGACGATTTCGGATTTGAACTAGCGTGCAACTTCAGTCTCTCGCGATGCGGTGCCCTATGAAATAAAAGCAATTCATAGAAAAGGTTGGGAGGAGCTCTTGTCATAGCGGCAGAACGGATGCCAGTATCTCGAGAGCACGCTGAAAACATACCAAAGGTAAATAATCACTGTGCAACTCTGGCCGGGGAAAATACACCCGGTATTTACCCCGGCCGACAGAGCTGGATACCTTGGGCGACGAGCACCAAAAACCCGGCGCACGGGGTTGGTACTTGTTTAACAGGTATACCCCAACGGGTGTAAGGTACTGGACTCACAAGGTAAAAAAACCTTGTATATGTACCGAATCCCTTGTTTAGCATAGTAAATTTATTATCTTGCATCAGGGTATAAACTACTTGTTTGACAGGACTCACATATATAATAGGTAAACGGGTTAAAATAGTCTTACCGCAGGGTGAACGCCCTGGTGGCTATTACTTGCCGGTCGAGGAATGTATTCACGCTGTTGACGGGGTAACTTTACCTGGTCTCTTCGGGTGATTATATCCAGCTAACCACGCAATTTCTTAACTAGTCATAGGGGTATTTTTTCCAATTAAATTTAACTAGGATCCCGAGGCATTGATTCCTAGTACTGGCGAGTAAACGAGGCATGGCGGCCAGGTGATTTGTTACCGGCTTTTACGGGCGCTTATTCCCATGGATTTTACCTAGCGCGCCAAGGTAGTATTTCCCAGTACTAGGGAGTTAATCTCGCAAGGCGGCCAGGCGAATTTTTACCGTGAGATTCAGATTACTTTAACCTTGCTCATTTACTTGGTAGCCTGGACAAATTGTCTCCAGAATGACAAGGTATATTTCACCTCTATACAAGCATCAATGACTTTATTACCGTGTCCTTTGAGCCCATATCATCGTCACATTTCCCTGGCCCAGAAAGCAACTTATGGCAAGGAATTCAGGGTAAGAACCTGGGTAAAAGCGCGTGCTATTCAGAACAGAGCCATACATAGAACATTACATACAAAACAAAGCTACTAATAAGCGAGCGAGGGTACTACACACTAAAAGAAACACTACGAGGGCGATACAAAGCAAGGCGAGAATACAAAACAGACAAGAAGACAACAAAGAAAAGAAACAAAGAAAGAGGCTATTCTACTTACGGGCGCGCTTCTGTGGACGCTGATCCTGTTCCTCCTCTTCCCAATCTTCAATTTCATCGTCATTAACCACTTTGGCACCCTTAGACGCCCTCAACCCTCCTTGGCTACCCTCCTCAGCGTCAAAATCTGCATCGTCAGCGTCAAAATCGGCGTCGTCCGTGTTGTCTGGCGCAGGAGACGAGGCTGATGTTGTGGACGAGGCTGACGTAGATGACGAGCATTTGGCCTTCCTATAGACACCGCGCTTCCGACGACTACTCGTCTTCCGTTGGCCGCTTAGATATTGTTTGACGATTTCGGCGATGGGCCAGTCGGACGGAAAGATGCCCGAGTTCATGTATTCGTTTTGCTTCCGGACCTGATAGAGGCATGTTACAAGATGAGATAGAGAAATGTAAAGAAGTAAAGGAAGTACATACCAGCTGGATAACGGAAGCAAGCTTCGTGTGGTCGATATATCTGTACCTCGTATGCCGTTCCAGCTTTACTTCCTTGCAACAATCGCGCACAAGCAACTGCGTAGACCGAATGAGGTTGCATCCTGAACGAGACAAGGTAACATACCAGGATCCTGTTATACTCGTCTTTGTTGTTGCTCAGCCCCATTGCATCTCTGAGAATAAACCCAGTCTTCTTATTTCCTGCTTCGCCGGCGGGTCTAGCGAGCACGCGTAAGGGTTTCTTCTTCTTTTCGGCCTCTGAGAGTGTCTATGAGCGAGACGGTCCTACTGGTCAAAAAAATATTACCTTCAAACTTCTGGATCCTCTTTCGAAGCCGAGCATTCTCGGCATGCACATCGTCGTCGTCTCTGGAAGACTGAGAAGACGAGGCAGCGGACACATCCATTTCCTTGTTAGGGTTTTTCCTTGGTTTGGTCTAAGGCGCATCGCGTTGCAAGGACAAGAGAAGTCAGACTCGAGGTAGACTAATCATCACGAGCAATAGTAATATCATACCTGACTTGCATTTGCGTTGGTGCGTTCTTTGGAAGACTGGCTACCACCTGCAGCCTTCTAAGAAGGTTTAGTGTGAGGATCGCTGAGACAGTTAACACTTACAGGTGCAGGGCGGGCACTATTGGAAGAAGGCGGAGGGCGCTGGCTTTTGGCAGGCACTTGAGTGTGAGGAGGCATCTCGTTCTGTAACGCGTATGCGGGAACCAAAGAGGACAAGACTGGCGGGTTTCGCGAGGATGAGAAAAAGAATAGTAGGGAGCGCGTATGGGCGGGGAAGAGTTGAAATGAATGGGCGGAAAGAGTCAAGGTAAGAGGTGCAAAGCGAACTTGGAACTATCAATACGACAGGTCCCGTGTCATGTGACTACAGACACGGGCGCGTCAGAATTCCTAACCTTGCTTCATTAACACTTATACCTATCCAATGCCTCCCAGGGACAAAGTCCTATGCTCCGTTTGTGGAAAATATGAGACCGTCAGAACTGCGAGACGCCACAGTTTGGGGAGGCACCTTCTGGTTGGTGTACAAGCCTCGCAGCTTGCGTCGGGTGCATCAACAACCAGCGCCGCCCTTCAGCGCAGTACTCAAGGGCATGAACATCGTTCCAAGCGCAGGAAGCTCGATTCGGACCACCAGGAACCTTCACCAGTCGTACCCGTGGACCGTACAGACCATCAGCAAGACCTTAACTTAGAGGATATGGCAATACCGGGCTCAGGCTCACCTTGCCCATCGGACGCGGATGAACCAGCACCAGCCGACATGCCATTAGAAGATCCAATGTTGGATTCCATCGGCACACGAGCAGCACGTCTCGTCCATGATAGATGGCGGAACATGACGTCTGCTGCAGTCCTCCATCCAGATTCTGAGCCATCCAGTGACGAAGATTCCATTGAGCTGGAAGACGAGGATAGCAATGCCGATGCCAGTGATTCGGACGATGGAGAGTTGGTTTCAGAGGAAGAATGCTCGGATGAGGAGATGGAGGAAGAACCTGACCCAGAGACCGATGTGTTTGAGAGAGTCAATGAAGAACGTCTGATGAAAGACCTTGGGAAGCGTAAGTCAACTCCGTTGCTATTTGATCAGAAACAAAATATACTAACATTCCTTTGGCAGCGTTGGGTTTATCGCAAGACGATCTAGAGCTGATCCGAAAACTTCTCGCCGCTCATCAAGCCAATTCCCTGTTCAACAGAAAGTACTCCGAGGTCCGTTGACCTGGGCCCAAAGCCTCCTTGTCCCTTTGATAGCCCGTCTTTCCTGGCCATCTGCGAGCCCACCATCCCCCTCGACCAGCTTGCTACGATGCCTATCGACGAAATTGTCGCAATGTGCGGGAAAACGGCGAACCCCATTGATTTGCTCAGCCCGGTCAATCCAAACCCCACCAGCCCTATTCGAAACACCCGTCTATTTCCACGTCCAACCACTCCTTTGCCACATCCAACCTCCATTCCAAGCCCTGGCCCCTCCGCTCATCTTTCTACCCCGCGGGCCACCAGGTCAGCTAGAGGTAAGTTCATATTTCTAGTTCTTATGACATGTGTCACGCATTGACACACATTACTATTTGAACAGCCAATACACCTTCCGATTTTGAAGAACGAGCTCGTCTTGTAGAGCAGAAGAACGTTCTTGACCAGAAGATTGCTGATTTCGAGGCTCGCACGTTCCAGCGATTCCGCAGGCTTTTTGCATATCAAGCCAAACTCGACAAGCGGCTCGCCGCGTATGAAGATTAAGTAGCCCTTGTGCATTGGAAATTGTAAGGCTGGTTCCGGCATTTTTTCTTCTTCTCTATATTGTATCTTTACTTTGTATTTCATTATCGCTTTGTACAACAATGTCTTATAGTTTATCTACCCGTGTGTTCAACTTCAAAAATCGCGACATCCTTGCCAGTTCATCGAGTGTGACACACTGTGTGACGTATGACCTCTGGACGCGGCCATCTATCCTGGTATGCAACACACTGACATCCAGGACCACAATGACTACATCTGAAAGGCTCAGCCCTAGTCCTCCTCCTCCAAGTCGCTTTCCTGCATGTGAACATCTCCCCGCCGAAACCGATGAATACGTGCAAGACATGCTGGACCTCATGTCGGTTGTGGTCTCTCCGTCCCCGAGCATTGGCATCATCAACGCCTATTGGGATGATATCAGCAGCCAGGAATGGGAGGAACTCGGGCTCGAACGCTATATCGATTTCTCCGACCCTTCTTCACCCTCAACGGCGGATTTTCATGGCAGCGTCGACCTTGACGACATGATGACTGTCGAGTCCTTTTCGGAGATGACACCTAGTGCCTGGGAGGAGGATGATATTGACCTGCATCACCCTGAACTTTCAGATGCTGTCGTGGGGGAGGTAAGACACATATTGCTGCTCAGTGGTTGCCAGCCCTTTATCTTGAACATGTAGGTGATTGAACACGGGTATTTTACGAGGCCTCTCCGTCACGGTATTCCCATATTCCGTTTGAGGGTACCGGCCCAACCACCAATCAACAGCCTGTCTTCTCCTGTACTGTCTTCTCCTGTACTGTCTTCTCCTGTACAACTTGCTCCTGGTGCCCGTGTAACTCCTGCCTCCCTTGGTCCGACCATACACCATCCACAAACCGCTTCTGTACTATCATCTGCTGTGGAACTTGCTCCAGCGGGGAGCTATGCTATGAATCTTGTGTCTGCGAACACCGCTTCTCTGGGTAGGCTCAATCCTGCGCACCCTGTCGCAGGACCTTCGACTCGAACTCTGCCTACCTCTGCTGCAGAACATGCTTCACCCAACTCTGGGTCTCCTGGATGCTCTACTTTGAAGGACAAGGGTAAAGGACGAGCACGTTGTGATCCGTTAACCGACCGACGAGAAGTTGATCGCCTCACTCGCCGGAACGACAGGGACCTGCAGTTCCTTCAGGAATTGGGCAGGCACGTCATGCGCTGCCTGGACACGCGCGAGCACTTGGAGAAACTAGTATCAGCACCCTTGTAGCTCTTTATTTCATTTCTTTCTTTCATTATCTCGCATCTGTATTTGTAGTCTAGAATTGTCCATTGCATCACTACCTACATCACTATTAATGTCCAACTCTAGATAGTTGTATAGAATATATCCTCTTTTCCAGTCCACTGCGTGCGCTTTATTTCGGGGTGTGAGGGCGGGGGGCGGGCCCCGGTGATTATGTCATTGAGCTGGTTGTCGCGCTCATCATGCAGGTAACTGTTTGTTGCTATTCCATCGTCCATGACCACCGATTCCTCTTCACGCGACACCTCTCCACCTCTCCGCCTATGTACAGAAATCAAGATACACAATGATGTGAATAGCGATGAAGCCGATGTTTGTTCGGGTTCCACGGCTAGTAGCGAATGGATGGAGACTCGCCCGGAACTCGAACCTGCTACCCCTGGGAGCTCGGCCAAAATGGTGCGTAGTACGACTCATATGATTCATGGTCAATATACGGGCAACTAAGCTACGATGGTCAGTTTTTATTATCCAAGGAAAAACATAGCTCAGCTTTCCCAAGGAGCGTGTCCCTGTCAAGTCCATCTGGAGGAGCATCGTCAACCGACGCTGTTCACAACGCTGCTTCCCGCAAGGTGCGTGTAAGTATACATTGGCCCATACTCTTATACTAACTCGTTTTCCCTACCGTTTACAGCAACACCTCCAATATCTTTACCGGAACAGGACAGGGCAATTTCATGCGCCTCCTCTCTTCAAGTCCGGTCCCATCATGCCTACACCGGACCCCACATCATCCATCCCACCACCATGGCATGGCATCGGCTGGAAAGCCAACGCCAGGTCTACTCTATGCAGGAATTGTCGCAATCCGACTCCTTCCAGTTCGTCAGCGCCGTCCTCCACACGTAAATCCCTACAGTTAGGCAAAAAAAATTGCAGTGTTCCTTCGAAAAGCGAGGCGCTGGCCAGGATGCGGCTCAAGCTTCGCCAGAAGCGCAATGTCATGAGGGAACGGAAGAGGGGTTCGAGTACCTGAAGGGAGGTTAACTCGCTGTGTCGGCTATCTTGTTTGTGTCATCTGTAACTCGCTTTGTAGCTTTCTTTTTGCTTTGTATCATATGTACTACTCTTCCCTTGTGTCTTAATAGTCTGGAACCCATTCGATTTCATCCCGGAGGGTGGTAATTCCTTGTATTTGCCTCTATAGAATTATCCCATAATACAGTTGTAAAATGCGCCTCATACAAGTAATTCTAATCACTTCACAATGTCTCAAAACACTGGTATAATGTACCTGAATGACCTGGCATGAGATTACCTGATAAATCCTTGTTTCCCACCCAGTATATTCTGCAAGACCAACAGGGATTATTCACCCTGCGCCGTTTACCGTGTAAAATTCCCGCGTTTAAACGGGACCCAGTAAAAAGAGGGTAAGAATGACTTGTTCGTGTGAATTATGAGGTTTACCTTGTTTGTTACCCGGCCTCACAGTAAATGTCGATTTTTACCCGATCGACCAGGACATTTAACCCGCGTTGAAGTGCACAGTGAATACAGCTTTACTTTATCCATTTCAAGAGGAATTAATTCGATGTCCTAGAGCAATGAGATGAACAAGGCCATTATATTCTTTATTCCGTTAACTCATTCATCTTTTCAGGCAACATAGCATGGGCTGGCGTATGCAGTAGCCGGAGTTGGTACTGTGGTACATGATTGTACATGGCACCGATCGTACCACAGAACAGAAGGCACCCCGAAGCAACGGAACCAATCGTTGTTGAGCAGAGCGAGGAGAATGTCGTTCAACCTCCAGTGCTCGAGGTTCGCAATGACCTTCCCGCACAACAACTCCTCAAGGACTGCGACACGCCCAATATCAACGCCGCAAGCCAGGGCGAAGATAACGGAGAACCCTGTCCACCACCATCATCGTGGCGCCAGCGCTTTTGTGTTCTGACCAGTTTGGAGTGTCTGGGAATGCTTTCGGCTCGCAGATGTGTAGCAGATGCGCGCATTTGTTGCTCATGCGCGCGAGCTGCTCGCATATTCGCATTACTTCGCGGAGAAAGTTGGATGCCCTCGTCGTCGTCGTCGTGTTTGTTTTCATATTTTTTGTCGGTTGCATCTTTTGACATTTCTTGTTCTGATATTTATGTATTTTGTATGATAGGCTGCCACCTTGAGATAGATGAATGCGAAATTATTTTCAGATTGCATTGTTAGGATATATTCCATGGTGAAGACACAGCTTGGAGTTCTATTCCGGGACATATGGCTACAGATCTCTTGATAAACTAAATCAATTCCTCCATATTGTAGCACGTTCACTAGATTCCGCACATTCTTCTGACTTCCTCATCCCTTGATCCAAATCTGACGATTCTCTCTGAAATACTGCTCCAACGTGCGTTTACCAACATATTTGCGATCCTCAGGCGCATCCATGAACGCTGCTTCCTTTCCTTGAGCCACGAACCTGTTTTGAGCGGAAGCCAGCACCTTGGAAAAGGCCTCTGGCATGCCAATCTTTGTGAATTCTTCCACTTGTTGCTCGACGGTGTTCTTCCTGTGGGTGATCTCCCTTCCAATGACGGAGGATAAAATCTTGACGGCCTATGTTTATATTTCACGATTAGATTATAAGTTGGCAGGCGAAATCCAGCTGATTGGTGCTCACCTCGTCGTAAGAATAGAGTTCCGGACCGAGAACCAAGTACTCCTTGTTAGAGATTTTTTCTGCGGTCAGTTCGTTGAACGCGGCCTGCGCAATGTCTTCACTCGATACCCATGGTATCTTCCCATCTCCTGTTGCAGAGGATACCTCGTTTTGCTCCATAATACGGGAGTAGTCGTTTTCACCAAAGTTCTCTGCGCCCCAATCAGCGAAATCATCGAATGAATGAAAAAAGACGAACACTCACCCATGAACCAGGAGGGCTTCAAAACGGCATAATCGACGCCTTTGTCTAATAGATACTGATGTACCTTTCCATGAGCAGGTCCTCCTGCAAAGGATTGCGTAGAGGTAAGCAAGACGAATCGCTTGACGCCTTTGGAAATAGCCAGGTCGATGAACGGCGCGACAAGGGAGAGTAAGTCCATGCCTCGGGGCATGATAAGGTACACCCTATCGATATTTGGATCGGCTTTGAAAGGGTTTTCAAGGGTGGTAGGGTCGTTCCAGTTAAACACAACGCCTTTGAACGGTTCAGGAGCCTGGCCTGATCGAGAGGCGACGAGAAACGGTCGGTTCGCAGCGTGCAGGAGACGGGCGAGAATAGATCCTGTCTTGCCGGTTCCGCCTGTGATAAGGGTGGTCATCTTGGTCTGTTACTTGCTTAGTAGGGAATGCTGAATATGTTGTAGGCTACTGTGGTTTCTTCCTTGCTTTTATACGTGCATTCTTCGGACGCCGCAAGCGTATGCCCTCGGCAGATTGTAGAGCTGCAAAGTCGAAGTCTATGATGATTGATCAGAAAAGGCTAATCGGCATGAGATGCTAATCAATGTCGTGTTAAGCAGCTGCGCGCTTGCTGATGGGACAGACTCGTATTCGCATTCACGTACTCATCTGAATCGTGTACCTAGGGCCGTGGGTTGAGTAAGATTACGTCCAAATTTAGCATGGCTATGTAATATCGATTTTTCTTTAATCAGCAAATTATGTGGTCCTTGCTTCATAAATAGTATTTGAATTTATGCCTTTTCGCACGTCGGTCAAAGCGGTTTTATTTACTTAGGTTGACGAAGCATACTGAATGGTACTGCACTCCGTAGACTTGTTTTGAAGGATCGTTTGAAGCTTTAATCGTGTTTTTTTTTTTTTGTTTCTGATTAGACCATCAAGCTCACAGTCTGAGTAATGAGAGCGATGACGCGTCCAGTCGACGCGACAGAACGAGGATATCACCTGACCTGTTTGTTTGTCGACGGCTTTGTTTGTCTTCTGTTTGTTTGCCATCAGGGCAAGAATTCGATAAGATATGCGAAAGAAGACATACGGCATTATCATCCGTGCTACGTGGATAAAACTATTTAGAAACCCCCCTTCCCGTAGAAACCCCTTTACTTGTAGAAACCTCGGCTCATGAAGGAAAAGTATTCTCTGTGGAAACCACTGCGCCGGGTTGCGATTTCATAGTCCGACAGCAGCCATGCCAAACAAAGTCTTGCGGCTTGACGGCTGCCGCTGTTCCTGGTGTCGGGGTACAATAGGTGGTCCTGTTTACTTGTGTCTCATACAGAAGTTGTACTCAGGCTCATGTATTTATGCCAATTACCACTGCTATAGGCGTGTGTTGACATCCTTCCAGTCATTAGATAATATGTATAATAATGTCCTTCGAGATCGTTATATTCTGTTGCCTCTATCGCGCTACTTCGCTCAAACAGAAAAATGTCCCGCCTAATGCCCTTCAATTTTCTCGAAGATATCTCTGCTCCCAAATTTTCTATCTTTTCAGTTCGTTGGTCCTTGGAAGCTCTTAACTGGCCAGGCAAACACGTGTTGGATGACCAACACGGGCAGCAAAAAGATATCTATTGAGTTTGAATAAATTGAATTCTGCAAAACGGGTTTCTAAATAGTCGACGTTAAATGCCCGGGGTTTCAACTGAAAAGGGGGTTTCTAAATAGTTTTATACGTGCTACGGCAGGGGAGAAAATGAACGACATTCGGTAGTGGTTGATAGTTATATCGTAAGACTAGAAGAAGAAACGCAGCGTAAGTTTAATTTGAGGTTGGAAATAGGATTTGGACGGATTGAATTAGAAAAGATGATAATTATCATGATCTAGGCTAATACACTACATATAATACAGAAGTACTCAATAGATAGAACGATAAGGTTAAGCAAAGAATCCGAAATCATCAATTAATGAAGTGAAAGAGGAGCAATCCAACAGTGCGGGCGCGCGCAAGGACACGCACTGACAGTGACGAAAGCAAAAATATTCAACAGCAAAGTAGGTACGAAATCAACTTGATTCCTCATCAAGAAACTACAATATCTCACACTCCCACACTGCGGTGATTATCTTCTTCATTAGCTTTTTCCTCGACCCGTTGTACGAGTCGGTACTTTTCAAGTTAGTCTCCAATGCTGCCAAGGGGGTATTGAGGTATGCTTCGATAGCGAGCGCACGATGGATGTGCGCGTTCCATGTCTCGTGTATGCATTTGAGTTTCTTGCAGTTCATTGAGGAGTAATAGGAGGAGTGGAGGAAGGCGATTCGGGCGAGGGAGAGCTCGTTGAGCAGAGAGGCCTGCCATTCGGGTGCGTGGATGTGTAGCGTTGGGATGCGGGGATTGGCTGCCGGAAGGTCAGTGAAGGCTTTTTGGTCGACGTGTTCGTGTAACTCCGAGATGGACTCCGGAGGGGGTAGACGCAGACGAGGCGCGCTGAGCAGTACTGGATGGATCTCCTCGTCGAGCGGGAAAGAAGGCGTGCCAGGCACATCAAAGCCAAGAGCCCCCCGTTCACTTTTTGAATCTGGGTCGACGCATTGTACGACGAGCCAGTCGGTCGGGTACCACAGGAGCTCGTAGCATGACCTCCAGATGTTCGCGTCTTTGAGGAGAGCGACGTGTTCTGGGGAGGACACTGTCAGGGTGACGCGCCGTACGGTGGTGCTAGGCTCGAAGGTGAGTGCGCGGGCGGATGCGAGGTCGAGGATGGCTTGGATGGGGGCGCCGGTGTTGTCTTTGCGGACTTGCGAGATGCCTTTGGCGAGTGCGTTGAGCCCTGGGTGGGAGAAAGGTTAGTAGGTGTGGTAGGTGATTGGGAGGGAAGTAGGAGGGTGGTACCTGCTCGGATGTCTGTGGCGTTGAAGTCGGTTTTCATGGCTGTCATGGTTGTGATGCTATTAAGGCTTCTTGAGGCTCTGAGTATAGTATATTTCAGACGGAAGGAATCAGAAACTAGGCGCGCGAGGCAAATTAAGGACACAGAGTCTAAACGAAGTGGCAAGAGAGGGAGAAGAACGCCAGGGGAAAGAAGACGAAATGGAAGGCTAAGGAGCTTAGATGCGGCGTTTTATAGGCACGGAGAGACAAAGCATCAAAGCAAGCGGTATGGCTCGGACGTAGTGCATTTCAAGAAAAGCCAGGGGCGTAGAAACAATGAGGTGGAGCCAAAGGGGATGGCCATGATAAATGCCTGAAAGCTATTCTGTTATATATCCCTAGGGAAATCCATTGTTCTACTATTCCGGAGACAGCGAGAGGCCCAAAAAATAATAGGCGGACGCCCATTGAGATATGTGAGTGGTTTGTGGTAAACCTATTTTAGGGTCAGCGCGACGCGACACGCGTAAAATTAAACGACGCGTCAATAAACACAAACAAAGGGTGTCGAGTGAACGCCGACTGCTATTTCGCGCTCGTCATCGACTATTCAACGCATTAGCAACGAAGATGGCAGGCAAGACGCGCTCGGCAGAGGAAGAGGCTGCGTTTATGAGGGACTTGATTCAAGGCCTTGGAGACGATTTCTGGGATGCTGCTCCTTCCTCTCCTCCTCCTCTTCCTCCCGCTCCGCCTGTGCCGAAGACTACACCCAGACTCGGTGCTCCCTCTACGTTGGCATCAGCACCGAAGAAAGCTGCTGCACCTCCTCCCGCCAGATCTGCTACTACTACTCATGCACGTGTCAACCCTCCAGCCGAACTCCCTGTCGCGAAACCCTTTCCTGTTAAACCCGCTTCCGCTAAATCCCCTGCCTCATTCTTCCCTTCCTCCACATCAACATCGACCAATAGAATAGCCAGTACCTCAAAGAATACAGCTTGGCCCCCAACAACAAAGACCACATCTTCCAAGCCCGCGACGGAGTACCCTTCTAAGAGGATACACCAGTACGCGTATCAACCCCCTGCTCCACCAGCAGCCAACCCCAAACCACCTCAACATCAGCCCCAGCCACCAGCGCAAGCGCAAGCACCTGCTCTAGACCTCTCATCCTTCCTTGAAGGCTCGGAGAACTGGGACCTTGACATCAACGATGACGACCTCCTTTCTTCCCCTGCGAAACCTGCGAAGGTCAAGTCGCCGGTGAAATCTAAACCGAAACATAAACCGACGTCAACATCAAGCGCCCTGATACCTGTGCAACCTGAATCAAAGGGATACGTGCATGACCCATGTACGCGGTGTATCGCGGAGAGTGTCACGGAGGAACGGGTTAACGGAAGGTGGAGGAAGGTAATTATTCGCTTCTTGTCCTCCTTTTTCCTCTTTTTACTGCTTCAATCTTGCTCTATGGGTGTGGAATATAGGCCACCGGCTGTCGCCCCGCTGCGTCCGTGATGGGATGGACAGTGGTTTCCATGTTTTCCTCGCTGTATGTGGGGCATATGCGGTCACGTGCCCTCAACGATACGCGTCCGTACGCGTTTCATTGGCTCATTTCACGCGTCATCTCCCTTTTTCTTTCAAGCTCTCAAAGATATGCCTTATATCCGAACATAACGCAAAAAGCTAACCGTTCTCTTTCTTTGCATAGACAATTACCACGACAATCGACTCTAGCCGCAATTTATACCGAAGCGACTTCGATGACCTTTCTCTTTCCAGTAGTAGCAACGGAGCTGCTCTTGGTTACGAAGAAAAGGTCTTAGTACATTTATGCGATGACTGGTATCAGACAGACGTCAGACCAGGCAAGTCGTGCTTTCCTTTCTTTGACTTACACAGATTACTGATACTTTTGCAGGCGATGTTTTTAACGTCATAGGGACGTTCTGTTCTATTCCTTCGTCCTCTTCCAGCCCAGACCATCCACAGCGCAGCATAACCCTCACCTCACAACATAACCTGCTCATTCTGCACCCCGACTTGCTCATCACCGCCACAGCGCTGAGCAACGCGCCGCAGTGCAGACGGAAACCCATTCTTGGGATGTTGCTCAAGGTCATCACCTCTGGATCGAGTGTGAGCGTGCTTAAAGACTTGCAAGGCGATGAGTACGACAACGCTAAGGCGAAAGGAGCGAAGAAGGACGAGCGGGGCATCACGCCCTCGTTAGTCTGGGGAAACATGCTGCACGAAGTGGTGCAGCGATGCTTGGGCGCCGTTGAGGGGGGTGATATCTTGGATGACGATGATGAGTGGGAGAAGTTCGTGGATGCCCGCATCGAGGATGCTGTGCGTGGTGGTCTGGGTGAGCTCGTGAGGCTTGGTGGGTGGGAGGGGTATGGTGGATTTGGTGGGGGCGGTGAGAGAGGTGAAGGGAAGGTGGCGATGACGGAGGAGGTGGCCCGAAGGGAGGTGAAGGCTCGTGCGAGGGGCCTTGGCTTGTTTAGGAAGAGGTACTTTGGGGGGTTGGAAGAAGGTCTGCCAAAGGTCGGTTCTTTAATTTCTTGATTGAGTGTGAATTATCATTAATACGATTAATTTTGAATGCACAGAACGAAGGCACGATCACGGACACCAGGTCTTCAAAAGGCTCCGCCAGGTTGGCTATTACTAGGGTGTTGGATGTCGAAGAGGACATTTGGAGCCCGCGTTTGGGCTTGAAGGGCAAGATCGATGTTACAGTCGAGGGCCTGATCCAGGAGGTGGAGGACAGTCCTGAGTCGGGTTCGAGTACCGCCCTGATCCCCAGCCCGTATCCGCTCGAATTGAAGACGGGCCGCGCTGCGTATTCGTCGCTCGAACATCGTGCGCAGACGATGTTGTATACCCTGCTTTTGTCGGAGCGGTATATCTCATCTGCCTCTGCCTTTGCCCCTTCCTCATCCTCCGACCCTTCTGGATCTGGATCTGCACCAAACAAGAACGCCAAATCCCCCCCTACATCGACGATGAACAAGACATATACCAAAGAAGTCGAGGATGGTTTGCTGTTCTATACACAGTCTGAGGAGGGGGAGGTGGTTCGTGTGCCGAGAGGCCGGAATGAGGTCAGGGGGCTGATTGGAGTGAGGAATGAGCTGGCGGCGTGGGTGTGGAAGAGGGTTAGGAAGGGCAAGGGGAGGGAGACTGTTAAGGAAGAGGTCGAGGAGGAAGAGGAGGCGAGCATGGACGTTGATATTGAAGACATGCGTGCTGCTGGCGCAAGCGCTAAAACCGGTGCAGCAACCAACCAAGCACAGGAAGAGGAAGAAGGCGAGGAAGAGCCCTTCCTCCCCCCGCCGATCGACAACGAGAGGGAGTGCAAGCGGTGCTACGCGCTTGATACCTGTCTTTTATTCCGCAAGACGCATCCGAACCATTCCAGCGCGGCGCCTGCGTTGAGGGAGGTGTATGACCCGCCTCTGCCGGAGTGGCTTGTCGCGCCTGTGCTTTTGGGTGGCGCGGGCGCTTCTTCGAATACTACTGCAAACACGGTCGCGACTAAAACCACGAAACCCAGCGGTGGGAGTGTAACTCAGCCCCCGCTGAAAAGCCTGTTCGACTTGAAAACGGGGCACCTCACACCGAGGCATGCGGCGTTTTTCAGGAAGTGGGAGAGGATGCTGGCGCTGGAGGAGAGGGATCTGGTAAGGTATAAGAGGGAGCTCTGGGTGCTTGGGGCGGCGGAGAGGGAGAGGAGGGGGAGGTGTTGGGGTAGGATGCGGTTGGTGGGTGCGGGCGGTAATGATGTGGATGGAGAGGGAGATGGGGAGCAGGAAAAGTGGGGGAAGGAGGGGAAGATACATCGGTTTAGGTATTCATTTAAGAGGCCGTCCGGGGATTCGAGTAATCTGTTGAACGGGCATATGAGCGTTGGGGACGCGGTGACGGTGTCTGTCCAGGGCGAACTGAGGTTGTTGGCCCTCGCGAGGGGGTTCATTGTGGGTTTGAGTAGGGAACGGGTTATGCTTGGTGTGGATCATGTCTTGGATGTTGGGGAGGTCAGGGCGAAGATTGGCGGAGGTGGTGGTGCGAAGAGAGATGCGAACGGGGACGGGGACGGGGAGGTGTCCTTCCGGATAGACAAGGACGAGCTGTTTGGTGGGATGGCGAGGGTGAGGAGCAACCTTGCGCAGATGTTTTATGCGGATGGGGATAGGAAGCGGTTGGAGTTGGTGGTTGATCTTAGGAAGCCGGTGTTCAGGGATGAAGATGAGGATAGCGATAGCGATAGCAAGTCTATGGATGTCGATGTCGGCTCTGCCTCCGCCTCCTCGACTTCCTCTGCCCCTGATTCCGAGTCAGACACCACGGACTTGAACCCTACACAACAGCTCGCCCTGCGCAAGGCGCTCGCGGCGGAAGACTATGCTTTGATCCTGGGCATGCCCGGGACGGGAAAGACGACGGTCATCGCGGCGCTGATCAAGGAGCTGGTGGTAAAAAGGGGGAAGACGGTGTTGTTGACGTCGTATACGCATTCGGCGGTGGATACGATTTTGAGGAAGTTGGATAGGGTTGGGGTGGGTGTTGATGAGCATGAGAGCCGTCAAGGCGCGGACGGGCGGTTTAAGATCTTAAGGCTGGGGAATGTGGACAAGGTGCACCCGGAGGTGAGGAAGTATACGGTTCAAGGCGGGGGTAAACAGCCGGAGACGGTGGATGAGATGGAGAGGCAGGTGTTGGTGCCGCCTGTCGTTGCTACGACGTGTTTGTCGATTGACCAGTACGTTTTTTTTATGTCTTCTTTAACCGAATCATTCTCAAATTATATTTCTTTGTAGCCCCCTCTTCTCGCGTCGGACATTCGACTACTGCATCGTCGACGAAGCCTCTCAAATCACCTTACCTACTTGTCTTGGACCTCTTCGCTTCGCAGACACCTTCATCCTCGTCGGAGACCACTACCAGCTCCCTCCGCTCGTCAAGAACCCCGAAGCGCGGGCGTTGGGGCTGGACGTGTCGCTTTTCAAGCTCTTGTCGGAGGCGCACCCGGAGGCGGTGGTGGACCTGAGAGACCAGTATAGGATGAATGAGGAGATTATGATGTTGTCGAATAGGTTGATATATGGGGAGAGGTTGAGGTGTGGGAGTGAGGAGGTTAGGAAGAGGGTGTTGTCTTTGCCGAGGAGGGAGGTGTTGGGGGAGATGCATGGAGAGAGGTGTTGGTTGAAGAGGTTGGCTGATGAGAGGTGTGTTTTTGACTGGCCTTTTCTTTTTTTATTAGGAAGCGTTTTTTCTGACATGTTTTTCCCAGTTGTAAAGCTGTGTTCGTGGACACCGATCTCTTACCAGGCGCACGCGAATCGCGTGTGGGAGATCTGGTGCAGAATGTCGTTGAAGCTGAGCTCGTGAGCCAGTTCGTAGGCACGCTGATGAAGTGCGGTGTGAAGAAGAGTCAGGTTGGAGTGATTAGTTTGTATAGGCAACAGGTGAAGATACTTGATGCTTTGCTTAATGGGCAGCTGGAGGAGATACAGAAGAAGGAAGAAGGAGAGGAGTCTGTTGGTGGTGGTGATGGTGGTCCGGTGGAGATATGGACGGCGGATAAGAGTCAAGGGAGGGATAAGGACTGTATTGTGGTTTCTCTCGTTAGGTCGAACGAAGCCGGAAGTGTGAGTGCCTTTTGTCGTCTTTTTGGAAACTCTCAAGCTAACACGTATCCGGCTTTTTATAGGTCGGTAATCTGCTCAAAGACTGGCGTAGGATCAATGTCTCGTTCACGAGGGCACGGAGCAAGCTCGTCATCTTTGGCTCGAGGAAGACGTTGGGCCGCGAACCGCTCTTGCAGGAGTTCTTTGATTTGATGGAGAGCAAGAAGTGGATATTGCAGTTGGAGAAGGGCGCTCTGGAGGTGCATAGTCGTCATGGGTTGATTCGTCCGCCTGAAGCGGTGAAAGAGGAGATGGTGGAAGTTGAGGTGAAGATGGAGGAAACGGAAGTGAAGATGGAAGATGTGGAAGATATCCCTGCCAGAACGACGACGCCCGAAAAACGCAAACTCGGCAAGGAGAACGTGCTTGTCGGTTCGAAGCGCACTCTGGCCTCTAAGATAGCGGAGAAAGAGAAGGATGTCGCTCGGCCGGTCAAGAAGATGCGACTTGATGCTGGAGTTGCGTTGTTGAAGGGGAGGCCTGTGCTGAGGGATGTGGTGAAGCATGCGGAGACGCAGTAGTTTTGGATTGGGTGGTTGTGGATTTTGGGTCTCTTATGTTATTCGTCGTCGTCATCGTCGATTGCATCTTTTGATTTTTTCTTGCTCTGATATTTATGTATTTTTGTATTGTAGGCTAACACCTTGAGATGGATGAACGCGCAATTATTTTCAGATTGCATTGTTAGGGTTCCATGGTGAAGACACAACGTGGAGTTCTATTCCGGGACACCTGGCTACCTTTCTTGATAAACTAAATGCATCATATTGCGGGCATTCCCCTGACTCCCTCATTCCTTGATCCAAGCCTGACGATTCTCTTTGAAATATTGCTCCAACGTGCGTTTGCCAACGTATTTACGATCCTCAGGCGCATCCATAAACGCTGCTTCCTTTCCTTGAGCGACGAGGGCTTGAGCGGAAGCCAGCACCCCGGCAAAGGCCTCTGGCATACCGATCTTCGTGAATTCTGCAGCTTGTTGCTCCACGGTGTTCTTTCTGTGGGTTATCTCCCTTCCAATGACGGAGGATAAAATCTTGACGGCCTATGTTTATGTTTTGCAATTAGATACCAGTTGTTTGGTGGAATCCATTTGATTTGTAACTCACCTCGTCGTAAGAACGGAGCTCTGGACCAAGAACGAAGTACTCCTTGTTAGAGATCTTCTCTGCAGTCAATTCGTTGAACGCGGCCTGCGCGATGTCTTCACTCGATATCCATGGCATCTTCCCATCTCCTGTTGCAGAGGACACCTCGTTTCGCTGCATAATACTGTGATAATAGTTTTCACCAAAGTTCTCTGAGCTCCAGTCAGCAAAATCGTTGAATGGAGGAAAAACGTGTGACGCTCACCCATGAACCAGGAGGGCTTCAAAACGGCATAATCAACACCTTTATCCAACAAATACTGATGCACCTTTCCATGAGCTGGTCCTCCTGCAACGGATTGCGTAGAGGTGAGTAAAACAAATCGCTTGACGCCCTTGGAAATAGCTAGGTCGATGAACGGCCCAACAAGGGGAAGTATGTCCATGCCTCGGGGCATGATAAGGTACACCCCATCGATATTCGTATCGGCTTTGAAAGGGTTTTCAAAAGTGGTAGGGTCGTTCCAGTTAAATGTGACGCCTTTGAAAGGTTCGGGAGCCTGGCCTGATCGAGAGGCGACGAGGAACGGTCGGTTCGCAGCGTGCAGGAGACGGGCGAGAATAGATCCTGTCTTGCCAGTTCCGCCTGTGATAAGGGTGGTCATGTTGGTCTGTTTCTTGCTCAGTAGTATGGGAAGCTGAATGTCCTATAGGCTACTGTGGTTTCTTCCTTGCTTTTATATGTACATACCTTGGAGGTCACAGGCCGCAGGCGTGTTCCATCGGCAGACTGAAGAGCTGCAAATCAAAAGTCCATGTTATTTGATCCGAAAAGGCTAATCAGTATGACATGCTAATCACTGTCGGACTCGTTTCAAGCGAATGCGCGCTTGCTGATGGTAACAGACTCGTATTCGTATTCGCACACATCCCAACCACGTACCTAGGGCCATGGGTTGAGTAAGATTAAGTCCAAATTTGGCATGGCTATGTAATATCGATTTTTCTTTAATCAGCAAATTATGTGGTCCTTGCTTCATAAATAGTATTTGAATTTATGCCTTTTCGCACGTCAGTCAAAGCGGTTTTTTTTTACTTAGGTTGACGAAGCATACTGAATGGTACTGCACTCCGTAGACTTGTTTTGAAGGATCGTTTGAACCTTTAATCGTGTTTTTTTTTTTTTTTTTTTTGGTTTCTGATTAGACCATCAAGCTCACAGTCTGAGTACTGAGAGCGATGACGCGTCGAGTCGACGCGACAGAACGAGGATATCACCTGACCTGTTTGTTTGTCGACGGCTTTGTTTGTCTTCTGTTTGTTTGCCATCAGGGCAAGCGCTTAGCGCTTCAGTGACGACCATCGCCACTTTTCTCTAGAACCAGAACTCAACTCGAACTTGCCCTCATCCAAAACATGTCTTCAGATCCCGGTAACGAGTCTGTTAATGAAAACTGCAGCTGGAAATTCAAGTTCCCTTATCTTTTCTAACATGTTACACACGACCCAAAGAGCAGCAGGTTGGACGGCAGACCGTATATGTTCAAAACCATCCTACGAGGTGACCAGTATTAGGTACTTTTAAATATGTGGAGGATGTACTCTCCAACTCAGGAAGAAACTCTTGTATACGAGAGGTAAGATACAGCTTTATCATATATGATATTGATGAGAAATTAATCAGTGGTCGTGTGGGTCTGCAGGCTCCCCCTTCGTCATTCAAAGTAGATTCTGCGTCTAATGGGCTCAGCGGAACTCTCGAAGTCTTTTCAAGGAGTCCCAGTCTGGAATACGTGCTGGCCAGAATAGGGACACGATCGTGCACGGTACCGATCGTTCAATGCTCTTTCAAGAGGCATGGGCTCCGGGCGTGCTTCTCACCTTCTCTCTCTCTCGGATACCTCATTCGCCCGCCTAAATTTTTTATTATTCTCGCTCTCGATGGAGGGCAGTAGGGTATTCCATTCTAGGATCCCTATCTCGCTCGCCCGCAAGGAATTCCTTGCGAAATCTCGAACCACCCCGCCCGAGGAATCGTCCTCACAATCGAACTCGTCCACCATCAACGGGAAAGGGACAACGCCCGTGCGACGAAATCGCCAAAGCGGGTCTTCTCCAAACTTGGGCGGGCTCGTCTCTGCTTCCTCCTCGTTTCTCATCTCTCAGCGTGCGACCTCAGGCGCTGGCGTTGCCCCGGGCGAGGCACTTCTTCAACGCAAGAGATTAGTCTCTCGCGTTTTACAGCCCACAGTGTCCTCAAAGGCAAGAGCGGACGCTAGCGAGGCTTCAAAGCAGAGCCGGGAAGTCACTGCCCGGCTGAACGCGGTTCAAAGGAGCAAGACCGCGGCAAAGCCTCACAATGCAGGTATGTTTTTTGTAAATTCTTTTTTGGTTTGATTTATATTGATTGGCTTTGATAGTTGTGAGGCTCATCAAGAAGGGTGTGGCGTCCCTTTCACCAAAATCGTCACCCAGGCCAGCCAGCGGTGATGTCTGGGGCTCGACAGGTTCCGTTGCACCCGTCGAGTCCCAGAAGAAGGAAGCAACGGAAGCAGTCATCGTCACCCCCGACGAGACCACTGGAGAAGCCTCTCCACCACCTCCGTCGCCCCGGATGGAGGAACTTAAAGGCGGGATGACGCCTAGGAGCTGGGCGTTGGCTCAACTGGAAGGCCACAACATCCCGCCTTCGACACCCGCTGTCGAGTTCGCCTTGGAGGTCCCCAAGGACATAGCATGGGGCCCTATCGTCAGAAAGGCTCGACAAGGATGGGGAAATAGACCGCCGGACCCCCCCAACACTAACAAAACGGCGGTCATTGGGTTGGAAGGTACGAACTGATCTTCCCTGAATGTTACTACTTGCTAATACTTCTTCATAGACCCTGCATCAACATGTGATGCTGCATCTTCCAACCCCTCGGTATTGGTGAACCAGGGCCTTCCGACCCTGGCAAACCTGGAAAACACGGAATCGGAAATGGTAACGGAACGGGACACGGACTTGGATATGGACACGGCAGAACTGGGTACGATCTTTTATCTTTATTTGAATCTGGTATTGAGTGTTCCGTATTAGACAACGGACACTTCGAAGACGAGGACTGCTTCTTCGGCATCAGGATCGCGATGACGAAGCAGGTCAGCGTCGTTGTCGAGGAATGCACGGAAGAAACCTCGGCCACGACCCGGAAAACTGTGAGCTCGACTGTGGAATGTGGTCCTCGGACAAGAACGGCCCACGGTTGGTGTCGAGGTAAGTCACTGTTAATTCTACTTATTTTCTCATTCTTACGATTGTTTGCAGCTCGGCACGCTGTCAACACCCCGGAAACTACACACTCGGACACCCGCAACCCCGTCTCTGTTCGCGTCAAGACGTGTGATATCCTGTCGCTCTCGATGCAGCGAGTCGCACACGGACCCGTCGAGCATCTGCTTGGAACCATGCAAGCAGATCCTCTCCCTGGTAAGTCGCTTGCCTTTCTTTTTTTTTCTTTTTTCTCATTGACTCTGAATATACTTATTACCAGATGACCTCGACACGGATGATGAGGACGAATGGGTCTTGGTTGAGGCATCGGGTATGTGATCATCCTTTCTCGTGTTGGAATGCTTGTTGATATAATCACATTTAGATTTCGAATGCGCGGACAGGAACACAGGAAACGCTGGTGCTTCTGTCGTCGGCACCGACGAAGGTAACGGTACAAGGTCAACGGACGCGGTTACCCCGGTCATCATGGTGGAAGGCTGCGCAGAAGGTAAGATTGTTCTCTGTGCACTTTTACTTGATGGTCATTTATTCATCGTTATTGAGCAGGGTCGAAGGGAGCTCAGGACTTCTTGTCCTCTTTCCACTCCTCGCAGGTTATGGCATTTGGTTCTCTCCCCCTCATGGACTTGTGCATCAGTGAGCTTTATTCATTGAGTTTGTTTTTATTTTCTTGCTTATCATTGTTCTAGTTTACAAGTTCATTAGGAGGAGGGTCTTACGGTCTCGCGGGCGGAAGCCCAGGTCCCTACCCACTGGCGGCACATCGGTATTGGAACCCGCGGAACTCGCACAGCAGCAGGACCGCTCGATGACGTCGAGCGACACCTGCAGCACTCTTGTAGTCCCGCCCTTCTCGTCAAAGTGCCTTGGCAAGAAGGTTGACATTTACGACGCGGCATCGGACAGTTCTGTTTTCATGGAAGGAGACACAAGGCGAGTTGCATTTTGCTTCCTCGTCTTCACGTTCTAACAGATATTGCCAGCCGAACCTTCTTGGACATTACGGAGCAGATCAACGGTTTCGGTCCCCCGGCCTCCCCGGCCTCGGTTTCCACGCCATCAGTGTGGTCTCAAGGGTCGTTCATCGAGGCTCTGGACGATGCTAAGGAACCTGCGGCACTGGATGCGACCCCAGCTACGGATCGAACAAGCGGAAACGGACTCGGACAGGCTGGTAAAGGTGCATCTGCACCTGCTCAGGCGCCGAACGGAGCGAACTCGCGGCGGCGGTCTGGTCCACAGGCACTCCAGCTCGTGGACCGCTGGAGGCAGCAAACTGAGGCTCAGGCATCAACGTCCCAGGCTGCCTCGACCACCCCACCTCTCCCTAGTAGCTCGACTGGGACATTCGTCGACGACCGCCGCCTTGTTAGGCATTACGGAGTATTTGTGGACCCGCTCACGATTCCCCGCCGTGAGGCGAGGAG
The DNA here is from genome assembly GCA_013053245.1 of Agrocybe pediades. Lineage (NCBI taxonomy): Eukaryota > Fungi > Basidiomycota > Agaricomycetes > Agaricales > Agrocybaceae > Agrocybe > Agrocybe pediades. The sequence continues at coordinate 1,312,890 of JAACJL010000059.1, forward strand.
GTCGTTGAGTATCAACCCCCCAGGTCCATCTTCGTCAACAGCCGTTGCGCTTGTTGTCAACTCCGCGACGACTCCCCATCAACCGGCGCTACCTGCTGCTGGCACTGTCCAAGCAGCGGGTCCCAGCAGGAACGGGCTCAGGCCTTTGCTGCTGACTGCGCAGTCGGCTGGTGAGGACTCTTCCACGGCTCAAGAGGGTGAGCAGTCCACTCTAGAGACTGCTCTCACGGCTGCACGGCGCTTCCTGGGCTTCTGAGTGCACTCTTCGGGTTCTCTAGTGAGTCTGGTCTTCGTCTCAGGGTCAAGTTTCCGTCTGGGCTTCGCCGTCGTGTTCTCGCTACTGGGTGGTCTGCTCTTGTCACCGGTCCTGTCTGCCTTCCCTTGGTCTTGTCTCTGGGTCTGGTATTCCTCTTCTCCATGGTCTTCTCCCCACCATTACCATTGTATCTCTTTCCTTCACAACCTACTCCACCACTGTCCTTTCTTGTATGTTTTATTCTTCTCTTGTCTGTCTCCCACTTCTCTTTTCATCATCAGTTTTATAAAGTAAAGCCCAACAGTGACAGCGTGTCTGTCATCTGTTGTTGAAAAAATCTTCTTTTGTCCGCTTCTTTTGTAATTGATTTGTTCTTTGTATACAAGTGAACAGTACTTTGTGTGTTTGTGTGATCCCAATAGTCATAATATACCTGTTCTTAACAAAAGACCGTTGTGATAAAGTAAAAAAATTCCATTTTTCCATTAAGCTCTCCCTATCTGTTTCGAGAAGCCTTTCTCCAGCATGCTTTGCTTTACTTCGGTTTATGAATTGTACTGGTAGTCTAATTGAATCTCTCGCCCACAGGGGATGCCTAACAAAATGATGTCAATGTGCACAGCATGAAAGACATATCACAAGTAAAATACATAAGAAGGAATTGAAGATACGAGCCACGAATAGAGAAAGATGGAAAAGTATATTAACACTGCAGCTCCCTTTGTGCCCTGAGAGATCTTGGTGACGCGACACGGATATCAAGGCAACGACAGAGATTGAGATCGAGAAAGCAAAGAGCTATATGATAAGTAGTTCAACTTTGCGACAATCACCAGGAGACGAGGAGAGAGGACACGATGGTCATTCCAAAGAGAATGTGAGCGAGAGCCAAAAGACAGACCGAGCATGAGAGAGTGCCGAGGGGCCTGAGCAATAATCAATGATGGTGCGCGAGGTCGAAAACTAATTTACGGAAAGTGCGTACGGGAGATGCGAAACCGAGAAAGTAAAAGGGAAATAAAAAGACGAAGGAGGGAGGTAGAACGAGACCAAGAGAAAGAGTAACAAAAAATGGTTAAGAAGAGGCTGAGACCGAAAGAGAGAGAGAGAGAGAGAGAGCAGGACCAACAAACTAGATCAAGATACTGAACGAGACTTCCTGAAAGCTTAGGCCTTAGGCCCTAAGGAAAGCATAAAAAGAAAATATGATATTAGAGAGATGGGAAAGACTGTTAGGAGGATATAAGCGTACCCAACTTCTCCTCCTTGACCTCTTCCCTGTACCCGTCCACGTCTCCCCAGTTGTCTTTATATCCTTGCCATTGCTCACCGTACGCACCATATTAGCTCTTACCATGATTGGAACCCTGCCTGGTCCTCATAGCTGCATAATCTTCTCCGAGACTTGTTCTTCGCCCTCTTCCTTGTGGTGCTCCTTGTTGATTGAACCTTGACTGAAATGCTGACTTCGACAAGACTTCGCGGCTGTACTGAACGCGGGGGCAGAAGTTGATAGGTATAGGTACATGTGGTCGCCCTTGTCTACCTCACTGTCTGGGTGATGGATGCAGTCAAGATGATTGGACTCATTGGTCGCGTCGTGCACCGAATTTCGGATATCACGCGATTCCGCGTCTCCTTTGAGGTGCTGACTAAGCTTCTTCCCTTTCTGGACGTACGACCGAAGCTGCCGGAAAAGTTTGAAGTTCTGACAGAACTTAACCGACTCGGTTCTTGGCCACTCCCAGTCATCCCAACAAACCCCGGGGTTCTATTGACCCTCCTCAACCCAAGCACCCCAGCTGATATCGTCTTCCAATATCAACCAAGCGCTCGATTGCATCTCTGAAATGTGCTTACTAGTACGATGTCCGGTTCACTTGCCTGCCACCACAACCAAGCCACAACATGCCTTTCAAAGTGTCACCTTCGTCTTGTTCGAGTTCTCAAAGACTCAGAGGCTCTGACATTAATATCATCCCGTGTCGTTCCTTTCCCACCCTCACTGGGAAACCGATTCCAGTCAAAATATACCGTCAAAATACTGGTCCTAATTATGTTTAAGCCACTTGGATGTACACGCCCCTTCTTGAAATCCAAGAACGAAGAAACCCACTTTACGCTTTCTTTTGATGCTGACGGATGCTGCCTGCAGTTATATGATGTCTCTCATACCGTGCGCTAACGCATACCTACGGGATCGTTCCCAACCCGCATTTCTTTGACGCTGTCGGATCACTCATCCTTCCACACCACCCATCGTCGACAGCTGCACTCGATGAAAGAGCAATAGTTATTCTCACTCGTCTCGCGCGGTCACGTCACTGCGTTAAATCTATTTCTCTACTCGATCGTTTGTGGGTCCCACTATAAAAAGCTGCTTCTGCTTTCAATTGGCCGATCCTTACTTTACTTCACAAGTACCACCATCTACGTAGTTCATACTCGTGAAGGTTTTATCCCGCCTTTGCTCCCAAGTTCACCGCCTTTCTCTACCTCGTACCGCCTTGAAGATGTATCTCGCCTTTATTCTCTTCATGCTCAACGCCTTCTCCCTTGACATCTTTACCCGAATCCCCGCCGCTTACCACAACATTGCTTTTGCTTGCTACCTTTGGTATACAATCTCGCCTTTTGTAATTGTCGTATACGCAATGGTTCTACAAGGTAAGTACTTTGTCATTACTTGAACCCCTTCAACTCAACGGCGAGTTTTCGCTTGGACTCAGCCATCGGAATCGCCTCGTTTTTCTTGTCCTCCTTCAAAAACTTGATTTGCCCCTTTCTACCATCACGCCGAGTTATGGCGGACTATTTCTTCTGGGCCTTCTCATTGGTAAGTCCTATCCTCTTCATACCGAAAACTGCCATGCCGACAGCTACCTTCCCAGATGGGACAAACGCTTTGGATGATCCTGATGGATGACTCTGTGGGATTATCGCAGTGGTTCGCTCGGCCTTATGAATCACGGTACAGGCGTAATATGGTAGCCGAGACAACATCTGCAAAGAGTGGATCGTCTTCAGAGAAGAGGCATTGGTCTGTGACTGCAACTATCCTACCAACAGTTAGTACTTGTCGCTCTTTCCGGCTTGTCGTTTAACTCACTCAAGCCCTTGAAACTCGTAGTCAAAACATGTCGGCGTTGAGAAGAAGTCTCCGATGCAAAAGGAGCTGTTATGGGATAGCAATATCACAGTCAGTGCTGGCAACTATCCTTCTCGCGTTGCCAATCATTAACCTATCGACTATAAACTGCAGTATAAATTCGTGCAGGTTGAAGAAACTTTCAAGTATTCGGGCAACAAGCGCTTTGTGCAATGCTCTCAGGTTAGTATTTCTAGATGTCCTGTCCTCATAACTATTCAATAACGAGTTCCTTACTTCCAGTACAAACCTGCCGTGGTTGAGATGTCCCGCCCAATGAAACATCTCGCTTTCAAGGATGGATTCCCTGCTGGTTTCCTTTCAAAAGTTCGTGATATCTTCTCTCCCGCACAAGAGCTTACTCACGAGCTCCAAATATATAGTATAAGCCTGCTGAAGTCCCAGAGACTTCTGCAGAAGAAAAAAAATCTTCTCCCCCTGTGCCTTCGCCTCTCCGTCCCTCCAAGGTACGTCCCACTTTATCCTGTCGTGTGTTTTCTCGCTCATGCAACGCAATTCATCACAGCCTAATGTCATCGCCAACCTCGAGAAGGCGTCCGAGGAGGAGCCCAAACAGGTACTGTCTTAACAGCCTTTCGCCTTTGCTATGTTCTAACAATTCTGCAGACAACCAGCGACGACGCACAACTCAACGTACTTGCAGACGCGCTGTCTGCAATTGCACTCGGCCGCGACCCCGAGGTCGACGCTCTCGCAGATACTTTGTCTGCAGTCAGCCTTGGACAGGCGGAGGATGTGAAGGACGGGTCAGAGGCCATGGAGGTGGTCGAGGACATTACCAAGGCGGTGAGTATTTGGTATTTAATCCTCTCAAACCTTCGTCTTACATTGTGTTTTCTAGGGCAAGCGCAAGGCCCTCGTTCTCGAGGATGTCTTGCCCTTGGACTGCCCCGAGGATGTCTTTGTTACACGCTTCACCAAGTCGGTGAAGGTGTTCGCCCACGCGTCCGTCGCGACGGGCTTGGCTCAGTTCGTCCGATCTGAGTCAAAAATCCCCTACAGGTCACTTGGGGATTTCCGACTCCGTAAGGGTCGAAGGTGAGCATCTTCAATCTCTTTCCTCATTGTTTACTCTTCTCATGCGCCTTCTTCTAGCGCGGCCTGCCAGGCTGCTCAAGAACGCCGCCGCAACGCGGCTATCAACAAGGAGAGAGCCGCTATGATCAGGTATGTGTCTTTTGTGAAGCTGCTTCGTTTTCTCTCGATGTTGACGTGATTTAGTGCGGCCCTCTTAAATGAAGTCGAGATGGGCGTCTGCATTGACTCGGAAAGCACTGGCGAGGCCATGGAGCAGGACTCCTACTAAGCATGACCCATTCCCTTCAACCCTCCTTCTCTTCGCTTCCACATTCTACTCCGTCTCGTTCTAATTTCTAAATAATTTTTGACATTTGCATCTTATTTCCTCATTTCTAGCAATAATTTTTCCATGCCCTTGTCTACTTCCGCATTACCTACTATCCTCTTTCTTCCTTTTCTCTTCTTGGCTCGTAAATATTATTGTTTATGTATTTCGAACTATGCCTTAGATTCCTTATATCTGTATCGTATTTGTAAAAACTGTCTTGTATGTGTGTCTAGTATATTCAATAACATCGCTTCATAAAACTTGTCAACCAGTTGAGAAATCCGAATCCGCTCACAAGTTCTTCTCACTATTTAATGTATTCATGTGCCGGTTATGAAGTAGATGAACTTTCATTTCATAAGGTTCAACAACACACTTGAATCCCTCGCAGCCTCAGGTTCTCCGAAAATTGGAATTGGGGTAAAATATGGAGACTTCTTGCTCACAATTCCCTTCGGCCACTGGGGTAACAGGCTTTCGTAATCAGCTCTCAGCTCAGAAGGTGGTTGCGGCAGTTGCTGTGGACAAGTTGTAGACCGTGGTCGTCGACTCGAGTCGTGGTTGTGGGTTTCAACTTGCCCGTCGCACAAGGACACGCTGGCCGTCTGCCAGTGGTATTCCTTACACGTGTTTCGACCGTGTGGAACATCCGGATGCCGCAGGATGCCGCGTACAATCTATTATTAGACGGTGCTTGGGCGCTCAAGTCATCAACTTGGTTTGAACTTGGTGCCCTTCACTGTGGTACGTATCTCGAGCAGAAAGTGTGCGAAATCCATGCAAAACATAGCAATATCTATGAATGAATGCAGTAGAAACATCTCAAAGACTGATCTATGGTCCGAGTGAGTCTGAAAATACTTACTGTGTGACACTCCAAGCCCCAGGCTTGACGTGGATTATGAGGTATTGTGCTCCCAAAATCTTTGTGTACTAGCCTGTGCGGTCTGCTCCCCGATATACTTTCTTCTAAAAACATTACGGGTTATTGGGCCGGGCCAACGATTTCTGAAGGCGGTAGAAGGCTTGGCAAGAAGGAGTCGGTGAAATCTACTCACCGGAATGTTGAACGGCACATCATCTTCGATTTCCTGCCGTCAGCCCTGTCCCATTTCTCGAGGTACTCATACATAGGCCCAGACTTAACTCGCAATAATTACATGCCCATTTTCTACTTTGGTCCGAGCTCTGGACATGCTAGCGCCTCAGTTCGTCTTGTCTTTTAACATATGCCAATGTTTGCTTGCCTGTGCGCCTGCTTGTCAACTCTTCGGCTGGATATAAAAATAGGTTATGTGTCCTCTTAGCCCGAGAGTACTGTATCTTTTTTTGGATTGTGGCATCTTCCCTTTCCGATCCATGGTGGAAAATCATTTATACCTATTTTTAGACTCTCCTCTACTCTATGTCGTCCTCGTCATGCCGTGCTTTCTAGTAGTCATTCAAAATGGAAGTGGAGCACATGTGTATTCATCACGGAAGGTATTAAGTGTCTGATGAAAAAGGATTGACTGAGCATTGTATTCACATTTGTTTTGAACTCGAAGTATTTCCAAGAGCTCGGGCAGTAGGTCGAACAGTGACTTTACCAGCAACCACATGGTGCATTGGAGTTGTTTTATCTTTATCGGTCACAGCATACCTCGCATGCTCGTGCTTTACGGACTGCATACTCCACCTTATAAGTCTCACAGGCCGATTCACCAGGTATAAAACTCGATGGTTGGGCAGGGTACTTATCCAATATCGTCAACTACCGTTAGTACTGCGTCGACCTTAGCAACATGCCTGGAACTCGTGTCTTTCGATTCATCGCAATCCAAGCCTTGCTTGCTACTACTTTTCAGCTAGGTATGTTGAAGCTATCTCGCTGCATGGGTGTAATATTGCTCACACCTTCCCAAAGGCCATGCCGCCCCAGCTGCCACTTCTACTTATACATTATATGCAGTATCTGTGCCGCCAATACGCAGTCAGATAGCGCAAGAGAAAAATTTGTCTGCCCTTGAGAGTTCAGTTTTTCTTCAAGCTACATACACGGGACAATTGGTCAGCGAGTCATTCTCTGCAATCAGCACGGCAAGCGACGGAGCAACGGAGTACCTCGTACAGGAGTTCAGGACGGCTGAACTTGTGGACGGGCCCAGCACAACCTTTACTCAACCCGCTCCTACCTTGACCGCGCCATATGTTTGTAAGTGAGCTTCGAGCGAATGTGTGAAATCCAACTCACGTATTATGATGCCTTGAAAAGATACACTCTTTGCAGACGCCTCCCATCGTCACAACCATTTCCCAGCTACGACAATGGATCATGATTGGATTGCTGCTGAAGCCGATCAGAACTGCACATTTGACTTGGGCAGAAATGAGGGTGTGTGCACTTGGGTATTCCTAAACCCAGTGCCGACAGTTCCACCCTCCTCGGATCCAAGTGCCGCCGTTTTTGCCACACAAACATCAACGACCGTGTTCACAGGATCACTGGTGCCTATTGCAACAGTAACTGCCGTCAGCTCAGCTGAAACTGGCACCACCATCAGAGCGAACATATTGGCAAGCGTAATGGCACCATTCGCGATAATATTGTTAGCTGTGTACGCCTACTAGTCATTGCGAGAGTCAACGTTTTCCCCTTATATGTAGCATATATATGTGACGACGTACTTTTTCTTTGAGCCCAGGATGTTTGATTACCGTCCCGAGAATGAAGGTGTTAACAATGAATTTTCGCAAGGCAGGGAACGGTGTTCACATTGTTCACCTCCCGCTCACGCTTCCGCTGCTCAGTGGGATAAAAATAGATTAGTCGTCCGTCCACCGTCCTTTTCGAATTCGAAAGTCCATGCTCCATCTAAGTCTAACTTTGAAGTTGCTGAACAAGTCTGACATGACTCGAGGCAGGGTTATGTTCGCTGAGGGAGTAGATACCGCTGCATGGATTTCTTGGGATTCGGCGCGCCATGCTAGTCGTGAAGCAGAGCTAGGCAACGGATGTATCTGTATCTTGCCACGAAACCGAGCACATTCCAGTGATGTAACCCTGTTGGTAATGCTCGACGTGCGTACTGGATACAAGCAAAGAACCTGACGAATTTAAGTATGAGTCAATCGATCTGAGAAATAGCAAGAACGGGATAGTGCATACGATGAGTAACGTCCTGATTGGCAGAAAGACGACCCTGGAGGTCTGACCAAAGGTCCCCTAGATAAAGGACATCGATACGAAGACGAAGAAAACCCATACCTCAACAAGACGATGCCCAACCCCAACCTCAGTTCCAACTCCAACCGAGGCAAGTGTTTAAAATCGCGTTGTCATTGAAGAATCTAAACGTTCCACATGAAGATACCTACGCCAAAAAAAGGTAACGGTAATACGAAGGTATGAATGTGTAAAAGAGCAAAAAAGGCTATAATCATGCAACTCATTAGCGAATATCGTCGGGTATACAAGGTCTTCTAAAGATTATCAGACAAAAAGGGGGAACAAATCAAGCAAAAGGTCAACAGAACAGGAGAAGAGGCAAGGGAGTGGGTGAAGCAGAGTTACAGTTGAGTGTTGGTCTTCAGTGAGAGATGTTGGACGCAGGGTATAACGCAAGTAATAGGAGGCCACCGTCCGCGAACCAGGCAATATGTATAGGGTATATCCATCTGTCTACGTCACAAATCGGTCAGTCAGCCAAGCGTCTCCAAGAACCAACAAATCTCAAACGTACATCCCAAACGCACAACACCCAACCATTCCAACCGCCTGTCTGCCGCCGCCGAGGCGGAGGCGCAATCATAACTCTTTCCGCAGCAGCGCGCTCGCAGTGCTATTTTCAGCAACGAGGCCTAGCCACTGCCACAGGATCCTCTCATCCCCTTCTTGCCCCCATAGATAGTAGATCGCTCTCCGGCGCATCACGACGAGGTGCTGCGGCATGTATTTGAAGACACCGGTGAACACAAGGAAGAATAGGAGCGCGAAGGTCGTCACTGTTCGTGATATGAGAATGTACTTAGCTCGGTGCAACGCTACGGTGATGATGACAGAGGGTATGAGGACTCACGAAGAAGTATCTTCTCCCAGGGTTCGAGCATCGACAAGACGAACGTCGACTCGAACCACATACGCCGACGCCATAGGAAGATACCGAGTTTGGATTTGGGAGGACGCGTGAATGCATGGTCTGGCTTTGCAGGTGGTAGCTGTTGCGTGGTCATGGTCATGGCGGACATTATGTTCGTGTTATTGGTTGGTTCAAGCAAGAGGGGAAGCAAGGAGGAAAGGAAGGGGTTAGTAGGTGGGAGGAGTGCTTGGTTTAAATTTCTCATGTAAATTACTGTCCACTTGGCATTTGTAAAGTTCTCACGGTTAGTTTCCGGCTGTTGACTCAACGTTTCTTTGTAATGACTATTTTGCTAAGTCTTGTAATGTAATATGTATGTAGTAACTGTACGTATCGTAGGCATTTGAAGCAACCGGGGTGGGCATGACATTATGATTATAATCGGCATAAATACTGGGACAGGTATCTATATGGGAGTGCATAGGTGTTCAAAGCCGCGCTTCTTGGACGCCATTCGCCTTGATTGCTTTTAGAATAGAGCTACCACCTTTCCTGCCTGTGGGCAGAGCCCCGTTCCGCCATGAGAGGTTGCTGCTCTGATACATCGCCTGCCTCAATTCGAAAGGTGGGTTCAAACGTTGCAGTTTACGCCGTGAAATGACGCGGTCCTCGGGCATGCGAGCCAGCTGGCTCTGCGAGCGCATGCGAGGTCGGCGCTTGACATACCACTCCCAAGCATAACGAATTACAGCGCCGTCCGCATCGTATGGCGTAGGGATTTCCGAGTAGCCTGGCCGAGCGGTAGGATGGCGGACGTAGACGGCAGAGCAGGTTAAGAAGGACACCTCGATGTAAGCCGGGATGTATAGCCAGGGTGCGGCGTAAGTAGGAAGATGGAAATGCGTCAAGTCTTGGAAGCGAGATTTTTTGGTTGTCACCACAGCTTCGGTATCTTCCTCGGGTTTGGGAGACTCTGCTTCGGTTTCCTCTGCCTGCTCAGACTCGCTAGCCGCGGCGTCGGTCTTCTTTGGTTTATCCACCTTGGGGAAGATTTGGTCAATCTCGACGTTATTGTTTGGCGGCCTCAGGAAGCGAAGTGCATTGGGGTCCACGGAGACCAAGTCTCCAGGCGCTAGACGCGTATTGGCTTTCGAGTGCTATAAACAGCGGATGGGTCAGTCCTGCAGGTGGAAAACAGGATAGCACGTCACGAACCTTTCTTCCGTTGATCTTCACATAACCATGAATAATCAGCCGTCTGGCCTCATAAACACTGTGCACGAAACAGCAGCGGAACAAGAACACGTCCAGCCTCCTCTCCACCTCGATGAACATCAAACTCCCGACAGGTGCCAATCCCTTCTGCTCAATTTCCTCCTCGAGTTTCCTTTCCTGCTCTCTGGCCTTTGTCTTCCTCAAAGCATATTCCTCGAGTTGGTTTTTGTCGTCCCCGAATACTTGTCGACGCGGGCGGACATCGGGAATGGTGTCGGGAAGATACCATCTCTTGAACACCTTTTCGGGGATGTATTCACCGTGGTAGGCTCGTACCGCAGCTTTGGAGCGCCATCTTTGTTGGAAAAGGGTTTCTTCGGAAGTGTTTTTGAAAGAGAGGTCGGCGGCTTCGGGTCCTACGGTGCGTTTCCAGAGGTTGTACAGGTTCTTTGGGGACCAGCTCTGTTTGTTGAAGACGCATTATATACGCGTTAGTCATCGTTACTCAAGCTGCGCAGATAGTAAAGACCGCACCATGCAGGGAAGCCCCTTGCGCATGTTAAGAGGGTTGACGCCCCGCATCGTTTAACGAGTCGTTTATGTGTTCGGGTGAAGATGGCTGTTGTCTGCTTTAGTGGCAGATAAAGAGGCAAGTTGGCTGGTTATTAGGGCCAGAAAAGAGGTTTATGGAATAAAGGAAAGGGTTTTGTGTACTAGCGGTCGAGGACGACGCGACTTGTGCTAGCACGACAACCTTTTCTTGTCAGTTCGGGTAATACACGAAAACGGTGCGCTAAGAATTTTTTGAACTCCGCTCGTACTTTGTCACACGCGTCGCGACTCGACTCTGCCCAGTACCGTCTCTTCCCTCCTGCCACTATGTACCCTGGATCTTGTCGCGAGAAAACATCAGAATATACTGGTTTCTAAAAATCTGCAGAAATACCTGCGATTTTCTACTCCCTCATCATACTACTTCCGACCTGAACCGATTTCCCCGAGTCGCCCTCTGGATTTAGATTCGAATTCTTCGTACAGTCCAATGACATACCTACGCTTTGAACGTAGCAAGAAAAAAGAAGCAAATGTATGGATTCACTTCCAGGGCAGCCGACCTCTCTAGCTTTTCTCAATGATTCCACAAGGGCGAACCGAGTCATGAAATTTGAAACCCCAAAAGTCAACTAGTCATGCCGTATGTCTTGTTGGAACTCGAATGTAGCTCAATACAATGCAAATGGCCCGTTTAAACAAACCAAGGCACATGGTTGACTGATGACCTAGTGCCAGACGCACTGCTCGTCCCAGAGCCTACCCATGCGCCTTCACTTATGCATGCACGAGGACTGGACTTTCTTGTGGAACTCGACTTCCATTGTTAACCGTTTGTTGCAGTTTCCTCGTGAAGCCTGAGTTATTCGCACCCAAGTTTTTCAGCTAGGAAATATACTGCAGAAAGGTGATGCTCATCTCCCATCCTTCAATACGCTTGCTCTAAATATTTCATGTTCCTTACAGGTCGACGATGACTTTAGAAGTGGCCTTCCTCTCACGTCATGCTTACTCTCGAGAATTATTTTGAGAAAAACGACAGGGAGGGCAAAACCATGCAGCGAGAAAAAAAAACAAAGATAGACTTGGTCATAGTCACGCATCCCATACCTTGCTCGGAGAGTTGTGCCTTACCTTTTCCGATCGTTGTCTGTTGTCACTACCCCCGACCACAGCGTCCCCGGTCCCGCTATCCGACTCGCCACCAACGACGCCACCATGTCTAGACACACGGAACAACGCCCTCACGGCTCGACGTCTTTTGAGGAAGTTGAAGAGCGCAAGCAGCTCGTGCTTGACCGTGTTAGGGGACGACGCGAGGCCATCGCGTTCGTCAAACGATGCCTTGAAACCGAGCATCCCGCCACTTATGCCAATACGACAATCAATGCAGATTTTGGCACTATCGAGATGGCGCCCCAGCAAGAACACTCCGAGTCTGTCCTTGTCGACTCTGGCGAACGCGATACAGATTGGAACGATGAGAGGGTCAAACGTTACGCTTGTCGTTATGAAGATATATACCGACGCGCGGTGTGCTTTAGCATGGAGGATGATTCGGTATATCAACAGTCTCTCGGTGATTCTCTTTTTTGTTTTCAACTGCTGTCAAAACATTTCTTAATTTCGCGGACGTTCGTTCAGGCGATTTGCTTAACGACACCGATAGCAATGAGGAGAAGGAATCGCACAGCGTAGAAAAGAAGCTCGTACAATTTACCATCGGTATGCCCCAAATCCCTTGAGTCCTTCGAGATGCAAGTCCCACCCTTTTTTATGTCAGATAACCGCGAAATTCCTCATGGTGCACCCGAGAGATTATGTGGACAAGCAATGGCCACTGGCGTTAAGCAACCTACCTTTGAATGCAATCGCAACGGGGAACATTTCAAGCGATCCGAACGAGACCCATCGTCCTTGGGCTATAGCAACGTCAAGACCGTGATGACGCTTCCGGTCGTTAAAGAAATCCAAGAAGACAATCCTGAACACGTCTCACCTGCAAAACACTCGCCCATTATCATGGCAACACCTCCTTTATCCAGCTCTGGCTCTGACCCATCCACCCCGTTCATTCAAACGCCTACCATGGAACACTTTCCCAGCGTTGACGTTGTCTTTGGTGATGATTCTGCCAGTGGGTCTCCTAGCGCGGAAGCTGCCGGACGAAGAAGCAGCGATCGTTTCTCTGAATCCTGCCTTTCCGACGAGAAGCATTTCGGTGTGATTGAGCAGCTGCGACTCATCAACAACGCGTCTCGGCGACGATATGCCATCCACTGGGACTTCGAGGAGGACGAGCATGAAGTTTCTCCTCCGTTGCCTGCTGGGCCTTATCCCGCGCTTTCTGCTGGACCTCCTCCTATTCCTGCTCCTAAGGAGCCACTTCCTCCTCTTCCAACTACGACGCGTGTTCAAGTTCGTTCTTCGGCGAGCGCAGTGCCCTCAACCAAACATTATATCCCGCCAGTCCCTACATCACGCTCGGCAAGAAGTCATACCATTGCAGCGATTCCTTTACCTCCTTCTGGGCCTTTCCCTCCCCTGTCGTTTGACTTTCCTCCGAGACGCCCTTCAGCCAATGCACCCCCTCCATTGGCTCAGGCTCAGAACCCGTCGAAAAGGCCTGCACATCACTCTGTCCCTGCTGTAATGCCTAAGGGCACCTCGTCTTACTCCTATTTCTGAAATATCACCGCAGTGACTGTCGCAATGGGTGGCCATGTTCGCCCTCTTTTCTCAACCTCTGCTCTCAGGCATCTTTCTACATCCTTTAGTCCACGCAATCTCGCAAAAATTCCATATTCCAGGGATACTTACAAGTGTCCTTCGGACTTTCCGGTCTTGGTTACGTCCTTCTCGTCTGACAATTTCTTTGGTCTTTCTTTCTTTCTTGACTTGATTTGTTCGACACTTTTGTGGCCTGTATCGTGTGGCATGGATTTCTCTCTATATCTTGCATGGAATGTCTGTCTCTCGGAAATTTTTCCTCGGCTATCATCTCTCCTCCTTGGCCTGTCTCTTTGGTTATCGTGTGCCATGGTCTATCGCAAGCTCAGACATCTGTTCCATTGATGTTTGAATCTAAATGGGCTTTGTGAGTTTTGCGTCTCAGCTTTCCTTGTTGTTGATACTTACGCTCATCGCTATTTTTGTAGACCCATATCTCCCTCAACTTCTATATATCTGTAACCCATCACTTACTGTTTCTGTGGGCTGGTCATGGAACACTAGCTGGGTCGTAAATGTGTTTGTACGTTGCCTTTCGGACGTTGGTGGGTTTGTCTAGCCACTGCTTTTTACCCGGCACCGAATGAACCATGCCTGGTTAGCTAGCTATCTTTGTGGGTATCCGTTTATCCGGCTTCATTCGAGACTCGAAGGCGTAGTCTGAATTAGAGCGTAGTAGAAACGGACTTCCGTCTCTTTCGTTCTCTGATATTCAACTCTGTCGTCTACCATCTCATCGAGAACTTCTTCTGCCTTTTTTTCCTCCTGTAATCTCCCAACCTGTTGTGCGTGGACATAATGAATTCCTCGAAAACAAGAAGGAAGAGACTATAACCTCCTGAAGCTATCAATATGCTGCGCTTTGCATCAACAAATTTCAAGGAAACACAATACAGCATCCCGGATGACAGAGAAACCCGGAGCACTGCAAATCATGTTTTATAAAGTAATTTTATTGAATAGAGATGCACATACTATATAGTCATTCCAAACATAATACGAAAAAAAAAAATCCGAAGTCCAAAATACATCCAAAATAATAGAGTTACAAGTCGTTACAGTCTACAAAAAGGGGGAATAGGGTAGTAGATGTGTACAGATATACGTCAAGAGGCAGAGAGGAACAGAACTGGAGAAAGAAGGAAATAAATACCCGATAAATTAGGAAAGAAAATAAGACCGAAATCATGGAATAGGATGTTGTAGAGACTGAAGAGAAGGAGGGATGAGCGTGGGTCGTGCCTATTAATAAAAGGAGTCCTGTTCCATGGCCTCGCCAGCCTCCCACGAACCATCGCAGGAGCCCATCTCAACCTCATTCAAGAGGGCCGCACTAAATGATCTGGGTCAGTACAGAGAAGAAGAAAACAGCAAAACTACAACATACCTGATCATAGCGACCCTCTTTTTGTTGACAACCGCGTTACGGCGGCGTTCTTGAGCAGCCTGGCTGGCCGCGCTAGAAAGGAGAGAAAGGTTAACAGGAGGGAGGGGGGCAGGATATTGAAGAAGCTCACCTTCGACCCTTGCGGAGTCGGAAGTCCCCAAGAGTCCTGTGGGGGACCATTGACTCAGCCCGAATGAACTGAGCCAAACCCGTCCCGACGGACGAGTTTCTCCAGACCTTCACGGACTTCGTGAAGCGGGTCTCAAAGAGCTCGGCGGCCAAGTTCGCGGCCGACTTGTCGTCGAGAACGCGGGCCTTGCGCTTAGTCTGGCGTGCGAAATAAATCATAAGACAAAGCTCGAAGAAGATAAAATAATCAATTACTCACCGCCCTGTTCATGTCCTCGGAGACTGGCACTACCTCCATTGCGTCGGAGTCCTCCTCCGCATCGACCTTTCCCAGGCTGACGGCAGACAGCGTCTCTGCGAGGGCGTCAACCTCGGGGTCGCGTTCGAGGGAGATTGCAGATAAAGCGTCTACAAGCGCGTTGAGCCGTGCGTCCTGGTTTGCCTGCAGAGTAGTCAGTGGCCGTGACTCAATGGGAGATAGGAAAGGATGTGGACACGGTACCTGCTTGGGCTCCTCTTCAGAGGCCTTCTCGAGTTTACCGATGACATCCTATCCAGAATCGCCTTGTATCAGCCTCAAGTAAAACAGGGATAAAGAAAAGGAAGACGTACGGTTGAGGGAGCAGGAACCGAAGCGGAGGGTGAAGATGTTTTTTCTTCTGCGAAAGTCACCCGGATTTCCGCAGGCTTATACTGAGTTTAAGAATATCAGGAACAAATCATGTTGGAAGCACAAAAATACGAACTGTTATTGCGTGCAAAGGAGCAGGGAGTCCCCTCTTGATTACAACCCTTCTCATAATGGGCCCAAACTTCTCCTCAACGCCGAAAGGCACAGACTGGAAGTAAGGGCTCATCAGCGAATAGGAAGGTATACTAGAAAGTTAGAAAGACGAACCGGTACCCAAAGGAAGCTAGGACCGCCTTCAGAGAAATGTTTTCTCACCGCAGAGATCCTTTCAATCTCCCCAGGTTTATACTAGTCGACGAATTAATAATTTACTGCGCGATAAGAATTGCTATACTGACCGTTAAAGTGCTGGTCCATAATAGCTCCTTTCCTGTTGAAGTCTTCTTGTCGATATAAACAGTTTTGTAATGTGGCTGACAAGGCCATTGGCAGTGAGTAAACGACTGGGCGGGAAAGAATAAGAAGCACTCACCGTTGGTAGGCAAGGCAAGGCAGGCTCTTCGACCGAAGGCGATTCATTCTTCACGGTTGTTTGGACATCAGAGGTCAAGAGCGAGGGCGAGTTCGTAGCTGAGAGCCAGAGAGTCAAGGCGAGTTTGCTGGCGCCTAAAGCATTTAAATCTCGCCAATGAGTTGATGCGCTCAATATCATGGTGGACTGCTTACCTCTCAGGACGACGACAGCCACGCGACTTAGAATAGGCAAGATGGAAACTGCGACGAGGGAAGCGGTCTCGAGGAAGTTGGTTGCAGAGCAAATCTCTGCCCCGCCTTGCAGAGCAAAGGCGGCAAAGAGAGTCCTGGCGAGTAGGGAGATGGTTCGATACATTCTCAAGCAAAGTAAGCTAAGTTATAATAAGGGCGGGTTGATATCTCCGCGAGTATGAAGCTCGTAGTGGTGGTACCGAAGAAGTAAGTTGACGATCGATAATCGAAGGCAGGACCCGCTTTTATACTTTGACCAACAAGCGATAATAAAGCACACATTCAACCCAGTGACGTGACCGCGCAACATGCCAGGCCAGAATAATACAGAGAGAACCCATCCGCGATCGAAAGCAACGGGACCTATGTCAATTGATGGAGATAGGCTGCAGTAGGATATCATAGTTAGTCAAATATGGTTTCTCAGCGAGTCGAAAATAAAGAACTTGGGAAAGATTCGAAGCGCAGTGGCAGTTTAACGGCAAACAAAGTTCGATAGTGGGGCATAGTAAGCAGGTTTTAGGCAAGTTGTCGAACCCCTAGTACGTCCAAAAAGCGGTACAATGCGGGTTGAGATCGTCGTAAGGGTACTCAAAGAGAACCGTTTGCGAGAAAGTTCACCCCAAAGTGGCCTTTCAAGCACCTTCTCTATTCCAAGAGAAGGCCCCAAAATCTTCGGAAAGCTGTCAAAAAGCTTAGGAAAAGGATGGATGAAGCGTCAAGACAGCCGGGAGCCCATCAAATCCATCCTGCACGTGACAAATAATCGGTCGCGCGACGCGAGCGGCGAGAAGAGTCTCTACTCTCTAGACTCAAGCTTACACCACTACCATCGTCCTCCATAGTCTAAGCTGCCAGATGGAAGGCTGAAAATCTTGGGAGAAGTGTGGAAGGGACGGCGAATATGCTAAGGAAGGATGCCGAACAGACGCAGGAGCAAAAGAAAGGAGGGGGAACATGGTACGTTCATCCTCTAATTTTCTCTTGTAATATCTGTCTAATATTCCTCCCCCTCCCCTCCTCTTAGTCTTAGTCTCTCTCTTAGTATACTCTGCTTAACTCCATGCAAAAATGAATCGTCGGTGGCTCGGGCCCGCTCTGATGGTATGGTGGTCCATTGGTCCTCCGTTGCCTGCTGCTCACCACCCTGTAAATTTTCCTGGCAAAACTACACCTTTTCCTTTCCTATCCCCAAGGACCCTTTGGTCGGCGGCTGTCCTCCGCCACCATCGCTGCTCCCGCCTGCATACTGCAGTGGCCGGGATCGAGGCGCCGGATCCACATTGACCAATGTAGCATTTACTGGAAGAGATCACTCGGAGATGGGATCGGGGACCTCAAATGGCGTAGTTTGTGGTCCTGCATTGCCTGGGTAGTCGACGGGAGGCGTTGCCGGTGCATGGTCAGGATTTGGCTGGTTAGGTGGTTATGCGACGAGCGCTGGATGAAGAGATTATGAAGCAATGTCATTGAATAGGTGTGTGTACAGGATACAATTATTGTTACAAACACGATACAGGTGAGGAGAAAATATGAAGTCTGGATCTAGGATACATACCAAAAAATAATTACGTGCTACGAAAAAAGGAAATATGAAATGGATTACATGCACAAATTCGTTCCAAAGGCAAAAAGAAATGATGACAGGAAATGATAAAAATGAAATGAAAATACGACATAAATTAAGGAAGTAGGCGAGATAGGAATGAGAGAGAAGAGAACGAGAATTGAAAGAAGGTTCGTGCATACTATTAGGAGTCCTGCTCCATGCCGTCTCCAACATGCTCAGCACTGACCCATTTCAATCTCGTTCAGGAGAGCCGCACTATATCTTGTCATAAGTACAGAAGAAAAAGAGATAGCGTAGAAAGTCACATACCTGATCATAGCAGCTCTCTCCTTGTTGATAGCCGCGTTGCGGCGGCGTTCTTGAGCAGCCTGGTTGGCCGCACTAGAAAGATAGAATGAGCAGAGTAAACAATGAAGTAAGAAATTGAAGATAGTACTCACCTTCGACCCTTACGGAGTCGGAAATCCCCAAGTGACCTGTAGGGGATTTTTGACTCAGTTCGGACGAACTGGGCCAAGCCCGTCGCAACGGACGCGTGGGCGTACACCTTCACCGACTTGGTGAAGCGTGTAACAAAGACATCCTCGGGGCAGTCCAAGGGCAAGACATCCTCGAGAACGAGGGCCTTGCGCTTGCCCTAGAAAACACAATGTAACGAAGGTTTGAGAGGATTAAATACCAAATACTCACCGCCTTGGTAATGTCCTCGACCACTGACTCTACCTCCATCGCCTCTGATCCCTCTACAACATCCTCAGCCTGCCCAAGGCTGACAGCAGACAAGGTATCTGCGAGCGCATCGACCTCCGGGTCTCGGCCGAGTGCGATGGCAGAGAGCGCATCTGCAAGCACGTCGAGTTGTGCGTTGTGGCCGGCAGTTGTCTGAAAAGAATCGTTAGAACATAGCAAAGGTGAAAGGTTGTTGAGGCAATACCTGTTTCGGATCCTCCTCGGATGCCTTCTCGAGGTTGGCGATGACATTAGGCTGTGAGGAATTGCGTTTCATGAGCAAGAGATCACGCAACAGGTTAAAGTGGGACGTACCTTGGAGGGACGGGGAGGCGAAGGCACAGTGGGAGATGTTTTTTTTTCTTCTGCAGAAGTCTCTGAGACTTTTGCAGGCTTATACTATATGTTTTGATCTCGTGAGTGACAAGCTCTTGTGCGGGAAAGAAGATATCACAAACTTTTGAAAGGAAACCAGCAGGGAAACCATCTTTGAAAGCGAGATGTTTCATTGGGCGAGCCATCTCAACCGTGGCAGGTTTAAACTGAAAGTAAGGAGCTCTTTATCAAACGGTTCTGAGAACAGGACATCTAGAAGTACCAACCTGAGAGCATTGCACAAAGCGCTTGCTGCCTGAAAACCTGTTTGGTAACGTGGTGGTTTCTGAAACCAACACCGGTTTATACTACAGTTTAAAATCAATGGGTTAATGATTGGCTACGCGAGAAGTGTACTTGTACTGACCGTAAAATCCCATAACAATTGCTTTTGCCTTTGAGACTCCTTCTCAACACCGACAGGTTTTGACTACGAGTTTCGAATGATTGAGTTAAACGATAAGGCGGAAAGAGGGAAGAGTACTAACCGCTGTTAGGAAACCTGTGGTCGCAGACCAACGCCTCTTCACTGAAGACGATTCACCCTTTGTAGATGTCGTCTCGACTACAATATTACGCCTGTACCGTGATTCATAAGGCCAAGCGAACCACTGCGATAGTCCCACGGAGTCATCCATCAGGATCATCCAAAGCGATTGTCCCATCTGTCAAGAAGGTAGCTGTCGGCACGGCGGTTTTTGGTATTAAGAGGATAGGACTTACCAACGACAAGGCCCAGAAGAAATACTCCGCCATGACTCGGCGCGATGGCAGAAAGGCAGGATACAGAGCCCATGGCGGGTTTCGGTACAAGAATATCAAGACGACTCTTACGACTACATCCCGTCAAATCCCCAGTAATGAGTTTAAGCGATCTATGCAACGACAAAGTGCTAACCTTTTAAAGCCATCACGCAGAAGAATATCACGATGGGCGAGATTGTACGCCAAAGGATGCAAGCAAAAACAGCGATGTCGTTGGCAGTGGGCATCTGGGTGACGACTTCAAGAGAGAAGGCGTTGAGCACGAATAGCGCAAAGGCGAGATACATCTTCACGGCGGTACAGGGAAGAACGGGGTGGACTTGGGCGCAAAGGCGGGGTAATATCTTCACGAGTATGATTTGTAGGTGGTGGTACTCGAGAAGTAAGGTAAAGATCGACAAGTTGGAAGAGGAAGCGGCTTTTATAGGGGGACCCACAATCGATCGAGTAGAGAAAATAGATTTAACCCAGTGACGTGAGTAGGATGTCCTTCAGTGCGTAGGCAAGCAGAAGTTAGTAGTCACAGTTTGGTAGAGCAGGCTGGGAAAAACGTGTTTTAGCACCTACAGTACAGGAAATGATATGTCTCGGGCTGCCAGCACGCATCAGAACGCAGCGTAGAAAGAGGAAAGGTTGGCGGACAGTAGTCCTTTGGCTGGAAGAAGTCCTTTCATGGATGTGTACTAGATTTCTCTTGTATGTCCATAATCCAGATTGACCAAGCGGATTTCATCAACAAAGTGTTGAATACTAGGGACTCGTGGGCGATAGATTTGTCCCGTGCTATCGAGTGGGTGGATAAAGCTAGCACTTCCAGATAACGCTTTTGAATAACATCATTATCGGCCGTGGCAGGACAGGGAGCCGAAATGCAACTGGGTCTTCTGAAAGACTTGAGGAAGACTCCCGAATGAGACTTCAAATGAGATTTTTAACGAACACTAACTGGCCCAAGGTGGGACATTGTAAAGAGATTCTAGGCGTGTCTTTTAACCCCTAGTAATATCTGATTCAAGTTGACAGGGAACCATAGGATTCCGGTAAGAGTCGATAGAGTTTTGGGAACGACCAAGGAGCAATTTGGTCAGAACTGCCATGAAGGATTGTCGCAAGAGTCACCAGAAAATAAATGTCGCGGTTGAAATGAGCAGAAACGCACACGTGACAGATTCCAGTTCGCGACGGTGACGCGAATTGCAGAAGTTACATCATCTGCAAACCAGCTCAAAATTGGCTGCGAACAATGGCATAAAGGCATTGGCACAAGGCGCGAGTTGGTTCAAGGTTTGTACCTGTGAGAGATTGTTGGACTTCAGTTCGAAGTAAACAGATTTTTGAGTGTATATGCCACTGTCCACACCACTTCATGATCAAGGGAAGGCTACAACTTTCTGTGTGATAGAGTAAGTATGCTCATTGCTAGGTGGGGAATGTCATCTCAATACACGCAATTTACAACTTAAAGTGCTACATAAAGTTCAAATTAGGGTAGAAAGAATAAGGACAGAACTTGCTTGCTGCGTACAAGGACAGCGAAGCCACTGCATACAGTAAATCGACACAACTACTTACTTGGCAGCCTGAGGGGAGGTGGGAACCAAAATGGCAACTTGCAAAGTGAACGTAGGAGCGTGGCGGGTGGGAAGGAGAGGAGTAGGTGAGGCAGGGTAGTGTAGATGGTGGTGGCATGAAAGAAAGAAAGAAATAGTGAACAAACAGTAAAGAGTATTGAAATCAATTGTGGACGAACCACCGAACTGAGTCATAGAGGTTCACATTCAACGAGCGTCTTATGTAACAAATTGCTCTTTTAGGATACACGTGACTTGGCGGAAAGTCAAAGGCTGTCGACTGGTCCTTGATCATGAACTCCATCATTGTTCAAAGCTTCAAGCTTCAAGCTTCAATTTGAACTTGATCATGAGCTCGACCGGACAGCTGGTCACCGCACAGCGCCAGGCGCAATTATTTGGATTCTCCTTCAAATTGTCACTTCTTCTTTAGGCCTCACTCTCTGTGCATCATTTTTCTATCCTCACAGTCGAGAACAAGTCGAGAATCAACTTTCAAGAATTTGACGGCTTGGAAAACCAAGTCTAAATGATATAATCAAAAGGTCTGCAGGACGCGGGTATATGGTATGAACTATTAACGAGCGACAGAGATATGGAACAAGTAAAACTAAACGAGGGGATAGGGCAGGCTCGAATTCTGGAATTAAGCTATGTCTTCGGGAAATCGACATTGCTTGACATGTTCCAACGGGGGCCAGAAATGCTTTGAGGATGCCATCCTTGAGACGTTGGAGGCTTAGACGTTGGCGCCGATGGGGTTGCAACCAGCGACAATCAAACCATCTGTAAATGGCACGGATAGGTGAGCATTCTTCTGCCTGGATTGTGGAATGAAAAGAAGACTGACTCATGGGGTTCTGAGTGCAGCACACGGGCTGGTTCTGGCATTGGCCACCGCTGCCCACACCGATGACCGTGACGGGGACGCAGGAAACACCGACTTGAGCGGTGACGGCGCCGACGGTCGCACCGATGAGGCCTGCGAGCCAGTTGCCTTGCTCGCTGTCCGAGTCGAAGATTTGGTCGCCTGGATGAAGAAAAGGCAGAAGGTCTTGTGTTAGCGAACCAAGCTCATAGTGGACGACGGCGGACGATGATCCAGTTAAGGTTGAAGACACTCACAGCACTGGAATTCGCCAGTAGCGCAGGAGTCGTGGATGTCTCCAACGAAAGCGGGAGAGGCAGCTGCGAACATGGCCATGGAGGCGGCGATGAAGACGGCGACACGGGTGGAGAACATCTTGGTTGATAGGACAGCGAGCGTGTAGCTGATGAGCTGTTAATGGGTTTAGGTGGAAAGGAAGGGCGTTTGGATCCTGGGGACTCTCCACTTCGCATGCGGGTTCTTATATGTTTTCTCCTTGTCTATTTTTCCAGTTTTGTTTGATTTCTTTCTCTTTGTGCAGCCGTCATCGCATCGAGGAAATATGGATCAATCGTTGAAGTCATGATGTTTTTCGTTCCATTGCAGATCTTGATGGCACTATTGGAGCGCACTAGAGGGTCAGGCATGCTGCTAAACTACAACTAATCAAACGAAAACCGATTATGCATGTGTTATGCATAGTCGAAAGCGGCGTCTAGTTTACTCGGTCCACAGTTTCCTGACATCTCAACACGGTTGGCGGCCGCCAGGTTCTAACAGAATAACTTACCCAACTCGACCGACGACCATGCTCAGAAATGGGCGACTCGCGAACGCTCTCACTTCCTCCGAATGACTCGACGGCGTAACGCGTTGCAGTGATATGAAATCTGGGATCGTCGCACGAAGCCTGATGGTTTCTTTCGCAGCTCCAGGCTCAGGCTGAAATCCTTCAAGTTCTGGCAGTGCCGTGGTCGCAGCATTCCCTCGCGTCGATTTTTATGAGTCGTCGATGTTCTCGATGGTTCTATCTTTCAAGCTTCAAGCTTCAAGTTGCACGTTTTTTTCTGTTGTACGAACGTTGTCCGCATCGGTAGCGACATTCAAAGTGGGGTCAAACCAAGGCCAATCGTCAGGAAGCTGATAACTTCATGGCATTCATCTGGTGACAAGCGCCAACAGCCGTGTACTAATCATTGATTGCGGAATCTTTTTGGCTTTAACTTTGTAACGGTACCTACTTCAATATAGTCTTTCTGAGTCTCAAGTAATACACGAAGACAGTACCTTGAACTCCTTCAGTGTCTTTTACACCATATATGATTTATCTTCATCTAAAATTTTATGTCACCCCAATTTTTTGCCAAAACAGATGATATATTGTACTGCCAGGGTTATATGACAAATAAAAGAGAAAAAGCGGACAAGAGAAGACTAGATGACAGACACACTGCCTCCGGGCTTGATATGAATACATGGAAAGGAAAAAGGCGGACAAGAATAATTTGAACAAGTAATAGGATACTGCCCTGCTGGCCATTTACTTTAAATAATGAGGGAAGGAAGGGAAAGCGGACAAGAGAGGCATAAAAGAAAACACAAAAGAGACAGGGGAGTAGGTTGTGAAGAATAGAAAAGGGAGAGGTTGGGGCCTACATCCTACTCAAAAGATAAATCAGTATCACCGAATGGATAAGAGTAGGAAACTTGAACCTTGCACGATGCCCCTTCAACAATGATGACTGGGGCTGTCGTATCCGTTGACCGTGTCCAGTATTTTCGTTGGCGTCGTCGATGGGATATTGTTGTAGCCTCGCTGTAGTCGTGTTCCAGCCTTCCATTTCCGATACCGTATTTGATCCTGGTTGACCATTACCGAGGGGTTGGAAGATGCAGCATCACCAGTTGATGCTGGGTCTGTGGGAAGATATCAGCATGTAATAACATTCGGGAAATCAATTCGTATTTACCTTCCAACCCAATGACCGCAGTTTTCTCGATGTCCGACGGGTCTGGCGGTCGATTACCCCATCCTTTTCGAGCCTCCTTCCTGACAATGGAGCCCTACGTAAACGCGATGTCAAGGTGCTCTAGAACTGTACAAGGCTGGATGAGACTAACCTCTTGAGGAGAAAGCAAGCCCACCCCAGGCCAGGCGAACTCTCTTCAGGCGTTTGTTTGGACGGTGTACAATACGACAAGAGGCGAATGTTTGGCGAGATGGATTGGGGTGGCGCGATAGACTTCTTGCGAGAGAGCAGGGTTTGGATTCCTGGAATGGAATACCCTACTGTTCTCCATTACTAGAACAGCCGTTCAATTTCTGATGACAGAATGATTGAAGCTGTGTCTCACCTCGGGCACTCGCTTTACCATTCCGCTCTGGCGGTCGGTGCACCCGTGTTGTTACCATTGGAAGATGATGAGGAGGTCGCTTCGAGCGAGATGGATTGGAATGGCGCAGATGATTTCTTTCGAGATATCGGAGTAAGGATTCTAGGTTTATAAGTCTTATAGTTCTCCATTGAGCGGGATTCTGGAAAACCGTATAAAGTGTTGCAGGGTGAGTGAGGTATCTGTGAGAGAGAGGAGGTGAGTCGTAGGTTCAATTTATAGCCTCTGAAAGAACATAGTGATCGGTGAAGTGAACGATCGTGTACCCGTTGAATGTTCTAGAAAAATGTTTCCTCAGCCTAGTAAAGTTCCAGAGTAAAGAGTGAGAGTAATAGCATCATATGTTTGAGGCGAAGCAGTCGAAGAGGGGTTCTGCTTTACAGAAAATAATAAAGAGAATGCATTCAGATATCGTGTTCTAGAATGCCGGATTAATTGTCTCGTCATAGTAAGGCAAAGATGAATCTCACATATGTTCACTGCGCATCGAGCGGTCGGTGTATAGCCCAAAATTTTGACAGGACCCGGATATTCGCAGCAGCCTTGTCCACGGCTGGCTTATTCTCTGTAATCTGGAAACAGTTTACCCAGAGAGTCAATTGTCGCAAGCTGTTCTGAATTCTGGAGTGGTTTTTGACATCATGGAAAGAAAAAAGGAGCTGGTGTCAATTTTCATTGAAGAGCCTCTTCATACATCCATGTTGTGGTTCGAGCCCAAACTGTTGAAAGTTAACGTTAAGCGCTTGCCATGATGGTGGACAAACAGGAGACAAACACGAGCGCACGTCGAAACAAAGAGAGGTCAGGTGATGATATTCGCGACGCGCGTCGCGCATGAGCACGCATGTCGCGTCAATTTCCACCTTGGAACGCCGCCAGACCTCGTCAGATGCAGCATGACTCAAGGACCTCACTTTTATCATACGCCGTAGATAATCCGCCACCGCATAATTTTGTTCCGGTTAAAGAGTAAGAAGGTGTTGTCAGGACCTGGTCAGGACGCATGATATTATTCATCCCGAGTCCCATGTACTGATGTAACATGAACATCTCTAGGTACGGGGTGAGCAATTGCTTGATCCCCACAGATAAGCGCGCATTCGGTTTCGTAGTGACAGTGTAAGTCATCGAGTCATGAACCAGAATAGATCAGAATTGACGTGAACGTTGATGAGTTGTTGAGTTCCCATCGCGTGCAGAGTGCCTGAACACTCTTCTTGCAGGATGAACCACCCCCGAATAATCATCTACTTCCATACACTGCTCATCTGCTGCGCTGGGCTCTTTTCACTCAGTCGACTGGGAATCGAATCTGATATGTTGACCTTGGCAACAAACGACCATTCCCATAACCCAGGGTGACTGGTTGTGGGCGTTTATAAAATATCAACGTATAACCCAGGATCAATGATAGCTATGACCAAACCTCATTACGTGGAAGATGAGAGACACAGTCTCTTCGGATAGATCTTGCGTTGGTTGTACGCGGCGTTTGTGCAAAGATAGTCATGGTGCTGAAATGTTATTTTCAAACGCATCCCGGTACCGCCTGCATAAAAAGGTGTATAAAAGGTAGGAAGAAGAAACCAAATCCTGCCAGCATTGCATTCGACATCCACCTCTCACCAACAAGAAACAAACCAGGATGACCACCCTAATCACAGGCGGAACTGGCAAAACCGGATCTGCACTCGCCCGCCTTCTCTATGCTGCAAACCGTCCTTTCATCGTCGCCTCTCGATCTGGCCAGGCTCCAGAGCCGTTCAAAAGCGTCGTGTTCAACTGGCACGACGCTGGAACCTTTGAAAACCCTTTCAAAGTCGACCCGAGCATTGATAGAGTGTATCTAGTTATTCCCCCGGGCATGGACATGATGTCGTTCGCTGGGCCGTTCATCGACCTGGCTATTGTCAAGGGCGTCAAGCGATTCGTTTTGCTCACCTCTACCAAATCGGTTGCCGGAGGACCTGCACATGGGAAGGTGCACCAGTATCTTCTGGATAAAGGCGTCGACTATGCCGTCCTGAAGCCGACGTGGTTCATGGGTGAGCTTGTCCCTATTCTTTCATTGAATGGCAAAGAGCTGAAGATGGCTTTGTTCCTTGCGGCGACAGAAAATTTTGCCCACAGTTATTACCGTAGTATCATGGACAAAGATGAAATTTCATCTGCGACAGGAGATGGCAAGATGCCATGGGTATCATGCGAAGATATCGCCCAGGCAGCATTCAACGAATTGACCGCAGAGAAGATCTCCAACAAGGAGTACTTCATGCTTGGCCCAGAACTTCATTCTTGCAGCGAGGTGAGTATATTATCTCTCTTCATATACCCCCTACCAAGCTACATCTAACCGCCCAACCGAACACAGGCCGCCAAAATTCTATCCTCTGTCCTTGGTAGAGAGATCACCCACAGGAAGAACACCGTCGAGCAACAAGTCGAAGAGTTCAAGAAAATGGGCATGCCAGAGCCCGTGGGCAAGGCGCTGGCGTTCGCCCAAACCTCCGTCGCTGAAGGAAAAGAAGCAGTATTCATGGATGAGCCTGAGGATCGCAAATACGTTGGCAAGCGTACGCTGGAGCAATATTTCAGAGAGAATCGTCACGTTTGGATGAAGGAATGAGGATGTGGATATGGTTTAAGTAGCCGTTCATATATGGAGGAATTCCTTGATCTAGTACTTATCTAGCCTATTTATTCAAAATCTTTACGAAAACCAATATGATATGTGCTTTCCTCCTGACTCCAGCGAGTGAAAAGGTCTACTATCCTCACTCCCACTAAGTTCTTCTATGCACGCTTACAATGTCTACGTTCAATTGACAATGACTCGTTTAAGGTCGTTTATCTTGGGCCACCGTTTCTCTTGCTGACGTACGTACGTTTCTATCCTAGCAAAAACTTTTCATGGCCAAAACATGTTGCGACGCAATACTCGCACGATGTTGCGGGGCTCTTGAAAACGCGATCGCAACGCAGACGTCGCGTAGTTGGTGTCGATCGTGTTTTCCCGCCCAAAAGCACGCCGAGAGCTCTTTTATATCTATCCCTCTTTCCCAAATATCATCTTTCTGGCGATACTAAGCAACACCTCTCCGACCTCATACAAATATGTCTACCATTTCCACCTTTGAAGCTTGCAACGACAACGCCTCGGAAAAAATTTCGCACCCCTGCAAGGTCCAAGAAAACACGGCGGGAAAGAAGAAGTCGCGCGGAGGATCCTGTACGCCTTGGCCGTTCATTAACTGATTCACCTCCCGGCTAACACACGGGTATACCCGCGAAGTCTTCCAGGCGTTCAGGAAGAAACTCAAGTTCCAAGTGTCCGGGGAAACTCTAGCGGAGCTTCAGGCTGACCCTCGCGAAGGGAACCCATTCTCTCAGGGCTACGTTCAACTGTTCGAATCGACCGAGTCTATCGGATCCACTGTAGAGCTCGACGACGAGCTCGATACTGAGCCATCCACACCAGTCGTGGAAACCCCCGTCCTGGATTCGACTGACGATTCGTGTGTCGTAGTGGTCGGTAGCCCTGCCTCTCCTGATGAGGAGCAAGGCAGGATTGTCACGGTCCACCATACCACTATTTCTGACAAAAAACACAATGAAGTGGACATGAGACAAGTCAGCGAGGGCCTGCAGCGTCGTGTCATGCTGGCACGGGAGCGTCAACAGCAACAGTCAGAGGAAGAGCGCTGCAGCATAATTGCTCTGCTCCACCGCATTCCCGACGCGACCGTTATCACGAAACCTGGAAACACGTCTTATGCATACTTCTAATGCCAGGTGTTTTCGGATCCTGGTGGCTTGTCTGTCTTCGGTTTCTCTGTCTCGCTATCATCGCATCACTATGTTTTCTCGCTTATTTCTCTCTCTCTTCACTGTGACTCTCGGCCTACTATGTCTCTCGGCCTCCAGATTTGTTGCACCCTTGATTTGTTTTCGACTCCGTTTTTCTCCTGCCTCTATCTCTCCTACCTTCCAGTGTTTTCTATTTGTGCCCTGTCGTACTCTCTCTCTATCCTGTCGCGGCTGGCAGCGATTCTGAGCTCTGTGAGTAACATCTTTCTCTAAATTCCCCTCCGAAAATGTCATTAATGTTCCCCTTAGCTTGTACCACCCCACCAGTCACTGCGGCCTCAGGCGGCGAAATACTGTATTCCCGCGAATTCCTCTTCATCTTTGCCTTGGGAAAAACGAAAATTTCTAGTTTCCGACTCCAGCACGCAGGCGAATGCTGTGTCCAGCGATTATTCCTAGCATGAAGGGCCCATTTAGCACTCTGGTATTTAGTTCGAAGTTCAAATTCTAATTTGAAATGTCTAGTTCATAAAAGAGCGTGAAGTCATCATTATAAGTAATTAGGGGCGTCAATCAGGTACATCTCTAAGAAGGTAAAGAACGGATTTCTTCCAGGAAGGAAGGAACAAAGTAGTATATCGGAGAAATTAGTCTATCCTAAAAAACTTGAAAAAATGGATTAAAGATTGCAGAATGATGTTGGATTGTCTTTGCTTGTAAGAAGAAAAAAAAGAAGAAATACGCTGAGACTAAGGATTCTAATTGAAGGATGCTAGGATCCGCAGTAAAGTAATGATGATGGTGATGGTGATGAAAGTGACAGGAGGAAGAGGAAAATTTAATCAATAATCGTCCATGCAATACTCGCTCTAGTAGCTAGAGTCCAAAAAGTATATAAAGTGCGGGGGGTGAGAAGGGGGTCAATGACGATGCAAATATGAGAATTATACTGTGCGTTATGATTGTTTATTTTGGGTCCATGAATGATTGATCAAAGCATCTTCGTTCAACAAACGAAAGAAAGAAAGAAATCAAAGGCCGGTCTCTCATCTCCTCGAATACCCATGTCCAGGCGGCTGCATAGGACTGCTAGTATACGGATCATACCTATCCATGCTCATCCCCATCCCACCCTCTCTATCCCTATACGGCGGGTCCAGCGCCGCCGCATTATTCAAGCTCGTCGTGCTCGCATTCCACGCGTGACTCCTGTTGTCCTGCTGCAGCGGCATGAACGCGCTCGTATCCGAGCTTCTCATCACCCCACGGCCGCCCATCGGCGGAGACGCAGCCGACTCGAGAAGCACGTTGCCCGACGTGGACGCAGCTGGGATCATAGGGTACGAGCCCATCGAGGAGCCGCCCTTCTCTCCGGGAACTGCTCCGCCACGGCGGCGGCGGCGACGTGCCAGAACGCCAATGATCGTTCCAACGATGGCGATCGCTGTTATGCCGCCTATCGCGCACCCGATGATCAGTCCTGTGTTGGACTTTCCTTCTTCTTGGGTCGTGTCTGTGCCATCTATCGAGGTCGACCCGCCAGGCGCGGAACCGGATACAGAGGAAAGTCTGACGTTTGCAGGAAGAACACTAGCAGGTGCCGTAGGTTGCTTGCCTATCACGCCATTTCCAACAATGAGATATGTTCCGTTGCTGGGGACGCCGTGAATATTCACGTAGAGGAAAGCAGGGCCGGGCTGGAAGAGGTTGGGGTTTGGGGGGAGCTGGGAGACGTGTAGAGTGATTGACCCGTCCTGATTGACAGTGTAGGTGTTATTCAATTGAAGGAGCCTCTGTCCCATGTTCATCGCATGGGTAGTGAAGCCTCCTCTATGAATAACCACGGTGATACTGTCTGCGGCGTCGTTAGCTGATCCTGAGTATGACGTGGCGGGGATAGTGATATCGAACGGGTCGCCTCCATACGACAAAGTTTTTGGTATACCGGTAGGCGCAGGGCGTGTCTTTGCATTAAAGTAAGGTGGGTAAAATATTTCCGCTTTGTACGTGGTTGGGAAGACGGTAGTCAAATTGACGTCGACGTTGGGGTTAGAACCCGCAATTAAGACGGAGGCGTCCGGGAGAAGAATGGCCGAAGAGTGGTATAGTCGAGGAATTGTGGATGAACCTAGGCCTTGATTCGACCATCGTTGACCTTTAGGTGCTGTCGGGTCGTAAATTGCTGGAGTTAAAACTGGTCCAGAAGCTAGAGACTCTCCGAAGGGCATCTCTCCGTACGTATGGGTTACGGCTGTGGCTTGTGAGTAGCCTGCAGTGCCGTTTATACCTCCGTTGACGACAAGCAGTTTGCCAGTAGGTAGAATCACGAATTGACCCATCGTTCGTCCTTCTAACATGTCGTCGTCCTTTTCATATGCTGGTGTCGATCCATCCGAGGGTTCTGGGGTGATACGTTGGCAGTCCTTCGAGGCAGGGTATTCCCAGGTATTGATGAAGGGAAATGTGTAATTTCCCCAGGCATAGTCGTCCATGTCAGATCCTCCACAGAAGAGAATAGTTGGGATATAGTTGTTCGAGGGAGTGAGGGGTAGCATAGCAGTGGCGCCAGAGGCGGGGTATACGCGGACTACACCACCAGGCATATCTGGCAACGGTGTCTCGGTATTGCTGGTATGGTCCCAAAGAACTAAACACGATTCAACGACCGACTATACAGAAGAAGATTGGGACGACTCACCAGTTGAAATATTCGCTTGAACAAACATCTTCCCGGAAGGCATAAGGAATGTGTGGGCATAAGCATTGAGGCCGGAAGTTCGTATTAAGAATTGGAACGTTTGGGGAGGACTTTGTACTGGGGGGTAGTATTCGTAAGTCGAGTCGGCAGCGCCTCCCTGATGTTCGGGGTCGACGTTGGGGTAATTCCTGTTAATATATCCACCGTTCACAAATCCTCCAATAATGACGACGTTTCCATCTCCTGTGGCTTCTGCAGCGGAGTACCATCGGCTGTTGTGCATGGCGAGGACAGTAGGCTCGTCAAACCATTGACAATTTGGCGAAGCGAAGTTATCTGTGTTTCTGCATGGATTCAAGACGCGAATTGCCTTTGTTCCATCGAAGTCTTGATATGTTGCGTCCCAGGATGCTGAATAACCACCTGGGTTCAGTTGAGAGCCAAGGTTTCCTCCTGGGCCGACGGCGCCATTGCCTCCCAATGTGATGTATGAGCCATTGGGTAGGTGCATGCCCGAAGAACAGAAAACGTTTGTCCGTACATCCATCGCGGTTGCTTCGCGCGTCTCAATATCCCTGCAAGACGCTTGGTCACTTCTTGAAACCTAGCCAACAAATGCGAGGCCACGAAAGCGCGTACCATACTGAACCCCAAGCTGGATGACCGTTCACTGTTGCTGCATTTCCTTCTGCTTTGTCCAACATATACACCTTCTCATCGTTGCCCACAAACATCTATAGCAAAAGTCTTAGCATAGCATCAACAACGGAGGATATTAGGTGCAATTACACACCATCATGGCGCTAATCAAGGTATTTCCTCCATCTGCGAAAGCGCCTGCAGTCGTTGCGTGAGCTGTGAGTGTGTTGGATGCTATACTAGCACTTGTGAGCAAGAGTGAGACGAGCCGCATGAAGAAGAGGGAGAGAATGGAGAGGAAAAGGAGAAAGAAGGCTGACCGTTCAATGTGGCTCTTCGCTTAAAAGAGGCCACCGATCATTCGTCCTATTTAACCTTGCCGAGTCTCTCCCTTCAACTTGACTACGACTTACGTATGTTTTAGGGACAATACACACTTCCACTTGACAAATTTCCGACCTTCATGCTCACTAACACGCTCGAACCGCGGCCTAGCCTTGTCTTCAGACCTTGTAGCGGGCTACAAACCACCCTAAAACTGTAACTTTGGTTGACAGTGCGAACGTAGTAACTAGCAAGTGCTCGATTCGGAGCTGCATGAGGACGGAAGTACGTGTGCAGACTTGAGAAAGAAGTAAAGTTTGCAATAATTCGCCGTCGGTGTCATATCACCAACCAGACATCACGATTCACACGAATGAGCATATGTTGTTTGGCAAAAACATTCCATCTCGATTCTCGACCACCACCGCCACTGTCCAGTCTGATTTCGCTCTTTTCCACGATATTCAACGCGCAGAATATATTCTATTCCCCAAATAGGCCAGAAAGTCCGCACAGTATGAGGCACGCACGATATGACGATACAAGCTCCAATTGTGAGACGACATAAGAGCTTTCCCTCCTGAACATTCTACACAAGCCAACAAGCTCGATATGCCAGCTCAACAGCACCGTTCTCGATATCTTCCATTGCCCAGCAAGCCACCAAATCTTAAAGAAGACCTGGAGACAATCAGGAGAGGCATCGGTGAAGCATTATTACAGGAAGTGGGCAATATACAGCATGCTGTGTATGGAATGCATGGTATATCCAGACATGATACGTTGTACACAGGGCTATCAGGTATGTCTACGCTTTACTTTTCTTACGCATTACTAACTCTGTATGGTCAGGAATATCCTTCATGGAATATCACCTAGCTGAGATGAACGTCCCACTTCAGGGCGAGCTTCTGTCATCTCAAAGCCTTGTTTCACTTGCAGACAAGCATCTTGCTCGCGTCCTACGGCACAAACCCAGCTTTTCATATTCACCTGATCGTCTTTCCTTCATCGAAACGAATGTGGGGGTTGCTATTTTGATATTAGCCAGAGGCCTATGGACCTCTGAGGAAGTTATACGCAACAGTTGGAAGACATCACACGAATATCTTATCCATGTAGTCCAAACGGCACTAGATGAAGATGCGCGCAACGATATCTACTCGCCCAGCAACAAAGAAGATGGCTGCGAAGTCTTGTACGGACGTGCGGGGCTTCTTTACGCACTTCTGTACTTACGGAAATCCTTTCAAGGCAAAGATGAGCCGTCAGTTCACGACCTCACCTCCGATAAAGTCCTCTCCAGCCTCGTAGACTCCATCATGACTCGCGGAAAGCACGGGGGCTTTCTACTATCATCCGAGTTTCGCACTGGAGACTTTGCACATCTGCCGCCGTTAATGTGGACATGGCATGGCAAGCGTTATCTCGGAGGTGC
Source organism: Agrocybe pediades (assembly GCA_013053245.1). Classification (NCBI taxonomy): domain Eukaryota; kingdom Fungi; phylum Basidiomycota; class Agaricomycetes; order Agaricales; family Agrocybaceae; genus Agrocybe; species Agrocybe pediades. The sequence goes on from JAACJL010000059.1 coordinate 1,346,308, forward strand.
ACATGGCGTTGGTCAGTTAGCTACTTTGTTGTAAGTATATACCATGCGAGCGTTGGCTGATCCTTCTCTTGACAGCCGGAATCCTTCACATACTACTTTGCTGTCCAGGATCCCTCATTCAGAAGCACCTGCCAGATATCTTCGGGACGATCTCATGGTTAATGGAAATCCAAGACGATGACGGAAACTGGCCTTCAAAGGCTCCCACTCAAAGGGGGTTTTCTTCACCTAATGATCTCATCCAGTACGGGTTTCCACACTTCGGTCATCTGGACTAGTACTGATCACACCGCAACATCGCAGATGGTGCCACGGTGCACCCGGAATGATCATCCTTCTTTCAACAGCCCTACGTGTGTTGCATGAGCAAGAAGAGAAGATCGTAGTAGAAGAAGGCTTCACGGACAAGATTCGGCGCTCTATCGAGTCGGCTGCAAACCTTGTCTATAAGCGGGGATTGCTTCGAAAGGGCGTCGGACTGTGTCATGGAGTTGCTGGTTCAGTTTATGCCCTTTTGGCGGCGTCCAGTGCGTCGGATGGGTCCTCGAGTGATAGACCTTACTTGGCCAAGGCAGCCCACCTGGGTTTGCTCGCTACTTTACGGGAAGAAATGACAGCGAAGGGTGAAATGTCCGTCCCCGATCATCCTTGGAGCTTGTATGAAGGTCTGGCAGGGACCTGTTGTGCGTGGGCAGAGATTTTGTGCAGGTTGGATTCGAGTGGTTCTCACCGCGCGTTGAGCGGCTTCCCTGCCTATGACGATCTTGTTGGATTGGTTTAATCGGAGTCTACGTCTACTTGCTTCGGAGTTCATCAAGGGCATCGAAAGTCTCTTTTTGCTGCACTGTCCGATCAGACCACAGTGCGTCCAGCTCTCGGCTTGCTTTTGTACTGTATAATCCAACTGTAATATATTTTGCTAGTGAAGAAAGATCCTGTCATTGCTTCGTGGAAACAACGTACGATTTGTGCAAGTACACATTTTCATCACCGCGTTCGACTCAAAAAAATTCCATACGACGAACCACCAAAATGGTCTACGAGATGGGTTAAGCCAAGTTGATTGCGCTTCATTTCACCAAAGTGCCTATCAGTATGGCACTTTCCTCTCCGAGGATGCCTATATATACATTCAAGACCTCCTATCTCGTAGCGGAATTCTATTGAGGCCCGTAATCCAGTCGTATCGTAACGCGACGCCAACGGCAGCCTCATTACGAAGCGTCCCGAATTGTGTTCTTTTGCACTCCTTTCATGTTTCACGCACCGACGGGCTATATAAACGCGCTTTAGCATGGTGCTGGTCATCCTCTCTTTTCGAACCCGTTAAGAGCTGTTGATTTTAGGAGTCGTTAGACGGTTAACCTAACCCTCTTCCTCTTCCTTTCCTCCTTCTTCTTCCTGAATCCTCTCCTCAGACGAATTTCCAATTCCATCATCCCATCCTCAATGTGGCGTCGTCTCACCCTAACCTCGTGCCTCCTCAACCTCCTCCTGCTAAACCCATCATCAACCCAAGCAGCACCAGCCACACCGTTGACCGCCTCATCAGCGGCGGTCCCACTACAACCTCATGTACCCTACACCGACACCACTCCCAACAAAATCCTCTGGACGACGACGACTTCAGGCTCAGGCTCTTATCCCCGGCCGCAACGCGGCGCGCTCGGGGGATCCATTCTCGGTCCGGATAACGTACCCATCGATCTGCAGAACGCGGACGTGTTCGCGCCACCGACGACGGATAATGGAAACGTGCCGAATTTCAAGTGGCCGTTCTCGTTCAGCCATAATAAGTTGAAGGAGGGCGGGTGGACGAGGCAGCAGAATGGTGTGTAGCTTTTTTTTTTCTTTTTGTGTTTGGATTTTTTTGGCGTTTTCTGATTTGGTGGTTGGGTTGGTAGCGCATGATTTGCCTCAGTCGGAAATTGCTGGTGGGTTGTTTGATTCCTTGATGAGATAAAGCCAGTTTTTGAAAACGTTTTTTTTTTCTTTTGCGCAGGCGTGAATATGCGTCTTGAGGCAGGTGCCGTCAGGTATGTTGATAATTCTTCTGTTATCTGTACCCACTTATTCATATTCTTTCTTGATAGAGAACTCCATTGGCATACTGCAGCAGAGGTATGACTGCTTTCTTCTTCTTTACGAAACGTCTTCTTACGAAGTGGTGCAGTGGGCATACGTGTTGAAGGTATATAAGCCAATTTTCAGCCATATTTCACGCGTTGACGCGCTGTATTAGGGAGAAGTCAGAATTAGCACCATCACTCCTGAAGGGAAGGTTTGGGTAGGAGATGTCGTAAGTTTCCTGCCTTCCTGCCATGTTTACTTCCATAGATCTCGAAACTTACAATACTGGCATAATCATAGGGAGAGGGCGACATATGGTATTTCCCCGCCGGCAACCCACACTCCATCCAAGCGAAAGACACATTCCCAGAAGGCTCAGAGTTTCTCCTCATCTTCGACTCTGGAACCTTCTCCGAGGACTCGACTTTTGGATTGACAGATTGGCTCGCACATGTACCCAAGTCGGTGTTAGCGAAGAACTTCGGGATGGCGGGCAACGAGCAGGCGTTTGATCATATACCCGAGCATGAGTTGTATATTTTCCCTTGTGGGTATTCTTTCATTTCATTTCATTTTCCTTTTTCGAGGCTCGCGCAGCCTTACTGATTTCGGGACCTTCTTTGTTGATTACAGCGCAACCACCGCCGAAATCGGTCGAAGATGATATGGTTGTGCCTAATGATACCCCAAACCCTTTCACATTCGAATTCTCCAAAGTGGTTCCTGAACAGAAGCAAGCAGGAACAGTCAAGATTGTGGATACGAGGACGTTCAATGTGTCGAAGACCATCTCGGCTGCTGAAGTCGAGTTGGAAGTTGGAGGATTGAGGTGTGTCCTTTGAATCCACTCCGCTGTAAATTTTACTCACACAAACATTTCAGAGAACTGCACGTCAGTTCATTTCTCTGATTCTGGAATTTCCCAGTGAATATTGATGTATAAAACCAACAGTGGCATCCTACCGAACCTGAGTGGACTTTCTTCATGTGAGGGTCTCTTTCAATGGTGTAAACTGCGAACTTATGTCGTTTTGCAGATCTGGAGAAGCTAGAATTACCCTCTTCGCTTCGCAAAGTAATGCTGCTACCTTTGACTTCTACGTGAGTACATCTTACGTCTCACCGACTTGCTACCCGAATACTAAAGACAGTACAGCCAGGAGACATAGCATATATCCCCCCTTCATATGGTACGAATGTGGCTTAAGGATGCCTGTTTTCTTCATACTGAAATTGAACCCAGGTCACTACATCGAGAACGTCGGAACCACACCTCTGAAATTCATTGAGATCCTGAAGACAAGTTCGTGTTTATCTTGTTCTTGGTAGAGTGACATTGGCAGCTGACGATATCTCTCTTGCATAGATCTCTTCCAGGACATTTCACTATCACAGTGGTTGGCCCTCACTCCTCCTGAACTTGTCAAAGCGCATCTTGGATTTTCGGACGAGATCATTTCGCATTTGAGCAAAACGAAGCTGACACTCGTGAAGTAGATTTCTTTCGGAGTAATCGTGGATAATTCGCTATTCTAGTAACAGCATTCGATACCATGTCCTTTCAGATATAGAGTATTAATATTTTTTCTGCCAAATTTTCTGACACATTGCGAGATACATGTTGCTTTCTGGGTTTCAGTTGCCGACTATCATTGACACTTTTAGTTACTTCGATTCAAGGGTTGAAAGGGAAGAATGTAAACTCACAACCGCCGCCGAACTTCTTGAAGCCTTCCTGCAAGCCTTCGCCGATCTTATTAGCAGTAGCATCGTCCTGTCCAAGGGATATTGATGAATGTCATAGAAAATAGAGCTTTCAAACCGACTTACAACATTGTACCCAACCCTGCTTGCTGCTTCCTTTACACCTTTGTTAACCCAATCGCCACCAGAATTGGACGAGTTGTTATTGTTATTGCCCGACGACCCGTAAGAGTCATCGTTGTTCTGCTTGTTGGACGACCCGTAGGTATCATCGTTACGGTTGTTGGAAGACGAGTCGTTATTATCGGAAGACCCATAACTGTCATTGTTGGAGCTCCTGTTGCCAGAAGATCCATAAGAGTCGTTGTTAGAGCCACTGTTGGACGATCCGTAGGAGTCGTTCTTGCTGGAGCCGTAGTTGTTGTTGCCGCCGTAGGAGTCGCCGTCGTCTTTGTTCCTCCCGGAAGACCCGTAGGAGTCGTTGTTTCCAGATCCGTAGTTGTTGTTGTTGGAAGAGGAGTTATCGGAGGAGCCGTACGAATCGTTGTTTCCAGATCCGTACGAGTTGTTGGAAGAGGAATTGTCGGAGGAGCCGTACGAATCGTTGTTGGATGACTTGTAGGAGTCGTTGTCACCTCGATTGGATGATCCATAGGAGTCACTGTTATTGCCTCGATTGGAAGAGCCGTAGGAATTGTCGTTGTCGTCAGAATTTCCAGAACGGCGATTGGAGGAGCCGTAGGAGTCGTCGTAGTCGCTCATTGTCTGAATGCTTGAGAGCTAGGTGCTAGTAGTGGATGAGTAGGATGTTTGGAAACCTGTAGACAAAACGAGCTTCATCCCGGCTTTTTATATCAGTAGATAATCCAATAACAGACATCGAGGCACCCAGAAGCTATGCAGTCCTGATTGCGAGCACTGCATCGGCTCCCACAAAAGCGGAGCAGGTGATCCCCCGTCCACAATTTTCGCAGATGATTTCACGCCACAACAGGAGGAATGTACGATGAACGATAATCATAACCATGAGCTAAAGATAACAGCAATAAATATAGAATCAAGAACTAACTCAAGATATAGGAGTACGACTTTGAAGAATCATCCACAGTGAGCAAGCCCTCGCAATTGAGAAAACCGTCGGACAAGCCAGACCAGACAAATCGAGTAGCTCGAAGGCATGAGGAGTCGTACAAGTTTTGTTGCGAGTCGTAATTAAACTTCAATATTGAATGACGAACGTTCTATACGTGCCTGTCAGGTGGCGGAACTCCTAAGTTAGGAAAATCAGCATGTGCAACTCATAGTGCTTCCTGTTAGCATCTGCCAACACTGCCGAAAAATGCATCAAATCTGAAATATAGTCCAGTCTATTTTAGGTCCGTGTGGCAGACATGCTTATCAGGAACAGGGCAGTATCGCCATTGCACAGCAATATGACTGGTCTTCCCGAGGTTGTGATCTGGATGCCCGTGGAAATAGATTTGAATTGTATGAGTGAGTCCATGAGATACGGTCGACCAGCTTGGTATAGGCAACTGATGTATTCATGAAAGAGCGGAAATGTAAGGGAAATTGTACAGCGAGGCCTAGCTCTGTTCCAACATGTTCTTCATATCGCAGCGAGGTAAAGCTTGACGGATGGTTGCCCAATCCGACCCAACAATTCTGATCTTCTTCAATGATGCAAATCGTTCGCTGGCGAGGAAAATATCCAACCTGGCTATACCTTGGACGAGGCCCACAGATATTTCGAGCTGCCGGAGATGAACCGAACTGATACGGGCCAACAATTCGTACGCCTGATTGGGAGTCATGGAAGGGTTCGTGGTGATTTGCAAGTCACGTAAAACATGGAGCGAGGATAAATCAACAGCGCCCATAAAGTCCTCTGCAAGGAATTAGCGTCAAAGCATTGGGAAAATGTAAAGGAACGACTTACCCATACTGGCTCCAGAAAAGTTGACGTTAAGAGTGATTGTAAGACTCTCCAAACAATCGTTGCGAATGGCCAAATACTGAGAGAGGGTGTTATAGCTGCGCCTAGTGATGTATGACAAAGAAAGGGTAATGATAGATGGGAGGACCCCGTGCCTGAGGAGGAATTCGAGAACCACAATCATGGATGGAGACTCTAGGTGGACTCGTCGGAGCGGTGCGCGGAATTGAGTGTCTGGAGATTGATCGTTGACTTTGAAAATGGAAGAGCAAGAAAGCGTTTCAAGAGCTGGAAAGGCGCACAAAAAGGTAGAGAATAGAGCAAAGGAGTCGATGATAACCGGCCCAAATTCGAGGGTGCGAATATCGTTGAAGTAGGTCTGCAGGGCGTTGAAAACCTCTTGTCGAATGACAGTGTTGGTGTTGGTGGTTCCTTGAACCCGAATGCTGGTGATATGGACCTGTCCGTTGTCAGACAGGCAGCGGGACAATTCAGAGAACCAGCGTTGCGCGCCAGGGACGAAGTTTATAGCGAGGCCTTTGACCGCCGTAGCAAAGGTGCATTGCGGAGACTCCAACAAGTCGATGAACTCGCGGGCATTCTCATGAGAGATTTCGACGTTGGAGAATAGGTGATAACGAGTACTGGGGACCCATTCCTTGGCAACGAGTGCACAGGACGCCAAAGTCTGCGTATCAGCATGATTGTAGTCGATAATGGTGTCAATGAGTTCGGGTGCAAGGCGTGGACCATGGGAAGAAGAAATGTTGGCCATTGGTATGTGTCCTGGTGGTCTGCATAGCTTGAAACTGGACGCTTTATATCGCGCTTAAGTGGGCAGAATCGAAGGTGAAATCGGATGATGCTGTCCATAGATGCCAACTGGATGTTATTGGACCTTGTTTTTCCAAGGTCAAAGGACGCTCCGGACAATCAACATAACTTTTAAGTAATAATTAAGCTCTGCAGCAGCAGAGACAATAGGCAAAGATAAAGACATCAATATACAAAGAATTATCCCAGACCATGGCGTGTGGGAGCGATATGCAGCTATCCGGCCTCCAAAGAGTTACTGCTGATGATGCAGTGTAGATGACGCAGTTATATTGGTAATATTTGGGGAGACACCATTTTTCGTAGCAGTGGCACCAAAAGCAGGAGATGTTGAGAAAGATGAGCTGCTGTCTGTGGTATTGTAAGCTTTGTAGATCGTAGGTCGGGAATTCGCTGAGCCGGAATGTGATGACCAGAAGGAATCGTATGTTAAGGACGACGATGATCCAAAGTTAAACATATCCTTAGCTGTCAAAGACAAGCCTCTGGTAATAGATGGCGGCTTTTGTGAACGAACCTGGGACACTTTGGCAGGAGAGTAATGGTTGGCTTCTGACGAAGTAGGACCCGGCGATTTGATTTCTGGTGGCGTCACAGACAAAATGGGAATGCTTTGTCCTGTAACAGCAAGTCCTGCACCATTGGCGCCAGGAAAAGCAGCAACAGGCGGTGGGCCCCTTTCTTGCACATTGATGTCTACGGTAGAGCTTCCATTCGAAGGGTTTGAGTCCTGTCGAGTATCCATATCCATAGAATCATTTGTTTTTTCCAGTGACGATGATATTCCGGATGATTTATTCTGAGAAGTTTCTCCTGGGATTGTGCTCGAATCGTTGACGTCAGTCGTACCATTATGGGCTGAGTTTCTAGCCAGACTTGAGGACCCAAGTTTGAAAGAAAGGGAGGATTGAGATGATATGGGATGATTCGTCGGAAACGGTGATTTCGGGAGCTGCGTGGCAGAGAAAACTGGCGCAGGCAAAGATTTGGATCCTCGCAAATGAGAATTGTGAAAATACAGATTTTCCACTTCATTCAGGTTCTGTTTTTGCTAAGTAACATCATATGAGTTACGTATGAAACTACACAATCTTTGTAGACACTCACCCAGCCATGGTCAACCTTCAGCCGGGCATACTGGAGACGCATTTGCAATTCCCTCGATAGCTGTCAGATGGAATGACAATTGTTCAAGGTTAGACCCGGTCTGCGAGAGAAGAAAAGAAGATTACATTGGTGACTTTGATCTTGTCCACTGTTTGCTTCCGGCGTTTTTCACTTTCGACCATCTGTGTCATTGCGGATGGTAATAGGACCATTGCGAATCGATGGAATTATTGTTTCAGACACGTAAGAAATAGTGCTTGATGATATAGCAGTAGTATGGAGGGTGGAAGAGAGGCTATATGGTATAGGTTACAGTGGTCGTCCAAGCTGGGAAATGGCTAAAGTCAAGGCAGTGGCATGAAAGAGAAGGGGGAAACCACAAACGCCTCAACGAGAACCGACAATGAAGACCACGTGCTGCTCGAATAGAATCACGTGGATTAAATAGACGTTATTTTTGGCTGTCGGCTACTCGGCTATCTTAGGAGGCAGATAACGAGTGACTAAGATGAGGGACTGAATTATCTGGACGCCATGAGCAACTGGAGAGATATACCGTTTTCTACCCTTTCCCATCATATAGCGACCCATGCCACTTGCTCCTCCTCTCAATTTCACGAAATGGCTCAAAGAAAACGAGCATTTACTTCAACCACCTGTTAATAACTTCTGCCTCTATAAAGGCGAAGATTTCATCGTTATGGCTGTCGGAGGCCCTAATGAAAGGAAGGACTATCATGTTAACGAAACAGAAGTACGTGATGAACTATAAACTAGAAGGTTTTTATCGACTCGGATTTAGGAATGGTTTTATCAATACAAAGGCGGCATGCTATTGCGTACAGTGGACGAGGGCAAATTCAGGGACATACGCATCGAAGAAGGTGAAATGTTTCTGTTACCAGGTGAGAGATCCTCATTATAACCGCCATCATTCTTTCTGATGCCTGGATCAGCAAATACACCTCATAATCCAGTCCGTTATGCAAACACGATAGGTCTCGTCGCGGAGCGTGTGAGGCCAGAACAATCAAAAGGTCTCTCAGTGCCCTGACTTATTGGCTCATGACTAACTGAGAATCACAGATCGCCTTCGCTGGTATTGTTCCGACCCGAGTCACAGCGAGCCCACAATAATACGGGAAGAAGTCTTCCATGTCACTGACTTAGGCACACAATTGAAACCCGTCATCGAAAAATGGATGACTGACGAAAGCAGCAGGAAGTGCCCATCATGCGGAACTATTGCCGATGCAAAGTAATCGGTGATAATCAAGAAGATGGCCGTAGACAGCACGAATGTGTATGTATTCCCCACTTTATGAATCTAAATCCAGATCGTGGAGAAGTTATACTTTCCCAGCCTGTCAACAGCAGCTTGGCACTCCTGGGTTGATTTCCCGCCTTCGCCGGCAAGGTTTCCTCAAGGACGCCACACTTGCCCGTGTGGGGTGTGCTCGTACGCGGGTGTCATTATCTAACCTAGCAAATACTCTCTAGATGATGCAACAGTTTGCCAGTTTCAAACAAATCATGCTTGACGTTACTGTGCCAGTGACTTCGGCATCGTGAAAACATCTGAAGTAACCATTCTCACGACGAAGAAAAACACAAAATACCCACTCCACGAACCGCCTGAACTTTGACGCCACACTTATCAGCGTCTTTCTCCATCGATACCTCGAGAAAAAAATTATCCAAAATAATATACATGGCAGTCACAATCATAATTATCACACAAACTTGGCATAGTAATGATGTAAAATATAGTTTCAGAACTCTTCTATGTCGTCCGATTCCAACCAGCTTCCCTTCTCCTCCCTGTTAGACGGAGCAAGCATGTCCAGATCGCAATCAACGTCTCCATTTGTTTCAACGTCCTTCTCATCGAGCTGTTGCGAACGAACGCTGCTCTGAGCCCGTGAGAACTCCATGCGCGAAAATGACTTGTGTAATGCAGGAGGCTTCGTCTTCGGATCCCGAGTTGCCTCTCTAGCCTTCAGGACACCCCCGAGTTCTAGAATGACTTCATTTTTAGTCCAGCCTCCTGGTCTCCAGCCTGGTCGTTCCTGTAGACAGAATCAACTCTGATACATGAGTAGTCGTCGATAATGAAAAAGCCTACCTGGGACACTTCGTTCTCGACAAGCCAGTCCCGCGTTGCACGCACACCCTCCCAGGCGTCCTTTTCTTTCTGCAAAAACGCAAAGAACTCGGGCTTGTATTGCTTCTGGGAACGTCTTGGTACCGGCGATGGTAAAGAATGGAGAGTACCCAATGTTACCAAGTGAAACTGATGAGGATTTGCCTGATACCACTAATCATGCAAGATGTCAAAAGTCAGTAATTGAGGTCATTATCATGCAGGGGTTTTTGTGTACACGACACGGACCATTTCACCGCCACTGGAATCAACCCAGCTCAACCAATCAGAGACACCTTCGACTTCTTCCATTTCATTGCAAAATTGGGTGTAATTCTGATGGATATACAGCGAGAAAAGGGAAGACTCGATTGGAGAGTCGGCATACAGGGCCTGCGAGTGATGAAAGGGTACGATAAGAGTAGGTCAGTCCATTATGCTAACCATAAGAGAGCAATATGTTAAACGTACATCAACATCCACTCTGCTGGTTCTACGCTCATGACGCAGGAGGTGGCTAGGAAGTTTTGTAGAATCCTTCAAAGCAGCATCAAGGTCTCTTTCCTTTTGCAGGTCCTTCGCGCTGGCAGATGGTGCCGGAGGATCACCTTTGCCTGTAAAAACAATGTCCGTAAGCATCGTCTTCTTTTTGGGTGGCCGCATAAAGGGTAAAACCATCACACTCTTACGTTTGTTGTACAGAACCTTCCCAAGCAAATGAAACAATGCTAGGCTTTGTTCACGCCTTGTCACCGCTCCCAGAACAGCCGCCGAACCCCCTTGACCGTTCTTCTTTTTCTTTCCAGAAATGTCCATGACACAAGCAAACTGTAGAGCCATTATGGCACTTCTGATATCACCATTTGCAGAATCTACAATGGCATCGAGAACGTCCTTCGACGGTAATTTTGCTGAGTTCCGGTTCTTTGATGAGAAATGGACATTCAGCATGGCTTGAAGAGCTTTACGGAGAAGCGTCGGTGCAATTGGATTGAAACTGCAAACAAGTAGATAAGTTACAGAATTATGACGCGATGAAAAATAGATACCTTATTTCTGTAACATATGGTCCGCCCAGAAGGTCTTTCGATAGGACAGTTCGGATGTCAACTACCTGCGATTTGTCTCTTCCCCAACCACCTCCATCCGCACGTCTTTCATCACCTGCCTCCCCTCTGATACCTGCGTCACTTACAATTATGACGATAGGTACAGGAGGATCAGAGGGATGAGAGAGGACCAACGAATTAAGTGCTTCATGGAATTGCGCTTGCGTTCTCGAGTGTAAGATGTTGGGTATATCTTCTAAGAGAATGATACGTCGTCGTCTTGCTTGTGAAGAGGACTGCGCGAAAATGTTCTGACAGCTGGATGCACGAGTCAGGAATGTCTCAAACTTGTAGAACATGCCTTCGTAGTCCAGCGAGGAGTCCTCGTTTAAGTCGGATAAAGTCTCTGCGATAGCGTTACGCCACTCTAGTATCTCGAAATCCATTTCTTTGGCCAGAACCTTTATGGTGGTGGTTTTACCAGTGCCTGCGGGCCCGGTTAATGCAAGGATTCGCTATTCAGGGGTAAGAACAACTGTGATATCACGCGAATGTTGTGTACTCACTCTATATTTCGTCAATTTCCCCGAAGGCCCTCCTTCAAATGCTTCGTTCAACCACCGTCGTACATCTTCAACCTTCCGCACATGCACTGCTAACTGCGCCTATGCATAAGCTAGGTTAGGAATTGTCCAGTACAGAGGAAGGTGGATGCATTTACTTCTGTCGTAGGTTCGTACTTGTCGACCCACAGCGAGTCGTCTATTGCATCTGCGTCAGTGAAAGACTTGCTGCACTTGAGCGTAAAGACTCACCAAGTTCTTTCCCCTTTCCCTTTCCCTTCAAGCTAGGCATATGAACAGTCTGAGACGTCGAGCCGGCTTTCGAACTACTAAGAGGCGGTGTTGGGACTTTAGTCGAAGGTTGTTGACTCAAGCTCTGAGAGAACTAGTTTCAATTATTAGTCCAGTACATAGTCTTACAAGCAAATGAACCATTCAGTGCCTTTAGCGGATCCATTCTCATCATCTTCAATGGTGACGTAGCAGAAAATCCATCCGGTTGCATCAAGTTCACTGTCCTGGGCCGCGTCGAAGTTGTTCTCTTCTGTGAACCTGCTCGCGTTTGGGACGAGGCCTTTGTCTTAGGTGCCATTGTGCTCCCTCGTTGTTATTGAAGGCCGTCAGAGCGTTGCCGTGCTCAATATACGCGTGAATAATATGAAGAGACGCGTGTTTTGGAAGAGAAGGTGAAAGTCAAATGCCACAATGAGTTGATCCTCAAAAGGGGAAGGACGTCACGTCTACTTACAGCATTTAGCGGGATCTAATCTTATCTTATCTAAACGCTTGCTTTTCGCCTTCGAATTCGTCGAAGGGAGCACTTCGACCACCACCACGACGCTGACTGTTGAATATGGCTAATGTACCGTCGAACTGGCGAAAAACAGTGCGCTGAGCATTGGCATATGATTTGCTTACAAAAGATGAGCCACTGGCCCACTGACGACGACAAGGTCACACAACGCATTGTAATATGGATGTTGGGGATATTTAACAGCGCGCACACCGACTCTGCCACCCGATATTTGACTGAGGTGAGCGTTCGTAATTCTCTGGAGTGTACTCAATACTTACTGCGCCTATATGATTATGTTTAGTCTTACATACGTATCTAGGGTTGTGCCTTTCTACAGGTGGCCTATATTGCCATTGAAGAAATCCTCTACGAACTTCTGTGGCAAGAAAATTACCAACTTCGTCATTTAGCCGTCACCTCACAGTGAAAGTCTTATCTTTTGTCAGTACTTCGGCCCTGCTATCGTCAATCATGTCTTCTGGCGACGATTCTTCCGCTCTGCCTCCTGAATCCGCACGACTCCTGGTTTCCGAGAAGACCATTAACTTTAGGTATAAAGACGATAAGCTCGACATGGAACAGTCGAATTGGGAGAGTTGGAGCATTGCTATACGTGCCGATTTGGACACGGTCGAATTAGGATCTCACATTACTGACGACCCTTTAAAATTATCCGTTCCACCACCACCATCCTCACACCCCATTTCCTATCGAAACTGGCAGAACAATGACCGCGCTGTTCGTGGCTACATCATCAGCAACATCTCCTTCGCCGACTGCGAACTCATTGAAGGCCTATCTACTGCCCGCGAATGTTGGGAGAAGCTCCGCACGCATCATGTCGACGAGAGGCCCATTCGCCAGGTCAACCTCATTCAGAAAGCTCTCGCCACGCGTATCATTCGCGATGGGAATCAACTATCAAAAGCCCGCCAGATTAGAGAGGATATTCGCCGTGCCTACCGCATGCCCAGGGGTATCACTGAAGACATCTTGATTCAGATCGCTATCCTCAACGCTCTCGTCCCAGGCGCGCATGATCTCACCCATGCCTTCATCCTGCGCGACATTCTGGCTTCTACTACTTCCGCACTATACACTTCGGACAAAATCCTTCAGCTCATCGAACAAGACCTGCAGCTCTTCCTTTGGGATGAGCAACGCTCTTCGTCGGAGCAGGCTCTTGCTCTCCTGGCTTCTCAAAAACCAGCGGCTCAGGGCGGAGGCTCTAATGGACGACCTTCCGGGAAACGGGAACGGGATATATGCACAAACTGTCGTGGCGTTGGGCATTCTCAGCCTTACTGCGTTCACAAGGGCGGTGGTTTTGAAGGGAAGACTATCAAGGAAGCCACTGCAGCGAAGCGTGCTGCTAAGGGCAATGGTCAAATAAGACATCTTCCTCTAGGAAGGTTGCTTACCAGCTGAAGGACAAAACCGCCAAGGTTCTATATACCATTCAGGTCTCGTAGCATACTTGTATCGTTGATGAGTACGAAATATCCGACAACCAGACATGAAATCCATAGAAATAATAAGATTCAACAAGAAATAGGCATAAGAATAAACATGCATCAGTAGAGGGTTATAGGTGTCGAAGGTAGGATATTTTTCAATAAAGAAACAAATACGATATCATAAAAAACATAATGACCAAAACAAAAAGCGCAAAATAAAACTTGAGAGCTTGATCAATCGTCTTCAATAACAATAACATCCACATCTTCTGGAACCCCGTTCTTGATTGCAGTTTCTTTCGTCTGCATGTCGACCTGTTCGTTGGCGTCGTCCAAGATGACCAATCCTTCTTCCTCCAACTCGAGTCCTAGTCTTCGTCTTTTGTTAGGGCTTGGTCCGCCTTCGGAAGCTGTCATCTTTCTCTTCCCCAGTTCGCCACTTCCATTGTCATCAGTTCTAGCCTTCTTCTTGACTGGCGAAGGTTCGATGTCAATGACTCCGTCGTCATCTACCACGGGGCTGCGACGCCTTTTGGTACCAGTCATCGGGGGTGTCTCAGCCCGAGGCTTGACAGGTTTGTACTTCTTCGAAAGCTTCGGTAATGACGATGGTAGTATGAACGAAGGTCCATCAGCGGGATGGTTTGGTCTAGACGTGGTTGAATTAAGCATCGTCCCATCGAACCAAGAGTAGAAACTTACGGCAAATCGCAAATAGCGAGCGTGATGGTGCTCCATTCCCCGTCCTCATCGACAATACTTAAGAACTTGCCCTTCGTCACATTCAGACTCTCAAGGGTCCTCTCGAGATTGTCGTCCCAATCCGGGTCACACAGTACCCTCTGGGATTCATAGACGGCGACCTCCCTACCCGGCTTGGGACCATCCTCTTCCATCATGTCCGCATCATCTTCAGGAGCCTCGCCAACCACGGCCTTTACAACTTCCCCAAGCGTCGTTCTCGTTGTATCGCATTGCAACACCACATAAACATCTCGACACACCCCGCATTCTGGGTTTGGACCAGATAAGCGGATAGTGCTGAGAGGTACGGAGGGCTTGAATTGAATATGCACGTTTCGAAGATTAGACAAGGCTTGAGAAGTACCAGACCCTCGTGATGATTTTGAAGGGGACGCCGAAGGCAATGATGTCGATGAGGTGGTCGATGACTTGAGTTTGAGTCTTAGCACATGCAGAGCTTGCAAGACAATCAATCCCGAGATGATAGCATTAGTGGTTGCAATGGCCGGAATAATGTTGCCCGCCATTTCTGTAAAGCGTGCATTAGACCTTCTGGGGGCTACAAAGAGAAAAGATTGGATTACGAACCTTTGACTTCCCATCTCGTCTTGCCATCAATACCATAAGCGTAAGACCTTAAATTGGATGCAGCTGTCACAAAATCAAGCGTGTCATCGTCGTCCTTATCGAAGGAGATAGTAGGTTCATTCCCTGTGCGCAGACGAGCAGCAAGGCGGTTCGTACTGTGTGGTATTCAGTAAATGGGACAACAATGTTTGAAGAGAATACCAAGAATGCTACAAACCTCGAGATGAATAATTCCAGGTTATCTTTGAGCGATAACGACCTTTGATCCTTGAGAGCTGCCTTATTCGCCGAAGCATGCCCACTTGAAGCCCCATTGGTCTGCGCGCTGGGTACTTTACTGCTGCTCGCGACAGCATTGCCGTCTTTGCTGGCTACAACAGGTGTCGAGGTTGCGTTGCCATTAACATTGGCGCGTGTTTTCTCGAAACTCCCATCCAGGATAGCATCATATTCCAAAGGAGTAGGTGGCGCACGACTCTTCCACATATCGCTCATGCTAAGAAGATTCTTGATATCCGAATTGAAAACCTTCTCGAATACAAGTTTCGCAGCGTCTGCTGATTCAGGGCTGCGTAAAGCGTCCCGAACAGCTCTAAACGCTTCCGCTTCTTTTCGGAGGGTTGCAATTTCCTGAGCTGCGAACCAAAGCATGAAGTTAGGCCCAGAGAAAAAAAGACAGCCAACAAAAGAGGACAGACCGTTTTCCCCATCTTTTTCGGCCTGGTTTAACTCCTCGCTTGCCGACTCATTCTCATCCTCACCAAAAAGCTGTCCCATTAGATAGCTTTTGCTCCATACAATACAATGTATAGGCTGGCTAGGTGTAGAGCGAATAGTACAAACAGGGAAAGTTTTGGGCGTAGGCTTGGGTATGCAGTCGAAGCATTCAGTCTGGTCCTGTTGTATATGATGGGTTAAATTTCTTTCCTAGGTAAGAAGTAAGATACAGGAGCGTGGGCACAGCCAGGACTCAAGAAGTCGTGGTGGAGGATGCAGGCGCTAGGTCGACCTTGACGCGTAGATGCAGGTACGGGGAGGGCACGGCTCTGACGCGACAGGATGCGAGTGCAAAAGCAGAAGGTACTAAATAGTACACTATCCATTGAATATACTCATGAATAGGATGAGATAGCCATTCAGATGGAGGAAATGCGCAAGATATGCGGGATAAAAGGGATGGCAAATATACGCAGTGATGCGGGTGTAGTTGAATGTTTCGAGCAGGAAGACATGCACAAATGACGCAGATAGGCTCAGAAGCCAGAATAGATGCAAAGGTAGTTGTAGAAAACAGATGTAGAAACACGCGCAGAGCGTAAGAGTCCAAACTCACTTTAAGAAGAGGCTGCACTTGACCGAGGTACCCAGCCGTACCTGATTCTACCAATGGCACTTGTGCGGCCATGCACATCTTGTTTACATGGCGTCGGGCATCTAAATAACAGTATAGGGAAAATTAAACTCCGGTGGAGGAAGAGTGTAAATAGTAAATAGATGCATACCGAGGTTGTCTAAAGCGTTCAAAACAATATCGAATTGCTTGAACCATTGAACGTCGTATTGTGGTTCTTTGATATTGTCGTGGATGGGGGTGATGCGCACGTTGGGATTAAACGGAGCGGCAGTTTGTGCAGCGACCTGGTAGGAAGGTGGCAGGAAGGTTAGCATTGTCAAAAAAGTCGAACGCGGTCCCCAGCGCAGGCGCTATGGTAGGGAAGGCGAAAGAGGCAAAAGGAAAAGGCATGGGACTTACCAAAGCTTTGCTTTGCTTCACATCTTTCTTCCTGAACAGAAACTGTCGATTCAAATTCGAAATATCAATCGTATCCAAGTCCAACAGCGTGATCTTGCCAAAGCCAGTTAACACAATATTCTTCACTGCAATATGCAGAATAAATAGGATCAACATCATGCCACGGAGGTAAAGCAATCTTCACGTACGCAGTTCGCATCCAATACCACCAGCACCAACAAGCAGCACGTTCGTGTGAGCGAGCTTCTCGAATAATTCAGCTCCTAATATTGCTTTCGCATGCGCGCTCCTGGCTTTGGCGGTCGACATTATTTGTGGTGGCTTTTTTAAAGTGGTTGCGCCGTCAACTGAATACAGGAGGTGAAATATGTGCCGCTATCTGCTGCACGTTGTAATATCGGTGGGGCGGTGTCAGTACGGAGAGAAAAGCAGGTCTTCCGTGTCTCCGAGTAGAGTGGTAAATGAGTAAACAGCCGAAGGAGAAGTGACAACGCGATGTCACGGAAAAGCTCAAGTCATCACTTGTCACACTAGCTGATTGCACGTGATGTAATTTATTGGCGCGTCTGGACGCGAGTCGCGACATTGCCGAGCCGGCGAGTAAGTAGTTCGATTGGACTAGCGGCAGTCTTTACGTCCTGGACCAAAGGTCAGTCACTATGCATTTGCTTATATATGTATCCAACTGGGTGGCTGCCTAGCGCCCCCGTTTCTGCCTACATGCATGGCGTTCCCTCGTCTGGTCCAAGCTCGCATCTGGATTATGGATTCTCCTCTGGGCTACTATATCTTCCTTTTAAGTAACCGCTTTGGCCATAAGAGACGCCCCTGACCCAGCAAATATCACAAGCACTAAGTTCGTCATCGCGCACTTCATAGTTGGCAACACCTTCCCATATACTATCGATGACTGGAAACGAGGTCCGCATTTTCTCGTGAACACAGCGATTGACGAACACATAGCTCACGTAACATCCCAGTTATCACATTAGCAGCGTCCAAGAACATTGATGCTTTTGCCTTGGACATGGGTGTGGACTCCTGGCAGCCCGAGCGCGTTTCGGATGCATACAAAGCAGCCATCGGCACCTCGTTCAAACTCTTCTTGTCATTCGACATGGGCTCTCTCCCATGTTCCACCCCATCCGACGGCGACCTCCTCCGCCAGCTTATCCAAGGATACAGCGGGCACAGCAACCAGCTGGCGTACAACGGTAAAATGCTCGTGTCAGCCTTTGGCGGCCAGTTCTGCAGATTCAGGACGGAGCATATGGATGAGGGCTGGTGCAATGTGTTGAAAACCAATATGACAGGCGTGGACGTGCACTTTGTTCCGGCATTTTTCATGGAGCCTCCCATTTTCCAAATCTGAACAGTATCGATGGAGCTTTTATAGCGTGAGTTAGTCACTTCCTTTCAGGCGGGGGAGGAGGTTGCTTATGATGTCCTAGTGGGATTCTGCGTAGCCAATGTTTAACAGAGCAATCGACTCATCCTATGACGACGAATACCTTACTTACCTTCCCGGTAGGACGTATATGGCTGGCGTTTCTCCTTGGTTCTTTACCGTTAGTCCCTTCTTCAAGTTCGCCATGATGGACATTCTCCTGAAAAATTGTACATTACCAGCATTACTCCGAAGAAACCTACAACAAGAACCTGCTTTACCGCAGTGACGACTGGCTCTACGTTTCTCGATGGGAGAACTTGATCGCCTACCGCAATGTCATTGACCTCGTCCAAATAATCAGCTGGAATGATAACGGAGAGTCGCATTACATCGGTCCCATTGACGGTGCTCAACCGATGTCTGAATCCTGGGCTACGGGTTTCGATCATTAAGGTACTTCTTTCAGACAGCACCATCCATCGATGTTACAATATTCGATAACGATGCACAGGCTGGCTGGACGTAACGCAGTACTACGCGACGGCATTCAAGACCGGCGTCTATCCCGCCATAGAGAAAGACCGCGTCTTCATCTGGGGTCGTCTATACCCTGCAGGTGCAAACGCGCCAGACGGTGTCGGAAAGCCGTTGAACAGTGAATGTGTAAGTGCAAAGAAACCGACATCTTCCTGGTTCATCTTTTTGATGGAATCTCGAATACCGATAGACAGACGACTATGTTTGGGGCCTAGTCTTCCTTACGTCCCCAGCACATGTCGACTTGGGATGCGGCGTGCACCATGAAGCTGTTGAGCTGCCCGCTGGAGCGAACAAAGTCAAGTTGTCCCTGCTAGGAGTCGATGACTGCGTGGTTACGACTACGATCTCCCGGAATGGACGGTCAGTTTTAGGCTTCAGACCAGAGCAGTATCGGTTCCGTAAAAATCCGCCAACGTACAACTTCAACGCGCTGGTAGTTTCGTCGCCGCCGTAGAACTTCGAAGAGAGTGGGTCTAGGTCCGGAGGGCCGGCGCAGATGGCTTGAAATAATTGAAGCTAGCTCCTGGCGAGCTAGGTCATGATATACCTTTTACATTCGTTTACACCCAAATTTCGTTCACCGTGTTGTTCGTGCTTTCATTGTATACCCATCCTCTCTTGTTGCTTTTCTCCTTCAGTAAGTGGTAATACACATGCTCGAGTCTTCGAGATTTATGATCGATATGCCACCCGCGAACATACTAGCCAGTATTCTGACCCTCCTTCTTCTGACCAGCCCAACGGCCCTAAATCACATTCACCACAGGTCAAGAGTTTTAATCTCGGGCCTGCATAATTGTCGTCAGATGCCCATAGAGAAAACAAAAATTGTAGCATACCTGAGGCTGTAGGTTGTGCAGGCCTAGTAAATCCAACGTTCTCAAACTTCATCGGGGACCCTCTAACGAGCCACCATTGCGCAGTTTCTGGAGGGGGTGGCAAGGGCTCAAAGCCCTTGGGTTGAGAACCTTCTGGCTCAATCTGAAGTACTTGATGAGAATCGCTTTCAATGAAAGAGAAGGTAATAAAATACCTGCACACTGGCCCTTTCCACCCATTGACCCACACCTTTCTTGATAATGATGCTGCCGCACTCTTTTCTCGGACACAGGAGGTCGTACTTGTTAACCGAGTAACCAGCGTCGCTCTCGGGTTCTAGCAGGTCAAAAACGCCGCCTTCAAAATCCGAAATGAGCTTGGTCGAAGGGATGTTCGTTCGTTTGCGTTGAAGAGCTTCGATCACTCCTGCTGGAATAGGTTGATCCCCTCCTAGCACCTGCGTATCGGATTGCGGTACACCACCGCGCAGCTCCCTGCGCATTTCGAACCATGGCTTTGACCCATGCACGACCTGACTCTTCCCTAACCATTCAAAGCCAGCTTTCTCATAAAATCCCCGAAGCTCTTCGTGTGCAATGAGCAAGATGCGATCGTATTTCGCTGCTCTCTCTAGACGAGTGACGTATTCCCTGAGCAGAGATAAACCCACTCCTTTGCGTTTATGCGAAGGTGCAACACAGATGGAATGAATGCAAACATAGGAGGAGTTTGGAATGTGTTTGGACATTGATTCGTGTGTTAAGGTGTTGTCTGGAGAGAGCGTGGAGCAGATGTATCCGATGAGTTTTCTGTCTGCTTCATAGGCGCCGAGAAACAAATCTCCTGCTTGAGATTGTCGTAGTCTGTGGTCATATTAGAGACCATGTCAAGCTATTTCGATGGTAGCGCACCTAAAGCTCGTTTCACTGCCTGCTTCATCTTCTGGATAACCTGGAAGTTTATCATTTTGTCAGATATATAGCGAAAGGCAGTTATCCATTAACAACTACTTGCCTTGCTTCTCTATTTCAAGGGCAGCTGGTATCTCATCCTTCCTGACCAAGTCAAAATATATCGTGGAACCCGACATTATAGATCAGCCTATACGATTGATCACTGGTAAGAGAGAGTAAAAGAGTTGGGTCGTTTGTCGTTTTGCCGCCGCCGCGCCACCCCCTATAAAGCTAAGTGGCTATGCTGCGTATAGTGGACACTGAACCAGGGCTACACTAGGCTCTTCACTGTACTCCTTCTGTCTGATATCCTCTACTTCTTACGGCCTCAAGCTCAAGTTTCAAGCCTGAGACCGGACATTACGCAATGGCAGCCGCTACTGCCCTTCCCCCATCGTTGTCCAACTCCCAACTCTTCGCAGAGTCTAGTTTCTCATCTACACACACACCGCCCATGTCGTCGTTTTCCGCTACTCAAAAGACTGAACAGGAGGGCAGTAGTCAGGCTTTGTCGAGTACTATGACGAACATGAGTCTGCATCCAAGTACTTCGGAAACGCTGTCCTCAGCGCATGATCTTCTCGCCGCACACAACGCTCTTATATCCCAATTTCGTGCAAAGCGCAAGTGGTTGAGCCAACAAACTCAAGAACTACTACGGATTAGCGAGAAATATAGACGAGAAAACGTTACCGAAGACCATAATAGAAAGAAGCGAAGGCGGTCTTCGACGGCTACTGCAGTCGACTGGGACGAAGAGCACGAACGAGCTCGCGAGGATGACGATGTAGGCATAGACAGGGATGTCTACGGAGATGATGATTACGACGACCGCATACGCGGAGACGATGGAGACGACCCAGTTGGGCGACAATCTTACAGCGACGACGACAGGGCCGACACGCAATCAGTGAAACAGGAAGAAGACGACGGCGACGATAGGCAGAGCCTGGACGACGCGTCGGACGGGGCCAAGTCATCCGACGAAGATGACTATGATCCTACAGAACCCCCACCCAGAGTTATCCGACCTGACCTGCCGCCTGCGAAACGCGCTCGTGTCGAGCGGTATCCAAACTACATTCCAGACGAGGAAACCATCAGGAACGACTATTCTCAGCGATACGTCGACAGCGGTGAATGGCCACAGAATTGGGTTCTCGGCGCTGAGCCCGAGCGCAGGTTCGAAGAGTAAGCATATCTCCTAACAACTTGGACATTACATTAACTGTAGATATTTTGCGTGCAGGTACCCTAAGCAACAACGACTGCTCAATCTCAAGAAGCAAGCCGTGAACGAGCATTCGCTACCACCGCATTACCTCTCCTTGCCTCTTTCACCGACGGACGCTACTTCCTCCACGAACACGAGATTCCAAAACTTGTTGAGCACCCTACATCCGTCCAAGTTCGACGTGATACTTATCGACCCGCCCTTTTCGTCCTCGTTCACTTGGGACAACTTGCAAGACCTGGCCATTCCATCACTTGCGGGAGACCCTAGCTTCGTGTTTCTGTGGGTCGGCAGCGGTGCAGGAGAGGGCTTGGAGAGAGGTAGAGAAGTGTTGGCAAAGTGGGGTTACCGAAGATGTGAAGACGTTGTTTGGGTCAAGACGAATAAGACTACGAATAAAGGTCCTGGGGTGAGTTATAAGTGTCCAGTATAGACTTTTATTATGGCTAATGGGCTGTTGTATCTTGCAGACCGATCCACCTACAACTTCTTTGCTAACAAGGACGAAGCAGCATTGTCTAATAGGCATTAGGGGCACGGTCAGACGTTCAAACGATAGCTGGTTTCTTCATTGCAACGTTGGTACGTGATAGAAGATAGTCTACTATATAAAGCTGCATTCTTACCTAGAACTTCCCTAGACACCGACGTGATAATATGGGAAGGCGACCCTTCGGACCCAGCACGGAAACCTCCAGAAATGTACACCTTGATCGAGAACTTCTGCCTGGGAATGCGCCGTCTCGAGATATTCGGTCGCTTATCCTCCCTACGTCGAGGATGGGTGACGGTGTTAGCTCCAGGCCAAGAAGTGCACCTTCCGCAACTCTCATCCTCCGGCGACGTCTCGGGTTCTGCTCTGAGACCGGCAAACTCGACTTCCTCTTCCGCCTCGTCATCAAGTGGAAACCTTGCATTAACAAACGCAGCCGACGCGTCTGAGGCGAAAACGCCACAGTTGGTTGACATCAAATTCCATGTGGATGGTGATGAAGGCGGTTTGGCGCGGCGATGGCAAAGGGCGAAGTGGGAGCAAGGAATTCGGGATATGGCTGGGCCTGCTGGTGTGGCTAGCGCCGCGTCTGGCGGGACTGGTGGAGGCGCTGGTAAATACGTGGTGCCGATGACACCTGAAATTGACGCGTTGCGACCAAAGTCGCCTGTCAGAGGTGAAAGAGGTGAAAGGAATGGCGGTGGAGGTGATGGGAATAGGAATAATAACCATCATTCGGGGGACACCAGCCCAACAACAATAGTGGTGGTGGGATGGCGATGAACATGGGTATTGGGATGATGGGTGGAAGTGGGATGTCGATGATGGCGCAGCCTATGGCTACGCCTGTGATGAGGTTTGCTGGAGGAGGAGGGGGAGGGGGAGGGGGAGGGAACAATAACGCGAGAGGTGCAGGTGCCGGGTTTAACGGGATGCTTAACACGCCACAGGGAATAGTCGGTGGTGGTGGGATGGGCAACGCGAATCAGCTCATGGCGCAGCCTATGATGGCTGGCACTGGTAATGCGATGAACAATCTAGGAATGAACAGCATGAACGCGATGAACATGAACGTCGGGGTGGTGGGCATGGATGGTGCTTGGAATAATGGAATGGGCAATCCTATGATGGGAATGGGCGTGGGCATGGGTATGCCCGGTGTAGGTGGTATGGGCATGCACATGGGTGGAGGAGGCGCGGGCGGCGGTACGCCCGGTGTCGGTCCTGGCATGAATCCAATGATGTCGATGATGAATCCTGGTTCTGCTCAGCTCGGTATGATGGGCAACATGGACGCGGGCTGGGACAATGTCATGCCTGGCATGGGCGTGGGCGTGGGCATGGGGATGGGCATGAACCCGATGAACATGAACATGGGGATGGGCCTGAACCCGATGAACAACATGGGCGGTGGGATGCCTGGGATGATGGGCGGTGCTATGCCTGGCATGTCAGGGATGAACATGGGCATGGGCATGGGGAACAATATGGGAATGACGGTGCCTGGGATGGTGGGGATGGGCGCGATGCAGAATGGAGGGATGAATCCTATGGGACATGCTGCTGCTATGGGAATGCCGGGAATAGGTATGGGCGGTATGAATATGAACATGGGCGGTCCCATGGGGATGAATCAGAGACAGCAAAGAGGCGGTGGCGGCGGGGCATTTTAGGCGCTCGTTGCTAGGTACACAGGTTGATTACATCTATTCAGTATGGTTTTTGCTTTTCGTCCTTGATGCTCTTCGGGAATTGGACAGTTTGATTCCTATGTTTTTGTCTTTTTTTTTTGTACATGTACACGTAGCTTATTTCGGAATAATGACTTACGCAGGAAGTTGATTCATGCTGATGTGCGGGCCAGACGTTGCTTGTAAGTTATAGTAGTCCCTACATGTACCATTGAACTTCATCGTATTATTAAGTGTTGCTCCTAGCATTTGTAGAGTTTGTGAATACATCCTTGGCAAATTGTGCCACTTATTAATCTTCAGAATAGATGACCCAAGTATGGTTAAATAAATGAAGGTTATAGGTTGATGAGGAGCTTTCGCCGACCTTTGTCGACTGAGTGGTGGTCAAGTCAACGACTCAACGTATTCAACTTCAGCCTATCACTGCTGGTATATGTTTTTTTGGAAGATGATCAATGATCCAATCGGAGATGGTCTCGCACCAACCAGTACCTTCGGACATTTCATTGTAACCAGCCCCCTTCCCCTACTTCCCTGCCTATATCTGTTTCTCATACCGCCGGCTGCAGACGGAATCGCTTTTTCGATCGTAATTTGGTCCTACGACGGAAAGACCCGGCGAGCGAATGGTATATATCGTCATAGATGATATCTTTTGTCGGAAATAATCTCTTGAAAACTGACTTTCTAGACAGTAAATCCTCGCAGATCCTAAAGTGCCAAAACATCAAGTTATAGACAATCCCGATATGTCGCCTATATTTAATGTTTGATTGGTGGAAAGCAACCTAATTGGGAAACGATAATACCGTTTCGGTAAGATATAAAAAATAAAACCTTCGGAAGCGTTTCATATCTATTTTTAAATCAGGTTCGTCTAACGTAAAACGGAAACCAGCGGCTTCTGCGACTTTCCGACATCTCTCTCTTTTCTTTGCTGCGCTGCTGCGAGTCTCACGCATCCACCATCAACGCCTTTATAAACCGCCCTCTGCCATCACCCTTTGCTTCTCTAATTTCACCCTTTCTATCTTTATTACCTGCTAAAAAGCTCGTGCCGCCCTGTCTCCCTAACCATACACCACGCCTTGAGACTCATGGACTCCTCTGCTGCATACTATCACCAAACCCGCCACATCCCAACCCACAAAAGGAGGGACTTGCCACCCCCAAAGCCTGATTTCAGCTTTGCGCGCTGTCCGGAGTCGACATACTATGTGAAAGAGGGCAGTGACATTAGTTGGGCGAGACGAATGAGGTTATTCTGGTGGAGGAAGCGAATCCTGATAGAATCGACTTTTGCCCTGACCGTGTATGAACCTTGGGAGAAGGTCGTAGTCTGTAAGTGCCCCCGTAACAATATCGCCCGCCAGGCGCCCGTCGCAATCCTTCACCGACCCTTCACCGACGTACCCGCCAGTGTGGCTGTTACGTTTTCATTTGAGTGACTACCCTGCTCACGTCGTTCCTCTCATCAGTGACAATCTTTGGCATACTCTTTGCCGCAATGTGTGTGGTGGTGTTTAGCTATTTGCCTCGACAACTCATCGTGATGCGCCGACGATCAATATATTACCTCTGGGGCTCAGAAGACTTCGGTAACATGGGGAACTCTCAGAATATTTCTCGGACAGCCTACAACCTCGGACTCGATGGGCAGCGATGATGGGGAGGGCAGATGGTGTCTAACGATTTGGATCTGATGGGGTGGAAGCGGGGACGGGTTATCTTATTTTATGTATTTTAGTGCGTACTGTCAGAGTTCGAGCTTTTCTGTATTCTTCATTTGTTGGGGGCATTATAGCTAGGGTTAATTTAATGAATCTTACAACACTTCAATTCTTTCGAATGTATTTATTATCCAACCTTTTGTGCAAACGGTCCTCTAATATTCAGAGCCTAACGTGTGTTGTGCCCAGCTATCCTGCAGGACGTTTTCTTCAATCCTCGTATTTGCTCCGTCGCCATTCATCTCAGTAGGCTGTCGGTATCAGTTCTTGATGTCGTGCAATGCATGTCCTGAGAGCAGACAGCCTGGCGACTGTCAGCGCGCAGCACGGTCTCAAGGTCTTCAGTCCAGGAATAACTGGACATTCAGACATTTGTATGATGTGTAAGTACCTATCTTTGGGTATATATCTCGGTAATCATATTCTCTCCTATTTAATAGGTTGTATTTGCGCAGTTATAGACATCTATTTTGGTTGAAATGTGTCAAAAAGGTGTCTATTCATAGCACATGTCGGCGTCTTCGAGCTCGACGGTGAGAGATTCAGCTTGATCGACATTGCATGAACTCGTGGAGAGAGGACTAAGCCTTTTCACCGAGTGTGAAGGACGATAAGAATGGCCGTTTAGAACGGTAGCGTGGTCAGTAAGTGTTCAGACGGGCGCGGTACGTGTCGATGATCATGAAGGATACCAGTATGATTTCTGTCGCTGCGGTACCATGCAGCATGTACTCTGGCCCATATATAAGTCGGATCTTGTATGTATTATAGGAGTTTCAAGCCCGGAGACACTTGAACAGATGCCACGGGGGCATCTACACCTACTTGATATGGCTCATTGACGGAATTGCTGTGATTGCCACTGAGCACGGGGGAGTTACCTCGAATTGCTGCATCTGTCCAAGTCGTGCCTGTGAAGCGATTGTTCACAGCCACAAGCACTTCAGACGCCTGCCTGCCTGTCACTTAGTGCTTGTGCTTGAAACGTGCGCTGATCTTGGTCGCGCCGCAGCGAGCCAGAGACTAGTCACTAGTCACTACCTACAGAAACAGAAGTCGGCTCACGTGTAGGCCGCTCCTAGTCTGCCGGAGCTGCTTGAGGAACGTAGTACGTGCAAGTGCAAAGAGGTTTGGGGTGTAGCATGGAACTTTAGCACCGTAATGTTAAGACCCAAGAACTTGTTCTAGCGGTTCAAGTCAGGTTCAAGTTCGCGGTCAAGGCTCTTGAAAGTTGAGCAACTCGGAGTCTTTGGCATTTGCCCAGGCGTGGGAAGATATCCGATGGGAAACTCCGAGATTCGAGTAGCCACGATTCTAATTTCTTTCTTGCTACTTCGATGGTGCCAATGCGAAAGACTTCCAGCCAAGATGAATGCCCTCTAGATCTATTGCCTCCCGTAAAAATCTTTATCAAAGAAATTACACACCTGGCCTGACAACTCGCAGCATCGGTCGCAACTTACTGCGTGCTCTTGAAATAACATTCGATTTCGCTGCGCTGTCATGGTGGTATTCTTCTTTGTGGCCGTTCCTGCCCGTTCCCACTACTCCTGTCTTGCGCAGCTATCGCGCAGACCTGTCTCGGACCTACTGATTTTTATACTTACTGGTCTTTAAATGAGTGAGTGGAAATAGCTTATTTATATATATTCTTCACACTGTTGAGAATGTGTTTAAACAAGATTACTGATATGCAAGGTTTCCTGGACTCACTTTTAGTTCCCCAGGCTATGGGCCTATGATCTATGGGCAATGATAATGGGTGCCCGCTGCTGCGTAACGCTTCGCTGATGATTGATTTATCAGCGATTTGTTTCCAGTCATCTAGAAAGGTATGATATGCCATATGGGCCACGGACGTGAAACGCGAGCGCTTCTCTGATGTATGTATTTGAGTACTTGCTAGCAGCGTTGTAATGACATGTTTACGGGATTTGTATGGGAGAGGCGATCGCCCTATTAGTGCGAAGTCTAGAAGGTCGAGTCTCAAACCCAAATTTCTCTCGTAAACGCCGCTTATATTTGTTACGTAATTGTTTCGTCCAAGTCTCCTCCTCCTTTGAAAGTGTATGCGTTGATACATGGTAGATGTGCGAAGTCCGAATATTATCTGGTCGGTGTTCGTCAACAACCTTGAAAGTACGTGCACGCGTTCACGACTCCTTACTATTTTAGTAGTTGTAGGCTATAGCCTCAGACTCACCCGACAGTGCGACACCTTAGTAAAACAATGAACAGTCTTTGACTGTGCAGGCTTTTTGGTGCCGAACAGTCTGGCTACTAAAACGTAACGAGAAGTTCGAAGGTCCCCTAAGTGAGTATCTACTTACGAGGCCAATGGGTGATTAGACTGTGTTTGGGACATTCGGAGTGGTAAAAGCGTGGGTATATGGTCACTGAACCGATTTACGAGCTTACTAGCGCCGGAGATGTTGTCGGGTCAAAGTTGTTTGAGCTGGCATCCGAATAATGAAAGCGTATAAAAACGACCGCGCCCAAAGCCATTTGCCTCAACAACTTGCCTGTTCATCCTCGCCTGCCTTTCGGGATTTGCATACCATCCTCTAAGCATAATGAAGTTCACCTCTGCTTTCCTCATCGTCGCCCTCCAGGCCGTCCTTCCTTTGGCTATGGGTGCTGCCCTTGCTGAACAGGCCTGCAAGCCCGTATGCTGTGATGCTATTGTACCATCCGCAAACCCGCAAGGCAAAATTGGCAGTGAGTTGCATCCTGCTCACTAATGGGCTTTATGTTGTCTCTTAACATAATTTTCTTCTTATAGTCAACTGTTCTGAAGGTGGCTTTGACTGTGGCTTCGGACTCCAGGTCAACGGATGTTGCGCCCGTGTCGTGCGTCTTCTTTTTGATTGGTATTCATGTTGATATTTCTAATTTTGAAAAAAAAAAAATAGTTGCAAGGACCTACGCACACTGGCATTGGTTGCCAGTAAGCGCCTGATGTTCTACGAAACATCAGTATCGTGAAACTCCCAATTTTCGAAGCCTGCGACATGGGGGACGGATAATGTAGGTAGTTGGGCATAGTTTATGGTGGTGTTGAAGCTGCTTTTATCGTTATTATAATGGGATCCACTGTCAGTTAATAATTAACCTCGCATTTACTTGTCGCGTTTCGCGAAATGTCTTTCGTTTCCTGCCTATCAGATTCTAAGGCTATCTGGCTACGGAAGTACCAAGCCACCACTGGAATTTTATCCCTATTTACTCGAGTATAGAGTCGCGACACAAGCCTTCGTGAAGCTCAATAACCGGATCCGGCGTGGTGGAACTTCAACTAAGAGAGCACTTCCAGTCTAGATACTTATTCGCATGCAGTCTTTGGACTTGTGGCCTGGGCTGCGTGACCCAAGAAGTTGCGAAGGAAGACTTTAAACACGCGGATTTTTATACATACTGTACAT
Organism: Agrocybe pediades; assembly: GCA_013053245.1. Classification (NCBI taxonomy): domain Eukaryota; kingdom Fungi; phylum Basidiomycota; class Agaricomycetes; order Agaricales; family Agrocybaceae; genus Agrocybe; species Agrocybe pediades. The sequence continues at coordinate 1,375,327 of JAACJL010000059.1, forward strand.
AGTGATGAAGTAAAACGTTGAATACTTGAGTGAACGTAAGTAGAGTAAACGCCTTGCGATCCCCGGCTGGTCGGGCCGGAAGTTGAGTGGCGCCACGTGATGTTAATAGATGCCGAAGGGGCGGGGTTGTGCTCGCTGCTCAGTGTTGGGTTCGTTACTGGTTCGTTCATACTGCTGCGACTTGCAGTGGCTACGCCAACGGCCACGACCGCAAGCCTTGCATCTTATACCTCGATTGAAACCGTGCGTAGGCACAAGAAAGGTCATACTTACTCCGACCATCGTCCTATTCCTCATTCCCATATCATCTTGTCACCAATTTGCCCTTGAACTCGGCGGCGGATATGTCTTTGGCGAAACTCACGGCAGTGTCTACCAAGACGTTGTCACTGCTTCTTGAAAGACAACGTCTTCAAACACTACCTTCATACTCCGATGGAAATCCGGACCCTTCGTCACAAGGCAGCTCGTTACATTCGTCTCAGATAAAGCGGAATCTTAACCAGCTCCGGGACGGTATCCTTGCCATGGAAGCGAAGGAGGGACCCCATGTCGAAGCCGCGAAACTGCTACGGAATCAGTTTGACAGAATGCGCGGGATGCTTTGGGAAGAAGAAAAGGCAGAGATACCCAGGTTCGTGTTACTTTCCTATCTTTCTGTTTTGATGTCCAGTTGTGCCCGCGACTTACTTGAACTTTTAATTACAGTTTACCAAAGGCCGAACCTTCTCCAACATCCTCTCCAGAAACAGAGCCGTCTAGACCTCCCGTCCCTACACATTCAAGCACGCGAGATTCTTTGTTGTCTCAACCGTCTTTTGCACCATACACAGATGATCCTGAACAAGGGCCTAGCGTTGAACCACCAGACGCTGGAACTATGTTACATACTCAGAGATTTATTATTCAAGGTGCGTCATTTACTCTCCGCTCCATACTTCTTCGTCTTCTCACTGTCATCATGATGATATAGAACAAGACCAGCACCTTGACCAGCTGTCTCATTCTATTAACCGGCAACATCATATCTCCCTTCAAATAAACGAAGAACTGGATGTACATCATGGCCTGCTACAAGACCTAGAGACGGGCATAGATCGTACGCAGAGCAGGATGAGCAAGGCGAGAAGAAAATTAGATGTTGTCGCAAAGGGCGTTAAGAACAATGGTGCGTAGTACTTTCTGCCGGTAGACATCTTTCCAACGAATGTTCTTTTTCCAGCATCTATCGTCGCCATAGGCGTCCTGATCTTCATTCTCCTTATCCTGATCGTCCGGTTCAAGACTATGTAGTCCACTGCAAGCGACATCTTCGTATTCGCGACGTCCCTCGGCACATGTCACATATGTCGCTCACTGTAAGTTGTGAGCCAGCTATCAATATACAGCCTCCCACTCTATTCTCTTCTTGGGACATTGGATCGTCATCATTTTTTATATTTTGCATCGTTATACTACCTATCTTGTTACCTGTGTTTTTATTATAATCGATTTGCTTTCAGCTGCACGTCCTGACAAGGGTATTTTCCCAGTGCAATGGTCTATTGATATAGGTATATTTTCTAAAGTGGGGTGAGAAAGGTAACCGGTAAGGATCCGTGGATATCTCGTACATGAGTTAGTCTATATTTTGTTCAATTTCTACCCTTTCTAATAAAGAGCCCAGGTCACACTATCGTCGCACCCTTTTCATTTGTCAGGGTGGAGTACTCATCCTGACTTCTCTGTTGTGAGTAATTTCAATAAACCCTGAAATGAGAACGTAAAGTAGGAAGAGTACGAACCATTGGGGACGCGCTCTTATCATCTGATGAGACGTCGACGACTTTGTGAACAGAAATGGTACCGACATCGTTGGCAGATCTATATGTTCCTAGTGGAAAGTCATTTGTCCTCGCAGCATTGGTAGAAGTGACGTTGCTGTTGAACAGAATATGGGGTCCTGTACGAAAGCCGGTATCGCGAGCGCCGGAGCCGATCTTGCTGCTCGGGGTGTTACCCTCTCGGGAGAATGCGTCGTAGGCGGTGAAGACGTTTCGGAACACCGTCGTTGCAGCAATAACGGATACCACGCAGGCGAATGGTAGGGTGATGATGTTCATGACGGGGTTGAGATGTAAGCCAGCCATGATGGTTTGAATCAGGTTAGCGGCGAACGCGAAGCAGAAGTAACACTGCAACTTCATCAATGGCCAGCCAGCGTAAGATGAGACGGGGGCGGGGCACTCACGATTCCATCGCGCAACAAGATGTGGCTTAGATTGCTGTTGCGATGCGACATAAGGCGGATAGAGCACAATGTTAGGATGATGAAGTCGAACACCATGGCTGTAGTCGAGGCTTGTCAAAGACACTCCTTAGTCTGTGGCTTGCGCACTTACTATAAGCCCAAACAGACACCATTAGCGCGCGTGGGGCAGTGTCTAGAACGTCGCAGAGTCTTCTCTGGTAATTCCATGCAGCCTTGGAGTAACGGAAGGCTAAAAATAGTGGTCATGAGCGCTAAACCACTGGGATTCTGAGATACTGAGTTTACGTACTTTGAGCCCACAAGGCAATTTGTCCTGCAAAGAACGCTGCTAGGACCACAGTAACTTTAATGTCTCGGTGCCATACGGCTCTGGTGCGTAAAGCCAGAATCAGAGACGAAGCGCAAGTGCCGAAAGCATCGCAGACTAGATATGGGATTGTCGAAGTTGAAGGGATCAGCGTTCTATTACAGGAGGCTATGTGCTTACACTTCGACATGAATGTGAGTTCAGTGCATGGTACTTGACTCAGAGCGTTTCGGTTGATGGCGATTGCGAAGATGTGCATTAACATTGCGATCCGGGCCATGATATAGATGAGCTGCGCGAGTCGGTGAAGTGAACATCTAGTGCTTCGAGAACCCGAGGATCATCCGGGAGTATGATGCTTGTTTGCTCACCATAGGCCATCTCCATTTCCGCTTTCCAGTGATTATCTGCCATTCGAACCATAGCGTGCTCAAGACATCCCAGCACGCAACTCCAACTAGTACCATGGCAAAGGCACCAAAGACTTCTGTTCTCATTTAAAAATGCATGTTAATACGAAGAGCATTTAACGCGTGAAGAAGCAGGTCGTTAAAACGCACTGCTGCAGTTGGTGATCACAGCTGGATCCATCCAATTCTTCGCCATCTCGGGAAGTATGCAGAAGCGACGGAATCAAATTATGAGGGGATGGTTAGGAGGGGAGAGGCTCGGAGAGCAGCCTGAGGGAAGGAGAGCAAAAGAGCGTCGACGGGTGGTGTGTAGCCTGTAGATGGTCCTTCACCTATATCCACATAAACGAGCGACAATTGCTGAGGACCCGCTCTAAATAGTGTGGCAAGGAAGATTCAAGAGATGGCGATGAGTTGGGGAGGAAAACTTTCTGATTTTCAAGCCAACACCATGGAAGAGGTGACCGCTCAGAGGCATCAATCGCCATCAAACATTCAAATTCAAATTCCAATGATTATTATAATCCGTCGTCATACGGAAAGTTGCCGTGCGAGCAAGGACGATTGTGCCAAGCCGTACATCGGAGAGTTCAAGGAGAGTTCAAGGATAGCGAACATCGGGGAGGTCATGGACTGTCCAGGAGGCACGCAGTTGACCGTTGGCAACGCTCAAAGGCTCTGGTTCCATGTAGGTTGGTAGTAGAGTTGAGAGGCATACCTGCTTGTTACAACTTCCTTGTGCTCATGGTTCACCGCAAGCCGTTTACTGTGGAGAACTGACAGTAATGAACATGCTAAATGATCCGGATTCCATACTGGTATCTATTCAAAGAACATACGCCATAACATATGTACATACAATCTGGTGCAATAACCCAAATGGATGAGTGCGTCCGAGTCTGCGATCGTCGTTTCCGGTTTCTATGTCTACGGCGAGAATGTTTTTCGTGGTCCGGACGTGGGGGAACGGACGTATCCAACAGATTAGAGGAGTCAAGTATCCAAGTTATCGCAAGAAAGGAGACAATAATCGCACAAAGCACGTTGTACGAGTGAAAGGATGGACTTTGATAGGCCCGGGATACTTCACTTTTCCCGTCGTCCGACTCAGACGTGACCCACAAATTTACAAATTCGGTACTTTTTCGCGCACGCGCGTTTAAGGTTCGGTAACAAATCAACATTTTTCATTTGAAGTTTATCCTTAGTTTAGCCAGAAGCGATCAACGCTGCCGAGTACTTACTTAAACCCTCTTTTGTAATTATGGTGACATAGCCCTTTGGCTAGGGTCTTGACTCCTCCGGCTTCCTCTGGATCCTACAGAGACATTTCCCAGGAGGATTTTGAAGATACATTTGACTTTGCTATACCAAATACCAGTAGATAGAGAATGAAACGATTATCAGTGATTTTTGTCGTTAAACGCGTCGTTTCTCTGCGTGATATTGACGCGAAGCGGCGATTCAAAGTCCGACAGTTACACGTGAACGTATCACTATTCCCAGTGTGGCCTGGCACTTCGCGTTCGCCGTTCACGGTCGTCTAAGTCTTGGTCTGACTACGAGACACTAATGACGACCGCCTCTTTGACAATCCGCACGATTTCTTTCTACTAGAGCGCTATCTCAATGTCGAGGATGAAGAGACACGTTATTTATTAGAACCGTCCACCTATATGTTTGGTTTTGGCAGAAGGTTAGTTGCCGCTTGTCCTGACTCCTGAGGGCTGTCTTATGTTGGATATTCAACATACTGACTTTTTGTTTCAATGAAGAAAATGTCCCGCAATTGAATTTGCTGAAAATCCAAAATGGAATCAAACAGCAATGATACTCACTTGCTTCAACACTTATAACGCGTGCTAAGCACGAAGATGGAAGCAAGGTTGAAGTAAAGCCCGCATATGAATTGGCATCTATCAGGTCGGTGGCCAGTCCTTGCATGTATCTTATTTTCTCCTGACTGAACTTTGTATCGACAGGCACCCAAAACCGATCAAGTGTGGTGTTACACCTAGGCATGATCAAGTCATCCGATTGATAAATGTAAGGCGGTTCACCGCCAGAGATTGGATGCCCTTGTAATATGTAAGCTGCAATCATGTTTGTTGGTAGGGAAATATATGGCATTGGCGCGCTATCCACAAGAACATCAGTGGAAGAAGGATTGCTTTTCGGAACGTAGGTCTTGCGGAGGAATGAACAGCATTGCCTCCAAGTCATCTACTGCAAATCTGTTTCGGTTCCTGATATGCAGAAGTATGTCTGGCGGGGATGAGTGGTTTTTGCCGCTGGTTTGTCAAGGAACATCAGCATCTCACGGTTTGTTTATGTTCTAGCACAAATAGCTCTGACAGTAAACCCCCAGCCAATGGCCAAAATTCGCTTGCCTCCTTTAAAATGACCTGCAACCTGGTATTCTGTGTCGCTATACTGTAGACTCCGTATTCTCAGCATGCACGGTCAACCAGTGGACCCTAAAGTTCAGGAAACGTCAGAGAGTGGGACTGGGCTTCATGCCTCTGCAGAAGTACACCATTCGACGAGCATATTTCGGACGGTGGAACCTGGCACGCGACTGCCTATCGAGTATCGTACTATCAGCGTCCATGTCGAAACCTCGACGCCTTCTGTCCACGGAAAAGCGCCTGAAAAGAGGAACAAGGCAGTCAAAGGTATGATCTGCAGCTTACCGTTGGCAACGCGCTTATCATGTCTCCGCAGAAATTTCCTCCCTTGACTGGCATAAGATATCAACAGAGGAGGCTCTGTCACGTTTATCGGTGTCTCCAACAACAGGCTTGGAGAAAGCCCAAGCTCAACGACGGCTTGAAACATACGGGAAGAATATAATCTCTCCTCCTCCCTCCAATGTGTTTCGTAAAGTCGTAGAATGGATCCTTGGAGGATTTGGATCACTTCTGCTTGCGGCAAGCGTTGTATGCTTCATTGCTTGGTGTGTTTCTTCAAAATATCCCTCGTAAGATCATACTGACAGGCTCATCAAGGAAACCGCTCGGAAATCCCAACCCCAACGCCTCTAATTTGGCGTTAGCGATTGTCCTTCTTTTGGTCTTGATCATACAGGCAGTGTTCAACGCATGGCAAGACTTCTCTACTTCACGTGTCATGGCTTCAATCAAAGGAATGCTGCCTTCTGATGTCCTCGTCCTCCGCGATTTTACCTCTACGATGGTTGCAGCGAAGGAACTCGTACCAGGCGACCTGGTTACAATTAGCACAGGAGAAAAGGTCCCTGCTGACATGAAGCTCATTGAGGTCAGCGCGGACTTGCAGTTTGATCGGAGTATCTTAACTGGCGAAGTAAGAGTCGCGATTTCTCAGTGAAGGTGTTTGACTCACGATATTTCTAGAGCGAACCCGTATCAGGCCGTACCGTCATGACGGATACCAACTTTCTGGAGGTATATTTACAGCATCAAGCACTTGTAGATTTTCACTAATTCAATGCCGACCGACAGACCAAGAACATAGCTTTGCAAGGCACGCACTGTATTAGTGGGTCTGGCATTGGCCTTGTCGTTCAGACAGGCGACAACACAGTGTTGTAGGTGTTTCCCACATTTTCCTTTTCCTAACCTCTTATGCTTACATGACTTGGAACAACGCAGTGGTGTCATAGCAAAACTATCTTCAAACGAACAAACCAGATTGACGACTCTACAACGTGAACTGCTGCGCTTCGTGGCAATTATAGCCATACTAGCGACGACTGTAGCTATCATAATGGTCATCCTCTGGGCAGCTTGGTCAGTCATATTCCTCGTTCAGTCCAAGCTATGGAAAACTGACTACTGCTCAGGCTCCGTAAGGACCATCCGGACTACATAAACGTTTCTACGCTGCTGATCGATGTAGTCTCTGTCATGGGTCAATCATCTCCCGCATACTCATATTTATCCACGTTCACTGAACCTCAATTCTCTAGTTGCATTTATTCCGGAAGGATTACCAGTGGCTGTCACTTTATCACTTGCGAAAGTGGCCAGTACTTTGAGCAAGAAACGCATCCTGTGCAAGTATGTTGAGCCCTGAGCCTATGGCTTTGGATTGTCCTGACATCTTGAACGTTTGCAGGTCTCTTTCAATTGTGGAGACCCTCGGTTCAGTGAATGTCCTATGCTCGGTAAGATTTTTTTAAGCCGCAATTGAGTGAACTTTCAGCTGACAGGCACCCGTAGGACAAGACAGGCACATTGACGCAAAATATCATGCATCTCGAAAACCTTGCCGTCTTCGACACGACTTACGATTCGGATTCATTCCCTGATGTTCTTTCAAAGGCAGAGGCTTCCGCCAAACAGAATCTCGCTCAAATCGCAGCAGTCGGCGCGCTATGCAATGCAGCAAATTTCAAAGAAGACAGAGAAGACACCAGCTCTGTTGGATCAAGTGAAAAGAAGACCGGTCCGAGAGGCATTGCTGGAAATGCTACAGGTCAGACTCCGTTTTGTTCAACTCTGATGCTGTAAGCTTATTGGATACACATCTTATGCAGACGTCGCCATCCTAAGATTTTCAGACACTATTTCTCCCGTCAGTGATACTCGTCAAAGCTGGGTCAATGTTTACAGAAAGAATTTCAACTCCAAGGTATAAGTTCCACTCATTATTTTTCCACATACAAGTGCTGAGGTTTGTTTCATAAGACGAAATATATGCTGCAACTGTCCAGATTGGCTGATACAACGGCTGTAACTGATGGTCCAACTATCGCACCCCTCGCACCATGGGATGAATTCACTCGAGCGTCCTTTTTATTGACAATCAAAGGGGCACCCGATATCCTCTTACCTCACTGCTCTTATGTTTTGGATCCTCAAGGCGGAGCCCCCATACCGCTTACTTCCCGTGAAATCGAACGCATAACTGGCGTACAGGAAAAATGGTCTCGACAAGGGCAGAGAGTCATCCTTCTTGCCCGGCGCGTTGTTCGTGACGAATTCTTAGAAAAGACTGCTGCTGTTCAGTCTGAAGAGTTCGTCAACGTTGTCGATGAATACGTGACGGACCTCATCATTGTCGGCCTTGTTGGTTTAATCGACCCTTTGAAGCCCGACATTAAACATACCGTTAAGTACGTTTTTGTGTGCACATGCACCAGCTCAGAACTGGAATAATTTCATTTAGAGTCTGTCGCGACGCCGGTATCCGCTTCTTCGTCGTCACCGGTAGGTAAAATAATGAACGTTGTGCTCGAGGCTGACGCACAATCCGAACCTACACAGGTGACCACCCTTCGACAGCATTGTCAATTGCAGGGCAGGCAGGAATCATCACAAACACAGCAAACGTTCATCGTGTTTCCGACCTTCATCCATCTCCAGAGAAGGCTTGCGAAGCCTATAACCCAGAAGATGACCAACAACGCCTAAAGAGCATCATAATTACCGGGTCTGACTTGATCGCCCTGAACTCCAAACAGATACACCAACTTTGCCAGTATGAGGAAATCGTGTTCGCACGTACGACACCAGAGCAAAAGTTGCGTATCGTCACTGAATTTAAGAACTACGGCAACGTTGTGGCGGTAACGGGAGATGGAGTGAACGATGCTCCTTCTCTTAAGGCGGCCGACTGCGGAATCGCGATGGGGGAAGGATCTGATGTGGCAAAGGAGGCAGCGGACCTCATTCTGTTGGGCGACTTCTCGTCAATAATTGACGCGATTAAATATGGTAAACGAACTCGCCACTCTTCGAAATACCGTATGCTAATTGTCTTACAGGTCGCCTCGTCTTCGATAATCTCAAGAAGACTGTTTTGTACTTGCTGCCTGCTGGAAGGTAACGTTAGATATGCTCTCGCAAACATTCAATCTCCTTATGCTGTGCCTTTAGTTTCTCGGAGTTGATGCCAATCGTCCTAAACATTGTTATCGGAGTGCCGCAAATGTTAAGCAACATACAGTACGTTGCTTAAATTTTGTCTGCACTGTAACGTCGTTGATGGTCCTTTCGTCTCCTATAGAATGATCATCATCTGTGTTGCGGTTCGTCCCAACTTCCAGATTCGCATCAATGTCCTCTGACGCTGACACCTGCATATTTTGCAGACGGATGTGTTACCAGCTCTCAGCTTATGTATGGAACCACCTGAAGAGGGCCTTCTCCTCAGGAAACCAAGAAACGTTAAGACCGACCGCCTAGCGAATTGGAAGCTTCTTTTACAAGCCTATGGCTTTCTAGGACTTTTAGAGTCTCTATGTGCTCTTTCCATGTAAGATATATCCTTCCCTTCAAGCAGGCCACGAAATAACAATTCTGGGCCCAACAGGTCATTTTGGTACTTGCAGAGACGCGGCGTTCCTTTCTCATCTCTTGCTCTGAGCTTTTCCACGCCCGAGAATCTCACAAACGAACTACTATTCACCGCACAAAGCGTCTATTTCTTCACGCTAGTTCTTATGCAATGGGGGTATGTCGTTTTCCCTGTCTTATCAATGACATTTTCTCATGCTATCTCTACTACCAGAAACCTTCTCGCTACTCGTGGACGAAGGCTCAGTATCGTCCAGCACACACCTTTGCGCAACCTTTATTTGCTGCCAACTGCTATAATGGCCCTCGGCATCGCGTTGTTCTTCTGCTACGTCCCATGGTTGTGAGTTCCACCTCACATCTTCACTTTGGATATAGGTTCGCCTAAGCATTTTCTCCGCAGCCAAAGGGTCTTCCAAATGCGCCCTGTCCCTGCTGAGCACATCTTCATACCCATGACTTTCGGTCTGGCCCTGTTGATGTAAGCATTCGCCCGCTCTTCTTCAAGCCACTCGCGTATTGACGTTGTGTTCCTTTACAGCCTTGACGAGGTCCGCAAATTTCTCGTACGGAAATACCCTAAAGGTGTCCTGGCGAAGATCTCTTGGTAAGGTGCTAGATGTAGTCACAAATTCAAAGTGAATCAGTAGCCTTCCAACAAGAGTATATGTTCGACACAATCCATTGATATAATTTCCTCAGAACAAAGGTATGGATGATATAAAGATAAAAACAAACAACTAGAAATAATATGTATGTAAATAATCTGCACGAGTAAAAGAGTCAAAGGAAAGGAACGGCGTGAAAAGAAAAAAAACAATATACTGTTCTTCTCTTCTTCAAGTGCAGAGACTAAGAGACAACCAGGGACGGACAGAGAAGAATTTGAACGAAGGTTGGTTGGACTGCCGAACTGATTATACTAAGTGTAAAGCCAACGGATCGATGGTATGATGGGAAGGAGGGGCAAGGGATAGGTCCAAAGGCGTGGGTGAATGGTAGGTGGTTTGAGACAATACTGGCTTGGGGGACAATGTCGCTGGACATGATAACGTATAGCCGCGAGGCGGCAAGGGTGCTTTGCAGAGCGGTAGTAACAGGAATTTACTGCTCAGTATTTGAAGGCGTACTCTCTTCAGTGACCGTAGCCGACTGCACCTCTTCTTCTAGTTTAACAATTTCGGCTGCAGCTTCATCCATACCTGAAGCTGACACCTCTTTACGTGGTGTCGTATCAGATTCTTGGTTTGAAGAGGGAGAAATAGGTGAGGTTTCCGCAGCCACCACCTCTTCTACTCCCGTGGGACCTGGCCAGTCCTCGACTCCAGGTTGGGCAACGCCAGCTTCAGACTCGTCAACCGCAGCCTTCTCCTCCGTCCTGTAAATTTCCGAGTCCTGAGAAGGTTCCACCACAGCAGAAACTGGATCAAGAGACGCAGGAGAAGGCGACAACGAAGCCGAATAATCCTCAAACTCGTATCCCTTATAATTCACATTTCCCAAGTTCGAGATCGAAGGGAACGTGAACTCGGTCAACTGCTCAACTTCCGCACTTCCCTCCTCCTCCTCCTGATCCACTTCCACCTCCTCTTTCCTCTCGCCGTTATCAGACGAATCCTTCGCCTTCGACTCGACAGGCTCCATGCTCAGCTGCCCCCTCCTCGAAGACGACGACGACGAGTGCATCCTGATACTTCCAGGTCGCTTGAGTATCGCGTCCACCAAAACCTCATTAATCCCCGAGTCATCTTCATCATCACCATTAACCATTGCCTCGCCCACCGTTCCAGTGATGCCTTCAATCATCGCACTCTCCTCCACTGTCCCTCCGGCGATCCAACCATCGCCGATATCTTCCCACGACTTCCGGCCTAGGGCCCGGTCATTCAGCACGCTCTGCCCTTTTGATCTCGACGATCGCTTGCCGTTAAGACCTAGACTAGACGAGCCAGTCAAGTCTGGAGAAAGAGATCCGGCACTCGAGGTACCCGCTGCACTAGGTGGACCACTACCCGGACGACTTCCAGCCGACGAGGAGGACGCTTGAGCATGCTGCTGCTGCTGCATCTGCGCCTGAGCCGCCGCAAACGCCGGATAATGATGCTGCTGGTGTGGGGACACCATTGACGGAGGAACACCGCCAGTGGGGAAGATCGACGAGAATATGCTGGCTTGGTGAGGAGAAGGCAGTGCCGAGTTTTGCTGGGACTGCTGTTGTTGTTGTTGCTGATGATGATGGTGAAGCTGCTGCTGCTGTTGCTGCATCATGTGCATCTGCTGCAGCATCAATGGATGTGGCGGTGGATGGGGCATTTGATAAGGAAAGAAGGAAGAGGGACTGCCAGGATGCATACCCATCCCACCAGGAGAAAACATCCCTGTGACTGGCGAAAGTACGCCTGGAGATGAGATCGGGCCATTCATCTGCAGGGATACCATTTGATGCAGGGGTAAGGGAGGAAGAGAATGAGGTAACGCGGGGGTTGACGTCTGCGATTGCGTCTGGGATGTCTGTGCAACATTTGGAGGTGTCGATGAACTCGGCGAGGACGAAGAAGAAGCTGGGGCTGGGTGTGGAGTTCCAGGGACAGAAGAAGACCCTGAGGTGCCTGTAAATCCATTCGGGGCAGAAGAAGTCGACGACCCTGCATTGACAGAATTCGTCGTTCCGTTATTGCCGCTACCCTGCTGTTGCTGGAACTGAGCGTTCAGATGAGGCGCTGCGTTGTTGTAAAAAGCAGCATAGGCTTGAAGTTGATGCATCAAATGTTGTATATGCGCCTTGAGCTGTACACAGCAAAAAGAAGCAAGTCAGCAAACCGCACAGAAATGGAAAGATTTTCGGAACAAATAACTGAATAGAAGGCGAACAAGCGATTACGGTACGACACAAAGAGGAAAAAAAGTTGCCACAAAAGGTTAGAATCGGAAGACATACCTCATTTTCTCCCCTTCTCCAGTTGGCATTTTCCCACCGTAGCATATCCAGCTCCTTTATATATTTCTCTGTCTCAGCCTTATTCTTCTCCTCCCTTAACCGAGCAGCTTCCAAAGCACCTCTCAGAGATGCCAGCTGCGTCTGCGTCGACAATGCAGGCATGTTACTATTGCTGCTGCTGCCTGACATTGTAGAATTATTAAGATTATTACTATGATTACCGTGGGTGGATGTCGCATTGAGGGATGATGTGGAAGATGAAGGCGGAGGCGTGCTCGTACTACTGCTACGAGATGGTGTACCGGGCCTCCGTGGTGTAGGTGCACGTCGTGCAGGAGTAGGCCGGCTGGACCCTGCGAATGGATGAATGGATAGCGTCAATAACACGCTCATCGGAAAAATAAATTAGAAGGCAATACCTAATGCGCCGAAACCATTCGCAGTGGGTGTCGCGATTGGATTGAGAGTGGGGAAGACTAAAGCTTCCTCTTCCTCTCGTTCCTCATGCGCCTCAGTTCCTGCATCGGAACCCAGTCCAGAGGATGAGTTGGCGCCAACTTTACTTGCAGAAGCACCAGAGACAGACGAGGTCGTGGCCGAACTTGAAGTGAGATTACCGGCGACCAATGCAGCAAAGCTCGATTTTGTAGCCGAGTACAACGACGAAGGATGTGAAATCGATGATGACATGGGGCTTCCTACAACTGAAGAAAGAGGGGCTTCAGATCGGGAGGACTTCTTCTTTAAAGACTTGTCGTTTCCCTTCTCTTTGCTAGCTTCAACAGTTGATGACGAGCCAACACCGTCCCAGTCCCAAGGATCTGGTACAGGGGTTAGTAATGCCGACTTCCCTTTGCTCGCGTTTCCGGACGCTTGGGCTTTCTGAGCCTTGCGAGTAGTTGAGTTTCCAGTGTTTGTCGACGTGGAGGTAAACGACGAGGACATAGATGAAGGTAACGCAGAACTCGAACTCGCTTTGTCCTTTCCGGTATTGGACAGTGCAGTGATCATTTCGACATCATCGTTATCAACCTTCTTCATACCTGCTTGTGACTGCTCCACAGAATAAGGAGACGACGAAAGAGCAGGTGACGTTGCAGGTGAACTCAAAACGAGGCTTGAAGCTAAACTTGCAGGTCCGGTAGCTGTTGTTGTCGCGGTTGAAGAGGTTTCGACTGTTGATGCACTGAATAAAGGTTCGTATGAGTCTTTCACATGTACAAAATTTATCAATCAGGAACGTACTCGAAGGGGATGTCCACGTTGATAGAGGAATGGCCATAAGCGTTATCCGCGTCTTCATCCGCCCTAGCCCGTGTTCGACGATGGTGTGACTGCTTTACGCCGCCAGCAGTAGAATCGGCTTCACTGTGTGTATCCGCATCAGCCAAGCCCGTTTGATGTACTTGTGACTTTCCAGTCAAGCGATCTGGCCGTTCTAGGTCTGCGGCACGAATATTGCTCACATCAGGATTATCAATCTCGTCATGTCCCGTAACGCGTCGGGATGAGGTGGTCGCAGCAGGTGACGGTGAGCGCGGTCTGCGGTGAGGGTGATCATCGAGTACTGTTGAAGATGAGGAAGGTGTATTAATGGGTCTTTGATTACGAGGGTTCGAGGAATGGGTGTCGGCGTCGCTGTGTGATTGACTTGAGTTATGGGTTGCACTGCGGGAAAGGTTGGGATTTTTTGAAGACGACGGGCCGTCAGAGGATTGCTGGGGGTATTGTTTCTGTGAAACTTCGGAAGTGGACGCTACACGAGCATGTCGCGACACCGAAGTGTCACCATGCGACAAGATCCCAGCGCCAGTTGCCGCTCCCTTGCCGGTGATGTCAATCGACCCCTCTCGAAGAGCGCGCTTGCCTTTGCTACGAGAAAGGGTTTGTTGAGAGTCCGGGAAGTGCGAATTCGATGAAGAAGCTTGTGATGCGTCATCCGCATGTTCTTCGCCATCCTCAGCATTGCCGCTTTCTGAGACCGTGGCTTTCGACTTGACCGAAGTAAGAGGGGCAGCGGCGGGGTCCTTGGTAGCGGAACCACTCGTATTTGGCACCAGTGCCTTCAACTTTTTACCGCCTTTCTGCATCTCTTTCAGAGGATCCTTCCCTCGTTTCCTCCGCTCTTTCCTGCGTGCACTCTTGGATTGACCGGAGGACTCCCCTTCGTTGTTTGACTTGGCAGGCAATACCGATGCAGACGGTCCGTTGTTCGACTCTGCTCCATCCGAGGGTTCTTCCCCTTCACCATCCGCATGCCGCACTTCCCTCTTCCCCTTCTGTGCATCTTTCGACGAGGTGGCTTGTTCGTCGGCCTTTTGGGAGGTCGTGGAGAAGAAGGGGGGCATCGTGGAAGATGAATACATGGACCTACTCCGGTATACCATGGCCGACCCCGCAAGGAAGATGGCGGTCAAAGTGGCGGCAATTAGCAACTTGTTGCCATTATTTCCAACAGTTACATTGTTCGATGCGTCACCGAGGCCTGGAATGTGTAGCGCGTCGTGCTCGCCGTCCTGCATGAATCTTTTTCCTTCGGTTATTCTGGTGATATATTCTCTCTAGTGATTCTGCGAGGGGAGCTATTCGCAGTGGACCAAAGGAAAATAAGAATAAAAAGAGGAAAAAGGGAGGTAGGGAGGTTTAGTTCGGTCGACGAACGGTGGGCGAAAGAGACAAGAAATGAGAAAAGAGACGGGATTGTTCCAATTTGGTATTCACAGGTTCGGACTCCGCTAGTCTAAATATGGAAGTGCCCTGTGCCTGGGACTATAACGACCGGCAATATCTTTCCGTCTCACACACCACTCTAATGGCTACAAGGATCGCTCTCTTCCTCTGCGGAAACCTCTCTGGTGAAGCCTACGCGCAAAACGGCGACTACACCTCGATATACGGCAGATATCTACAAGCCACAGTGCCAGAATCCATACAGTACACTCTCGATACCTACGATGTTGCCCATGAGATGGCATATCCGAGTGAAGATCAGGAGGATTCCTACAATTGTATCATGCTGACCGGCTCCGGTACTGTCCAGTCTCCTCCAGCGGCCCACCCGCCTTCTGACGCCGCCTCACAGCTGCTTCCGCGTACGAGAACATCGAATGGATAAACAAGCTTGTCGACTACCTTGCACGCATCGCAGCCACCAAACCGCACATCAAGCTTATCGGCATGTTGGCCATCTACCCTGTTTAGACTCATCTCTGACGTCACCCCTACCCTAGGGATCTGTTTTGGTCATCAAATCATTGCCCGCGCTCTGGGCGGCGAGTGTGTGCCGAATGGTGGAAAGTGGGAGGTTGGGCCTACTACCATCCAGCTGACGGATTTAGGCAAGCAGCTGTTCCATGCCGATACCCTGGTACGTGCCACCGTTTCCCCTTGGTAAAATCATACGACATGGTCACACTTTTTATCTTTAAAATATCTTTCTAAAAATATGTTCTCTATTTATGGTCTGACCTTTCTATCTTCGTAGACGGTGCAAGAGATGCACAGAGACCACGTACCAACCGTGCCGCCAAAGTTCCAACTTCTTGCGTCGACTTCCCTATCCCCAAACCAAGGCATGGTTCGCTATTCCGAGACTTCTCCCTCAGCCATCCAGATCGCGACAGTACAAGGCCATCCAGAATTTACGGAACCCATCGTCACATCTATTATAAACCAACGCGCCGCCTCCGGTGTCATTGACGCCGAGGCTCTGCAAATTGCCGAAGAGAGTCGATTCGTAAATACTCAGGATGATGCGGTTAATAAGTTCGGCAAGTTCTTCTGGGATATCATACTCGGGAAATTATAGTTGTGGAGGTAAAGGCACTCCTGTATCCCATGTCTCCTGTCATAAGACCAGATTTACCACATTGTTATCAACACCCGCACAACCTACTGGAGATTTAATTTGTACTATATATTTTAGAATTTTATCAATCATGGCTTGACATCCGTCGAGCAGCGTGACTACTGCGCATCCAAATGAATCTTAACGCAAAGTGGCAGCAGGTCCAATCGTACGCATACAACGAGGCGTTCGTCCTCTACTGACAGGTCAGCACGGGTGCAGTCTTTCCTTTACTGCTATGTTTATTATCATCGTGCGCGTGTGATGATTCGAGAGTGTAGTCTCCATTCAAACGTATGTGAGCATTCCCATACTCCGACCTGGGTCAATAGGACGCTGTATTCTACGGCACCTAATTGCTGGGTATAGAAAACAGTGCGCTATCTGCAATATCTCCAAATCTATTTCCAAAGGCTGACCAAATTGCCACGCTTGTGAGGTCAATTGATAACGCAATGCCTTTTAAAGAGATTTGAGTTGGAATAGAGTAATAGCCTATCCGGCACGCGAGGTTTACCCGTCGATATGCATCGTTACCTTCAGGCGACCTTTTGGTGCAGTGTAAATGCGTTATGCTGGTATACGGTATTCGTGAGCAGAATTGGGTAGTAGCCTTTGAGCAGTCTCCTAACCATAAGCCTATTAGCCTAATTGGTGTTCAAACCTTTTTACGATTCCGCCGGTGGGTCGTGGGTCGCGACAAGTAGCTCTAGAAATACGCAACGTCGCGGATGCGATGTGCGCATTTTTATACCACCCTGGTACTTACACGCTGAAGTTGTACCTAACGCCACACGGTTGAGTTATGTTCTATAAATAGAAACATATTCGTCGAGGTCTGAAACTCGACTAGTAAGCGATTATAAAGGTTAAAAAATGGGAATTCTGTATATCTGCGAAGAGCTGGTGCAAATACAACCTCTAAGAAAAATCAGAATAACCATGCAATCCAACTTGAAGTATGAGATTCAAGTGAGATTCAAACCAATTTTTATGACCCTATGGCCCTATAGTGAATCATGACGGTTGCTTCCCAAGTCTGCGTGCTTTTATGGTCTCTCAAAAAAAATTGCAACGGGCTGCGGGCTTTTTCTTTCAAGCGCTTCAGGCTGCAGGGCTCTACTTACAGGGTACCAAGGGGCAATAGGGGCCTGTCCCTAGTCACATGACGCATAATTATGTCATCATTTGCCATGTGGTGTGGCCGAATGGCCGGCGCTCTGAGCTCTCTGTAACTGTCCTTAACTTGTCCTCGTCTTTCATACTCGTCTTTCTCCTAACTAATCCTCGTCCATCTCTCGTTTATCTTCTATATCTGAGACGCACGCAGATATGGGAGAAGTTGTCAACGTCCTTGTTGCATTTGCGGTCATTGTGTTCTTGTTTCGATGGGTTACGTCGAGTGCGTGCTAGCTTTCTTTGGATTTTTGGATTTCATTGGCTGGGTGTTGAGTGGAGATCAAGTTGTAGCATTTGTCTGGCGAAGATGGATGTTATAACCTGGCCCTTCTATGTTGACCTTTTGTTTGCATGCTGTGCGAAGTCCAGAGGAGGGATATGCTAACATCGACGTTTTAAAATAGGTAGCAGTGAATCACCGGAGCAGAGGACAGTGGTGAATGCCCTCGGATTCAGGCCAAAGAACGTGACGCAAGATATGGTACGTCTTATAACCTACCCTACACCTTCAACGTCTTCCTTCTAGTAGCGCCTCACTGACGAGCTATCCGCGAACAGGTCGACACGATATCCAACATGTTCCCTGATATACCTGCGTGAGCAACCGCCCCTTTCTCGTCTCCTCAAGAAGACTTGCTTGTACTCACGGCGCAACCTCTCCTTCGTAGCGATAATATCCGATACGACCTTCTACGAACAGGAAGCGTATCAGCAACGACGAACAAACTCTTAGAACGCGGTTTCTTGGATGCCGTACGTCCTGGTCTCCTTAGCATCACAAGTACCAAACCGCCGGAGTATACTGACTCTCCCTATGCCTGAATTTGCATCCTCGATCTACTAGCCACCTCCCGCATACCACACCCTATATCCTCCATCCACAACCGCCAACACCAACAACAACAACGCTGCCGCCGGCGCACGAGCTACTACCACTGCGGCGGCGGCGGCTGCAGCAGCCGCACAGAAGAAAAAGGAGACTCTGATCCAGAGATACGGGCTCGAAGAGCGTCTGCAGACGGCAGAGGAGATCAAGCTGGAAGAGGTCGGCGGGAAGGCCGTGTGGGAGGACAGTGCGGAGAAGAGGGAGGCGAGTCTGCGAGAGCGCAAGGCGCGCATGGTGTTGGCTGCGAGACAGTACGTGATGTCCCTTATCTTTCTTTATTGTCTACTTTGCTCTTCGGTTCCGTTAGCTTGTGGTTGCCTTTATGTTACCTTTATGTTATTCAAGTTAAGAAAGAGGCTCATCAGTTTTCTTTGGTTATGACAGGAGACTTCTGGCTCAAGAAGCAAAACGGAAGGAAGCTGGCCAGTCATCGTCATCTTGATGTTGAGGGCGAGCGTTTCATCCTTTGATACATGCATTTGATTCCGTTTTGGAATATACATGTATTTGTAGTCGCAAGATATTTTATTTTATTCCCCAGCTCAGACGGTTCAGAGAACAATCTCCGATTTTCTTCGGCCGTAGCAGTGCGGACCTGGCCTCTTAAGCACTCTATCGAGTGACATACTCAGGACGAGTAGTTGCCCGGAAGGCGATGCTGGATGGACGTTCAACCGCTGGACTGGAGATTGTTAGATAACGCAGAATTGCGCTGGGAGGAAGTTTGAAGCACGGCGACACGCCTGCGGAAGAATATGAAAGTTGAAACAACGACACTACTTCATCCAGGACTTTCAAGAGTCGAAACTTGCCCAAGACGTTCAAGATTAACATGCCCGTGTATTCGAAAACAAGAAGCACAGTAAACTAATACAAGAACAGAGCGGATGATACATGGTGGTATGAGAGATGAAGAGATCCGGAAGTCAAGACTCGAGAGTGGTCCTAATCTAACTTGTTAGTTGAAAGGGAGAAAAGAAAAAAGATAAAGCACTCACAAGCCTCGACAGGCGGTCCACAAGCGCAGGGTAAAAGCGACGAGGCATCCGTTGTATTGGCTGCAGAATAGTAAATACTAATCTTCAAAAGAGGTTAGAAGAAGAATATAAAGAATAGGGAGCTGGACTTACCCATACATGACCGGTGTAACTTTGTTTAGAACTTAGTGCTCAATCTATTTGTTGTTTAAAAGAGGGCTGGTTTGCCAGGGAACAACATGGGGGTATGGTTAGTGTCGCACAATATTGCTAGTTCGGTAGCTGCTCTCTGGTAATAGGGACGTATGACAGGACGATTCCTGCGCGTCGAAAGGGGAAGATGAGTGAGGGATGACGAGGCACTTATAGTTGGGGTGCATCTTGACCCTCGCGAATTTCTGGAGGACGTTTACGTGGGACTGAATGGCACGGGTGCGGTAAGGGCGCGGAGGTCTTGCCCGTGGTAATTACCCATGGGTTGGGCTACAATGGATGTAGTCTCAGTAAGAAATAAATACTAAAGGAGGATGTGAAAGAATCGTACCGTACCCATCTCAGCCTTCAGGTGCTGCCAGACGAGTCCGTCCGACTCTTCGGACTCCCCGTCAAGGAACATATGTTTGACATATGTCGTCTACTTCACCATGGCCCTGGCCCTGATCTTCTGAACTTGCCTCTCTGTTTTGAGCGCGGAACAGAATATCGTATCGGCTTGCTGTTATGTCCAAGAAATATTTGGATATCATTAATTTCTAGGAATAGAAAGAAGAAACGCAGTGCGTACGTGAAATACATACTATTGAGGAGAGAGATGGAAGGCACACTGGCAGCGGGCAGCTTTCTGCAAAACCAAGTCCTGGGATTTGATAGTAGGCATGATAAGTAAGAGAGAATTAACGGCCGCGACCAGATTGCATACCTGCATCCACACTCGCAAGTGTCAAAGTCTGGAAAAAGGACAGTGCCTATGGGTGTGATTCAAAAGAGTATTGGATTGAATAGAACGTACATTGGACTCGAGAATTTCTTCGAATCTCTTCGTGAGCTTCAACGTTGGCGGTTGAGGTTGCGCCCTTCATGCTGCTTGAGAGTTTCTTGCTTCCTCTGAGGGTCTCCTCCTCGCCGTGTGTATTGACCGGAGGTTTCGCTTCACACGTAACTTCTCTGATGCCTTATTGTGCGTCAATGAGCGCGGCAGTGATAACGACAGTGGGGATTCGCTCTGGGAATGGTCTCACCTTGTCGGGGTGCTGTTGGGTCGGCCTCGACAATGTCCATGTCGTCGATAAAGGTTCTCTCTAGCCATGCCCGTGCGTGATGTGCATGAGACAATCTTCTTCGAGTTTCAAGGACTACGAATTACGCGTCAGATGCAAGAACAGGACCAAACGCATCAAACGCTATAAAAACACGCACATGACGTTTCGACGACCTCGCTCAATACGCTCAATACGGAACGAGTCCAATGAGAATCGCACGGGAGCTCGTGGCGCGCTGGCCTGATCATCAAGCTTGGTCGTGTTGGCGCGTTTACGTTTCGTTGGGCGAGCCAAGATGTTGTGGTTCGATGAGCCAGTGGGCATTTCGGATGATAATAGAGAGGTGCAATGCGCTATAAAGTTGAAAACGGGAAAGATATGTTCAAGACAAGGGGAGGAAGGAAGAGAGAAGGTGTTCTCATAGTGGGCCCGGGCAAAGGCGAACCAGATCGAGGGCAATATTTCCACACAATCTGTAGGTATGCGTATGTTCATATACGCGATTTTCGATTGCGTTCTAGCAGGTTCTGGTGTAATGGTGGGCAGAGCCAAACGATCGACCGGCGCTGGATATTCCAACGCCGACGTTCCCATTGGAGCTGTGTAGGCGCACATGCCACATGATAGTAGAATTATACTCGAGAGGTATTCGAGGGAAGAGCGCCCTGGGAGTATCATAAGCATAGAATTTATCAAGTCAGAGGAAAGGGTGGAAGCGTAAAACAAGCTTAGATAAATGTTGAACAGTTTGTAGACGAGGTGTCGTTATTGGCATATGGGTTACAGAACAAAACCAATATGTAGCCTGTGTGGCAATGATTTCGCTAGTATTTGCCTAGTAGACTTGCTCTACTCCATCCCGATGTTCAGTGTTCAATGAAGGCTTCAAGAGAACGTCGCATATGGTGGGAGTATGTCACCCACTTGTGCGGCTTATACGTTCCAGCTAGGTGGTGTATCAATTTAGAGGACCTGAACGCGATGGGCAAATGGGTTGCACGGTGCACCGTTACACGTATGAGTGGTGGTAGTCAGAAGCGAAGTAATTTTTGCCGGTTTGTCAGGTGTATGTTTGTTTGGCCCTCTACCATCACCAAGTCTCAAAGCATTGTATTATGGCTTGCACTCTACCCTGATGTTTCATTTGTCTTTGCTGCAACTTGCAAAATCTTCCGTAGTCTCATACTACTTCTCAGGTGTAGAGCAAGAAATCCTCAGCACCGCCATTTATACAGGTTCAGAAATCACAACCCTTGCCTTGGGAGTCAGCCTTGCATTTCCAGTTCACAATATTCTGTAACCTTCCGCGTAGCGAGAGACTTGCCTTTCCACAAGACGTCGATCTCTCGAACCAATCCCAAACATATGATGTGTTTTTGCTTCACCTGACTGGCCGAATGATGCAGGTTTTTGAACGGAAACAGTCAGGTTGGAATCCATCAATTCAATTTCTGCGAATCTTCTGGCCTGCTTGCTTTTATAACTAGTACCACTCGGCGCCGAACGACATAACTATTGCTGTAGTCTCTCGTAGACAGACCATGATATATGTGACTAGATCACGATATATAGACTATTGCTGGCACAACGAGGGATTTTGATCAAGCTAATGTTCCAAAGAAAGGCTTGCGATCGAGGGAGGATTCATGACCACATCCAAGCAATCGGATTGCCCGCCCAATCTTTGCCTTCAATTATTTGGTAGCTTGACTCTCTTCCCTGTACAATTCCGTTCGACGACTTACAGCCATGAACACCGCCAATGCTCCCCGCAAATTTGCCTTCAAGAATATTTTACCCCGCCCATTTAGGCGGGATACTAGCGACAAGGAAGGCGCTCTGGACTGTACGGTCTCCGAGCGTGCCTCTGCACACACTTTAGTGAACGAGAGACAACCTCCGAATGCAAGTAATGAAGAGAAAGCTTCTCATCCTGGTGAGTATTAACCCGCCTGTGTTTAATATGCAAGAAGACTTATCTGACATCATTGAATAACGACAGTAGTGAAGATTGTGCAGAAGACTATACCTTGTATCTCGCGTAAGGCGGTGAAAACCCATTTCGAAGAAGAAGAAGAAGATTCGAAAGGCGGCATGGATTTTATGGACCCCGCCTTGAACATTGAGCCCGCCCCTTCAGTTCGCCCAGAAGGCATTGTGACTATTTCGCCCATGATCTCACCAATCCTTGTTCAGGGAGTGCTTGTACCGTCACCTACATTGGTTCATCTCCATGATTCAGATTTCCCCTTCTCCACTGGCACAGAAGACCCTGTGCAATCTGTACAGAATCATACTCATTCAGGTTTGCGCGTCTCCTGTGCTGAGCTTGCATCCTTAACTGGCGCAAACAACGCCAATATTGGCGGGACTAGATTGCCCGCAATCACGGGGCATGACTGTGCAGAATCCATCTCAGACTATGGAACAGGCACTACAGCCTCGGACTACTGGCCTGGGGCAAAAAGCAACATGCTTGACGTCAGTAATATCCCGGAGATTCTGGTGGACGATACAACGAGCTTTGAGTTGGGAGACGGCTACTCTGAGGGTGCCGCGGACGCCAGTCCACCCGTGCTGGAAAGTCATCCGCCACAATCTCAGGATTCGGGAAACACCATTAAGCTTAGTCCTCGCGCGTATGAGCGGCATGCGCGTCGCTACTTTAGGTTCAAAAACATCATCAACAAAATGCCTGAGCTGGACAATTCCTTGGCATACCCTTCTCCCTCGTCATCCCCGCTCCCCAGCTTGAGCATGTCTCCCGTTGCATCCACACCCGGTCTCTCGACGCCTCTGATTACAGGCTCTGGTCGGAACTGGGAGAACATGCGCGATAGCTTAGACATTTATTTCGGTGAATCTGAATCCGTGGACGACGATTTCGCAGGCCATCGCAGCCATGTCAAGGACTACAGCCGCCGTTACGGAATCTATCACAAAGAAGAATCAGTTGGCGATTTCCTCCAGCGTCGCTGATGTTTGGCTCCTTATTGTCAATAATCCTTCAGCTCTTTAGCTTTTACCTTTCCATGTGACCACTTGTCTACTTTCGTGTATGTCTCGTCGTTCTGTTCTTGTCCATCGATTTGTTTCCTTTATTACATCCATTGCTACTGTACAAAAAATTCCTGTCGTATACCCCCTTTATATAGAGTAATTGTATTTCATTAAGAGAACTATAAAAAGATCATGGTAACCTCTTGAGCTTTCTGGCTTAACGTCCTTCTACTTTTTAACAACTCAGATCGCGTCGGTGGCGTGTGAATTATGAATGCGTCGCGTCAATTGCCGGTCCGTCTTAAATTTTGTGTGGCTGTGCTGCTCATACTCTCCTCTCCTTCTCGAATCTCCAGTGTCCACCACCATTTTTGCTCAACAAAAAGCGGAAAATAATGTCCTTCGAGCCGGGATCGAACCAGCGGCCTTGGGATTCCAACCCTTTATCAAATTACAGTCCCACGCTCTTCCAGCTGAGCTATCGAAGGCTTGGTGGTTTGGAGGTCGCTAGGCATGAGCAGATACGGCGACCGGGCAAGGGCAGCGTCAACTGGACAAAAGATTCGAATTTCGCCCTTAACTTCCACTTCCTGAGCCGCTCAAGTTATGTGTTGTTGATTCGTGATTCCAAAACTATCTATCTCACAATTTTGGTACGAGCAAAGTTTTAAGTCGGGACCAGGCATCGGCCGACGTGCCCGACTCGCCGAGTCAGTACGCGTATGCGCATCATCCATACCCACGAGTCACGATAGTCGTCCTACAGTCCACAGATCCATTTCAAAAAGTCGGCCACGAAGTAACTGCGAAGCTGGCAATGGTGCAAAACTCACACACAGCAAGGTTCAGTCGCAAGTTCGGCATCCTGATTGATAATTCTACCTGGAGAACACCTCAGGCCTATGTACTTACCAAGTTTCCGGATACACGGATAGTACTTATTCAATATTCAACTCCGATCGCAGCTTTGTACACCCCGGAAGGATGAATTTTGAGGTGTAAAGCACGCGCCGAGCTAGGTATCGACGACGCGTGTATGCATCAACGTCCAAGCTCCAAGGATCATGCCCGAGCATGACATGGTGTTATAAGTAGATCCTAGTAAGTTTTGAATCTTTGATAGCAAATGGTGCTAAAACGAATAGTATCAATCGAATGGTCAATCCATGACGTGCCTGTAATGCGTATGAAGGCAACAGGGGCTGTGCCGGTGGACCACGCAAGACGCCCCGAATCTATGACTGATTTACGGAGGAAAATAAAGGACAAAACTTGAACGAATCCACTTGCTGACATGCATGTAGACTTTTCGACTATATAAGAGCTTTTCGTTCGACCTCGATAGTGCTCTGTTCTATAACGTACGACCGACGACCGACACCAATTTCCAACACTTTATTACTCTGCTAATACACACCTACCTCCTAATGGGCTCGACAGTGTCAGTAATGAAGGAGGGCTTGCCTCCAAAATCCACCTATTCAGTTAACGATATTCCGGACTTGACAGGGAAGGTTATGATTGTCACTGGAGCCAACACAGGTACGTCCGTCTTTACGCCAGCTGTAAAGGCATTTCTTGAATGAGGACTTCGGCCATATCACTAGGTGTTGGAAAGGAAACAGCAAAGGCTCTTTTGTCATATAACGCAAAAGTATACATTGCTGCTCGAAGTCAGGAGAAGGCAGAAGCAGCTATTAAGGACCTGAAGGAAGAGACAGGAAAAGAGGGGATATTCCTGAAACTTGACCTCTCGGACTTGCGATCGGTGAAAACTTCGGCAGAGGAGTTTCTAAGGTGCGACCAATCTTCAGCCAAACTGTTACTTGGTGACTGATAAGGCGAACCACCAGCAAAGAGACGGAGCTCCATGTTCTGTTCAACAACGCGTATGGTTTCATTTCTTTTGTGTAAATCGAGGAAACAAAACTTACGTGCTGGTTAACACCTACAGAGGCGTCATGGCGCCACCTATTGAGCAGCTAACTGCCCAGGGGTACGATCTGCAGTTCGGGACGAACGTCCTAGGTTCGTGATGCACCATATGCCTTCTTCACGTGCTTTACTGAATCGACTGAAACAGGACATTTCTACTTCACGAAGCTACTGCTCCCCGCTCTTCTTGCTGGGGCAAAAGCTAGCCCTGATGGCAAGGCCCGCGTGGTCAACACGTCTTCGTCAGGCAGTCATCTCGTCAACAATCTCAAGTTCAACACGTTTAAGGATACCCCAGCGAGAAAGAGGTTCGGGACCTACAACCTATATTCACAGAGTAAATTTGTGGGTTAAAATTACTATTCTCACTGCTGTAATAGCCCCTCAATGGCTGAAACTTTGCAACAGGGAAACGTACTCTTCTCTAACGAGTTAGCTCGCAGATATAACGACCAAGGGATCGTATCGACGTCCTTGAATCCAGGCAATCTTCAGTCAGACCTTCAACGACATCTATCTCCAATCTTGATGTTCTTCGTCGTATGTCCTAAACCTTCCCCCTCCTATCGATAGGATCCCGTTTTCTCATGTTCACCTTGTCAGGGTCTTCTTCTGTATCCAGTTGAATATGGTGCATTGACACAGCTCTGGTCTGGCACATCACCAGAAGGTACTGAGCTCAACGGCAAGGTATGTGCAATACCCAGCTCGTTCCATATGAGTAGGGTGTGTCCTAACGTTCATGAATCAGTACTTGATCCCATGGGCGAGGATCGGTAAACCTAACCCCGCCACTAACGACGAAAAACTTGCTCGGGATCTTTGGACTTGGATGGAGGAGCAAGTTGAGAATCTCTGAATCGAATAATGCTCCGCTCGCTGTGCAAAGTACTTACCTGCGCCATCCATGTGTACGCCCACAGCTCCCTGGGAAACAACTTCAGAGTCGGTAAATATTGTATACCCTTGCCAAATATCTTTAAATTGTTAGCTCGGCATAATTTTTGCTCCCTATTATCATTTCTTTGTTTTTATTCGTGCATAAATGCTAGTTGTCTCTCATGGATCTTGAGTTGGACAAGAAGGGAAACGAGGGTGTGTTTGATATCACTTCGACCTAAATGACCATGACCTATTTTTAACTCAGTAAGTAAGGAGGCGAATAACGACTGCAGGGTTTAAGCCTATCTGGGCTCGTTGCATTGAGATAGGTTCTTGTAAAAATGAATATGATGGGTAAAGTTTTATTGTCTTCAATGGAGTGTTTGAGCTATCCTTAGAGAGTGAACCAAGTCCTACGGCTCTCAGCGCTCACCAGCTACTACGACGAGTACGTCTTCATATGATATCAAGACCAGCGTCTTCGACACTGTACGTAAAATCCCTCTGGGGGAATTGGTTAAACTCTCTCGCCGATTTGATCAGACTTCTGCCTTCAAATTCTAAGAAGTCTAGCATCACTTGGCTCGACAAAATAGATTAGCGCGCATATGCTTTAGTCCGTCTCATAAATTCCGACTTAGGTTGGTTCACAATTCATGAATGCCTCGAGCGCATGAGCTGAGAACGAGTTCGCTTCCACTAAACAGCGAGCATATAAGAACCAAGACATATTCAGGAAAGTTGACGATTGTTTCCGACCTCGCGGCACTCGTCGAAGCAATCCACTTCCAGTTCCCGTCCAACACAATGTTTTCATCCAGAATCGCCCTTCTTGTTGCCGCGTCCTTGGCTTCCTTTGCTGTCGCTGCTCCTTACGAGATGGGAGACATCGTTAATTCCTGCAACACCGGTGCAGTTCAGTGCTGTACGTTTCCCTTCATTTCTTAGGAACAGTTGACGTTACTAACTCTCGTCTCCATCCCACGACAGGCAACCAGATCTTTGAGTCTGGAAGCGAGCAGTCCAACTTCCTGCACGGTATCCTCGGTGCTACGATTGGCGCTATCACTGCTCAAGCGGGGCTTGCCTGCGTTCCTATCACCGGCATTGGTATTGGAAGCGGCGCACAATGCAGTAGCCAACCTGTCTGCTGCAGTGACAACCACATGAGTGAGCAAACTCAACTTCGCGTTTTATTAAATGCAATAGATGCTGAATACCTTTGCTAGATGGCTTGATCGTCATTGGATGCAACCCCATTAATATTAACCTATAGGAGGGTCATGCCTTTCTTGTCCGCGTCTTTCTTAATTACCTCATTGCTTCAAACGTGTCGTTATTACACGTAGTATTACTGTACCTTGTTATACGTGACCCAATAGTGCATATCACACTTTACGTCAATCCTGGCGTACCTCGAATAGTATTTTTCAGCTTGAAATAGCTTGAAATCCGACCATGCAATGACGCCGCGTGAAGATAGCAAAGGAGTAAGCTTTTAAGCGCCGGTGACTAATAGGATGCAGTCAGGTCCATGCGAATACATAACATAAAAGTAGGTAGTCAGGTTCCCTGAAATTTTACCCACATCCATTTTGAAACTTTTAGTGGAGACACCGTTACAGAATTTAATTTGTAAGAAACGAAACACCAATCCACTAAGAGTAATCACGCAAATGCTACTACAAGGGCTACAACTAATGCCATGATGGAGCTAGCTATAAAATTTCCCTTTGGAATTGCGGCCGAGCTTACAGAGGTAATTGTTGCAGCTGGCAAAAGTGATCCAGTCCAGGAAAGTTGCGTTGTTGTGGGAACCACAGTAGCAAATCCTCCGGACTCCAGAACTGCATTGTCGACTGTGGAATTACCGTGGCACTCGCCCTGACCCTGGTTTGTGTCGAATGTACAGTCGAGATCGTTGTCCGACATGGCCCAGTTATCTGCAATCGTCGTCGCCGAAAAATGCTCATGAAGATGCGAGGCTCCTTCCTCCAAGGTATCTGGGACATTCGTAATGGTAAGAACGTATTCTGCTGTGTTGTCTTAGAGCCGCGCGTAAAGGGCTACTTACAAATAGGACCAGTTACAGCAGAAGCTGGTTGAGTGAAAGTCGTAGTAGGGCCTACGACAAGCTCCGCTGTTCTAACTGGCTCTACAAGGTACATGGTTTCCCCATTATCCCCGGGCCCGATTACAGAGTATGAGTTGCTGAGAATCGGAAGGGTGAACCTGTCGGTGCTTTGAATCTCTAAGCTAGCAAGCGAGAGCTGGCTAAGCACCGGTGGTGGGTTCACATAATACAGCGTATTAACAGAGGTAACTGCAGCAGCCTCTCCTGAGACAAGGTGTAAGCATGAGCGGGACAAATATAAGTAACTAGGTGTACCCAACGGAAGATTAATAGCAAGTAAGGCTACGACGAGGAGTATTCCACGAATGTAGTACCATGCAGGCATGCTTAGGAAGATTCACGCTGGTGAAGATGTTGGTATAGAAAAGATTAAGCCCTATGCTTGTTTTTATAATGCGCAATTCACTCCCGTCGACTTCGGGGTAAATTTGGTTCTAAATAAAGTCATCTCAAGTTGTTGATCGCAAAAGACAGAAATAAAAATCATTATCAACTCGGGGATACCGTTTTTTTCTCGCAGGGTCCGAACAGAAAGACCTATCCCTCCTCCCACATCTATAGACGTTAAACTCTTTCGCTTTTGTAAAGTATATTCAATCGCAATTCGCTTGATATGAGAAAGGTGTGCACCGTTTGAGAAAGGAACCTTTTCAATCATGGCCTCATTCCAGTTACTCTCGTGAACGAATCAGGTGGGGGCAGTGCGAAACCTTATACGACATGGAACTGCCATGCAGAACCTTTTACTCTACCACGATTAACGCGGAGAAAGGAGGCATTTTTGCTGGGCGGAGAACGAGCATTAAAATATTTTTTGAAGTTACCCACATACTGGTACGCGGCCGAAGGAGTATGTGACGTCGGATGCTACCCATGCATCATCCATCCTTGAATAGGGACCGCAGACCGTCAACGCAACGCTCAACTGGAGCTTCTGGCAGAAGGCTGTACTTATGCTCATACCCCGCTATACTACACATTAAGTCTTCACTGATATAGTTCAGCCAAACCTCCACCAACCCGGGTTCTCCAGTGCACTGAACTAAAAATAGACAGAAGAGTGAGCGTCTATGTACAAGAAATAAGGAGAAACGATGTATTTAATATACGAGGCTATCGCATTACGACCTGCCGACTCAGAGAACATAGTCCCGGTGCAACCCTGCAAGGTCGCATGCAGCTTTCGGCATGAACTGAGGAAAAACCCTTGGCTCGTACTCAATGAACCGAGATGCAATGCTTTCATGAGCAGGGAGGTGTTATCTGGGTCTCCACCGCCTCTTCGTCATGAGGTATCATAGGCTAAAGAGAAAGGAAGACGCAAATAGCTAGCTAAATCGAAAAATAAGTTCTTCTCGATGGTAAAACACGGTGGGGCATGACGCATGACTCGTCTCCAGAGCCTTAAGGTCGGCTTTCATGATGGTGCTACATGGCCGGAGCACAGACTCGTATATTTTAGAACAAGTCTCTGGATCCTAGGATCCAAAAGTATACAGACGCAGAAGACCTTCTTTGATTCAAAGAAAGAGAAACGCGAACGCGAATAGCAGTTGCGGTTAGTACGTACCTGGACAAATTCCGATCAACAAACTCGAACATGAATGAACATACAGCGTTAGCAGCATGGTCAGTATCGTGCGGCGTGCTAATGCCGACGAGTCTGCTTCATGGCACAGTGACGGTCCTTTCAGAATGTTATACTGCAATGCGTACATTGAGTGAGCCACTGGCCTGCGGCTGGATGCAAAAACATTACGTGAAGTCCCAAGGCAGCAGCCGACTAATTGGATTTAGACGCCCGGTGAAACGACTGTAGTATGCATAAGATAGATAGATAGATAGATAGATAGATAGATAGATTTATTACCGGGGAGGTCCCAATTAGGAACGACCGGCCCATAGCAGGTTGCAGATTGTAAGCCCCTGTCTCTGCAGTCAAGCTAAGAACGGAAGTTCCGGAAGCGATCATCATCCACTGTTCATCCCACAGTCATGTCAATCTATTCGGTTCAGGCGATATGAATGCTCACGTTGAAACCGCTGAGCGACGACTGGTTTTCGCTATCCCATTGAAGAGTCCTCTACGGGAATTGATCGAGGGTTTGTTTTAGCGACTTAGCACTAGCTTCTTCGAATCTAGCGCGCGCCTCGTATACCCAAAATGGTTTGGCGTAGCAACGACTTGAATGTTCGTCCCAATTACCGACCGCACACACCCAGAACAAGACCGAAGACTGCCGAGTACTGGGGCGGAGGTTCCGCTACGCGAACGAACACACCAACGCCGAGACATCGACGAGGGGGTGATTCACCTCCGACAACATGGACGAGCGGGGGACTGTCATTGGGCAGGGGAAGCACCAGCAGAAAACATATAAAAGCAGGAGCGCATCCTACCAAGTATCCTCAGCAATCAGCCCAGCTTCGATAACTCGCTTTACCTTACCCACCCTTCTCTCTCCCATATTCAAAGATGTTCTTCTCCCGTGTCGCCCTCCTCGTCGCCGCCTCCGTGGCCTCCCTCGTCGCTGCTGTCCCCTACGGCGGGCACCACATCGGTGATAACAATATCATCAAGTCATGCAACACCGGCTCTGTCCAGTGCTGTACGTCTCTGCCCTCCCCCTGATACTATACCTGCCTTGCTGACAATGACTCTCCCTCTCCCTATTGACAGGCAACCAAGTCTTCGACGCCGGCAGCGAGCAATCCAACTGGTTGCACGGCCTGATCGGCGTCGCCCTGGGCGCAGTCAACGCCCAAGCTGGTCTCGCATGCAACCCCATCACCGCCATCGGCGTCGGCAACGGTGCTCAGTGCACCAGCCAACCAGTCTGCTGCACTGGAAACCACATGAGTGAGTACCCTCCATGGCCAGCTCCTGATTCATTACGAATCCCAATCGCATTTTACTGACCTATTTTTTCTTATCAGATGGCTTGATTGCTGTGGGCTGCAACCCTATCAACGTCAACGTCTAAAGCGGTCGAGCTGGCCAGGTCTTCAATTTATTCTCTTCTCCGTTTTACTTTATTTCGAGAAGACTTAGGATAATACTATTACTTCAATTCAGCCGTTCTTTCGCATTTGTATAATCGCATCACCCACCTTACTTTACCACATAATGCATTGGATTTTTTTTTCTTTTGTTCAACGGGTTCCTCGTAGCTTGGCGTGCAGACCAGGGAGTATCAGTCAACCGACACGCAAAGAAGAACAGACTGCATCCTATAACGGGCGATAGCCTTCCTTTCCCTTTCATCCAGCATACACGCACAGACTACGGCCGGCCGACACAAAGAGCAGCCCTCTATCGTGCCTAAAGGGTACCCAACACTGAGCGCTGAGCAGCGGACACCCGCGCAAAAAGGCTCCCAGTCCATGATTTGTCCGCGTCACCCGTAAGCATGTCTCGCATTCTCGCGAGAATCTGGGTTGCTGAACTGACCCTAAGACACGCATTTTCCTAGGCAAGCACAGGCAAGCTTCCAAGCAGGGTTCTGCGGCAATTGTGAAGGAACGATGCTCCGGTTTTTCGAGTCAGTGGAAGTGGTGGAAGAACACGGACAGTCAGCGAACAGCTTGGCGGTGAATATTTGAATCACCAATCAGGCTCAGAGATCATGCTCAAACTTACAAATGATGCGCACCCTCGTCTCCAAATTCACTTTGAGTCTCGCTCAGGCAATCTCTCGTGAGCGCTTGAGCTGGGAACAGCACATAGAAGTAAATAATAACAATAACTTTTTTAAATAATGATATGCAAACGAAAACAATCAGCAATGGTAACAAATAATTAAGGGCTTCCAGGAAAAAAGGAATGGATGGATGTTCCAGGAAAGACGATCGATATGATAGTACAACAAAATACATGAGTTACAAACCGACTCATAGAAGAACAGCAAAACAATGGGGGGTATGGAGGCCTGGTGTGTGGGATGGACGTATGGATGGTTCATCAACTAAACTATGACCGACAGATGGGATGAAAAGACAAGAGCTCATCGATGGGTATCATACAATTAAATTTCCGATGCCGATATCCTTAATCCACGCGTTTGGGGAAGACACCAAGCGGGAGGCGAGCAACGGCCATGTCTTCTGAAGCGAGCAGCTCGCTGAGGCCGACATAGTACGCGATGAATGCGGTGATGACTCCGAGAGCTCCGCCTGCCTTGGTGACACTACAAAGAAAGACAGGTTAGCCTTGAGCATGTTGGAAAAGGAACCTGAACAGGACATACCCGGTTTTGAGAGTGAATTCACCACCGGCGAGTACGGCGAAAGTGAGGGTCAAGAAAAAGAAGAGAGCGATGAAGCCCCAGTTTTTCCTCAAGGCAGCAACCCTATGCAAAGATATAAGAAGCGTATTCAAGGCGTAAATTGAAAGACCAACTCACAAAAAGAGGAAAGTAACCATCATCCAAGAAATCAAGAAAATTCCGAGGGCGTTGTTCAACTCGCCAGGTGCAGCATTGTCATAAGCAGCGAGGACACCACTTCCTGGGATGAGGATAGTGGCGTAGGACATCCAGAACGCGCCGTAGGACGTGAATGCTGAGAGCGAACGTCATGGTCAGCCACCAAGGTCCAAAAAGGTAAAAATTGCAGAAAAAGGAAACGCAGGGACAAGAAGTCGCCAAGTGCCAAGCTGCATAGCTTCATTATGGCACGGTGTGGGGTAAAGTGGGGAAGGGCCGCGACTCGTGACTGCATCTGACGAAGACGCGTCAAGTAAAAGCCGATGCAGATACTAAGCAGTGCCTCGGATATGGATAACGCGTCGCGGACCGCGCACAAGATAAAGAAAAAAAAAATGCTTACCAGTACCGCCAAAGACATTTCCCCTGGGGAATTCCCACATTCCAGCGAGAAGTTGGGCGAGTCCACCACAGAAAATGGCCATACCGATGACTACGTTTCCGGTGTGGATTCCACGCGTCTGGAGGTTATAAATGGATAACATAAACGTTGTTGATGCGAATGAGAACAAGCCGCTGATAGAATCATTGGAGAAGGGATGATTAGTAGGTGGAAGAAAGATGTATATCGCGAAGCCGAACGGCTTCGGCAGACTTACAGAGCGCCGGGATTGCCTATCCTCGAAGGACGAACTGCTTGAGCATAAGATGCAGGCAGGGTTCCGTTGTTCTGCCCGAGAGCTTGCTGGGGAGTGGTAGCCTGAAGGGCGCCCTTCTCGATGTCGTTGTGGGTGGCCATATCGTTGAAGGAGGAAGAGCAAGGCGGGAGTGGGCGAAAAGTGGGGGAACGAAGATGACCCGGTCCTGGCAAGGTCACTATTTACACGGCGGACAAGTAACTGTCAATTGGTGCCGCGATGTGTCATGACGATTATACTGTCAATTGATCCGGAATTGTGACAGTATGTGACATTTTGCGAAACTCCGCTTCAAGAGCCAGAAATAAGGACGAATCATCGTGCTGTGGTCACTGTAGGCTTAGATAATGAGTGAATGTTTTCATTGCAGGTGATAAATCAAAATAGTTATTTGAATAGCATTCAGTGCACTCATCTCACATGTAGCCGGAGTCAAATTTTAATATGCCAGAAATATATCAAAATGAGTTTCTTGTGAATGCTAAGAAACATCTAGGAAGTATTATATAGCTAGTAACAAGGGATATGAGTACCTGGCAGTATCTCCACCTAAAACAGTGCTTTAAATTGTTGCATCAGCCTCTGAGAAAGGGAGAGAACGACCGTTTCTTAATAAGGCGTGACAAGGGTGACAAAACAACAAATTCGGCATACATGCCGGATCAATCTTCAGGACACATTCACCGGCCAATCTTCAGCTACGTGCCGGCCGTGTTATGTGACCTTTTATGATTACCTGAGATTGCCTTGTGGGTCTCCATTCGGCACAAGAAATGCAGATGAATTCCTGTCATCACGGACCAAATCATATGTCCCCCCTAGTCCTATCACGGCCGGCATGTAGCTGAAGATTGGCCGGTGAATGTGTCCTGAAGATTGATCCGGCATATATGCCGAATGTGTTGTTTTGTCACCCTTGTCACACCTAATTAGGAATCGGTCGTTCTCTCCCTTGCTCAGAGGCTGATGCGACCATTTAAAGTACTTGATTTAGGTAGAGATACTGCTAGATACCTATTTCCAGTGTTACTAGCTCCATAGTACTTCCTAGATATTTCTCAGCATTCGCAAAAAAGTCATTTTGATATATCCCTGGCATATTAAAATCTGACTCAGGCTACATGTGAGATGAGTGCACTGAATGCTATTCAAATAAATAATTTCATTTATTACCTGTAATGAAGCACATTTACTCGCTATCTAAGCCCACAGTGACGACAGCAAGATGATTCGTCCTTATTTCTGGCTCTTGAAGCGGAGTTTCGCAGAATGTCACATGCGGTCACGCTTCCGGATCAATTGACAGTATAATCGTCATGACACATCGCGGCACCAATTGACAGTTACTTGTCCGCCGTGTATACTCAATCTTTTCTACCGGCGCCTTCTTTTATTCGCTTTATTCCTTCTCTCAAAAGACGTCTCGTTTCGTCCAAACTCTTTTTGTCTTAGTGCAGCCCTTCAGGGCCCTTCTCAGCGTCCAGCCCGTCATACCCAATCCTCATGCAACAATTTGTCCTCGCTAGCCCAGGCTACGAGCGGCTATCATATCCTATCTCGCTCTGTCGATTCCGCGTACAGCATGTCCAATTTTCTTGTCCCTCCAAAACTACATCGTCTTAGGACACAGTTCGTGATCAGGCGCTCGTGCATTCTCCACCCCAACCCCGTGAGCAAACCAAGTATGTTTCAATATAGATTCCCAGCACAGATCTTCGGCATCCAGCTGCATCTACCAAAAATTCAACCATTCCCGCCGTCTTGGCGGTCAAAAAGCCGACAGTAATGAATTGGAAATGTACCCCAAACGGCCTACCTTTCTGCCGGGCAGGAGAATGCATTGATCACATTGCTTACGGTTGCGTTCTAATGATCAGACACGCAAGTCCGAATTGCGTACCTGTCAACACGGCACGCGTGAAGGTAGGCTAAGCAACGGTAAGCAAATGAACGATTCCTACATAGATTTCCACGAATCCTAAATGACGGTATCGATGGTGTAAAAAGCGGCCTCGGTCAGCCACCTGGAGCTACTGGCGGTACTACGACGAGCATAATGGATTTCTGGATTGTGGTGCGAGAACGACTGGGTATTTCTAAATTGACCCATACTCTCTCGCAGACCCACTCTGTCGCCATGTTATCACCCCCCCAAAAGCAAATTTCATTCAATCACTCATCTGACACCAACATTCGTATTCATGACAGCTAAAAATAGAACACCAAACATGTTGTCCAATAATATGTCCAGGCTTTACTGGTTCCGGAAGTCCTTCCAGGACATTCCAAGCTCTTCTTTCGTCCCAATGCTCGTCTGCTGATACGAATCTATTTTACTCGACGCCTCGAGTGATAAGGTATCGAGCCAGAAGAGACATTTACACGTCATGCGCGTCCGCCTCACCCACCCACTCAGCCACTTCAAGCAGAACCTTTCGACTGCGCGTATCACATTTTTTACGAAAGATGGCAAAGCTCTAAACATAGATAGACTCATACATCACCACAACTTCCCCAGGGGTCCGATAACCGAATCTAAGCGTTGATATATTCCTTCCTTTACGACAACACATGTCTACAATTGATGCTGCTTAGCTCCGATACGCATCGCTCAAAGAGATTTTCGCGCACGATTCTCGCCTTTCCCTCACACCAGACTACGCCAGCCGGCGATGCGGGGCGTGTTCACGCGTGTGGCGCGAAAATCTCTCCGATGTTTCCCAGAGAACCTCCATTCGCGGTGTCTGGACCAAAAGCGGTTGATGAACCGTATAAGATACTTATCTTAGCCTGTTTCTTCAATATTAATACTTGGTGTGCGACTCTGACAGTACCTAATAGTACGCATAGTGCGAACCCAATGTGAAGTGGCGAATTTAGCTACCGAAACGCCGCTCGACGTCGAGCGTGCACCTGGACCTGGAGCTCTCGGGGACGTTTCACATAATGACAGGTTCTGAAATCGGCATCTTCCTGAACGCAAAACTCGAACCACACACATACACAAACCCGTTGAGCGCTTTCACAAGTCTATTGAGAAGAACCCTGTATTCACCCTTCAGCCTCTGAAAGTCCGAGTTCATCACGTTTCATCCTCCAACGCTCATGAAAAGCTTTACACAACTTGCCAACCGCAGCGACGAGACTCCAGGGATTCTATTCAACTGACGGGCTCGTGAGAGGCGAGTTTCTTCCTATGGAACCCGAACTACGTCTATGTATGACCAGCGGTGTCACCTCGGAACGTAAGACGCCCCTCTCCGATGCTCCAGAATTTATTGCCCCCTACGCCTGAGAAAAACATAAAAGCTCAGGGGGGTGCTTCGGCTTTCGGTCTTCTATGTATAAACAGTTATGACATACGACGGATGTCGGGCATATATGAGCCCCATAAAATCTACATGCTTCTGTGCCTGTCAGGCTTTTAATGTTTTAAGAAATCAGGTCATGGAGTCAGGACGCAATCTGACGCGACGCGTCACGAGCTGCTATGTACGAGTCCATATAACAAGGTACCGGATTCAGAGCGGCGCTGTGTGGAGGGTTTTCTTTCGTACCATCCGGTATGGAATGGAAGAAGCATAGTGACAGTTTGGCCAGCCACCGACAATACGCCTGGAATAGAATGCTGTCACGACTCACGACTTTTTCAGCGGCAAGAGGATGGATAAGAGCGCTTAATATGGAAAGCTATTCTTGGTACACCCAAACCGACGAAGCCAATCCCAAGGTAAATCATCAAGATGAATCATGATAAAAAGTACCACTGACTGATTCTGTCATCCTCGAATGAAGATAGCACCGGATATGCGGCACAGTAACAGCACATAGGTGTTTAGCGCATGATAGGTATGTGGGGATATCAGTCTCCTACCTCGAGATCAAGATGGTTCATCAGAGGAGTGAGAAAACGAGATAGAGATCCATAATGCACGTCCAAATGTGCAGCCCCGACTTGGCCGATGACGAGCAGTATGGTACGCAAATAGCATTGGTGTTGGATATTGGGAGTCCATTCTGAGTTGTCCGTGTTAAGCAGGCTGTCGCTCGGTGTCAGGCATGGATTAGTCGCCGAGTCGTTGAAGGAAGAACGGCAGAGAAAAAGACAGTCAGCAAGGAAGGTAAGTTAGTTAAAGTCCCGACCGTCGTCTTGCTTGGCAAAAGAAATATGTCTTTCGATGGCAAAGACGTAGACAAGTTGCTTGAACAAAGCTCTGCAAGGTTTGACTTTGGGAATACTGTAGTAAGCGCGCAGGGAAAACGAAGAACAAGCTGTTTGTTGGTGGTACAAAGGAAACCAAGGAAGGCAATGTTGTCCCGACCCAGTTCCGTGACCCGGCATAAACCGATTCTTCGGCAAGAAGCATTCGGGTCCTTTTCCATGTCCTCCCTTCATCTTCCTCTATTTCTAATGCTTCAATTGGTACGATTATCCTTGATAAAGCATAGTTTGAAGCCGAATGATATTTCACTTTCCCAACAAACCGTAACTACCTGGAGGTGACCGCACGGCTGAACTGGTATCAAGCTTGTTTCTGGTTTCTTTCAGTTACTGTATGCTCGCGCGACGCGGTTTGTCTCTGTTTTTTTCAGCTCTTTGTTGAACGTCCTATTGACCTCTTTAACAGAAGCTGGACAGTGGAACATACTGTCCTTGCAGTGCAACTGCACGAATTTATTGATTGATCAGATTGATCATGTGCTCTCATTTCACGAGGACCGAGGATAATCCGCAGTGCAGATCATGGAGAAAGGAAGCACGGAGGTTCACTGCATATGTACTTGACCGTATCACTCGGTACCCCACATAAATCAAGCAATACTTTTACGACTGCTCAGCTACGTGCTCAGGGGGCGTGTTTTGGCGGTTTAAACTCAGTTAGACTGCATGGGAATTGTTTTTCTATCATTTGTCTCCATCAGCCCCTCCGTCACTAGGCGTCTAAGCTTTGGGCATATGATATATTCTCAGGGCACAGGTCCGACAAGGTCGAGGCAAAGTTCAGACTCTTATATAAAGTGCAAGGCATGACGAAGCACATGAGCCTCCCCCTTGCCTCCCCGCCGCACCTCTTCTCCTCAATTCCCCCCAGTTTTCAGCAGGATGGTCGCCTCCTTCGCCTCTCTTTTTGCCCTGATCTTCCTGTTCCTTTTGGGCATCCGGAAGGGTGTGCACTCCGCTCATCTCCTAACTCTCTTCCGTGTTCTGATAATGCGAGGCAGGGAGTGCCGCAGTTGTCGAACACACACTCTACGCGGTGCAGGCGGCCCCCGAACCAATTCCAACTGAGTTGGCAGGATCAGACATCAAAGTCATGCAGTTTCTTTTCAGCCAGTCTTACTCTCCGATCGGGCCAGGAGACAACGGAGCGACGCGCTACTTGGTCGAGCAGTATAGGACTGCTGTGGAATGGCGCGGCGTATCCACGACCTTTACTTCTGGTCTCCCCGACTCAACAGCGACCACGCCCGTACCTATGGTTTGTGAGTTATAGCCCACGTTCAATAATCCCAGTTATTCGCAGCATGCTCACCGACATATAGATACCATGGAGCAAGGGGCCTCGCACATCCACTACGAGAGCACACCTAAAACCCTGGACAGCGATTGGTTCCAGTTACAGAGCGAGCAAGACTGCACCTTTGATGTCGGGAAGAACGAAGGCCAGTGCTCTGGCGAATTTGTCTTACCAGAACCACCTTTCAAAGGGCAAACGGAAGGTGTGACGAGCACCATCCAAACGTCGTGGACAGGAGCCGTGGTACCCGTCGCGACGATCACAGTCGAAAGCGGGGCAGCTGCTCAGAAGAAGATGGCGAGCAGTTTGGCAGGGATAAGCGCTTTGCTCGTAGGCACCGTCATTCTTTATACCTAATCAATCACTATTCCAGTTGGACAAACTGCCCCGCAATGCTCTTATACCCCACAGCAAATGCAAACAAGTTCTTGATACCCTCTATACATCATTAAGCTTCTTCACTCAGAAACTCGTAAATTTCCAGGACAATGGTATGCTCCTGCTAACGCGAAACAGAACCGCGAGATCTCAAGGCAAATCATGATACTAATAATTTATTGTAGACCAACGGTGCCCTCTACAATAAAAAAACCCAATAAATTACTCTACGGATTCTAAGCATGTTGGTATAAAATGGCAGTGGGATCCAGGACCTCCAAAACCTATGCATAATACGTGCAGTAGAGATAAAAAACTAAACGGCCAGGCCCCAAGGTAAGTCCTGCAAAATCAAACGTTGACATTGATAGGGTTGCATCCGAGGGTGACCAATCCGTCTGAAGGAGGAAGAAAGGTAAGGTTAATTAATGCGGAGAAAGTGAATTACGTTGCAAGGACTTACTCATGTGGTTCTCAGTGCAGCAGACTGGTTGGGAAGCGCATTGTCCACCGCTGCCAACGCCAATGACGGTGATAGGGACGCAAGAAAGACCGACGCCTGCAGTGATGGCGCCGACGGTAGCACCGACGAGGCCACCGAGCCAGTTGGCCTGTTCGCTTTCTGCGGGGAAGATTTGGTCGCCTAGAAAAATACGTCACAAAAATTGTCAGCGGAGGTGTTTTAACAACTCGATGAAATTAACTTACAGCATTGGACAGCGCCGGTGTTGCAAGAGTCAACAATGTTGTGTCCATCGGGGTGGAAGTATGGCGCAGCAACTGCGAAGGTGGCCATGGTGTCAATGGCGGCGAAGAAAAGAGCGACGCGGGAGAAGAACATTTTGTGTGATTGAAAAAGAGGGTGGTGAAGTTGATGAGCTGCTGCTGCTGCGTTGAGAGGCTTTGGAAAGGTCGTTGAGATCCTGAAGACCACCTGCTAAATTTCTTCTGCTTTTATAGGTTTCTGGCAGGCTCTGTGCTCGCTGTGCCCATACAGCCAATTCACCTCGTCGCTGTGGATCGTAGATCGTTTATTGAGTGGGTGCGTTCATATCAGACAAATCCAGTCCAAGACGGAAAGAGGAGACGCACTAAGCAATTAGCGCGCTACCAGAATTGCCGCAATGAACGCAGGTAGGCTCATGATATGCATGCAGCCTTCAGCCTGAGGATATCTGATTGTATAAGATTTTCCTTTGCACAGTCGGCAGACATTTGAGAAATATCAGCCTGACAATTGGCTCAGTCGCTGACGTGAAAGATGTTCTCTTGACACCTTCTTCGACTCTGGCTGAGAGAGCGGTGATATTTTGTTCGCCGTCATTGCATTCATGTCATTTCTTCTAGGGCATCGACTTGAGCTAGCAGCCTACGATGGATGTTCCTCAATAAGGTAGCTACAGACTATTCGGTTTGGCATATCTGCAGCCACGAATTTTAGGTGCATCTCAACATTCTTCTAGACTTATTCGGGCTTGAAAGCATTGATTCTTGATTTTTTGCGATGCCTTCAGCGTAGTGTGCTATTTTTAGCCTGGACCATTTACTTGACTGCTGCTCGTAGAATGCCACTGCTTTAGCAATTTGTGACCTAACGAACAGCGTATATGTTCCATGGTAATGACTCAATGATAACTATTCACTGAATATCATCACGCTTTGCAAGTGAAGTAAGTATCTATTTTAGACCACCGTCTTCGCCACAAATTACCCAACAGTGAATCAATTTAACCAAACAAAGCTTGTCCTGGTAGGGACGTCCAAGTTCTTCGCAACAATCTGCAAGTTCCTTCCTCCCTCCGTCCTCTGGAGCACAATCACACCAGCAGAACCAGCGACGCCCGACGCGATCAA
Source organism: Agrocybe pediades (assembly GCA_013053245.1). Classification (NCBI taxonomy): domain Eukaryota; kingdom Fungi; phylum Basidiomycota; class Agaricomycetes; order Agaricales; family Agrocybaceae; genus Agrocybe; species Agrocybe pediades. The sequence continues at coordinate 1,416,486 of JAACJL010000059.1, forward strand.
GAACTGGTCTCCACCCGTAGCCACATTACCGAATTCCATCCCGCGGATCTGGTCGAGGCCGGTGAAGACCTGGTTGACGAGCTGCAGACCCTCGTTGGGCAGACCCTTGTTCACGTGCTCGAAGATGGCGATGGAGTCGCCTTGCGGGCTTTGCACCCCCGTGTTGCGGTTGGAGACGTAGATGTATGGGGTGGGGAACTGCGGTGTGGGTTCGGGGATCAGGATCTCACCGGCGGCCCAGAGAGCACCGGCGGGTGGGTTGGGAGGGATGATGGATACGGTGGCGTAGGTCGTGACGGTGCCGTTAGGTGGAGGTGGGATGTTTTGGACGGAGAGTGTCGAGGCTAACTCGTGCAGAGTGAAAAGGCGGTCACCTGGTGGATTGTTAAGTTATAACTTTAAGCGTGGCTCAGAGTAAAAAGAAATCAACATACAGTAAATGGCGATATGTCTTGGTCCGCTTCCTGCTGGTTGGGGGATTGAGCCTTGAATGGCGTATGTGCCTCCTTGCTTGTAACCTCCTTGCTTCCTCAAGCGCCAAATCTGGTCGCCTCCCTATGCGAAACCCCAAGAACATACATCAGCCATTTTACGCACACATGAAGATGAAAATAGAACTTACGAGGTCGGGTACGAAAACCTCAGAGTTGTATTCCAAAGCCATATGAGGGTGGCTGACGCCAGTTGGGCGAGGGAAAGTGATAAGAGGTGCATTCTGGTCAAACTTGGATCCACCGTTCGTGGTCGCAATGATCCTGCCGTTTCCGGTGTTGTAGTTCATGACCGCAACCTCGCCAGTGGAAAGAGCAGTGGCGAACGCCGGGCTGTCCCCTTCAGAGGAAATAGTATCGATGGCGGGAGTCAAGGTGCCATCGGAGTTGATACCAAAGGATTGAAGGGCTCCAGCAGAGTTCTCGTTGACCGCACTGTGATGAACATGTCGGTTTAGGATAGGCCTTGTGCAATGTGACAGCAGAGACGGATTGAAGAGAGTGCTCACTATAATAGACTGCGGTTCGTCGGGTGGAGCGTGATCCAAGATGGGTTGGATCCAGTTGGCGACTTGCTTTGCAAAGTCAAGGAAGACGTCGCCGAGTTGAAGATATAAGTAGCAACGAAGACATCGTAACCACCAGCAAGGATTTTGAAGGACACCATCGGTTCGACGCAATTCGGGAGAGAAGGGGGAAAGAAGCTGGGATTCTGAAAACAGAGAGCAAAATGGTCGTCATTATATATTCTGAGGGCCGGTTGGAATTTGGAAACGGAGCGGGTGGGTGGCTCGAAGGCATATGGTGCACAAAATAGCGAATGTCATGGTGCAGGGTGCGCTTCGGACGGTATTTCTGTCTGTATCTTTGTATCTATGGACCCGGTGCGGTATGGTAGTACGCACCATGTGATGGAATAAGGTTATTCCTGGATTTCCTCCTTGAGTGGAAAGCGTTCCTCGGATCGAGAGGTGGTGTAATTGTCGAGTTCCCCCTGATGGTTCGCGCTTAAGGTGAGTGGGCGGATAGTAACGCGGCAGAGCTACGGGATGACGGAAGGTAAAGAAGACCAGTCGAAATGGTGCTAGCGGAGAAAATGCTCGCTACTTACTATTGTTGATGCATGTAGCATATACTTATACATGCTTCTTGACTTTGTTGTAAGTAGGAGTATCACTTCAAAACTCTATGACGACTTGTTCCCGCATTTGGTATATCGGCGCTGTAAAGATATCGGTGAAAATACACGCTCTTTATTGAGCAGCATCATCTGCATCATAAAAGATAATTATTGATTTCAGCTCTCGAGGCCACACAGTCGGATTTTGAGCAGTTAAACCCGAATTTCTCGCTCGATATCAGCGCCTAGGTCTGTCGAGGTTTTTGCAGGAGACTGAGCGAGGAATAGCCGAGAAAATGAAGTCATTAATCCACGAGGTGCTTGAACGAATTTGAGGCCTGATGGCGCACTGGAAAGCAAAATAATGCTCACTGCTTTGAAGTCCGCCGAAGGCTAACTCTTTGGAGGTTTTCAGGTTCTATTTGTCATGTCACTAAAAGTAGTTCTTCAATCATCATAAACTAGGAGGGTTAAAGATAATCAACGGAGAAGAGTAACGTATGCGTTGCCCGACAGCCTTCTTGTCCCAGATAGTTAAATTGTGAGAAAGGAAAGAGATGGATGCAAGTCACCTGGTGTCCAAGCCCGAATTTGCGGAGCAGATTGGGTGTAGCGACGGTCCACGACGGCAGGCATGTCCACTTCCAGGACCACCTGATCCATGACCATCCAAAAATATCATTCACTTTCGTCGTATTGCGACTCATCTGAGTCTGAGCCATAGAATAGACTCTCTTCTTCACTACTACTTTCCAAAATATTCCACTCTACCTTCTTCAGCTTTGGCGGCTTGACAAACGGGACATTGTGAGCTATTGAGCCCAGTTTTTTCGCTACCCAATCTTTGCGAAACTCTTCATCTTCATACATGAGCTGCATGCACTGATCGCATTCGCCCATCCAGAAGTTGTCGTTGACTTTATCGGAAAGCCCAGGAGAAGGTCTGCCGGATCCAAAGTCAGGGACAGATATTGTGATTTCTTCGAGGTGAAGAAATGAGTTCAGGAAATGCACATAATGCAACTATTTTGGAAATTCAGGGATAATTAACGAGTCAAACAAAGCCTTGACTTACAGGTAAACCAATACCACCTTCGTATAAGAGCTTTTTTGGCGCTGGAAACGGCAACCTGACCTTGGTACAAATATTACAAAGACCACACCACGTCCTGATCAAATTCAGTCGGAGGACCACGATATCAACGAAGGGGAGGATCAAGGCCTTCAAGACCATAGGCGAAGGAAACGGTACTTTGAAAACATCCAGCCGTTTAATGCTGGATTCGATATTCCTGAAAGGTACCACCTCTTCAAGATTTCTGTCGAAAGTGATTGTTGTGCGCAGCCAAGCTATGCGAACAGACTCGAGGCGTTTGAATCCTGCAAGGTCCCAGAACTGGAGATCATGTCCATCGTGTTGAACACAGTGTAAATGTCTGCCATAGGGTGGTCAACAACTGTTTGAGTCAAAGGCCGGTGAAGACTTACCTGCACCATATACTTTTAAGATTGGGAAAGAGCCTGTCTATGTCCTTGATATCCGCTGCGCGTTCGAGATAAAGCTGTCTAAACCACAGCGAAAGAGTAATTCCTCGAAAGTTCCTCGAAGCCAAAGTCAAAGACCGGATGTGATCCCAGCCCTTTTTGTTATTGAAACTGTCATATAAATGAAAATGAGCGGCGGGATTGTCGTCAATCAGTTCACGGATGATCTCGACGATGAGTTCTTGTGGCAAAGAAGAAGGCATAGAAAGCGGAAGCGCCTCAGAGAGGAACACGGCATGCTTGACAAGATTCCTAATTAAGACTGTCAGCCACCAGCTTCGTACCCGCCGTGCAAGAATAATTCGACACCTATGAATGTCGCCTCCCAATGTCTACCTCTGCTATCAAGATACCTCTCCCGCTGAGGTCCCGTCGAGGAGTCAGGCTCGTCCTCTTCTTTGCCATCCTCGCCCTCTTTTCTTTGGGTCATCACCGATATAGCAAAGATGCCGACGGTGATGCCGAGCTAAGCGACTGGCCTAGTCCGCATCAGTCTAGTGCCTCCGACGCAGAACCACACCTTCGCCTCTCACCACAACGTCCGTTTATCTCAACATCCAAGGAGCCCTCTATCGAAAAGCAAGAATGGATCGACCCAATTGTAGTAGAGAAGCCACCCAAGCCGAAGCCAACACCCGTGCTTGGGAAACATACATATCGTCCTGATGGCTTGCTGGAAGTGAACGAAGAAGGCCCACATCCAATCTACGAACTCATTTCGCGCGCTCAGCAGCAGTGGGAGGCTAAATTAGAAGGCGCTAGTACGACTTTGGACGAAGCCGTGGCCGAGTACAAAAGAAGGTACAACAGGGCGCCTCCTAAAGGATTTGATCTATGGTGAGCGCATCATAATAGTTAGTGTGATTTGGAATGCTGACCATCTTTAGGTGGAAATATGCCATCGACAACAACGTCCAGCTGCCTGATGAATATGACCAGATATTCCAGGACTTGGAAGGCTTCTGGGGATTGGAACCGAAGGATCTCATCGCTATTCATGAGGAGAATGAAAAGAAGATAGATTCATACACCATTGGAAAGAATGAGTCCGGAGGCGACGTCGACGTGCTCACGTACGCGTTCCAAGAGGGCAGATACGACCAGCTCATCGTCGGGTCCAGAGACATCGTCAAATTGTTCAGGCAAATCCAAGACTACCTGCCTCCTTTCCGAATGACTCTGTCTCCACACGACGGACCGAACAGGCTCACGGACTACGGCGTCATGGAAGCAACCCTCAAAGCTGCTGCCGCCAAAAGACGTACGTCCTTTGCCCAATATGCCTTGACCAAATGCTGACTCGTTTTCCAGACATATCTGTCAACGACCTGCCCAAAACAAAGAACATAGGCTGGATATCCGCCTGTCCTCCTGACTCGCCAGCTCGGACGGTCAAAATTGACCTGGACAATCCACCACCTCTACCAAGCAAGAAAACATTCATCCATGACCACGTCCAGACCATGGACCCATGCATCCATCCAGAACATTTCTACCATCATGGCCAATTCCTATCCCACAACTACGGCCCCTCACCACAATCCGCCTTAGTCCCCGAATTCTCCTACTGCAGCACGACCATCCACCACAACATTCGTTTCCCCGTTCCTTACGGCTGGGTCGAAGACATCTATCCAAGGAAGGACGACCCGGAATGGGACGACAAGCTGGACGAGCGGCTTCTATGGCGGGGCAGCGCCACTGGGATGTATCACGGCAAAAACGCGCGTTGGAGAAACTCGCACCGCGATTACCTCGTGTCGTTCACGAACGACCTGAATGGCACGCTCTCTGTGCTTCCGCCTGATAGGAAACCGGGAGAGAGGATCGAGACAATAAGAGAGGTGAAGAAAGCGTTGTTGAATCCGGCTGTGATGGATATCGCTTTTGGTGGGACGCCCAATGGGTGTGCACCAGAAGTGTGCGAGGAGATGGAGAGGATCTATCCGTGGAGAGATTGGCAGAGCATCAAGGAGGCTGGAAATTACAAATACGTCGTTGACGTGAGTTCACTCTTTTCTTATGTTCCTTTGGCGGTTGACGAAGGGTTTAACGTTTAACCATATTTGCAGATGGACGGTAACGGATGGTCAGGCCGCTTCAAGAGACTGATGACTTCCAACTCTTTGATCTTCAAGTCGACCATCTATCCTGAATGGTACGCAGACCGCATTGCTCCGTGGGTGCATTACGTCCCCATCCAAGTCGACCTCACGGACCTACACGACGCGCTCTTGTTCTTCCGCGGCGATGCCAATGGAGATGGTGCGCACGAGGAGATGGCGAAGAAGATAGCGGCTGCAGGACGGGAATGGAGCAAGACGTTTTGGCGGAAAGAGGACTTGATAAGTTATTTGTTCCGGTAAGGGTTTGTTTTTGTTTCATCGTTCCTGAGCTTGATGAACTGATCATGACTGTGTCTAGATTGACGTTGGAATATGCGAGACTTATGAGTGAAGATAGAGAGGCTATGAATTATCGTGGATGAGCGGTGCTAGACGAATAGAATAATGTTACTACAGTATACATAAATCATAATTCTTAATCTTCTTCGATGCGATAAGAATCCAGACATCTGCAAGCAACCTACTTATGAGTAAGCACACAAATTGTCAAGAAGGGGCTTCGTTTGTCAATGAACGAAAGAGCCGAAATTGTTTGTTTAGGTGGAGTTGTTGTCTTCCTTGGGTTCAGACATGTCCTGCTCACTGCGAAGTTCGTGTCCAGACTGACTTTTGCAACGCAGAGGGACCATAACGGAGAGCATAGGTGATGCGAGTTGCATTCGATTAAGCTGATTAAGAGGGACAAATAGGACAAGTAAAACAGAATAATAATATTGGCAGCCCACTAGGATTATGTTTTCCGATGTACCGAGCAGCCTATGAGTAATTAATTAGTGATGCATTCAACGGACAATTTGGGAAACTCAGCTCGTTGAATGAACAATTGTTCGCCCTCGTTCCTTCTACGAAAAGAGAAAATAGCATCACGAAGATGCCAAAGGTTCCAAAAATTGTTTGTGCTCATACGAGCCTGCTCCACCAACGAGCATCCGCCAGCGTAAGCGAGTCTTCTTGAATCCCAACTGACCCACGACACTCTCGACGCGCAGCGGCATTCCCCCGTCCATGCCACCAAAAACACGCATGTTCGCCCACCCCTTGCTCCTATTATTCCCTACCGCCATGTTCATTACAACTGTGGTTTCGGGACGTGCCCCCTCTGACCTTGTGTCCAGGGCATCTGCCGAGCGAATACATCGAGTAACGAAGTCACCTTCGAGAAAGCAGGAATCGTGAGCCACCTCTCGCTTTAACCCCCACAAGGAGGGAAAAGCGTCAGCCGGACCGCTCGTCGAGGATAGTCGAAACAAAAACACCCCTTCGCTTTTCTTGTACGCGCATACGGTCGATAATCCGAGCAATCCATGCAAGGGTTGTGATCTCCTCATCGACGTATGCCCGTTTCAAGTTTCGGAATACCAGCACCGACCCTCGTTTAATAGTCAATTCCGAAGGAATTGCAACCTGCGGCCCTCGAGAACGTATCTCTGTTATAACAAGATGGATAAACCATCTCTTTTCCCGAAGGAGTCATAACTGCCGCAGAAATTGCATCCGGACAACATAAAGAAACGAGTGCGCGATGACAGATACACGAATACGAGAGCGTGCACGTCGAGTCACTGGAGAAACGCAGCAGTACCTGCTGAATTTGCTGGACCTTGTGAAACGGACCGTACGAATAGAAAGACAAAGAAGGCGCTTTGAGACGACCGTTACTCGAGTCTTCGTAGTGCGATGGGCAACATAGAACGCTCCATGATGTAGTGCCGTGAAGACACTACCATGTCACCGGGACATGGACACAGAGCCGAACCAGTGCTTAAAACGGCTGAACAAGATTCAAGAGCAACACAGGGCGCTCTATGGTGTAGTGACATGAAGACACTACTGCGTCACTGTGACACACAAAGAACAGACCCCAGCGTCCCCGGGACGCATTGAGTGCTCAACAAGGCACGCCCTTGCGATCAAGTGGTACAGGAGGATTTCGTACTGATCTTCGCGGCAGAAAAACCACTGAACCGGTCAAAGGGAGGGAAGGGCTACTGATATGTGCTGGCAACATGGTCGACCATCCTGTGACTGGGAAGGATCGATAGTTGGGGGCGCGAAGGTCACGAAAGGAGAAAACAGGCCGAGGCGAGATCGGCTGGCGAAGAGGACACTGAAACGTACGGGCACAAATTTGTTTTGCGAACCCACGCTGTACCAACGCGCCACCATAGCCTCCTGGTCAAACAGGGACCACAAAAAGCTGCTTTTCCGTATTGCTTTCCTTTTTTCAGAACCAAAAGCTGACGCTGATAACTTGGTCCCCGGAGGAAGCAGCTACGCAACCGTGAAGATTTCATTGCGCACGCCGACGCTTTAAGACTTCTCCAACGACCTCTTAGATACACCTGCATATAAAAATGCGGGACCTGGAAAGCCGAAGTAGTCCACGGCGAATGAAATTTTACGAAAATGTCACCGGGTTTTGGGACTAGGCCCAGCGGAAGAGCCACGGGGGCTCGAGCCATGATCGTTCTGTGCGCAAACTCGCAATTCCCAGAGGAAAGAGGAATGCACCAAGTCGACTCTTGGAAGTATGGCAGGACGAGCGGTTGCCGAAGAACAACCGGGGAAGGAATCCACGACGACTGGGTGTCGGTTGGGCGAAAAAGATGGTTTGGAACAATGCAAATCCATCTGTGTGGAGCCCATTTGACACGGTCCTTCTTATTCGGTATCAGAATGTGGGTAGACACCTCAGAGTTCTGACAAAGCGTCCCATGGAAAACCGCGACGCTTCTCTGGTGCTGCATTCGAAATTCCATCGACCAGGACCAGGATCCCACGTGTTTCCGGCGTTGCCTTCCTTTTCTGCAGAGGAACGCAGTTTACATAATTGGATGCATGCTCAAAGTCTTTTAAAACCCTAGCAGCATCCTGTGTGGAAATATGCGAATTTGTTCGTGAAAGAAAAAGGGTCCCTAGGCGAACACAGACGGGGATCTGTCGGGGGGCCACAGGTCGACGAAGAGGTTTCAACCGAATTGCAACACTTTCCGGAGATGCGATGAAGGGAAAGTCGAACTCGTCCTTGAGTGTGGAAGGGCTCTGAATGCCGAATAATTCCAAACGCGTGTCAGCCTTCGTGGTTCCAGCCCTCGTGTCCTGCCATAATCCTGATTGTGTACACCCAAACCATATACGAGTCTTCTGGTGCCTTCCTATGAGTTGAAATGGGAAGATCTTGGCTCATTACACCTTAGGGTTAGATGTCACTTCCTTGGGTAAAGAAGTGGTTTATGTCGGTTGGGATAGCGCTGTCCGGGGAGAAAATCAGGCCAAAATGATTCCAGGATTGTCCGGAGCGTTGAGGACGGTGAAAAGACAGGTATCTGTGGTTTGAAATGAACAGGAGTAGGTTCATGATGGTTGTTCTGAAGGTTGGTGAACACGAGAAGGAATTCTCAAACCTACCTAAGCCAAATAACGCGTACACAAAGGCAAGCACGAACAAGCAACAATGTGGACATGGCCGGACCGACTCTTCCGAGTCCAATTACACTGGGCCTCCAGAAAGCTGCGCCCTTGCAGGCCCTTGCTCAATGCTACCACCTCAAATTTATGCATCGCACGTCGCGTAAAACAAGAAGGATTTTGGCTTACTGCTTACGACTCTAGTGCTCGCCACCGAAAAGGATCTATCTCGAATTCAACGGGTGTTGCTCAGATACAAATGGCTTTTCCCATGGTTTGACTGGTACAACATCGCATGCAACATTGATTGTTCTTCTTTGACAGTTTCAAGAAGAACATACTAAAGTCATTCCTACGACAACAAAAGCTAATGGGCTGCACAGTTTAGCGGCTGTTAGCTTCAAAAGCAAGCCGGCATATCGCAAGTGTCCATGTCAACCCTGAATCGCGTTATGTATCGCGTTATGCATGCCTCACTTCCCCAAAAAGCCCAAACGGAATGGGTCTATCAACTTTATTAAGTGGTATCAACTACGCTGGCTCCTTTTTATATCCACGCTCCTCTGGACCAGGACCTCATCACTCCAACGGGTGTGCTTCCGTCCACCTTTCCAAGATGCCCTCGCGGTCATTCGATGAGTCCGAAGCTTGGATCGAGGGCGACTCCCTGGGTTTCACCGTTGGCGCCTACATGGTATGTGTCCGTATTACCGACTTGTGCAAGTCCTGAACCCGGCTTCCTAGTTTGAAGTGTTCTTATATGGTTAGCCATGGCCTAATTGCAAATGTGCCACACATGTACTGAATCCTTCTTTCAGGGCTGTACACCTCCATATTCATCTTCTGCATGCACATGGTCTGGCTCAACCGAAGGCCGATGAGAGTTCTTCTCGTGGCAGCGGCTTTACTGCTGTTCGGGATCGCCACCGCCGACATGATCGTCGCGTTGTTCCATTTTTTCAGGCAGACGTTGAATAACAGGCGAACTCCGGATCCGTATTCGCGACTTGTGTTTTTCATTACAAACAAGTAAGCCATGAAGGAGCTCCCTCTACTATGTGATACTAGCGGCTGACGTACCGTCATTCTTATAGTATTATTGCGGATTCTTTGCTAGTCAGTCGTCGCCCTGCCCATGAAAAGCTTAGACATAATTAATCAAAGATGTGACAGATACATCGCTTTCACGTCTACTGGTTTCGCAGACGCCGCTACATCGTTGTTCCTTGCATCTTTTTGTTCTCATCGTCTTGTATGTCCATTTGATTTTGCGCGTTTTTTTATATCTGAGCATGGTTGATTCAGTGTGCGGCTACCTGAGTCTTTTCTCGGACTACTTGCCACGGCTTCAAAGTTTATACCCTATCTACTTATGGATGACGCTTGGTCTTAATATCACCCTTACCATTCTAATAGGTGAGCTATCAACTACCAACAGGTCAAAGACGTTTATTCAAATAATTGACAGCCGTAAGATTTCTCTGGTCAGCCAGAAGAGCCCGGCGCTCGATCTTTGGATCTGCTTTTCTTTACCTCATATGTCTTATGATGTCAGTATCCTTCTGGCATCTCAGCATCTTCTGCTAATTCCTAGACAGAATAGAATCTGGTTTGATATATTCTGCCTATCTCCTCGTACATCAGCTGGTACATTCGGTATATCATTTATTTGCATCACACGTCATGCAGTGGGCCAATCTATCCTTTTCTGCTAGACGTTCACTAATTTGGGTCTCAACCAAGTTGTGGTAAGTATACTCTCACATCCTTTATCCTCAGTACAGCCAATCCATTGAATTCGTCTCTTATTGTGTAGGCCATGGTTCCGACATTGATCATCATAAGAGCCAGCACTAGGAGGTTGAATCATGGAAACGCGATGCATGAAGGAGCTGCCTCAGTAACGGGCTCGGATGATGGAAGCTCCAGCACTCCGGTACTCGACTCGATTTTCAGCACAGTGGGTACGGCTGCACAAATGTCGCCACAGTCGGGCTTAAGGCTCAGAGTCGATAACAGCACTCAAACGCATCTTCCCCAAGAAACAGATGACCATGCACTATCTAACATTGCCTGACTCACCTGACCCCCGCTGCCTGGTTTATGGGAAGATGCCACCCGACTTCTGTTCTTCGAAGCGAGGTTTGGCGGACGGAAAAAAGTCTGAGATTACGTATGTTCACCATCTCACAAATTTGGGCTTAATTATTAGGCAGTGGGCGCTCACCAAACTATCTATACTTAAGCCCGATGAAATAACACGTTGTGATGTCGGAGCAAGGCTAGAATCCCCGTCATTGTTATTCTTCTGCCTTAGCCGTCGTGCTCGTGCCCCATGGTATCAAGAAGTTGGCTTTGCTCCGGTTTCAAAAAAATTCAGATCGCACGGAAAGGTTGATTTTAACGTTTCGGAGGCTTCGATTTGGCCTCGATTGAAAGATCTCATCGTTGCAATTGTTTTGAATATACGAGGATCTTCCAAATAGAGTAAGCACCGTCTACCTGCTTGAAGGAAACGATTTAATTTTGCGTGTAGGTGCCCACGACGGCCAACAGCTGCAAACTTGCAGGGATGCGAAGGCTTAAGGTTTATACGTAAAGCTCATCACTTTCTTGCTTTCCCCAACCCGAGCATGGCTGTCGCGTGCTCAGCCCTTGGACGGTCCAGACCGTGTTTATCTATGAGCGAAACACGAGATTTACGGTACCCTTTACGGTATGTATGTACTCGATAATTATTCGCACTTCGTCGTTTCAGACTTCTCAAGGATCGTCTTTCAGTCTTTCGGCGTTGAGTCAATTGCATTCAGTCGAAAGATAACAGCAGGGCGGCGGCTAAGGTGGGTAATGATGTTGGGCCGGACAAGTGATTTTCTTCAAATTTTCTGATTTTCGATCAACTTTCGCAGGTCTCAATATCTTACTCCTCTTCCGGTTGCAGTATCTCCCCACCCAAATCACACCAGTGTGTAAATGTTGTCAATTCGGGGTTGAAATCTCTGGCTACTTCGTTGTCCGAGACCCCGTTATGCCCATAACCGAGGTTTGGGTTCCCACCGTTGGACTAAATTTAAACCGTGTCTGTCAAACTGAATGATGACTTTCTCGAAGGAGGGAGGTTATGTCTTTGCTCGGTGCTCTAACAGGCCACTCTGGTCTATTCATATCCAACGCGCAGCAGCATCAAGGACTGGATTACCCACTCTACTATGCCTGTCCTATTATTTGTCTCGGAGGTGGCATTGAGTTGGACGGGGACCTGAACCTCTTTCTTCTACTCTACGACCATACACCGCCGAACGTCATCAAGGCGAAAGAGACGACTCGGAAGAAGAACGACACTCGGAAAAGGTGGATAAGATGTTGGGTAATATTGCCAAGAGGGTCAGCAGGGTGACGGTGGTGCCTTTCCAGCGGCCTTTGATTCCCTTTTTGAAAGAGCCTTGGTCCTCGAAATCGAAGTACCCTGCCATTTTGGTGCGTCCACTTTTTTCTCCATCGGTAAATGGCCTTGGAGTCCACTAATGTTTTACCTCCTTGGCCTTTCTAGCTCGAAACTTTTCTATATGGTCCGTCTTTGGATCTCTGTTCCTCTCTGCTTCGATGATAACTTACATCGTGTCGCAATATAGGCGTCTATGTTGTCCTTTTCTGCTGCTGTAGTTTCATCTTATGGCGGCGGCGGAAACTTCCAGGACAATGGCTACTGATGCTTTCGACTTCGTTGATGTTCTTGCTTGCTTCGGCGGACATGATTATAACGGCGTACTTCTTCTTCCATTTTGTGCTCAGCACGCCGACGGTCAATGTGGGGCATAGTCATAGCAATACACACGAACCTTGGAATAGGATCCTGGAGGTCAAGTTTGGGGTGTATGTTATTGCAAAGTACGTCTTCTAGGGATGTTTTGCTTATCAACATACTAATGAAATACATTGGTTTGATTGTAGTGCTATTGCTAGTAGTCTTTTGGTCAGTCTGTTCGCTGAAGATATTATCATCCAGCTCATCTTTCCGGCTAGATCAACCGTTGTTACGAAGTCTGGCAAAATGGGCGTATCATTCTTGCCCCTATCGCACTGGCGTTAATAGGATCTGGTAAGTTTTTGACTGATTGCCTGCAAAACACTTCGTTTAAACTCGGCCTTGCGCAGTAATCAGCTTTATCTCAATCACGAAAAGTCAGCTAGGGGACAAGCTACTGGCGGCTAGCTTTATCATTTCAGCGGCCGCAAATCTTTCCGTCACTCTACTAATTGGTAAGCCTTTGGTGGTCAATTCAAAGCACAAGAAGCTAATGCTTTGTCGATTTCTCTGAACAGCTACTAAAATGTGGTGGACGTCAAAGAAAATTAGGCAGATATTCACTATGCAATTTTCCGACATGTGTGACTACGTGGTTTGTCTCATGTAAGTTGCTTCCTTCCCACTGGCCTGCATTCCTTATCGTTGCTTTCTACTAGACTGGACTCGAACGCTATATACAGCCTTTCAATAGTTCTTTATCTTGGCTTCCACACTGTAAGTCTTTAATCTTATGTATAGACAGGCTCAACTATAGTCTTATACAATTGCTCAATTGAAAAGCTCGTAATCGATGCCTCTCTGACCCAGATAGCTGTAAGTAGATCTACTTCCGCGTTTTGACAGCCATTTAATTGAACCTTTCAAATTTATGTAGGCTGTTACATTGGCGGCTATGATTCTGCGAAAATCATCGGCGGATTCCCTTGCCAATACTTCAACCTACAGCTCTTCCACCTCGATCCCTCAAATCAGCCCCGCCATGCAAAGAACTCGCTCCGTCACCCGCCGGAGAAATCGCTTCCGGATGGCTTTCTCGTCGAATCCGTTCAAACGCGGGAGCGAAGGTATTGAAGCCAAGTAACAAGAACAAGACTCTTTCACAAGTTGTACTACAAGATTTTAATTCATAGAGCTTCTCCATCAATCGGAAACTCCCCTATCCACCCGCTTACTGTAAAAACTCTCATACCCGGGTTGGTGAACCCAGCATCCGGTCCCGCCTCTTGCTGATAGGTTGGAAGTTCATTCTTATGCCGGTTTGGAGATAATGCGATTCTGCGTGGTCGAAGTGAAGAATGATGATATTCGACCCAGAATGCGGTATGGCCACTGGAAAGTGAGAGATACAGAGAGATGCCGTCGGGCAACACCTCAATGCGTCTCCCACTCCTCGTCACTTGACCTGGAAGGAGCCGTTCTGAGGACGGATTTCTCTATAGGTCCCGGTCGCCACTCTCCTGAATAGGACAGCAGCAGATTGGGTACAGCAGTGCAGACCGAAACAGGCTTTAAGCGCGTCTGTTTTGTGAGATGACCTGGGAGAAAGGAGGAGCAAGGTAGTAAGTGCCTGCGTGGCTTGGCGAGAGGGCACTTGGCGGATCCTTCCTAAAGAGGAAGTCTGTACTCACATGAATTGCCACTATCTTTGCTTTCCAAACATTGGCTGTCTTTTCTCATCATGGGCTATAAGTAGAACCAAAAGGACAGGGATGGGAGCTGTTAACCAAGCTTGTCTATTCTCTCACTCCTCCATTCTGTTACCTTCACGTCGGGCGACCTCGCATTCCCCTTTTCTTTCCCTTCTTCCACGATTCACCTCCAGACTGTTTTTACCATCCTCAAGGGCGCCCGCCCGACGATAACGACATTTGACGCATAGGGTCCTCTTTACGATACCATGTCCAGTCCACTTCTTGGTTTCAAGTCGCAAAACCGGGGATTTTCGCAGTCCTTGGGCCAAGTCAATATCATTATTCCGGGGAAGGATGGGGTGGATGATCCTGATGGAGGGAATTCGACACCCAGCAACTACTACTCCCTGAATGCTTACAGTGCTGCCGTCCTGGTGAGTAGCAGATAGACTACCTCGGGCTCTTGGTGCTGCTGTACTCATGTTTCTCTCAGTTTGAAGTCTTTTTATATGGTAATTGGAATCAATAACTGGCGGAGAACGAGGCACGCTCACGCTCCTGCGTATAGGGATCTACTCGACACTATTTGCGCTATGCGTGCGCATTCTGTTACGGAATAAAAGGTCGACGCAGAAGCTCCTGCTGGCGTGCGCTGCGATCATGTTTGCCCTTGCGACGGTGGATGTGGTGTTAGAGATCAGTTTCTTATTCTGGTTCGTGGTGAAGGCGAATACTATACCTCAAGCCGACGTCCATTTCAAATACCTGATATACATTACGAGCAAGTGAGTGGTATCCCCCCTTTGACACTGAATAGATTGCTTGAACTTTTTCTTCCAGCCTAATCGCCGATAGTCTTGTGGTATGTCATTTCTCATTTGTCGTGCCCCTCGAGTACCTAACGACTTGAACATAGATCTATCGCTGTTACACCGTCTGGAATCGTAGCAAGCGCGTGATCATACTTCCCTTATTCTTGCTTCTTTGCGGATCTGGTGACTACCTCTCTTTCTCATATTCGTTTATTAATTGACTTAGACATGGCCATGTAGCACTTGGTTATGGCTTTATTGCCGTCTCAAAAGAAGATTATCGGTTCCGCCAGCTCCTCATTGCCTTCCTTTTCACAACTGTCTCTCTGAACCTGCTGGTTACGGTCCTGATGTGTATGTTTCTCTCACGTACTTTCTTTGATCACTGTTTCATGCTCGTTCTTTCCGTTCCAGCGGGCCGCATTTGGTGGATTGCGCGGAAAGCACGTTCCATACTCGGGCCAGGACTTACATCGAAGTACACAACCATGATTGCCATCATGTAAGTGTCCCTTTTCCGCTCATATGGAATGACGACGGCGTTGAGGCGTCCGGCATGATATTTCTGTTATCTATTTTGGGTATTGCGTTTTGCTCACGCTTAATCCAACAGAGTGGAATCCGGTGTTATCTACTCGATATACTTCATTCTTGACGTGGTGGCTCAAAACGTGAGTGTAGCCCATTGCACTGGGACTGCATCCACACTACTCCTAGACGATAACTTACACGCTCGTTTCTTTGCTTTTTAAAATAGCTGATATTGGACGCTGGCCTTGCTCAAGTGGTGGTAAGTTGGAGCTTTGGCAGTTCGCCGCTTTCGCGCTGCTAAACTCGGTTTTGGCTGACTGTTTTGCTGTATTACAGGGGATCGTGCCGACACTTATAATAGTTCAGATTGGACTTGGCCGAGACGCACATGATATTGATGAGGGAACTACCGCAACCATGGTTCGGACGGATGGGACGAGAGCGTTCAACATCACCAGGACGTCAACGAATGACCATGCTTATGCGAATGATCCTCCGCCTGGGTCGCCCCCAATGTCAGATTTTGGATCACCTACGATATCAATACCACCGTCGACGTTCTCGGGGATGCAGCAGCTACAACAGACCAGCCTGCGGTCGAGCAGTAGGCTATACGACCTACGTAGGATGGACAGCAGAAAAACGGAAGAGGACGTTGAGTCGGGGTATTCGTGACACGGCCCCCTGAGGCGTCCGCTGTGTTCGTTCTGTTCTGTGTTTATTGCTTTTTGCGTTTGTTTTCGTTTGGGACGACGAGATGATTCGTCCCGAGTCGGGCACACTCTAAAGCATTGGACAGCTGTACTATTATAACGTATAATTCCCTGTAGTTTATTGTGTATATAGAGGCCATTTTGTGCATGTATCATACCCTTCCAGCATCGGGCATTGGCAGTGGGAGTGCCATCCAAAATTTTGCTATCATCAAGTAACGATCATCAATTGACAATGCATCAGCGATGTCGAGTGGAGTGAAAGACTAGTCGACGATGACTTGAAAGCAAAGATGTTGATAGAGGAGTAACATTCATAGGCAATGACGTATCAGGTTGGTTACTACTTGGATTTGCACAAGTCACAATGGATCTCGGCTGAGTTGTACATAATGCAACAACAGCTAGCACCTGCACTCCGAGCCCTGGTTAGCGGTCGGATGGTAGTAGTCAAAAAGGCAATAATTGCGCTTTTTGGATATTGGTGCCGTTTCGGGGATCGATGATTGTCGCGGGCACCGATGCCCTCGACGAATAACCAAGAATCATGTCGTCTTGGAAATCCTCTTGGTAATGTATCGCTTTTGCTCATCCTTCCTGCTGGTCAGTACTACTCCAGTCATCGTGCACATGCATTTGGCGTGCGCCTGAATGAATTCCCTGCAACCTGTCAGTATAGCAGATCTATGGAGGATTTCGAGCTTGGTGCAGTGCTGAGTGCAGGATGGTTTGGATGTGCGCTAACAGAGTCGAGGCATTTTACTCAGGACAACGGCATCGGAAACAGTGCTTGAGGCGGTGCTTCGGGGATTTTACATCCACGAGGCCGTTCCGACGCCATATGATGGGAAAAAGTGGCCCTGAACAAGTGTGGGGACTGTCACCGTTCTCTCCGCAGGACCCTCAACGTCCAACCATATTTCTTACCCAAAGACCATCGCTGACGAGTCTACGGTCAAAGCGTTCAACTGTTCATAACTTATACGTACTGGGTGCGCTATCATGTCAGACCCCAGGTATGCTCTTAAATCCGTCGATTAACTCTATGATTTGCTCACTATTACCTTACCATCCTTACCTTTCCTACTTACTATTCTCCATGATGATAACGAATAATGAAGGGACAGTCGTCGCGATGTAAACGATGCTTCAAGAACCGGCAGTCAGCGCGGGGTAGTAAAGTCAACTCGAACACCTATCAACATGGATTACAATCCAAGCGCGACGACCACCGCAGCGCGGGTCCGAACTACTTCAAACGATGCAGAAGCTCCTCACCGGTCTAAATCTGTGCCCAATCCTGCACCATCTTCATCGAGTGCACAACCCAAGCGTACTATGACCACTATGCCTACTCCTGCCGGGACAAATAGTTCTGATATGAGGCAACGAACCGCGTCTAACTCGAAAGCGCAACCGAATGCTATTGGAGGGACTGCTACTGCAACACGTTCCACTCAGGCAGCAACAGGATCCGAAAGGCCAGTGCAAAATGCCACGGAGTATCCTGCATCGCGAAGGACTCATCAAGAAGCGCAGATTAGAGGAAGAGAACAAGAGGATCCACATTCGTCTTATCTCATGCCCCCTAGAAGACCATATAATCCTACACCTGCCTCGGATACACGACAGAGCACTTCATCGTTTCAGACCGAACCCAGCTCCTATTACTCCGTCGAAGATAATATGTCTTCAGCGGGTGGGCCTTCGATGCCTATGCCACAACATGAACTGCAACCCCCGCGGATGCCTCAACCTTACCGTCAGGATTCGATCCACGAAAGTGAGGCTAGCTCTGACCAAGACTTGTCTCCCGAAGCCCAATACGAGAAATTGTGGAATGCTGCCCAGACTGACGTGCATACGCCCCCTCCCCCGATGCCAGTACCGGACGTAGGGTCTCCGCCAATGCCGGCACCTTACCTCTACGAAGAACGACAAGGAGATAATGAAGCGGAAGGTCAGGAAAACATAGAAGGAGAGGAAGGGAGAAGGCAGGAATCTCGTCAACAAACGGGAGGATTGCGAATGCCCGAGGCCAGACGGCGCATCCCTTCAAACGATAACCGTTATGCTTCTATGCCACCTGGAGAGCAACTGGGGTCTGCATTTTCTTCCCGGCCTTCGCCTGCCATGCCTACGCCCTCTCAGTCGACTGGACCTTCTGGTCAGTCAACGGGTCCTCCTATGCCGTCTCCTGGGTTGCAGACCTATCCGACTGCTCCAGAGACCAGTCCAACGGTTACCGCCCATAGTAGACCTACATCCGGTCCTGGATCAGCCAATATTGCCCCTCTGAGGATTCATCATGCGCGCCCGGCAGGAACAGGTCAAGCTACATCCTCCAATGCTTTCTCGACTGCGTCCAATAATGCAGCGTCGGCACCACCCCCTGCTGCAGGCTCAGCTCCTGCATCTTCCAATCAATCCACCATAGGACGTCCCCAACAGCAGACACAAAGTACCATCTCTGGTCTTCCTAGGCCATCTGTCCACGATGGTCGTCCTGGAGTAGCAGCAACTCCGTCGAACTCTCAGATACATTCTAGACCTTCTGGAACCGCTGCAGCATCCACGAATACTTCAGCTACTAACCATCCCGGTCCTGGGCGTACTAACTATGTAGTACCAAACTTTGGGCCTCAAAAACTAAGCCCCGTAGAACCTCGGCCGCCAGGAGCCTCTGCACCCAGTATACCCTCCGGAGTTAGCGCCAGCGTTCAGAGGCCTTCTCATTCCGGCTCTATATACCCTCAGACAAATACCCAGGGCGCCTCGAGACCTCCAGCCACTACTACCCCGGCATCGAACTCTGCTTTCTCTGCCTCTCAAGTAGGTGCCACCAGCAGGATTGAAAATCAGTCATCGACCGGCGGGCAAGGAAAGATGCCGACATCGATTCTCTTGAATAATAATAACCGGCCACAGATACCTAACGTTCCTCAACAAGCACCCCCGAAGCCCGCATCGAGCTTTTCTGCCGGGCCTCCATCCTCAGCAGCTGGGGCAACTCACGCGAACCTGTCAACTGCAGCTGCTTCTCATACTCAGAATCATACGCCTCAGGCTGCACGCCCTCAGCAAGCACAGACTGAAACAAATTCGTTCACTACCCAGCCTAGCAAACCTGTCACTACTGCACCGCAGGTACAAGCCTCAACTTCCTCCCATTCCAATACCCATGCACAATCCAAAATCGAACAACACTCAAAACCTGCTGCTGCACCCGCACCCGCGCCTGCACCATCGCCAGCAAAGACACCAGCAGCAGCGTCCGCCGCCATCGCTTCTGCG
The DNA here is from genome assembly GCA_013053245.1 of Agrocybe pediades. Taxonomy (NCBI): domain Eukaryota; kingdom Fungi; phylum Basidiomycota; class Agaricomycetes; order Agaricales; family Agrocybaceae; genus Agrocybe; species Agrocybe pediades. The sequence continues at coordinate 1,435,965 of JAACJL010000059.1, forward strand.
CCAACTCGGCCACACCTGCACGGCAACCCTAGCCAGATGGATACCCAATACGTCAACATGTTGTTGGCATTAGACGACATACCCGCGTTGCACAATATCGCTGCGCAGTTCTTTACGTGGATATTGCTTGCTGGATTCATCCTGTTCCCAGGCACGTTTACGAACTTGCAGAATGACAATGGCACGCTTCCTGACTCGGTGAGGCAGGAGCTGTTGAAGGTTGTTAATAATTTGCCGTTGTGAGTAGCAGTCCATTTTTGTGGGGTTGTTAGGAAAAAGGAAACTGATGTATCGTTTATGCAGGTTTGTGGTTGCTTGGATTTGTACGGGTGTAGGCATCGCCGGGATGATCTGGTTGTGGTGGAGATGGAGGAAGAATTATATCTGGGTGTTGAATAAAATCTTTGTGTGCGTATCCACTGCATAAATCGCAACACTTTCGCATACTAACCAACCCATTTCCTCTTTATATGTAGACCTGGCTTCCTCAACTCCCTCGCCGGTCTTCTTTCCACCATCGCCAGCATACTCGGAGCACAGCACGGCGACTTGTCGACGAACAGCAAGTCGACTCTCATCGTCACTGCGGCTTCGACTGGGGTGCTTGGGATTTTGGCGGGCTTTTACAGTCTTTGGCTGGTGAGAAGGGTGAAGGCGCGCCATGATCGCGAGGTGGGCAAGGAGAGAGCGGGAAAGCATGGAGAGGGGGTGGTTGATTTGTCGAAGAGACGTGCGAAGTGATTTTGGGTTTTTGGTGGGAGGCATAGAGGTGGACGTGGACGTGGACGTTATGGATGGAAGGCTGGATGTTTATAACATTTGTGTGATCTTGAGCGTGATGATGTTTTTCTTGGACGGTTTTTTGTATTTTTTTGTTATCATATAGTGTAGTACTTGCATACCTAGCTTTTAGATATCCATGGTCGATGTAACGAGTTTTATGATAGAATCCTACTTATCTTCTTGATGATACCATACAAAAACCATCATGATACTGCATGGAAGACTTTGGAGGAGTTCTATTTCTTTTTCGACCTTTTGGCGTCCTTTTATGGTCAGCCAAACTTGAGTATGGCAAGAGCTTCCCATGCGTAAAAGGCAAGGTAATCTCTTTACCGTTTCGCTGATGCCTCCCTCACCCGTCTCGCCTCCAGCATCCCCAATAAGACTTCGGTCTATGTCGTCCACAAACGATCCCAACAACGTGCAGAATCGCGATTTCTACATTTCGTTTGGATCATTGGTCTTTGGCTCGTCTGCTGCCTGCACCTGCACCTCCTTCTTCTGCTATTGACTCCCAACCTCCCTCGGGCGCTGTAAGTATTGTTTCTAATTTACATCATCACTTTTATTCTGACAAGGATGCGTCTAGTCCGATAAGCGCTGCTTTACCCATCGAGAAATGCTCATGAAGTTCAAAGATGTCATGGGGCTTCCAATGGATGGTGCCGGTCCCTTTGTCCCCCAGCTAATGTACAAGCCCCATACTACCAGCGACCGTAGACGCTATGCCGAGGAGGTCTTGCTGGAAGATCCGCTCTACTTTGTCTGCGAGGATCCACAAGAATATGGTATTTCTCTCAAGGATGCATTGCATTCACGAACTAGGAGACTCCGTGACCGCGATCAAGTCGTATTCGAGGATCGGGGATCCAGCGTTTCGATTCGCCTCGAGGTATGTAATCTTCACTCTTTTTATTATACTTCTGCTGATCGTCTTCTTAGTGGCCTGGCTATAGGCAATGGAGCCGTCAAATTCCCACCAAAGATTTCCGTAGCACTCCTCAGCCAATTACCATGGCGAAGTTGGCTACGAATGTGGCGAGCTGTGTCCAGCGCTTCATGCAAGATTGTAAAGCCATGCCTATGGAGGACGACGCGGACCACCGTTGGAGAATTGGGGACGGCCCTAACGATATCAAGCTTGAGGACCTTATACTTGTCAGCATCCACCACGTCTCGTTGGGTAGCTGGCAACCTCAGCTCAGGCTCGCACGGCCTTTGCGACAGAGTGGCAGCTGTGACAGGTCGAGAACGGGAGACCATGACTGAGATGGAGGTCGCGTCTGTCAACGGTTGTTTTGATATTATCGACATTCCTGTTCGATGAATGCTTGGAAAGATATGAGGAGCACAGGCATCCTTCCCGACCCCTCCTGCCCGGGTCACACACACGCGCTTTCGTTGCTTCAACATCTCTCATCGGGTAAGGCGGGTGTTCTTTAATGGCACTGGCATCGACGACGGTGTCTGTTGTTCAGTTTTCGGGGACTATACTCCGGTGACTCTGAAGAATGACTCGATGGTGGTCGCGAACGCCGTCAAGTTCGAAGGTCAATAAATAATTCAGAGCCGTTAAACTGTGAAATCATTTGTAATGACTTGATTGCGCCTTGCGATCGTCCGGCATGCATGGCAAGGAATCGCGGTGACTCAAAGTCTTGTATCCCAATCAGCCTACGACCAGACTTCGATCATTTTTGCAGAAAGAGTCGTGCTCGCCATCGAAGCTCTGAAAGGTAACAAGTCGGATGTGGTCCGTTTGAGGATGTTCGTGGCAGAGAAGAAAGACGTAGAGGGAGCCAGCAAGGCGCTTAAAGACATTGACTATGCTTTTCGGTATGGGATTTGTCAATAGAGAAATGGAAGTCGAGATAGAAGCCGATGCTGTCGTACAGTTTTGTTGCGCTTGTGTACGTGGGAAACAGTGAGGCCCGAGTCCCGCTGCAATTAGTAGGCGATAGATGAGTTGTTACATGTTAACGTTTTAACAGTGACTAGTGACTAGTGACTATCTCTACTGCCCAACCTGTGCCAGAACATGCTTTGTGCTAAAAATTCCCCGGCCTAGCTGGCAGATGACTGACTTTAGGCAGTGCACATTGCAAGCAAATATAAGTGTGGGCTATGCTTGTCGCGGACAAAGGATATAAATGCTCAATCCGCCTTGCGGTTGCAGATACTTGTCCATGCCAGCCCAATGCCTCATAATACACCAAGAGTGGTATGACTTATTCTCAAAGACTGTCTACTTCATCAGCGATGCTTAAATTGTCTGGTTCCAGACCTTAACGACCCCAAATGATACCAGCCATGACATCGGGGGCCTGCAAAGTGCAGCTGGGAATACTAGACAGCAACCCGGTCAAGCAAATCGCAGTTCCGCATCCAGTAGATTGGGGAACAGGGTTCCAAATTCTTCTTCAGCTCATGCTCTAGCTCGTGGTACTCGGCCATCGCGCGGGTCTGGCTCATCTAGCACGCGGAGTGCTAGTCACTTCCAAGGCTCTCGAGACACTACTATCGCCGGTGGACAATTTCTCAACACTTTAGGACACCATACCAATTTGACCGTGAACCTTAACCGTCAGTCTCTCCCGTGCTTTGGTTTTGCCGACCTACTGACAGATCATTCCCTCACACAGAGTCTGGATATGTCCCTTCAGGTGAAGAGGATTCTCCACCCCAAGGTTCTCATCCAGATGTCAGTGCAACGCGAGACGTCGACAGACTAAACGAGCTACGGAAGCGAAACATGCAAGCAGTTATGCAACTTCCTGTGCAAAGGAGTAATGAAATATACGAGCTTCATCTCCTGCTCAAAGGCCGCGGTTTCCCCCTATGGATACCCGAACCAAATAGAAACTTGCCTATGCCTTATCAAAGACAGGGTATCAACATTGGCGACGTCGGGATAGTGACCTATGCTGGCAGTTTCTCGTTTCTCTTTAACATATGTCTTCCTGCCGACCACCCTATCAACCCAAGGGACCTGCCGGAAGGCTTCGCACCCATTGATCCTCCCATTAATCCCATCGACGTCCGTACATTCATCGAGCTCAAGTCTGGGAGTTTCCTGGGAAGTAATTCAATTGTCAAGTCGTTGGCAGAACCCGACGAGTAAGTGAATCATATACACATCTCTCCCCGGCTGACACTGTTTTCAGCAATCCTCTTTCTTTTGAAGCGCAATCGTCAGAAGGTGCAATCTTAGTGATGCCCGAAGGCGCCGTATCCTATGACTTCGAAAACATCCCCAAATTCCGAAAATATATAGCGGCCAACATAGAGAGCTGGTATCGTTACGCGAATGGCCCAAGGGGTAGAGAAGCAAAGAATGGCGATCTACGAATTGTTGTGGGCTGTGATAAAAGTACCTCCTGGGGCATGGCCACTCAGGCTATGTCTAACTTATCCCAAGAAAAAAATAGTCGCCTCAAACTGCTTTCCTACAAGGCTGAACCAACGGACTCTCAGAACCCTCAACTCGTTGGCTATGCATGGGAATACTCTGGCTTGGCTGAAGTTCGTGCAGGTCCAGACCCTGAAGAAGTGGAAGAGCTGAGGGCAGATGATCCCGAACCTCGTGCCAAATATGCGAACCAATCTCTTTTCATCAGGACCTTGAATCCGACATTGGGACCTGGACTCTGGGAGAAGCTCAATCGTGACTTGGGCCTAGCAGATCTTTCCGATGTCCATTCGCAAAAGGATTCTGATTCATTCAACCCTGCCACACACCAGAATGAAAATGGCCCATCGACCCCTTCAAATCCGAATTCAGGATCACACCGTACCACCGATCATCCAGGGAGACATCATGCTAGCAGTATCCCTGACGATCTTCAAATAAAGGAGGTCAGTGATTAATACACCGCTGATTACTAGCCCAGACCTGATGTTGATTTAGCAGCATTTTCATCCTTCCATTAACTTGAATCGATTCCTCTCGGAAACAGTGAGCCATTGCCAAGGCTATAATGTTTACCATAGCGAGTTGATACCGTTGGCATACTTTGCAAGTACCCTCAAGCACGCATGATTATCACCGAAGATAGGGATTGGTACTCGGTACTTAGGGAGGTATAGTTTTCGTGATTCTTACATCAACTTTGCAATATCTGACGGTCCTGCAATAGGACGAGACAGAATTCCCTCTAGAGCATGAGTTATACCGCCGCGCCCTAGACATCTCCAATATCGAGTACGATGATGACAGTGATGATATTTTGTATCTAAAGCCAGCAAGGGAGCCCACCAGGAAATCGATAAAGTCGGAAGAACAGATGGAGGATGCAGTGAGTGCGATGAAGGAGGAGGAAGAGGAGGACGCAGTGAATGCGATAGAGGAGGAGGAGGAGAAGAAGAACGGGTGGATAGAGAAGTGGGTGGGGGCTGTTGATAAGGCCTCTACTTCACCTATAAGGGCAAAGAGATGGACTCCTCCGGAAAATATGACCCCGCTAAGGTCACCTCCATCAGCATTGTCCAATAGAGCTGAATCTCCCTCACCCTTCTTGCTTCCAGCATCCCCTCGGTCTATCTCGCCCACAAACAGTCTGAACTACGTGCAGGATCGCGATTTCGACACTTCGCTTGGATCATTGCGCTTTGGCTCGTCTGCTCCTTCACTTTTTTCTTCTGCTACTGACGATTCGGATCGCGATACCAACTTTTCGTTTGGATCATTGGACTTTGGCTCGTCTGCTCCTTCAGCTCTTTCTTCTGCTATTGCCTCCCAGCCTCCCTCGGTCGCTGTAAGTATTGCTCCTAATCTACATCGTCACTTCCATACTGACAGGAATGCATCTTACCCATCGAGAACAGCAGACAAAGTTCAAAGATGTCCAGGCGCTTCCGATGGATGGCGCTGGTCCCTTTGTCCCCCAGCTAATGTACAAGCCCCATACTACCAGCGACCGTAGACGCTATGCCGAGGAGGTCTTGCTGGAAGATCCGCTCTACTTTGTCTGCGAGGATCCACAAGAATATGGTATTTCTCTCAAGGATGCATTGCATTCACGAACTAGGAGACTCCGTGACCGCGATCAAGTCGTATTCGAGGGTCGGGGACCCAGCGTTTCAATTCGCCTTGAGGTATGTCATGTTCACTCCTTTTAATTTACGTCTGCTCATCGTATTCTTAGTGGCCTGGCTATAGGCAATGGAGCCGTCAAATTCCCACCAAAGATTTCCGTAGCCCTCCTCAGCCAATTACTATGGCAAAGTTGGCTAAGAATGTGGCGAAGTGTGTCCAGCGCTTCATGCAAGATCGTAAAGCCATGCCTATGGAGGACGACGCGGACCACCGTTGGAGAATTGGGGACGGCCCTAACGATATCAAGCTTGAGGACCTTATACTTGTCAGCATCCACCACGTCTCGTTGGGTAGCTGGCAACCTCAGCTTAGGCTCGCGCAGCCTTTGGGACAGAGTGCCACTCGTGTTTCTCCTCCTTCACATTCTCTGGTGGCGCCGCCAAACAGTCCAGCGAGCATGACACCATACCTTCTATTTCCATGAGACAATACCGCCTGCCCTCAAATGACCCTCTGTAATTCATTTCTTCGCTCATATCCCTGCTTGTCGCCATTCGCACCCTCCTAATTGCCTTCGTCTTCACCACACCTTTGCACTTTAATCAGTAACATTCTATCTCTGCTCATGCCTGCGTCTACTTGTTTGAAGACTGTAAACCTTTGTAGCCCTAGACCCCAGCTTTCTTGAAAGGCTGTCGGTAGGGCCAGCCTTACGGAGTAGGAACGGCAAGTCCGGATCATTAACTCTGAAAGCTTTCCCATCGACTTCCAATCTACTACGAGAGAGGGCGCTAGAATATCAAAAATTCAATCCTTCCGAAGCCAGCTTCCCCGTGCACGCTCTCGTTATGAAAGACGTCAGTGGAGACTGTGGAGTTGGTGAATTGTGTTAGTTACGTTTCAATGTTCAAATCAAAGCCCACCTCCAGAGTCCAAATCGCACGACTATCGCATGACTTGCTTGGAAAATTGGACCCTACAAAACTCTGCATGTTTCCGATATTAGGGGCCCCTACAACCAAGAAACATTAATCATGTCGGAACTTGTCGATACGACTCGTTCCCTGCTGTTTTACACTTACAGAGGGCACATCTGGGTCGTATGGTGGAACAAGCATTTGAACTTGAAAGGAAATCTTGAAAGTCCACTTATTTTGTAATCGCTTAAATGACACTAATTACTGAATGTCCTCTTATTCGGGTGTCCACGCCTGACATCCATCAAGCTTCTGAGGCAACTCTCCCTACACTAGATGTCTCGATTCATTTCCATTAGGCTCAAATTAGGCTGCATTTACTGACCACGACAAACAAAAATTCAGGAAGAGATCGCTCAGGAAAAGAGCATATGGGTAGGCAAAAACGTATAAAAGCTGCACTCTTTGTTGGTAGCATCTTCAGGATCTCAACCGACTCCCAACCAACACCCAGCTATCATCATGTTCTCCAAACTTGCTCTCTTCATGACTGCCACCATGGCTATCTTCGTCGCTGCTGGTGACATCAACGACTCCTGCAACAGCGGCCCCATCCAGTGCTGTACGTCTCCGATATGTGTCATTGCTTTAAGCATCCCCACTGATTATGGGTATATGAACAGGCAACCAGGTCTTCGGAGCCGGTTCTAAGGAATCCAACTTCCTGCACTCCATCGTTGGTGCCGCCGTCAACCCCATCACCGCCCAAGCTGGTCTCTCTTGCAACCCCATCACCGGAATTGGTGTAGGAAGCGGTGCTCAATGCACCAGCCAGCCAGTCTGCTGCACAGGCAACCACCTGGGTGCGTATTTCAATTCACCATAATTTACGACCTTCCAATTGATAGTATCTTTAGGTGGCCTGGTTGTCGTTGGCTGCAACCCCGTCGGCGTCAATGCCTAAACTATCGCAATGCATGTTGAACCACTTGCACTTGGAGTTTGCTTGGAGTAGTCGATACCCTTTGGTACCCGGAATACTTAATGGTTCTCTTAATCCATATAATTGCATACCCCTTGATTTCCACCATGTTCAGCGACCCCAAGTGAGCAAATCCGAGCTGGTTTGCCTGTATGGCATGTATTTTTCTCTGACGTTAACGCGATGAAATGCGCGAAGACACTGGGACGCGTTCAGCTACATAAAGCCTAAATTGCATCACGTGGTCGCGCTAGCCAGCAGGTTCAAGAACTTGAAGTTGACTTGAAGGCCGCTGAAAGTGTTGCAATGCTTTGGCAAAACTTCGTTGCTACGCGGAGACCGGACTCATAATGCCGAAGATATATTTTGACCGATAGCTTGCTTACATTGCAGCAAAATACACGGTTCACATAAAAGAGTGGTACATACTACCACTACAGAGAGATGAAGAGATCTTTATAGAGCCTATGGCAGAGTCCGGATTGAAGATAACCAGCTAACAAAAGAGTCAGAAGAAATCAGTCTATGGAAATGCAAAGAGAGAAGCTTGACAGACAGGGTGAGACAAAGCCGTCGACCACGCTTGATGTCGGCTACGAATGGTATTAGTGCATGAGTGTGGAGTCCTTCAACCTCCATTAAATGACCGACTTCGGCCATCGAGTACTGCCACGGCCAGGGGATGAGTCGGCAACTTATGTGGTTTTGAAGGAAGTTCCCCAGGGCTGAAGCACAAAACCCGGAGTAATTTAGACACTGAAATTTGGTGAAGGAGGAGTTGCACTCACCAATGATGCCATACTCGGCAAGCTTATGGTTTGCGGCTCCTTGCCTGTCTCCAGTTTTCGTCGGTATCTAGGAGAGATATTTATTATTAAGCATAGAAAACACGAAAGGTAACAAGAAGAACACAACCTTTTAACACTTCGCACTTCAGACCATATATCCCTAGGTATTGTTCCCCCTTGAGCATCACTACGTTCACCGTCTGATATTGCTTCAATATCCCAATTGAGGACAGGCGGATTGCTGCGATCTAGGTGAACCTCCCTCGCGTTTACGCCTGGGCGTTTGGGAGAGAGGGTAGCCGCCCACGAGGCTGGACTGGAAAAGTCCATGGATGCTCTCGTGCTTGACTTCGGTTTCAGCAAGGTTTCAGTCAAGGCGGGACTAGATAATGGACTCGTTGTAAAATACACACTGGAGCTTATTCCGTCGATGCTCAGGCGATGTTCCAGGGTGTTCTTGCAGGGTATTTAGAATGTGAAGGAAGACATGTTTTACTGTTGTTAGAGCGATATCGTTTGATTGAAAGAATAAGGATGACATGTGTGGAAAGACTGGGGGTGGAAAGAGAGAGAAACAGAGAATTTATAGGCGTGCATTGGGCGGGAAATCATGATCGACACCCAACATATGCACAGAACGCGTAGGTGATCCTACGCTTATGACAACGTTTCGATCGACTTCGAGCCTAGCATGACACTGCGGACGCGACGCGCAGACAACAACATTGGTGATTTGTTGTTTGCTAGTCTTATCGAGTACGCTTCCGCTCAGTCCAACATATTCGAATGGCTTGATGCTTGTGTCATGACAATAAATGAGTTTCGGCAATAGAAGCAATGTGTCGAGAGCACACACACGTATATTCAAAGAGGACAGAACAGAAAGAGAAAAGGACGCAAGACAGGGACAGCAGTCAGCTACCCAGGCCGCAAATCAACTTCGTATTTGAGATTCCGAGTAGGCATAGGTTGACAGAGGGACTACCACAGTATTATAGTTCGGCGAAAGACACCCTCAGACGCGAGTCATCAAAGCGTCAAGAATCATCTAGAAGGGTAGCTAGCCCTGACATAATAATATCAGGAAAACAAGGACAATGTACCTGAAGAGACTGAAGGTCTATTAGAAAATATAATTCAGTAGTAAAGTACTTCCCAAGTGAGCGCGACGCAGTTGGTAGGCCAGAGAAGGAGTCAGAGTTTCGGAGAGAAGTAGAAGGAAACAGAGGCAAGGGTAAAGTTAAAAGTTTCGGTTCTTTCGTCACGTGTAATTGCTGGATGCCGAAGGGTGAGAATTTGTTGCCGGAGGCGAATGTCAATTCTCGATTGGGTTAGTGGAGGTCATTAAATTCTCTACCATGTACTTACTTACTCTTTCGCGCTCTATAACCAAGGATGCCTTTGATAGCAGCTCTTCTTGAACGGAAAGGCTGTGGCATACCAATGTTTGGACCTTCACTGGAACGTTTGGCACAGGAATTATGTCAAAACAGTGAGAAAGTGGCCGATACTGATTCCAGAAGGCGATGTCAAGACAGAAGAATTCTAGACTTGGGCCTATTACAATGGTATCGCTTGACTTTGGAAGCATTCCTGTTCTAGTGGAACATATATCGTACTGCGCTGCTTACCACCTCACGTCATGATACATTAGAGCTTCCGATCCAACACTTCCCACTTACGGATGCTGCAATTTACGCGAGAAGGTCGTAATCCGGTGCATGATCCAAGGTGGAACCTCCGGACTCAACTAGGCGGAGGCGGGTGAAGTACTTGCTTCTTTCTGAAGCAGATGAGCACTGATTGCGTATCATGTGTGCAAAGGCTCTCACTTGACCTTCTGCCTGCGAGCATGAAACGCAAGGCAAACATGAGGCGATAGACATGTCTCTGAGACGGTCGGTAGCCTCGAGGCAGATCACAGTGTACGCGCACTCACATTCACAACTCACTACGAAGGATTGACTATCGCGTGTCGTTTCGCATAGATCGGGGTGTTGGATGTATTTTTGCATCCGGGGCTGGCTGACCGAAATAGATGATTAGACTCGTGGCCATGGCTACCTTCGATTTCTGTGAGACTTTCTGCGTCCATTCGTCCGTAGGATCATGTCCAGAAACTACTGCGGCGGATATCGATGCTTATATTGCCTTTCAAAGAAAGCTCAAGGAACGAACGTAAGGATATCGATTAATGCTCGTGAAGAATGTACCGGTTGGTATGGACATCGACCTATTCCGCTCCAACTTCCGAATGACGATTCGGATGTACCCCAGTAATTTTTAGGTCGGAGTCTGGCCTATGTTGAAGAACCATTTAAGGAAGAAAGACCGGGGAAGTTTGGCAAGTGGACGGCGTTGACAAATGGAATGAGAGGAGGCCATGCCGGGATTGGCAGAGACAAGGGGTGGAAATGGAGGCGAGATGCTCGATCGAGGACCGAGATAAGGTCTGATCCGGCTAACCGGCCAAGGGACCTCGCGCCAATGGTGCGCCCGGAATATAAATAAACGTCAACCACCTTATTCTTTTTTTGCTTCCCTTCTTGCGGTCGTCTGGTTGTCTTCCTGGCATTTCTCTGACTTTTCTTTCTTTCAGCCTGCTTATAAGCCACGAACTAAAAGTCTCTCTTTTCTTACTTACTTTCTTTTATTTGCCAGGAAACACCTACTCTTCATGTCTACTCCTACTCTCGCACCTACAGGGGGACCAGAGCGCAATGTTGACGATGCATCGCTCATGTACCACATCAACCTGCTCTTCGTCGCCCTTTTGGCGGTCGCAGTCCTTGTCCGCCTTCCAAGGGCCCTTGCCCTCCTCGGTTCCTCATCAGATTGGCTGAACGGACACATTCTTCGCTACACTCCTTTCACTCCTTCGTCTCGACGCTTTGTCCATGCTATCCACGGTGCATACCCACCCTCGGAAACACACACTCCTTACCGCTACACCGAGAAAGGATCTCCAGTTGTCATGAAATTTCCCCCACACATCGCTGCATGTGCCAAACCCTTACGCCCACTGCTTACGCCCCTTCGTGCAAGAATTCAACCTGGCTTCACCGTTGGCCAGGTTCTAATTCTTCTCGTCTACTTCTACGCGTTGGTTTACGCTGGTTTTTACCGGTCCAACATTTTTACCGACACTGCACGCACTGGCTGGATTGCCATCTCCCAGTTGCCGTTCGTCTTTGCATTCGCTCAGAAGAACAACCTTCTCGGCTCGTTATTAGGCTATGGATACGAAAAGGTATGTCAATGTCATCCTTCTTGTGTCCGCCGCTAACGTTGTCTGTCGTGCCAGCTTAACTTCCTACACCGGTTTGCAGGAAGACTAGTGGTGCTAGCCGCCAACATCCATTCTTTCCACTTTTGTACGTATTCTCTTTTAGAATGGCCTGAATTGTGCTTGACGTTTTGCAACAGTTTACCAATGGTCCCTGGCTGGTACATTCAAGAAATCAATTGCATCTCCCCAAAGCATGTGGGGCCTGGTCGCTCTCATTTGCCTCGACATGATTTTCCTCTTCTCTATCCAAGCTGTTCGTAGTAAGGCCTACAACTTCTTCTTGTCTACTCATATTGTCGGGTTCATCCTTGTTTTGCCTGCGGTACGCATCGCACTTTCTTGCGTCTGAAACGGTTACTCACATTTGTTTCAGGCATACCTTCACAAGCCAACTATGTTACCCTACGTTTACGCCTGCCTTGCCATATACTTGGCTGACATACTCTTCCGATGCATCAAATCACGTCTCACAACGGCCTTCATTCGCCCTTTGCCCGAACTAGACCTAACCCGCGTTGAAATTCCCTCGATCAACGCTGGATGGCGTGCCGGACAGCATATCCGCTTAAGGGTCTTCTCTCTTAGTATGGGTTGGGCAGGTTGGACTGAAATCCACCCCTTCACCATCGCGAGCGTAGCTCAGAGCGGTGAGGAGGGTATGGTTCTGATGTGCAAGCGCGCAGGAGGGTGGACGAACAAGTTGTACGAGGTTGCCAAAAGAGGAGCGTACACCGAAGGCGGCGTTGGTCGAGAAATCAATGTCGTCGTTGAGGGTCCTTATGGTGGACCTGGTCACACGATTTTTGCAAGCTTCTCCGCGGCGGTGTTTGTGGTTGGTGGAAGTGGCATCACTTATGCTCTTTCTGCCATTCAGGACCTTGTAGAGAAGGATCTGAAAGGAGAAAGTAGAGTTAAGGTCATTGAGCTTGTGTGGATTGTTACTGATCCTGGTGAGCTCTTTTGGTATTCTTACTAAAGCTAGTTTATTGACGCGAGGTTGTAGCTTGTCTCTCTCCTTTACTTCCGACGTTCGCCGACCTTATCAGGCAATCGGTATTCACTCCTCTTCGAGTGAGCGTCTTCTACTCTCGCGCACCGACCGGAAAGCAGCCTGCCTTCTTCGCCTCGGCTGAAGCTTCCCCATTCGCTGCTCCCCTCATCGAGAATCCCGTTGTTAATGAGAAACAAGAACGACCTGCTGCCCCAGTCAGGAACGTCAGCACAAGAACTAAAGTGCGAACTGCTCTTCAGAACTCGGGCATCAACATCGATGTTCCTCCTGTTCCCAACACTCGTTCGCCTACGTCTCCTATCGGCGACCGAGCGCCCGACTACCTCCCAAGGTCCAGGCCACCTGCTTCCAGGAGACCTAGTTCGCCGTACAAGTCCCCTCGTGTGGCACCTCAACCTCCTGCGCCCACTGCGTCTGCATACCCGGGTGAGACGAACGAGAAGAATGATGGCGAGCTCCAGCGCCAAGGTTCTTCCTCCTCGAACAACACAACCACCTCCGCCACGCACGTCAACCAAGGTGCCGACCTCGTCAAGTCTCCAACCGGAACGATTTCACGGTACGCGCCGCAGTATGCACCGCAGTACTCACAGTCCCCCCATTTCCCGCATGGGCTCACGCTCGCGCCTGGAAAACCCCGCCTGGCCAAGTTCTTGGAGCATGCGCTGCAGAGGGCGGTCACGCTCTCGCATGGGAGGAGTGGAAGACAGGAGAGGGCGAAGGATGAGGGCCGCCCGAGTGGGATGGTGGTGGGTGTGTGTGGACCGGTCGGGTTGGCGGATGATGTTGCTGCTGCGGTTGGTGGGTTGGATCCGGTGAGGAGGGATCAGGTTGGGGGTGTTGAGCTTTGTGAGGAGGTGTTTGGGTGGTAGATGTGTTTTTTTTCTTTGACTTGTTTTTGGTGCTTTGGGCTGTTGGTGATGCTTTCTTTTTATTCATTGCAATTGTTTTTATTGCTTATGATGCTGCACGGCCTTCGACGGGTTTTTCTTCGTGATCGTCTTATTTTTATGCATGGCTAGGTCATTCATTGATCGTGCTTAGCTGTGCTGTGCGACAGATGAAGAATTCGTCGAATGTTAGTCCGTGCTTTTTCTTCTTGCTTATCCCATGCTTGCCATGCTTCTTGCTTTTTCCCTATGGGCTATGCAGATTGTCATATTTATGCTAGCTAGCCCTAGCAGCTGGAATGACTTTGCCCCCTGATGACTTTTTTGCACGAATATCCATCTAGATTATAGATGAACCACTGTGCCTACTCCCCATCGTCGGCCTTATGATGTACATTGACTTTGTACTTTTTTGCGTAGATGCGGGTTATGGAGTATTGTATTACTAGAATTATTGTACTTATGTATTACGATGCTCAGACTTCTGTAAGTATGAAACCCAAACTCAATGTACACTCATTCATGAAAAGTATAAGAAGGATTAGGATTAATAGGCTATACAAGATGTTCTATGATGCTGGCGTGTCGGTGGTGCTAGGCACGATCTTCCAAACTTTTGCGTGTCCGTCGTCTCCTACTGTAGCGAGGATGTCTTCGAACCCTTCGCGAGGACACCATACAACGGAGTTGACATCGTGAACGCTGTGCGCAGATGGGAGAGAGGCGATTAGCTTTTGTTTGGGAGCCTGTTCTCCTGCTGGTTCCTGATTAAGTCAGAGGTAAGTCATCAAAGGAGGTACAACGATTCATGGAAGGATAAACGCACTGATAGTTCCCAGACAAGGATGGCACCATCCCCACCGGCACTAGCGAGCCATCCTAGGATATGATTCCCCTGTTCGTCCTTCGTCCTGCCCTTTGGTGCTCGTCCCCAGTTGACACTGTACACGCTCCGTTCGTGCCCTCCTAGCACCAGCACGTTCTCCCATTTGTGCGCTGCGGTCCTCTTCCAGATGCGGACCGTGGTATCGTCGCTCCCCGAGGCAAAGTAGCTTCCCTGCTCTTCACCTGGTGCCCAAGAGATAGACCAGACGGTGGCGGTGTGATCGGAGAGAGTGGAGAAGCAGTACCAGTCGTCGGAGGGGTCTTCGATGTAGAGTTTGATGGTGTCGTCGTATGAGGCTGAGGCTAGGATTTCTTCGTGTGGATGCCAGGCGACGCATTTGACGTCCTGGGTGTGTTCCATTAGCACGGAGATGGTTTCGAAGTCTCCATCGGGGTGCACTGAGTGAGTAACGGGGTTGAGTAAGAGTGTTTGATAGATGAGGTGATGGGTGAGTTGTACCTTCCCAGATCCATACTGTCTTGTCTCTGCTGCAGCTCGCGAGAAGGTTGCCTGATGCTGAGTATGAGATGCTCTTGCACTCTGTTTCGTGGCCTTCTAGGGTGCTGATACACTCCCAATCATCTGCCTCGCCTTCTGCTTCGCGTTCCCATATTCCAATATTCGAATCGAACGAAGCAGTTGCTAGTGTCTTCCCTGAGGGTGCCCATGCCACCGAGCGAACTGATTTCGTGTGTCCTGTCGGTATACTAGTAATTGACTTGAATACTAACTTTGAAGATGAGGAACCCTCCGGTGTAGTGGTATTCGAGTAGGAATATAATCTAACAGTCTTGTCCGCCGAACATGACGCAAGCAGGGGTTTAACAGGATTCCAAGCAAGGTGCCAGGCGCGGTCGTGGTGTCCTGTTGGGTATTATTCGCGAATGTTATTGGATTTGAGTATACATTGCAGATGTGGGTTAGGTGGCTTGCCTGGTAAATCAGCAATTGGGATTATTTTGTAGCTCATCGTGGTTTCGAGATAAGATTGGGATTTTGAGGCTTGCCGGGGTTATTGCCTGAAAGGGTGAACCCATCATTATCCCAAGTTCAGCACGCTTAACCACTAACTGCCTTCACCACCATCAGCGAACGGGCCTCCGCAGACTCTTAGACTCAAACTCATGGATCCATATAGCCCGAGGACGCATACTACAGGGAGGAAGAAGAAGATTGGGCTTTCGCAGAAGGAGTACACGAAGGTTAGAGCCTTGCTTTGATGAACAAGGGCCAGAATTCCCAGCCTATTTTATGGAGTAGATCACAGGAACCATCGCGTCTGTTCGTGGGCACCGACATCGCTCTGACCACTTGGAAGTCAACGGAGACTCGATGGGACATACTTCTGGTGAAGGAAACACGAAAAGTACGCGTCTTTTATCGTTTGTTGTGTTCTATTCGTGCTTAGCTCTGCTTTATAGGTCAGAATGATTCTTCGTTTATTGCAGAGACCTCGTTCGTTCGCGCGCCTTTGAACTCGAGAGTTGTATCTACACCATCAGCACCCAAGTCGTCGAAAGGGAAGAAGAGGCAGGAGTCGTTGGATCGAGTTCCTTTGGATATCCAGGAAGCGTTGATATTGGAGGATTTACTGTTTGTGTTGAGTGTGCGTACATTCTCCACTTCCTTCGAGGCCAGGGCGTCTTAACTCGAGATAATGCTATAGGGAATTGAAGGGACATACATCACATACAGCCCGGATTACTCGCCAGAAGATGATGATCCTTTGAGAGGAATCAAGTTCGTTGTTGCCCCGTCTCTCGGTCAGGCATTCCTGCTCGTCGCAAAGCCGTATTAACCAACCTTTGCATTCCAGACTCTTCATTAAGCGACTTGGTTGAACGTGTACTACCGTTGGGGACATATTATACGGCAATTTTTGCTTTCATTGAACAACGAAGTCATTTAGATTTTGGTCTCGTTAATCATGCACTGTGTGCTGCCATTCGTGAAATGCTACGCGTACGTGCTCCTCTAAAAACTAATAAGGTCTTTGTATCTTAGCTACATGACAGGACTATCAAACTCTGCTATCTCAACTCGAACACGCATTCAACACCTCTCCGTCTTTCTCCCTACAAAAGCACTGGTTCTACGTCCACCCAACTGTGCATACGCTGTCCTTGATATACCAACTCGTTCTCGAGCTCGCTGTGGCTGATGATCCCGCTGGGGACTTGTCCTCAGAGTCGTCCAGCTCAGAAGAAGACGAAGAGGAAGCAGCGCGCAACGAGGCCCTTGGCCTAGGAGGCGCAAAACTCAAGGCAGTGCTCTCCGACATTAACAAGGCGGATGTCGTCGGTGGCATGGTCGGGGGCAGCGGAATTCTAGTGAAAGGTGGAGAAGTGTTGACGATAATCTACGAGAGGATGCAAAACATGAGCGGTGATCCTACAGCTAGTACGATTTATGGCAAGCTGTTGAAGAGCGCCGGAAAGCCGTATGTGGAGATGTTGCGAGATTGGGTTGCAAGTGGGAGATTGGCGGACCCATATGAGGAATTATTGGTGAAGGAGAGCAAGTTTATTGATAGAGGGATTTTGGAGGTCGATTATACGGACGAGTATTGGGAAAGAAGATATACTGTGAGTGCCAGGGCTTCCGTCGTTCTTGACGACTTCTTATATCTCCCGTTAGCTACGAGATGGTTCAATATCGCCTGGCTCTTCCAAGCGACATCAAGCAGGAATACCCCCTCCACGTTCAATAGGCGGCCGCTTACCTGGCGGCGCGTGCGTACCACCTCTTCTAGAAACCTGGAAGCATAAGATTCTATTAGCTGGAAAGTACTTGAACGTCATTCGGGAATGCGGAATCGAAATGCCACGAGACAAGAAATACTCAGAGGACGACGAACTATCGATGGACTACGAGAAATTCTACAAGTTCATCGAAGACGCGTACTCGCATGCGAACCAGACCCTCTTGCAGCTTCTGTTGAAGGACCAGCAATTAATACCCCGTCTGCGCTCATTGAAGCGGTATTTCTTCATGTCGCAGTCATCCTTCCTCACACATCTGCTTGACCTCGCTTCTTCGGAGCTAAGGAAATCTTCCAAGTCGGCGTCGGCAGCGAAATTGCAGAGTTTGCTAGAAGTTGCTCTGAACAATGATGTCGGCACGGAAGATGCTTATAAGGAAGATCTGAAGGTGACGATGGCTGATAGTGGCTTGTACGACTTCCTGTTGAAGGTTGTTACTGTGAGCGGAGTGGTGAAGGCGGAAGAAGGAAATGGAGAAGGAGAGACGAAGAAAGAGAAGGAAGAAAAAAAGCCACTGCAAGGTGATTACGAGCTTCCTAACAAGATATGACATACACTAACATCTTTATTTTTATTTAGTCATCGAAGCAATGCAGTTGGATTACAACGTCAAATTCCCTCTGTCGCTTGTCATATCACGCAAGACAATACTACGGTACCAGCTCCTCTTCCGATTCCTCCTCCACCTCAAGCATGTAGAGCAATCGCTTTCGGCCATGTGGGCAAACCAGATGACGGCACCTTGGCGGGTTCCCGTACCTACCCATCCAGAATTTGAAGGCTGGCGGCTCCGCGTGTTCCTCTTGAGAGCGAGGATGCTGGCGTTTGTTCAGCAGATGTTTGCGTTTGTCGTCTTTGAGGTTCTGGAACCGAATTGGCACGCGTTGGAGGCGAAGCTGGATAAAGTTGTCACTGTGGATCAGCTCCTAAGGGATCATGTGGATTTCTTGGATACGTGTTTGAAGGAGAGCATGTTGACGAGTTCGAAGTTGCTCAAGGTCGGTTGTCTGCTTTGTTTTGTGGTTAAAGCTTTGGAGACATGCTGACTCGTGTGCCTGGATTCTTAGGCGTGTTCGAAGCTTCTCGTCGTGTGCCAGACCTTCGTGTTATACTCGAGTGCGTTCACAAAATCGGCTAACGAAGCTATTGCGTCGGCGCAAGACCCTGAAGCAGACCCTTCGAAAACAAAGAGGTGGAATGTCCTCAACAACTTTGAGACGAACTTCAACCATTGGTGAGTTACACTGTTTTCTCAGTTGTTCTGTTTCTTTGAAACTGACGTCGGACCCTCTTCAGGTTCTTGGTATGTGCTGTATTAGCCGAGATTTACCTCTGCTTGGATTAACCATTCTCTACAGATACATCTGGACTGTGTTCAGTTTTACGCGTCGAGTGATAATGTTTCTCTGTTACCTCTCGTTGTTAGGTTGAACAGCGTCAAGACGGGGTAATTGCGGCGGCATGTTTGATTGGTTCATACATAGTTGCTATACCGTACATATTTAACTTGCTTTGATCTTATTCTTATAAACCTTATGCAGAAGACTCGTTTTGCTACCATTGAACTATCTGTGTCCAAATTCTTTCCCTTTGATTTACGAGGCAATGCATACTGCAATGGCATTGGTAGTATTCGTTGGCACGGCCACGTGACGACATATTAACGACGCGTCGACCGCGTTATATTTCGCATGCCAAAATTCGTCTGGGAGTTCAACAAAGTCAAGAAAAAGCCTCATCTAAACCTTTGCAGGTTGGTCGCTAACTCGGAGATGAAGGGCTATGCGATTATGGGGAACCGTATAAATCAGACAACAGAACCATTACTCGTTTAGTACTAAGGGTATCTAGCTACTCCAACCCCGACTGGTTCAAAAAGCGTCGCGTTCGTTTAAGCGTTGACGTTGATGGGGGTGCAGCCAACAACGACCAAGCCACCTAAACAAAGAGATCAATTGAAAGATCGCAAATACGGTGACGGCAAGATACGCACTCATGTGGTTGCCTGTGCAGCAGACTGGCTGGCTAGAGCACTGGCCACCGCTTCCGACACCGATGGCGGTGATGGGGTTGCAAGAGAGACCAGCTTGAGCGGTAATGGGGTTAACGACAGCACCGACGATGGAGTGCAGGAAGTTGGATTCCTTAGAACCAGCTCCGAAGACCTGGTTGCCTGTTCCAAATAACCAAAATCAGTGGGGATGCTTAAAGCAACTAAACAATTGAAAAACGAACAGCACTGGATGGGGCCGCTGTTGCAGGAGTTGTTGATGTCACCAGCAGCGACGAAGATAGCCATGGTGGCAGTCATGAAGAGAGCGAGCTTTGAGAACATGATTATTAGAGTTGATTAGAAGGCTGATAGAAGCTGCTTTTGGTTCGTTGGGGAGTCAGTTGAGATCCTGAAGATGTCCTGAGCAAAGCGTGCGGTATTTATGTGTTTTCGCCTCCCCATAATTTTTTGGTTGAGCGATTTCTTCGCATCTTCTGAGTTTCTTGGGGTTGGCTAGATCAGAGAAATGAATCAGAGAATAGGAGCCCGAGATCTTCAACGTTACAGAGGCAGTACCCTAAAGCTTGATAGGCGTCAGGCGTCGACGGCCGAATAAGAGGCCATACAGTTGTTAGCATCTTTTAGCCGATTAGTTACAGTATCAGCGGGCTTTCCCGAATCCCTCGAGGTTCAAATTCCTGTCGTGAGTCCTGCTAGTAACCTGTGCAGTTTGTACGAAGTCAAAACTTCAGAAAAACAATCGAAGGAACAAAGACAGGCCTTCGTCGATTTATTGCTGAGTATACGAGTATACATACTTGCAGTCGCAAGGGTAGCAATTTCGACTTGGAAAACGTTTGTTCATAGTTCTGCTTGAGTTTCAGCATTAGAACGTAAGTTACAAGAACACGACTTACTAACTCCACTGACGTCTATGGTAACGATAAAACGTGCGGAGAGGAGTGGAGATTTGATATTTTAGTGTCCAATTTGCGTTAGTGCCCTGCGCTAACATCAACGTGGGCGAGCGTTTGTTTTGAAAAGCGTACCGAGGACCGAGCTCTGAGGCAAGGACTTGTTGCCTTCTTGCTGATCATGAGGAATTGTGAAAAGCCGTGATGGCTCAGAGCACTTAAAAGACAAGTACAAGTTTTCAGACGATACTCAGCATACTGACTCTAAGTAGATAAGTACTAAGTAAAGGAATGCCGGTACTCAGCTAGACGCGTTAAACATTACGCAACGTTTGACAGGGCATTCGGATATCGCCGACCCAGTAAGAGACCGGATCAATTTTGGCCCACAGTCGAAAATCGCGACAAGTATGTACCTGCCTCTGGTCCTCTCTGTCGGAGTCTGACAACCAATCCTCTGTTTTTGTTTATATCACCCTTACAGCGTGTTCACCGTTGACACCGATAGTACTCATCTGAGAACTCATCAAAGGAGCAGCTTTCTCCCTTTGCGATGCACTTAGAATCAATGACAAGGCCTTCTTTCTCAGGATCATCTTCGTTTTTCAAACTCTTAGGCTATGATCATCGCCTATTCTTCATACATACCACCGGTCAAATCCTTACGAGATTCTTTATATGATGTGTGCACGTTACTCACGTCCAGGTGCCGGATCTTCTGCTGATGTTACATATGTTACTTCCTCCTCGACGGTGTTCAATGTTTCATTCTGTATTAGAAAGTCTGACAGGTAACTACGAATTGCCTGCATTTCTTCGAGAAGTTTGAGCACGTCGACGTCCTTTGGATCCTTTCTACAAATTTTCTGGTGAGCGCGACGCCTTCAGAAGGATGACATGATTTGCTCGATTTGAAGAAACAAATGAAGTTTTAATGAACCACATGTAGCTGATTCTGGTGGCTCATGCACTAGCAGGCGCCCAGAGACCTGGTATAAACTAGTCGAGACTCGTACGCTGGCATAATACATACATTACATACTCCGGCCCTCAGATCTTCCCTGAACTAGTCGAAGCGCGTTAGACCATGTTTCTGGAACTCCCCGCAGTTAACCGTCGTTACTCGAGTGCAAAAACATGGGGAGACCAGGTATAAAATGGACCCAAATTCATACCGGTATTCTCAGTTCGCAGCCCTTCAGCCCGCCTACACACTCCCCCACTTAAAATGTTCTCCAAGCTCGCTCTTTTCACCGCTGCCTCCATGGCCATGTTCGTCTCCGCTGGCTTGCCTTCCTACGGTGGTAGCTACGGTGCTCCATCCTACGGCGGTGCTCCTCACCATGACCAACCTTCGGGAGACATCACGAACTCCTGCAACTCTGGCCCAGTTCAATGCTGTACGTGGTTTTGATCTGCTTTTGCTGAATGTTCCCTTTGCTGATTTTTTTTTTTTTTTTTTTGTTTGGATATTTTACAGGCAACCAAACGTTCGACGCTGGATCGAAGGAATCCACCTTCCTCCACTCTGCTGTCGGTGCTGTTGTTGGCGCTGTCACTGCTCAAGCCGGTGTTGCTTGCAACCCCATCACCGCCATTGGTGTTGGCAGCGGAGGCCAATGCTCTAGCCAACCCGTATGCTGCACTGGCAACCACATGAGTAAGCATCGTATTTTCTCTAATTATATTCAGTTCCCTCACCTTCTTTGCGCTAGACGGCTTGGTCGTTGTTGGGTGCTCCCCAGTTAACGTCAATGCTTAAGAGTCGAGACTCGGAGTCTCCCTCGTCCATGGGCGGATTTTTATCTTCGGTTGTAGGGCATCATGGATAATTATTTTAGTACATATACCCTATAAAATAATGGATTCATTGTTAGCAGAATTTTCTGTTCTGGCACCGCGTTTCTGAGGCAATTTGAGCGCAGGAAGTAAGGAACTACAGCGTTGGAGACCGAACTGCACAAGCTCGCTCCCTTCGACGTCCATACGTTCAGCATTATTCAACTTGACGAAGTGAATCCACCTGATGGAAATTGCACTAACAAATGTGTACACACGATATTTTTTCATGACTGGATATGTCTATGTAGTACCGGATGACTTCACAGAAGCCAGCTAGAGTAATAGAGAACGAAACAGTCGATATATGATTATGATGATGATTCTGAAGGGGAAAGAAAAAAGAAACGGAACGGAACTACAAATCCAGATGAAGAAACAAACCAAGGTCGAGACATTACAAAACGAAAAATATAACTGATAAAGGACGCAAGGAAATGTATGTTCGGTTCGGATGAACATTGTAATCAAACAAGTGGGCAGCAAGAGGGTCCCAGGAAGGAGGTCGTCTGGATAGTAGTCGGGTAGCCGTACTAGGAGATTTGGCCGAGTGTGTGCAGCTTGTATGCGCCGTAGGGGGCACTATCAGCTTGAAACCAGGGTTCGAACAGAGTGGAAGACCCAGCGTTTCCTGGTCGTGAATGCCAGAAAGCTCGCCAAGGACATAGCGATGAAGAATAGAGCATGAGAAGTTCAGGCCAAAAGGTGAAGCCGTAGTGATAGACAGCGTGATGATCATAGCGATGAAAGCAAGGTAGCAGAGCACGGAGGAGTGAAAAAACATGATACGACAGCAGATTGAAAAGAGCAGCGACGACGAGAGCGAATAGAGTGGGAAGCAGCGAGACAAGGACGCGGCAAGTGGTTTGTTTTGTACCTGTCCAAAGAGACCGTCCCATCATAGCATTCAAAGTCGTTGGTAAGTCGGAGCTACTCAGCCACCCCAACTGTTTCTCGTCAGAAACAGAGGGACGGTCGACGACTCATGGGCCTGCCTTGCTCCTCGTCAGGAGAGTCAGGGCCCTGAGCCGCAGCTTCCGCTTCGACAACCAAATGAAGGATGAGACGTGGTCTTGAAGACAAGTGTGGAGGATGATGGAAAGAATCGAGTGCTCGGAGACATACAAAATCCGATGTGGCAGCAAAGGCGCGAGTACAAGAGATGTTATGGAAAAGGACAAGAACAAAGCGCGGGTGTCGGCAGGTCTTGATATTTCACATTCTGAGAAACAATAAGATAATGCGAGAGAAGTTTAAGAAATTCAGCACTCACATGTTGAACGAGCAACAACAGGCCCGACGGAGACGATGGATAATCCGGGAAGTGCTGTTCCAACTTGAGGAGAGACCTTGACATGTTCGAACCGTCGGCCTTGTTTCATTGTTATATGGCAGTGCGAGGCGTGGTGGTCTAGACTCGACAACTTCAACTATTTCTCGTCAGAAACAGTGAAGTAGTCGCTGCCTTACTCCTCGTCAGGAGAGGCAGGCCACCAGCTGTCGACATCGCTTGCTAACCATACGAAGCAGGCAGGGTACGGCGGAAAGAAAGGAGGATAGGGAGTCGAGGGGCATCATCTAACTCGATGATGAGTAATGGAGCTGAGAAAGGGAAAAGGACACTCACAAGCCTCGACAGTCTCTGAAGATGACCGGTAAATTTGATAGGTAGCTTCCGGTACATTGGTCACTGAAGGTCTGGAAGAAACTTTACTAAGGTAACAGTTATAAGAGTTGAAAACTGAACTTACTGTTCCCGACCGGAGCCATGAATGAATTCGACGAAAAGAATATGCTATTCAGCAGCGAGTCGAGAAGGAGATGCTGTATGTGTTGTTGGTTTTGATGGCGTTGTCAGGAGCTGTTGATATGTCGCAGCTACTCGACCACTCCACTGTGGCTCGTCAGCGACAGCGGAGTGGTCTTTTGCTTGGACGATCGCTAACCCTGTCTACTCCTCGTCAGGAGAAACACGGCTACCGACCACAACGTCTGCCTTGACTGCCGATGAGTTGAGGTATATGGAGCGAAGGGTAGGGTTTAAACGTTGTGTTGGTGTCAGAGGCTATAAAACAATGAGAACAGGTAAACGAAAGGAGCTCGACCACTCACCCAACTGGACAACGAGGAATATCGGCGGTCACAAGGGCGAAGAATAACGAAACAGTCCAAAAGAAAGGGAAAGGCGAAAGAGAAACAACAGGTACAGAAAAGGAACCAGAACCACATCGAACGAAAGAACTACGAACCAGAGACAAATAGAAAAGACTACTACAAATCTTTAAAAAAAATTCGGAATAAGAAAGAGTACAGGACTAGAGAGTGTCACAAAACAAGAGAATGAATAGTATGGCGTTTTTTTGTGTTTGATTATTTAGGAGGAAACCAGTACAGTGGCCTTGGGAGGTGGTCCCGTCATGGAGACTGGGACTGTTGGTGATGTCGCATGATTGCATACATCGCCAACTCTTGCCTGGTGGCCACATAGAAGCTGAGGTGAGCTACGCCGTGCGAATGAGCGGGAGCGGGTGCGGGAGGATCGTTGATTGGAACTTCCTCCACTTCCTCAGCAGGCTCCTCGACCTCGGGGATGTCTGGCTGGTGGACTTGATCTGGGATGAATCCCACGTAGTCGTTGTAAGGATGCAAAGGCATCACCAGCGACACCTTCGGGGGGACTACGAATACAGCTTTAGAGAAAGCATGCCAAAAGATAATGACTCGTACCAATTCGACACCTCTTCAATCTCCTCTTTGATTCTGCCTCGTTGAGCACATACACTGCCTGCCTGACCATCCCCCTCACCCGGATTTTACGAAGTTCCCGGGAGCGTGGAGGCCTGACTTCTCTATTTGAAATAGAGAAGGCCGACATCGTTGCTGTTGTAATAAGATTCAGCGCGGAGAAGAGATACGAAAGCCGCAGAAACTTACGTGGGATAACGGCCACCGTCCCAGACACGCTGGCGGGTTGCTGGGAGACAGAGTTTTGCGCTGAGAAATTATACATGATTAGCATAAGCAATTAGAGCTTTAGATGGTGTTGCATACCTGTGACTACAGTCGCCGGCGCCCTGCTTGTGGCCTGGAAGAAAGGACTGCTTTGAAAGTCCTTTGCGGCGTTTTCGACGCGCCTCTTGTTCATAACAACCAGCCTTTGGGCTGCGTTCAACTCGTCGCATTGGTGACCAAGCTCGATGTCGTTTGGCTGTGCAGAACTCATTAGATATATACAGCAAGAATTGAATAGGACATACCTCAGAACTGAGCATTCCTTCAAATTTTTTGGCGATCTTGCGCCCTTTGGCTCGCTGCAGGACCTCTTGCTTCCTGCGCAGGGAGTCCTCCTCCGAGAGCAGGTTGACTGGTGGTTTGGGTTCACACGCGACGGGTGCGACAGGGGTTGGTCCGATGGCGACGACAGCGTCGGGGATGGGCTTAGGCGCGACGAGGTCATGTTGGCGTTGTTGTTTCTGGGTAGGCTCGACGCAGTCCATGGCGTCGGAGAAGTTCTTCGCCACGCCCTTGCGGGACGTGCATGACACAATCTTCTTTAGGGCGCCCAACACTGTGAGTGGCGCGTCAGTTGGGAAAAGGCGGGCGGGGAAAAGCGCGTCAAGCGCGTTAATAACACGTACGAGAGCGGCCACCGCGCTTTCTTTCCTTACGTTCACCCTGAACGGCCGCCTCGTTGTTGAATTGGATGGGCGCGGGTGGGCCGTCGGCCTTCTTATCGAACTTGGACTTTGACGCGTTGACGCGTTTGGCTGGGCGAGCCATAATGTTGGGGTTGGAAGAGTTGGCGTACGAGGAAGTAGACATTTTGTAAGATAAGAGGGGAGAGGTAGCGCTTGGCAAAGTTCAAAGTGGTGTAAAGGTATGTGTGAAAAGAGGGAAAAGAAGGAGAGAGGAGAGGTACTTATAGTAGCGCCCGGGCAAACGCGAACATGATCGAGGGCAACATCCCCACACAGCGCGTAGGTAAGCCTATATTAATGTACGCGTTATTCGATCGCGTTCAAGTCCACAGTGGGCAGAACAATCGATCGACCGGCAGCGCAGCCATAGCCAAAGCATTGAAGTAGAGGAAAAATTCCCACATCATCGTAGGACAAATGTACCATTCAACGAGTACGCCTTTGGAGCAAGTGCAAGGAATATTGTTCAGGTTGAGGTCCAGTAGATGCGTAGGCAAGTTGATAATGGCAGATGCATTACAGCACTGGACAGATATGTAGCCTGTATAATGAAAGTTTTCCATAAAGACGTCGCAGTAGATACTTCTGAGACGTCAAAGTCAGGGTATGTCCATTGAAGATTACTCTTGTTCATCTTGATATTCCTGGCGCTGCGAGGGATATGTGGTTAACATATGTGAGTTCCTTCCGTTCCTCGTGTATCCCAACAAACAGACTCGGTTTAAGAGTCCAGAAGGACTCTAGAGTGAAACGAAGGAGAGCCAGGCGAGGAAATCAAAGTGTGGTGGCAGTCTGAAGCAAAGGTACGAAAGGTACCGGTTTGTCGTTGTTTGATCTACCATCAAATTAGTACTACTGAAGGTACCGCCACCTGTTTTCAACAAATTTCGAGTCCAACCCTTACAGAGCCTGGAATGACCAATTCTAGTCTACAATTGCACTCAGAGACGCAGAGAGGTTTCATTCTCATCCGCTGACCGTAAAGAGATTCGATCTAAATTCTAAATTACCCAGTTTGAACCCTGCTGAGGCTCTTTCACCAGCCTTGTACCATGTTTACCGCGTTAGATGGTTCTCCACTATGATAACGCGCACATGATTCAACTCACATATGACACGCGCATCTTTAAGGATAAAAGTAGTTTATTTTATCTACGGATGGTAATGACAAGTTTACAAGAAGGAGAAAATACAAGCGAGACCAGGTGATGAAAAAAAGGTTCGGTCAAGAAAAAGACACATAAACAAAATAAGAGTACAGAGTCAAAGATACGAGACGCGGTTCAAAATGGAAGGAAGAGTCTGGATGATTATGGACGATATGAGGAAAAGCGCCTTTAGGGCGTTCTACAAGTATGTGGATGGAGTAGGATTTGGGTGTGGCATAACAAAGCACGAGGACACTAACGGGAATTAAGGAAGAAAGCACCTCGGAAAGCAATGGGCAGATGAAAGCAAATGGAAAACAGGAGAGATTCTGCAAAGGTACCGGTGTTAGGGGGGTGAAAGCAGTGCGAAGAAAGACGCTTACCTTGTAATTATTATACGCGTTGTCGTAGAAAGTGTAATGGCAGCACGAGGCTTCTGCGTGTTGAATCGCTGATGATGGACATTTCTTATTCTATGCAAGAAATAGGTCAGGGAAAGGTACACGACTGCAGTACAAAAATTGCTTACAAGTTTGGACGAAATGCGCATGGGAATTTTATTTTTTCCTCCATCCTGTGATACAGTACGAGATGGGATTTCTCTATATAGGTCTGAAGAACCGGATCGTCAGGAACATGGCCAAATACAAATGGAGGTGAGACTCACGAAGAACAGAAGACTATGTCAGGTTGTGGAAGGGGGAAGGTATACGAAGAGACACGGGATGATTGATTTACGGGAATTGTGACCCAGAAAGATCCGCCAATATAAGAGTGATGATCTAGTTCAGGCGCAGCCAGTCGCCAGGGTTTCGAGAGACAGAAATTCGAGAAAATGATAGAGAATCGAGAAGACATGATACAGAGAAAGAACCTGACAAATCGAGACGAGGAACCATTGCGGAGACATAGAGTTGAGAAACAAATCAAGGATGGAACCAGTTCTTCGGGCCGAGAGAAGAGCCGAGAGAGACAGAGACGACCGAGAGTTGACAGAGACTCGAGTGAAAAAAAAAAAAAAAAGAGAAGACAGACAATTGGAGAATCGAGACAAAGCGAAATAGAGGCCTCAGAAAAGGCGAGCAGGAAGTCCAGGTTTTGTGATGCAAATGTGCACCTCGGGCATGCGAAGCAGCAACGCTGCAATGGTGCGCCGCGGCTAGCTGACTCTCTGGCTCTAGAAGGACACGACATCACAAGCCTTCGTTGACTTGTCGCAGAGCCTCATCCACTCCATCATGTGTCTCGTCAGAAACAGTGGTAGAGTGGACCGCACTGCGATGGTCGACAGCCCTGTCTTGCTCCTCGTCAGGAGAGGCAGGGCTGCCGGCCACAACAAAGGCGACTTCGTCGGCCGATTCCAGGACGGGAGTCTCAACAGCGGGCGTGGAGGATTGGGTGTCGATCCCTTCGTCGACTGAGTCCAGGACGGGTGTGTCGACGAGAGGCGTGGTAGACTGGGTGTCGAGCTCTTCATCGAGCTCTTCGACGGACTCCAAAGGTTTGGAGGGTTCGAATCGAGGGTAGCCGCGAGGAGATAGGTCGCGTTCACCCCGGGCGGAGATTACACCGTAAGGTTTAGAAGGAAGTTCTCCAGGAACTTCACAATAGACTTCCAGAAAGTCAGACTCGGAATGCACGAAAGAAAAAAGTAAACTCACCAATACCATAGCTAGCTAGCTTCTCGTGCACGTCTTGATCATAATATATTTTGTCGGTTCCGATTTCGGAGGGGGCTTTAATTTCACTGACATCATCAGCATCTGTAGAAGAGTAACCATCGTAAAAATGAACACTCAAAAACGCACGTACCTTTCACTTCTTCACGAGCAGCCTCCAACTCAACGTGTATCGCTGACTCAACAGCAGCAGCGGTAACCTCCGCTTCGAACTGACGCGCATATCGCTTGATCCTTCTTCGGTCCACACCCATGCAGCGGTCGTTCTGCACTCCCGTTGTAAAGGCGGGGTAAAAGTCAGGTTCATTGAAGCTTGGTTCATCGCCACGATGATACGCCTCAGCCAAGTTAGGCTGGGCGTACTCTGCATCGGGGATGATTGCCGCAAAGCGGCGTTCCCTCTTGCACACCCTCGCTCTGAGGGTTTGATATTCCTCGATGTCACAATTGAGGACAGGAAGCTGGTCGTATTCCGTGGGCTGTTCTCTGGAGTTCACCCCCGTGCGTTTTGGTGATAAAGTGACCTTCATGTTTGGACTGGCAAAGTCCATTGAAGCGTCATCGTCGATGTCGAAGTTGGTGCGAACTGCTTTGCGCGTGCAGGGCAGTATGTTCTTTAGGGCCTTGAGAACTGGACCAAAGGGCGGTGAGTCAGGGCGAGTCACGGTAGTAGTAGAGCAGCGAAAGACGTACACGAACGCCCTCTCAATTTCTTCTTGTCTTTGCTCTGGACCTTGGAGCCTTTGGAAACTTTTTCATTGGAGTTTTTGATGCAGAAAGACATGGTTGTACGGCGGTTGGGCTAAGGGGTATCGCTCAGACAAGTGCCAAGGAGATGAAATTCCGTGAAAGAAGGGATAGAAAACAGAGAAACAGAACTCTTTTAAGCATACTCTTGGGCGGGAAAACGCGATCGACATACCAACATGCCTACATAACGCGTAGGTAATCCTATGTTTATATCCCCTCGATCGCGTTTTCGAAGGCCCTCCCTACTTTAGGGCTCGTCGATCGCGGCATTGTGGTTGCAGAGCTATCCTTTAGAGAGGCAATTCGAGAGCGTTTAATTGCCTCAGAATAGCAGCAATAGTAGGATGCTTCATTGCGTTAACCACAGCACCGAGAACGATAAAGACATGGAGCAGAATTCTAGCCCAAGATAAGGAAGGGCAAATTTTCCTTCTGGAGTACTACACTCAGGAGACCTGACAAAAACGCATCGCCGTCCTGATCCCAGAGATTGCTAGCCTCTAGAATCCAGCAAATTTGGAGGAGGGGGCCGTGAAATGTTGTCTGCAAGTCCAAAAGTTGACAGTCGGTAAACCCAGAAGATCATATAACGGGACCCAGGGAAGACGGTTAATAAAGGAGATACTATTTCCTTTTAAATGGTGGAAAGTCACATCGAAATGGCAGTTGACAGTTCAGAAAGAAGGAAGTCACTGGTGGCCGGTAGCCACCGACTTTTCGGCCAGCTGTGGCCGTGACGTGCTTAGTCAGTACAGCACCGGCTCGATCCCTACTTTCAACATTGTCGAAGACGACGAAGACGAAGACTTGATCAAGGTCAGTAAGAGAAGGACCAGACGAATGGACTTGAACGAAGATAGTATTGCATATAACGCATGTAGTACCAAAAAAACATAACGAAGTAAAAGAAGTAACGAACGTAGTAAGTTGGCTTTCAGTCTGTCTAATAAAGATAAATTTATGTTACGGGAGTACGCTATAAGAAGGTCCGTGCATGTATGTGATAGTGTCTGTGAGTATTTTGCAGAGCAGTTGCGTTTGCGTGTGCGTGTGTGTGTCAGAAAGGGATATCGTAGAGGGGAACAGAAGCGGGGTATGAGGAGCGTCGGTCAAATTTTCTATGTATGATGTCGGTCATGAATGCTGAGAACGGGTCTTGTTATGCCTAGCGCGCGAGCAGCGGTTACTTCATCTTCTTCCATGCATGTCGAATCGGACCCGAACAACGCCGCATATATAATATGCGTTCAAGCGTTCAGTGTTCACCGACACTTTTCCCACATCTTGATGTAGTCACTATACGTCCTCGTCAACGCCAATTCACAAACAACGAAGGAAGAAGAAACTCACATTCTGAACGCCCTATCGTTGGCGCTGGATGGCCACGTCTTACTCCACTCATCCTGAGCCTTCGCAAAGTCCCTCATGGCCGTATTACTTCCATCGAACCACATCTTGCCACCGACGTTATCAGGGAACCAACCACTCGTTCCACCGACAGCCAAATCAACGACGAGGTAGAAGGGTCTGTCGAACGGCGCAGCGCGCGTGACACCGTCTTTGCCGCTGTAAGGATTCTCGACGACGCTTAATTGGGGATCACTTCCATTCCTGGCTGTCTGCGGGAAACCAGCCTTGTCCCAGTAATTGTTCTTCTTCCCGCTCGACTTCGTCTGGGTAAGGAGCATAGCGTGCAGCTTGGAGTCGACGGAAAAGCGCATAAAGTCCTCGGTCCACTCCATGGTATACGTATGGAACCCGTCGGCGAAGGAGGTCCTCTTGAGAGAGAACCAACCGAAGATATTCTCGACGAGAGTGGAGAAGGGGCCGTAGTTGAGAGAAGAGCGGACAAAGTTGGATCCTTGACTCGGATAGGAAATGCCGTTTCCGCGAGCTTCGAGGATGTCGATCTCTCCAGAAACAGGCCAAGGACCGTAAAAGTTGTCCTGTGGCAGCATCCACACAGCAGGCCAGAGCCAGTCACTGGAGAATAATTAGATTGGGATTGAAGAAGCAAAACGAGAAACGCACCCAGTAGGTAACTTGGCTCTGAACTCGACCTTGCCAAACTTGATAGTCTTCTTTCCCATAGTGTTGATCCTTGCACTCATGACGGGGTTGATGACCGTGCCGAGAGCTTGGTTCGCGGTAACGGAACAGGCGGTCTTGTTGGAGGTATTGCATCCATCGAGAGTGAACTTGCCGTCAAAGATGTTGCTGACCTTATCGGAAGTAAGGGTGGGCATGATGTAGAGCTGTCCGTTCTGGAAGAAGAGGTTGTCGTCCGAGTTGGTGGTCATCTGGAATTCACCGTTACCGAAGCCTCCCAGCTCGACCTCGCGGTTCCACGTGCTGTCATCGAGGCTTCCTCCGTTGAATTGCTCGTCCATAACTGAGCAAAGGTCACTGTCTTCGAGGACGTCGACAGAGACAACACCAAAGTAGACGAGGGCAGCGGCGCCGGCCACACCGAGGAAGATGCAGAAGAGGGTGATGAAGTAGGAGAGTCGGGCACGCGGCTCTGGTTTGGCAAGCCATGGCTTCTCTGATTTTTCGAGAGGAGCTGCGAGACGAGTGGATGGAAGAGGAGGTTTTGATTTGGCAAGGAATGCCGAGGAGCCGAGGGGAAGAGCGCTGGATGAACCGTTGGGAGAGGCGTTGGCCAAAGGGATAGAGTTGGAGTAGATCTGGTTGTTGTAGGATGGAGGAGCCCAGAGGGATGACGTAGGACGGGAAGCAGGAGAGAGGAAAGGAGCGCGGAAAGAATGGACGGACGCATTGCGAGGGATGGACGACTGTTGCTCGATGCTCGTTCCTCCTGCGTGCAAGTTGGCTGCAGCGCTCTGCTTGTAGATGGAGTTGGAGGAGGAGCTTCGGGGCAGCGAGCCCGTGCTGTCACCTGCACCACTGTTGGCCATGAAAGGGGCGACTGGCCTACGAAGGTCGGTCATAGATCCCGTGTGCGAAAGAGGATGGTACATGGTATCACTCTCATGGCCTGTACTGTCGACCTGGTTGACCGAGTCGAGGGACGAGCGACGGCGCGACATGCCAGGGATGTGTGTTCCTGGGTCGGGGTTGCCGGGGTATGCCTGGAAGGGAAAGGCAAACGAAGAAGGAGGAGGCGACTTGGGGACGTGTTGCTTGAAGAGCAGCGTAGACGCAGAGGTGGGTGTCTCTGGGTGCTCGATCGAGTTTCGTCTGGACTGGCTCATGGAGGATGCCTTCCTCGTATGCGTCCGTCGCTGGGAGAGTGTGGTGGATAGAGGGTGAGGCTGAGGAGGAGCTGCGCCGCGGGGGAGGAGATGAATCTCTGGAGGGGAAGAGTCAGAGTCGGATGGAGGGTCTAAAGACGAATTGTCGAATGAAGAATTCGACGATCGGTTGGCGGAGTCGGCCGCTAGAAAGAAAGGACGCGGCGGAGGTAGTGATTCGTCCTCGCTTTCTCCTCCTCCCTGCACTGCTCGCCGCGGACTTGTACTTGGCGCAAGATGTGTTCCGCTCACTCGTCGTGGATAGGCCATTGTAGGAGGAAGAAATGGATGAAACGCTGGCTGGTTCACGCCCGTAGGCTATATCTAACCTACCGTGTGTATTTACCTCCGCGTGTAACTATCCCCTTGTTAATTTTTTTTCTTTTCCACTCCTTCTAGGGTGATGATATTATGACACTTTCAATGACGTCAACATCAATCTCTTATCTTTACCCAGGACCCCCGTCACTTTAATTTCTTTTACCCGATCTCAGATCTGTGTTCCCCTTAATTCACGCCTACCGAGCACGATGGGTGGATGAAATAAGTGGCAACCTCCTCTTTCTTTTCCATCTTCTCATAATACCCCTTCTCTCCTTCCTCCACTCCCCATTTCCCGAGGATGGACTACGACCGCAACGACGCCCTCCTTCACTGGCTCTTTCGCCAAACTCAGGGCGACGCCTGGTTCCGTCCAAACGAAGAAAACATTTCCTCTGGTGTAGCCTTGCGTGTTAGCGATGGTAATATCTCGCATCCTTATTCGCTCAACCTGTCCTAATTCTGCTTTTATCAGCTGGTGCTCCTCCCGAATTCCGCGTCTTTCCTTACGAAAATGCCAGTCTCGAGCCCTTCGAAACTGCGGTGTGCGCACTCAACCCAGTAGTCGCAGTCAAAGTCCGAAGTGCTGCAGTCCATGCTGCCCTTGCAGAAGTGTGAGTTCTTCCTTCTACTTCTTGAATTTTTCCAAGTTCTGTCGATCACCTTTATGATCGTCTGCTTTTCTTTTCTTTTCTACTACCCTTTTCGAACTTTCCTTTTTCGATCTCCCTCTTTTTTGCCTCCACTCTCCATTCTCCTGCCTTGTATCCGGTTCTGAACTGCCGCCCTACTGGAACGACCAACAATTCGACAAACTGGTCTGGTCTGGATTGGTTCTGCTACTGCACTCTGCCAGCGAGCACTCGCACTCTGGAACGTTTCTCAAACCGCGGTCCCTACGCTGCTCTGCGTCATAGAGCGCGTCAGACTCTCACTCTTTTCTCGCGCGCGTCGGTGCCTTTTGACTGCGCCCCACCTCTCGATCAAAATCATATCAAACCGCATCGTTTTTCCAAGGTTCCCGCTGCCGTGCCCTTGGTAGCGCGTCGCCTCTCATTTCCATGCCGACCTTGTTTTTTTTTTTTTTTTTTTTTTTTTTTGCTCATCGTTCCCCTCTTGGCTCGATAATGCAAATCACTCCTCGTCGATGTTATGCACGGCCTGCTCAATTCTGACGTCGGCGCGCGTTTCATTCGCTTATCTTTTCGTTTCATTATCTTTTATTCTATTTCATTTTATTGGCGGGTTTCTTTAGTCTGGAAGGAGGCGGCCAAGGATGTCCTTCATCCGATGTCGTTCACCGATGTCAATGGCATCCAACGTACTAATTGCGTCCTCGGACACTGAGCGTCGAGCGCTGGGTGTTTGGGTCTTGTTTTGAAATTTTCTTTCTTTCTCGACACGGTGTACGAAGCCCTTCCGTTTCTATATTCCGTCCCGTCGTCGGCGGTGATGCGCTGGTTGGCGTGCCTGTGGATACTATCGCGTCGAGCGCGGAGATTTATCTTCATTTTTCTGGAATATCGTTGGGTTGGTGCACTTCAATTTTTTTTGGCGAGGATCGAGCTCTAGACGCTGCTGCCACCTGCTTACGAGTTGGCTTCATTCATTTTTCATTTGGTTTTGGTGGATTTGCTTTGCCAAGTTTGTTATCTTCCTTTCATATTTCTATTTTTTCTCGCCTTCTATTTCTATTCTAGTTTGATGCACGCGATGGCAACTGCCACCGCGCACACGCGTTTAGGGCGTGCGTGCTTTTGGTTGTTTTTGTTTTGTTCTTATCGTGGGGAACTCCCATCATTTTTCCGGAGTTGGCGGGGTTCGTGTGTATGGTTGCTCGTTCTATGCTTTTGTTGCGTCCGGGACGACGACGTGGAAGGCATCTAGGATGTGGAGAGGAGGGCAGGGAAGCGCAGCTAACATGCGCTGGGAGAGTTTCGTTTGCATTTTGGGTTGGCGTGAGTTCCGCCGTGCAAATGCACAGCTTCTGCAGAGGTTTCTCCCCCTCGTTTTTTCCCTGCCCCACTTCTTCCATCAGTCAGTCATTCATTCATTTTGGAAAGACGATGGTCTTTTAGGTCGTCGTCTCGGTAGTGTTATGCAATTCTGGCTTCTCGATGGCTAGAGATGATGTTTTCCTTCTTTTTGCTTTTCAGTCCCGAGTTGTCATTTCCGGGTGTTGGGTTTTGTTGGTTTCCGGCTTTTTTATTCTTTCTTCATCTTGTTCTATTTTTATATTTTCCTTTGTGGTGGGGAACGCGCGTCAGACAAGCCCGCTCTATCTAGCCTGATGGGCAGGCAGGCAGGAAGACAAACTAGACCCTTTACGGATATTGCGTTCGCACTGCATATTGGTGATAACGGCCCGTCGCACGATCTCCTGGCTGGCTGCATCCTGTCAAGTTGGCTTTGCGATTTTCTCAGGAGTCCTTTTTCCTTCCTGTGGATCGACGACTTGTTGCAGTCGCTTCATGCCTACTGGCATGAGAAAGTCGGTATTTTCCCGCCGGTTCTGCAATACTGGTTTCCCTTTTTTACCTTATCTGTATCGCTTAATCGAGCGATACGGATTCAGACTAAAGGATACCGTAGGTTGCAGGGGCGGTGTCGGGGTCCTAGTCTCTGTCTGTCAGCCTGAAAGGTCAACTAGGCCCGATTGACAGAGCCTGTCGCTGTTTTTGTTTCTGTTTGCCTTTTTCATCGGCGTCTGTCCCCTTTGGACTAGCCTCGGTGCGGGTTGGGAGGAAGTGATAGTCACGGATCAGGTGTCTGTCTGTCTACCTATCTGTCTGCCTGCTTGGGTTTTCTCGTGGGCTAATGGGTTTGCTTGGTTGACAACTTGGGCACCACGGACGACGACTTGATATGGATAGACGGCCATGTTGGGCCGCCACACTTGTTTTCTTGCGGTCTATACGTATCTCTTGGACTTTGGGCGGAGCGCTGCGGACTGTGTGATTTGCGGGCGTTTTGGGATTTCGGACTCGGGACTCGTTTCACTTGGACACTTGTCTCTTTTTTTATTATTTCTTTCGGCATGGGTGTGTTGACGAAGTAACTTGTCTTTGAAAGCTTATGCTTATCATTGACTCGTATTCGTGCCGGTGGTTACCATTTGGAAGTCTAACGAACATAAACTGCGATCTATGTTTGTGTTTGGTAGGGGGTTGATATGGGCTGGGCCGGGATAGCCGGTGATTTGGGTGTTTCGAATGTCGAAATTTGGGACTTTGGAACTTGCACTGTCGAACTGGATTTCTTGGCCTTGGATGGATGATCTTTGATATCCTTTCTCTTGGGCTTATCATTTTACCTTGATTCATTTCTCATTTCTTTTTTTTTCTTTTTGGTTATTTTTTTGGAAATACAATGTCAGGCGCAGGATACTGACGATTTTTCTTACAATAGAGGACCTGAAGAGAAGAGCATCTATGTCGACTCGGAGACGCGTATCCAGATTCTGGACACCATGTTCATGCTTCCGCAGGCGGACAGGGAGCAATGCGCTGCTTTCATCGTAAGTCCGATGCTAAACTTCTTCTCAAAGAAAGAAATATTGATATATCTTTATCGCAGAGGGATGAACGCGTCATGGTCATCTGGTCCGAGTCTCTCGACCGCATCGTTCCTATCTGCCAGGACTTTGAGGAACGTCTGATCAAGCTCCTCTGGCGCTCTCGACCTGCCGCGCCTTCGTCGTTCAACTCCGTGCCTGGAGGCAGCACCTACAACGCTTCTAGCACCTCGCATGCAGGAAGCGTTCAGGATCACTCTAGTGCTGAAGGCCAGGGGCTTACAGGCCGTACGGCTGGCGGAGCCAGCGGCTCTCGCACACCCAGTCTGGCTAGGGGTGTTACTGGAGGTACACCCGCCAAGGGCCTCTATGGCGAGCAAGGAAGGGACTACGACGACGATCCCGCCACTGACCTCGGCGGGGCAGAGAAGATGGATGCTGTCGGTGCTTCCGACAAGGTGGGCCGCTCTGGCCCCCGCGTGCGCAAGCAGAAGTACAAGAGGACGTGGTACGGCAAGAAGGTGCCCTTGCCTATGACGGTGGAGGATGAGATGGACTTGGACGACGAAGATGTGGAGGGCTTCACTGGTGAGGAGAGGAGGCCGGTCAGGTTGTATGCGCCGTTGTACAATGGTTTAGCCGCGGGTCTGGCTATGGTGTTCGTGGGCAATGGAGTCAAGACGCTCTTGATGGAGTGGTGGTTGGACCATGATTTTACTCGCTTTGCGCTTGTGGCGGTTATTCCTTTGTTGTATTGCGTGTCGCTGGTGAGCTGTCTTTGTTTTCACTTTTTGCTTCAAGCGATTCTTATCTTTGTCTTCGTAGTTCTTCGCCCTGCAAATCATCCAGAACGTCACTATGATGATCGGTCCCATTGCTCACTACCATGAAAACTCAAAGTACTACTCGGCCGTCCGCCCTCGTCCTAACAAGGAAGTCGACAACAACTTGCCGCATATCACTATCCAGATGCCCGTCTACAAAGAAAGTCTCGAAGCTGTGCTTGCGCCTTCCATCAGGTCTTTGAAGAAGGCCATGCAGACCTATGCTAGGCAAGGTGGAACCTCGACAATCTTTATCAACGACGACGGTCTTCGCCTCTTGTCGCCTGCTGAACGTGACGAGCGTCTGGCTTTCTATGCTAACCACAACATCGGATGGGTCGCCCGGCCCAAGCACGACAACGCTCCTGATGGCTTCAAGCGTGCTGGAAGGTTCAAAAAAGCAAGTAACATGAACTACGGCCTTGCCCTCTCTTTGAAGATGGAGAAACACCTCGAGACGTTGATCGCGAACCAGGAGAAGAACGCGGCTAACGGTGTAGGCGGTGGCGCGGCTGGTGCTGGCGCGAACGGCACAAGCGGACTGAGGAACTCGATCTCGACCAACGCGGCGCACGATGTGGCTTCTCGTACCCGTAGACACTCGGAATCGGCGGAGCATGGTGAGAGCATGCCTTATGGGATCCAGTACCAGAACAGGGACGGAGACGAGTCTGTTGTGTGGGGCCATGGAACTGGCGCTGCTGGATCGACTGCACCTGGACTTGCCGGACTCGGGGATGAGGATCTCGAAGAGAAGGCGTTGGGCATGGCGATTGAGGAAGTTTGGGAAGAGAGCGGAAGGAAGTTCAGGCCGTGGGCTGCGAATGGTCGTGCGACGAGGATTGGAGAGATCATCTTGATTGTGGATTCTGATACGGTCGTTCCGGAGGATTGCTTGAGGGATGCAGCGAGAGAGATGAAGTGCAGCCCGACGGTTGCTATCATTCAACACGAGAGTGGTATGTTTTAATTTCTTTTTCTTTTTTGGGGGGATTTTTGACTGATTTTTCCTTCCTTGCACAGACGTCATGCAGGTGGCCCATCACTACTTCGAGAACGGTATCTCTTACTTTACCAGACGTATCAACGCCTGCATTTCCATCTGTGCGTCTATCTTCCTCGTCCTTCTTATCTCTTATCTTCCGACAGCGACAATGAACTGATCTGTTTTTTTTTTTCTTCTAATAAAGCTTGCGCTAATGGTGAAGTGGCTCCGTTCATGGGACACAATGCGTAAGCATATAGTTTGCCTTTTGCTCCAGCCATTGGTTGCATGCTTATACGATTAATTGGCAGGTTCTTGCGCTGGAAAGCTATCCAGGACGCCGCCTTCGTCGACCCTGCTGATGGCAAGGTGAAGATCTGGTCCGAGTCGAACGTCTCCGAGGACTTCGACATGGCCTTGCGACTTCTTTTGAAGGGATATATCGTCAGGTATGTGCTTTTGATGTCACGTTATTTGATGTTGTCGACTGACGGGCATGACTTTCTTCTTGTACAGATGGGCCACTTACTCCAACCAAGGGTTCAAAGAAGGTGTCTCCCTCAGTGTGGACGACGAGCTTAATCGCTGGCAAAAGTACTCCTATGGATGCAACGAGTGGGTTTCTATCTACCCTTGTTCGACGTCGTTTAGAGTCTGCCACCGCCGTGGCGGAGAGGCGCTCGACTTTTGCTTCATTTCCCCCACTAATTGACTTGTGCTGACTCGGCCCCTTCTTTCTGTAGACTCCTTTTCAACCCTATCGTACAGTGGTGGCGTAAAGGTCCTATCACCAAGCAGATTCACACTTTCCTGTGGTCCAAGGCCCCTTTGCATTACAAGATTTCGATGATGTCCTGTACGCTTTCATTTTTCGCGGTTTTTGTGTCGGTCCGATACTAACTAGGCCTTTTCCTTTCATTCTTGCGTTCCATCTTCATAGACATGTTCTCGTACTGTGAGTGTTTTATCTGCATGAACCCCTAGGTGTTGTAACTCTCGCTGACAACCGCACTTTTTCCAGACGGTATCGCTGCCTCGATTACGATCTCAGTTATCAATTACGTGTTGCTGGGCTTCCAGTTCCCTGTCGATGGCTTCTTCATGCACAGTTTCGAAATCTTCCTCGCCACCACGGTCGTTTTCTGGGGATCTGGTACCGTTGGTTACACGCTCCTTGAGTATCGCCTTGGTCATAAGAAACTGGTACGTTGATCAGGACCCCGGCACCGTTTCATTTGAGTCTAATCATACGATTCTCGTTTTTCGTAGATGAAAGCCCTGTTGGAAAACTTGATCTGGATTCCATTCTTGTGAGTTTACCACAGTTGCCATGTCGTGGGCCTCTCTCTGCCCTTGTTCTTTTTTGCGCGCGTCTTCATTTTGCTGACTCGTGGGTTTGTGCCTTGTTTCCGTCGCATTAGCTTCTTCTTCTTTGGAGGACTCTCGATACCGGTCACACAGGCGATCTTGGCCCATCTGTTCTCATACAACATCCAATGGTCAGCCACCATCAAGGAAGTCGAACGGTCGAATTTCTTCAAGGAAATCCCTAAGATTGCGAGACGGTAAGCACCATAAGCCCCGAGTTTTCATTCCGGGGTGTCGATGTTGACGCGGCTTTTTACTTCCTTGTTAGGTTCTGGTTCCCAATGCTCGTCTCTATTTTAATCGTGGCTGGTATGATCATCGTTGCTACCCCTGTTGTACCCTTCGAATGGCGGGTCGATGGTTCTGCTTGGGCTGTCATTTTGCCTCTTGCGTAAGCGTTCATCTTTCCTCGAGAAGTGAGGTTTTGTTGTTGATCATAACTTCATGTTGCAGTATGTCTGTTGCTTGCCATATCTTGTTCCCGGTACGTATTTCTGTCGGCATTCTCGGTCGCATTACGGGTTGTTTAACATATCCTGAACAGATTGTCCTGAACCCATGGCTAATGGTGTTCTCGTACTGATCCATTCATCTCTCGGACTACTCGGACTATGAAAAAATGGACACACCGCGCATCATATTTATCTCGAAAGCATGACTTCTTATTCAACCCCCCCCCCCCCCCTTTGCACGTCGACAACAACTTTACCCATGCTATTCACGCTTTTAACATTATTCCCGCCCTATCCACCTTTGCATTATTCACAATCGACACTCTAGAACACTCTTCACCCTTTTCTTTTCTTTGCTGTATCTTGCTTGTTTTCCGGTGGTTGTATTTGCCTGCTTGTCCATCCTTAGAAATTCTTTCCACTCGTTTAGTTGCCATCACCCTTTCTGCGGACACTTTCTTTTAAAATAGTAGCATTCTAGTTAACTACCCGATAACCCACCTCAGCAACGTTACGCCTTTTCTGTTACTCCAAACACGCATGTATATACCAAGCTCCAATTACCCATCGAATAACATAAACATTAGACATCATGGCATCACTCAATGATTGAGAGTGTATTTGGCTTCGTTAATTCCATTTTCCATCAGGTGGAGAGGTAATGGCGATACCGCGGCAAGTTCTGTTTATGTATGTCGTTTTTTACAAATCGCGCGCTTCCGAAGTTTATCTGACAGGCATGTAAGGCGCGTAAACCCTTGTTTTGTGAGCATTGGGCCAGAGTGAGTTCGCCGTTGAATTTATTAATGTGTGGGCAAGCACTGTTGACAGACAGTAATAATTGGTTTCTATACAATATGACATAAACCGTGCCTTCTGTTCCACTTGCATTTGACAAACACCATACAGCATCCAATGTCCGCAGGTGTCAACCTACGTATTAGCACTGCCCTGACCTAATAAAAGTTGAAGTTGGTGTAAGGCTCGCCCACTTTGAATGTACTCTCCGCTTCGACGGTGGGTGGGTACCTTGGATGGAAGACTGGGGCTTGGGCAAGTTTAGTTTTCCCGAGTTCGCTGGTAGTATAGTGGTGACGGGGCCATAAAAAGGAATGGCGATGTGCGAGGTATCATGACAGAAATTCTCTCCAGTGCGCGTTTCCTTCTGTTTTCGAACATAACGAACAGGAGTTTCGGGGTCTTGATCAGCTTTACCCGTAAACGGCATTCGAAACTATGATGTCATGTATGTCAACGCTTCGAAAAAATAATGGGAAAGAGCGTGCTGTGTCCCAGGCCACTTTTGACTTTCTCGCCACCTGGGCAGTGGGCACTGTGGAATTGGAATGAGAGAATATAATCCTTTTCTGATTTCGGTGGTTGTTGGCATCATTGGGTCCGTGAGTACGGAGGCGTTTCGAGGCTCGAGTCGGGGATGCGCTCACCATTCCTCGTCATCCAGCTCGAAGTCGTTAACGTCCATTGCTACAGGACCCCGGAATATGGTAGGGAAGGTATGATCCCGAAAATCGAGGTTTTGTCCGGATGCAAAGTGGCCAAATTTCTCAATTTTTGTCCGGATTGGATCAGGCCTCCCACAACTTTTACAAATTTGTCCGGATGGCAGACCAGGTCAAAATTTCACCCAGAGGCCTAGAAAAAGCTCAAAAATTTCCCCAAAGCTTCCCAAAGCTCCCCGCGGGTGCGGCAATACTAGAAAGTCATGTCAGCCGCACTGAACATGGCTTAGATACGAACAGACAAAATAAAGTCAAGTTTTCCTTCACATAATAAGGTTAAATATGGATTTTGGCGCCATTTTGTGACATTTAAAGACTAATACTCAACAATAGACGACAAAAGTCGCCTACGATGCCCAAGTTCAAGAGCAACCTGGCGCCTTGCTACTCAGTTTTGTCCGGATGGAGGACCAGGCCAGGAGGTCATTTTCGACCAGTTATGTCCGGATTGGCGTCAGGCCTTCGGCCAAAAATCTGCGATTTTTGTCCGGATTGAGATCATACCCTCCCTATAATATTCCGGGGTCCTATTGCTACGGAAGCAAAAAGAAATGTGTACATAGAGTGAAAACGTGGAAAACATACGATTGACGCCAAGTGGGAATATTATCCGGCGGTACCGACTATATGACATGATATCATTCACCGAACTCTTTCCCATTCTTGACCGTGAAACAGATTTCCGCCAATCCGCGGTCAGGTCAGAGCCACGAGCTCCTTGAGATAACATATTTGCAGGCTGGTGAATGTGCAATTGACTGCAAATGATGAGCGCCTGATGAACGTGATTCCTGGAAAAAAGCTTCAACACTCCACATTTTGAAAAGGTGGAGAGGTTGGGAGGTTCCTGGGAGACAATTAACTTGAGTACGTACACAGCAGCATCTGAGCAAGCAGTGACAGGTCAGACGTCAGGAGTATGTATCATAGAATTATTCACGAGAAATTGGAGAGCCAAAATTATGAGTCGTGGAGTGCTACATACCACCCCAAGCTCCTGCTCGGGATGATACGATTCAGAAAATTCCGCTTTTTGGCCTAAGATCAATAGTCATTCCAGTATGTGACCAAAGCATTTAAAGATTAATCTCTTCAAGGTGTAGTATTGTTTATCGAGCGCTTGAGCAGGCTAGACCAGCTTTGAAGTCAACGCAAACGCATTTCAGTGACGGACCAGGCAGTCAGAATATTTAGGTTTACAAGTGTTTGGCCAACGCCACGTGATGGTTTTGCGAGGCGATTCGGGTTCAGTGAAGTCGCTTCTGTTTAAACTTTACCAACTGTGATCTGTCACCACTTTACGCCTGCTTTCTGCTTTTCCCTAGGATTCTCTTGCTGCATGGCTGTCTAATTTCAACTGGGCTATTCCTCTTTGATTAGCACCTAGTTAATTTATCTAGAACTCTCTGCTTCGGTCTGGCGCCTTGAAACGTGCTCAGTGGGCTTCGAGATGGACCGATCAATGAACAAGAGCAATCTTTGGACATAGCTCTGGCCTT
This sequence comes from Agrocybe pediades, assembly GCA_013053245.1. Lineage (NCBI taxonomy): Eukaryota > Fungi > Basidiomycota > Agaricomycetes > Agaricales > Agrocybaceae > Agrocybe > Agrocybe pediades. The sequence continues at coordinate 1,479,067 of JAACJL010000059.1, forward strand.
GACGGTTGAGAAGTCTCTACCGCGAAGTGTTAAGGAAAAAAGCCGTATTGTACGGGCTACATATCTGTCCAGTGCTAGGTAATGCATTTGCAAATATCAACTTGCCTTCGCATCCACATGGACCTGAACCTGAACACTATTCCTTGCACTTGCTGCAAATGCGTGCTCGTTATATGATAGATTTGTCCTACGTTGATGTAGGGATTTTCCTTTATTTCAATGCTTTGGCTATGGCTGCGCCGGTCGATCAATCGTTCTGCCCACTATGGACTTGAACGCGATCGAATAACGCGTACATTAACACAGGCTTACCTACGCGCTGTGTGGAGATGTTGCCCTCGATCATGTTCGCCTTTGCCCGGGCGCTACTATAAGTACCCCTCCTCTCTCTTTCTTTTCCCTCTTTCACAACATACCTCATACCTCTACCACTTTGAACTTTACCAAGCGTTACCTCTCCCCTCTTATTTAACAAAATGTCTTCTTCCTCGCACGCCAACTCTTCCAACTCCAATATCATCGCTCGCCCAACCAAAGGCGTCAACGCGTCAAAGGCCAAGTTCGATAAGAAGGCCAGCGGGCCACCCGCCCCCTTGCAATTTACGGAGGCGGCCATTCAGGGCGAACAAAAGCAAAAGAAGGGAGTCGGCCGCTCTCGTACGTATTATTAACGCTTTTACTCGCCTGCCTTTTCCCATCTGACGCGCAACTCACAGTGTTGGGCGCGCTTAAGAAGGTTGTTTCTTGCACGTCACGCAAGGGCGTGGCGAAGAACTTCTCCGACTCCATGGAGTGCGTCGAGCCTACCCAGAAGCAACAACGCCCCCAACCTGACCTCGTCGCCCCTGAGCCCATCCCCGACGCTGCCATCAACATCGCGCCAGCCCCTGTCGCACCCGTCGGGTGTGAACCCAAACCCCGAATCAACCTGCTCTCGGAGGACTCCCTGCGCAGGAAGCGAGAGGTCCTGCAGCGAGCCAAAGGGCGCAAGATCGCCAAAAATTTTGAAGAAATGCTCGGATCTGAGGTATGTCCTATTCAATTACTGCTGTATATATCTAATGAGTTCTGCACAGCCAAACGACATCGAGCTTGGCCGCCAATGCGAGGAGATAAACGCAGCCCAAAGGCTGATTGTTATGAACAAGAGGCGCGTCGAAAACGCCGCAAAGGACTTTCAAAGCAGTCCTTTCTTCCAGGCCACAAGCAGAGCGCCGGCGACTGTAGTCACAGGTATGCAACACCATCTAAAGCTCTAATTGCTTATGCTAATCATGTATAATTTCTCAGCGCAAAACTCTGTCTCCCAGCAACCCGCCAGCGTGTCTGGGACGACGGCCGTTATCCCACGTAAGTTTCTGCGGCTTTCGTATATCTTCTCCACGTTGAATGTCTCTTATTACAACAGCAACGATGTCGGCCTTCTCTATTTCAAATAGAGAAGTCAGGCCTCCACGCTCCCGGGAACTTCGTAAAATCCGGGTGAGGGGGATGGTCAGGCAGGCAGTGTATGTGCTCAACGAGGCAGAATCAAAGAGGAGATTGAAGAGGTGTCGAATTGGTACGAGTCATTATCTCATTCCTTTTGACATGCTTTCTCTAAAGCTGTATTCGTAGTCCCCCCGAAGGTGTCGCTGGTGATGCCTTTGCATCCTTACAATGACTACGTGGGATTCATGCCAGACCAAGTCCGCCAGCCAGACATCCCCGAGGTCGAGGAGCCTGCTGAGGAAGTGGAGGAAGTTCCAATCAACGAGCCTCCCACACCCACACCCGCTTATTCGCACGGCGGAGCTCACCTCAGCTTCTATGTGGCCACCAGGGAAGAGTTGGCGATGTATGCAATCATGCGACATCACCAGGAGTCCCTGTCTCCACGACGGGACCATCTCCCTCGGTCATACCAATCCACTTCTAAACAATAAAACACAAAAAAACGCCATCCTATTCCTTTCTCTTGTTTTGTGACTCTCTAGTCCTGTACTCTTTCTTATTCCGGATTTTTAAATTTGTAATAGTCTTCTCTGTTTGTCTCTGGTTCCTAGTTCTTTCGTTCGATATGGTTGTGGTTTCTTTTCTTGTACTTGTTGTTTCTCTTTTGCCTTTCCTTTTCCTTTGCATTGTCTCGTTATTCTTCTCCCTTGTGACCGCCAATATTCCTCGTTGCTTAGTTGGGTGAGTGGTCAAACACCTTTCCTTTACCTGTTCTCATTGTTTTGTAGCCTCTGACACCAACACAACGTTTAAACCCTACCCTTCGCTCCACATACCTCAACTCATCGGCAGTCAAGGCAGACGTTGTGGTCGGTAGCCGTGTTTCTCCTGACGAGGAGTAGACATGGTTATCAATCGTCCAAGCAAAAGACCATTCCGCTGTCGCTGACGAGCCGCAGTGGAGTGGTCGAGTAGCTGCGACATATCAACAGCCCCTGATAACGCCATCAAAATCAACAACGCATGCAGCATCTCTTCCTCGAGTCTCAACTCGCTGCTAAATAATATATTCTTTTGGTCGAATTCATTCATGACTCCGGCCGTGAACAGTGAGTACAGTTTTTTACCCTTATCACTATTTCCTTAGTAGATTTTCCTCCATACCTTCAGTGACCAATGTACCGGAAGTTACCTATCGAAATTTCCGGTCATAATTCAGCGACTGTCGAGGCTTGTGAGTCTCCTTTTCCATTTTTCTCAGCTCCATTACTCATCATTGAGTTAGATGGTGACCCTCGACTCCCTATTCGCCTTTCTTTCCACCGTACCCTCCCTGCTTCATATAGTTGGCAAGCGGTGTTGAAGGCTGGTGGCCTGCCTCTCCTGACGAGGAGTAAGGCAGCGACTACTTCGCTGTTTCTGACGAGAAACAGTTGTAGTAGTCGAGTCAAGACCACCGCGCCTCGTGACGCCGTTTGATAGGATACGAACGACGGGTCAAACCAGCCAACCTCTCTGCTTCTGGAGCTTCCACCTGTGCCTGATGATGGTAAGTTGTTTGGAATTGCTTGATTCTGTCGCTCAATTATTCCGCTTCAGTTAGCCCTCACTTTTGAAAGTTTCACTATCTTCGCTTTCCTTGTTGAGGCGGTGATTTCTTGTTAATTTGTGAGTGTTTCATGTTTTGCTCCTCCCCTCGTTATCTCATCGCTTTTCAGACAAGGAGCTGTTGTCGTCCACACTCAAACCATTCTCTTCTCGCCATCTTCACGCTTGACATCAAACCTCCATCCTTTTGCCAGTCGAAGCAGAAGCTTACGCTTCGCTGTTCTGTCTCTCCTGACGAGGAGCAAGCCAGGAACACGGGTTGTCAGTCATCTCTGTTTCCGACGAGAACCAGCTGGGATGTCTGAATAACTCCGACTTAACAACGATTTTCAAGACGCATCATGTGAACCATCATCGGGACGTTCGATTATGACAGGCGCAAAACAAGCCGCCATTTTTCCCAAGTTTATCCCTTCAGCCTGCACATTTTACCCGTCACATCATCATCTATTCGCTTCCGTTTCTTCTTGCTCTGTTCGTCACTGGTCTTCGTCCATCTGCTTTCGTGTCCTGTTTTCCTTGTAACACCATGCTCTGTCACTTGCTTTCCTCGCTCACATCACTACCTACTACTGCTCGGCTTCTAGGTTGAGCGCGCTCTACACACCTGCACCATGGCGATTTCATGAGTTTTTCGACTTCTATGATCCTGGTTCTCCCGTAAATCAGGTTTTCGCTCGAACTATGTTGATAGCGCCTCCTACGACGGCATACGTTGGCCACCCAACAACCAGACGGAGCAAGACCTCACCACAAGCCGCTTCCCACTTTCCTAGGACCTTGTCTGGCTTACGGCTTCCTACGTGAAACAGTCTGCTTCTCGCTTGTTCGATAACACACCATGCCTCTCAGACTTGTATCACCTTTCGTACCAACCTGGAAAACTCTAGTCCTTCAAGCACTTTTATCTCTTTTTCAACACTGCAAGGATGACCGTTATGCCTACGACCATAGACCTTGGACGCGTCTCATGGGGCCCACTATGATCCATTGCCAGCATGCCTCATACGGCAACCCAGGAACAACATTTTTGACGCCATTTTCGTGACTCTTGTATCTCTGTCTCGCTTCCACCACCTCTGGCTCTTGTGTCTTTACTGTGTCTTTCCTTCCGTTAGTTGTGTCATGGCCTTGTTTTGTTTCTTCATCCTTTATTAATCTTATTTTACTTCCATTTAAAAATTACGTATACCGACTCTTTCGTCCTGTATTAGTTTAACTAGCTTTTGAGAAGCTGTTCTGCAATATACGGGCAATCGGTCTTGAAATTTTGGCGCGTGAAATGTTGAGAACTTCGTGGTTTCAATTCAAGTCGGTGACTACATTTATCATTTTACAATTACTACTCGTAACTCGTATTGTTTGGTAGTCGCGTTGGATGCAAACAATGATGCAAGGTGCACTGCGAGTCGCATTGGAAGTCTCCGAGTTTGTACCCCTGCCTGTACTTGGCGACTATTACATCTGGCAGGCTAAAGTACTTACTCCAGGCAATCAACTACTGCTGCTCCCAGACATAATCTCTGCAACTGCTTCGACATGTCTTCGCGTGCCCTCAACGATGATGAAGTCCTCAGCGAGATGAACAAGATGGTATGGATCCGTATTCTGGGAGATAGGGTCTCGCGTCTTCATTGCACTTGTGTTGTCTTCCCGCTTTGTAGGTCGCGTTCATCAAGCAGGAGGCTCTAGAGAAGGCGCGAGAGATCAAAGTGAAGGCTGATGAGGAATTTGCAATCGAGAAGGTATGCTACATGCGTCATGGGCGGTGTAATCTTAATCAAGACCTGGCATATAGGCGAAACTTGTCAAGCAAGAGCAGCAAGCGATTGATGCGCAGTACGAAAAGAAACGGAAGAATGCTGAAGTTGCTCAGAAGATGTGGGTTCTCGGTCATAGCGATCTCGACACATGCATACATGCTCACACAATACCGGCAGTGCGCAGTCCACGATAACCAACAAATCCAGACTAAAGCTCCTGCATAAACGCGAAGAAATTCTGCAAGAGATTTTTGCCTCTGTTCGGGAACCTGCGACCCCTTTATACAAGACCAACGGTTACGTGCAATTCTTGGAAGGCGTACTCACAGAGTCTTTCCTCTACCTCATGGAAGCGACTGTGACCATTCATTCGCGGAAATCCGACGTAGATGTCGTGAATCAAGCAGCCGAATCAGCCGCCAAAGCTTATAAAGATATCAGCGGAAGAGATATCGACTATGATGTTGAAGGATCCATTGCCGATGATTCGTGCGTTCAGCCTTGTGACTCCACCTAGAGCAATAATAGGTGTTTGCTAATGATACTTCTGACGCAGGAGCCAGGGTGGTGTCAAAATCTCAAGTGGTAATGGCAGAATCACATTGGACAATACGATGGAAGAGCGGTTACGACTTCTGGAAGACAAGGTACATTCTCGATTTGTTCGAGGTCTAATATTGTCTTTAACCCTACTTTTTGTAGATGCTGCCGGAGATTAGGGAGAACCTGTTTGGAAAGAACGAGAACCGTAAATTCTACACATGATCTATATTTTACGTCTGCAGTGGCTTCGTAGTACAAGTTCTTCCCCATCACGATGTCCAATTAAATTATACCAGGATAGCTCTCCCACACCACGAAACTCTTTGATATACAAAATCATACTGTGTATACGTAGCATTCCTGTCTATTGTTGCAACTTTCCAGTAATGAAGAGTAAAAAGCCAAAAAATTGTGTGCATTAAGGGGGAATCGAACCCCCGGCGGGTCGAGCTTATCACTCGAATGGCAACGACCCAGGTTACCACTACCCCATTAATGCTTGTGCCAGTGAGCCGCTGTGTCATATATTGATTATTTACTTGTTGAATATTGAACCCAAATGATGCCCATCATACTGTCTTTCACTTCCACTTCCGCTACATTCCTGAGATTTCCACTTTGACTTGGGAATGTATCACCAGGCCAGGTATCATATGTCTTGCTCTGCATGAAGTGACTCCGCACTTCTAGGACAAAGAGACGGCGTAATATCGCATGTAATGGGAAGCAACAATTTTTGGGAAGAATCTTGTCAAGAGCGGACCGTACGCCTTTGCGAAGTTCGCGTTGAGCTCCAATGCGATTCGAATTGATGGACTTTGCCTTTGAGCATCCTCTCCGCCGAATCATGGGTCCAGCAGCTTCCATATTCAATCTTGTAGCTCTTTGCAATAAAAAGCCTTGTACCGGATTCCTACTATGCCCGCAACTTCCATCGTTCTCGCATTGGATTGCAATGTGGACGCGTTCTCTACTACAGCTCACCCAGCTGGTGCTCGTTTTATCACAAACTGCCATAGGCGCCCCTAATGGCTTTCCAGCCTCTGGGAACGGTCTGTGGTACTCTCAGCCCGCTAATAACGTCTGGTCCAGGCAATGGCTGCCCATCGGCAACGGATACCTTGCTGGTATGTTTCCTTTTACTTCACCTTACAGGTTTCATAACTTATTTATGTTGTCAATTAGCAATGCTTCAAGGAGGTACCGTTCAGGAAGCTACTCAGTTGAATATCGAGTCGCTGTGGACCGGGGGTCCATTCGCCGATCCTGTATGCAGAAACTTTGTTTTATGCGAGGTAGAAGTATTATTTCTCACGAAGAAAACCTTCCTATAGTCGTATAATGGCGGAAACAAACAGCCATCTGAGCAAGCTGCGATGGCAAACGCCATGCGCGACATACGTCAGACGATTTTCCAAAGCCCCACCGGAGACACGAATAGTGAGCCATATCTTTAGGCCTTCTCCATTGATGCTGACTTTTATTAGATATTTCTATCCTTGCAACTGATCCTGGACAATATGGTCAGGTTCTAAGTTCACGTTCTATGTTTCCCTAGCTGACATTTCGTCATAGGTTCTTTCGCGGGAGCTGGCTATTTTTTGGCGTCTGTGGATGCAACTGGACCTATCACCAACTATGGCCGATGGCTTGACCTAGATCAGGCTCTGACAAGAACAACTTGGACCCAAAATAATGTTAACTACCTTCGGTACGCGCTGCTTATTGATTCAAAAACATTCCAATGTTGATGTTATCGTTTAAAAGGACGACGTTCTGTTCTAACCCAACACGCGCATGTGTTCAGCATCTGGAAACGACTTCGAAGAATGGCGCCCTGCCAAAAGTCACTTTTGCGTTCTCGGCAGAGCTGGAACCGGGACTTCCCTCTCCCAACATTACCTGTCTATCATCTAACTCTATGCTTGTTAATGGATTCATATCAGAGTCGCCGCCTGGCATGGAATATGCCCTGATCTTCAATGCCTTCGCATCCTCATCCAAGGCCAGCGTTAATTGTATTCAAATACCTGTTGCTTCTGGGTCACCCCCAAATGCGACTTTGCAAATCACCTCGCCTCCCAACGAATCTAACAACGAAGCATGGGTCGTTTGGACAGGTGACACCGAGTTCGACCAGGACGCTGGAGACGCTGCCCACAATTTCACCTTCCGCGGAGAAAATCCGGTCACTAAGCTCAAACAGCAACCAGTCCAAGGTGCTTCGAACTACAACAACTTGCTGAAGCAACATGTGTCAGATATTAACGACGTCATGAATGCGCCTTTCTCTTTGGACATCGGTCAGAAACCCAACTTGGACCTCCCTACGGATGTGCTCAAGAACAACTATTCCATTGATGGCGGTCAAGATAACGCATACGTGGAATGGGTCCTATTCAATTACGCACGATATATGCTTGTGACTAGCTCCCGAGGTGTCCTTCCTGCTAACCTTCAAGGGAAATGGGCAAATGGTGTAAATAATGCCTGGGGTGTTGGTGAGTTTCCTCTGACTGGCAATCTCATATGAAAGCGTCTGACGTGGGATTAGATTATCGTATGTGTCGGTCTTGCTTTTCTTTTGCTAAAGTTGATGGAAATTCAAGATGCAAACATCAATCTCCAAATGAATTACTGGATTGCTGAAATTACTGGCCTGAGCGGTACAACGATCCCGGTCTTCAACTATATCGAGGTAAGTTCCTCAGGCTTAGTACAACGTGATTGTGATTGTGATTGATATGGTTGGTTGTAGAAAAATTGGGCACCCCGCGGCGCTATAACAGCTAAGATTCTTTACAACATTTCCCGTGGATGGGTAACGCACGATGAAGTACGTCTGCAAACAAAGTGTAGATATTCATTTGCTGACTAAAGTCTCTAGATGAACGTGAGACCCTCAATATCTCACTGGCGTTTACTGAGTCTAAAATTTAACCAAATAGATCTACGGTAATACTGGAATGAAACCATTTGATATTCCTGCGAACAACTATCCAGGTAGGCCTGCAATCAGCAGTTCTGTCCCGTTCGCCGCCTTTCTGATGATCCATTTCTGCAGAGGCGCCAGTTTGGATGGTAGGTATACTTCGACAGACTTCACTGCCCAACATACCTGACGCCTGTAAACTTTAAGATGCTACATGTGTGGGACCACTTCGACCATACTAACGATGTTGCGTGGTGGAAAGCGCAAGGCTGGCCTCTCATAAAGGTCACTTGATCCATCCGATACGACAAGCCAGAACATGTGTTTCTGACGGATAAAAATAATACAGGGCGTAGCAAGCTTCCACCTCGACAAGTTAATTCCTGACTTGCACTTCAATGACTCGACGCTAGTTACAAACCCTTGCAACTCGCCAGAACAGGACCCTATTACTTTCGGTAAAAAGAATCTCTCTCGTTAGCTATAGATTTCGTCTTTTGGCTAATCTTTTGGACAGGTTGTGCCAATGCACAGCAGCTGATATGGCAACTTTTCAATGCCGTCGAAAAGGGATTCAATGCGTCTGGGGATAATGATGTAGAATTCCTTGCAGGTACGTATGCCGACTGGCTGTTCCATACTTATCTGATGTTGGAGTGTTACAGAGGTTCGAGCGAAACGGGCACAAATGGATAAAGGTCTTAAGATTGGATCATGGGGACAACTGCAAGGTACGTTTTGATTTGAATGTCTTTCGGAAGTGCCCACACTAACTAGCTGTCCACAGAGTGGAAAGTCGAGAAAGACTCACCGACTGACACTCATCGCCATCTATCCCACTTGGTCGGCTTATATCCTGGTTACGCCATTGCAAACTTCGACCCTTCGCCATCCGTCCAAGGAAACGGACCTGCAAAGTCGTACACGAAGAACGATATCCTGAACGCTGCAGAGACGAGTTTGATTCACAGAGGTAACGGTACCGGTCCAGATGCCGACTCTGGATGGGAGAAAGTGTGGCGTGCAGCTGCGTGGGCCCAGCTGAAGAACAGCTCGACTTTTTACCATGAACTCTCGGTAAGCTCTCTCTCTCGTTAGTCCTCAATATTCTGTTTCGCTAACAAGACTGCGCCGTCTTCAAGTACGCCATATACGAGAACTTTGGTGCAAATCTGTTCAGCTTGTACAATCCCGAGGACCCGAGTCCCATTTTCCAGATAGATGCGAACTTTGGTTACGCGGCAGCATTGATGGTAAGGGGAAATGCTCTGTGAGGCTGCTGGGAAATTCGTTAACACGACGTTATTATAGAATGCGCTTATCCAGGCCCCAGACGTTGCCAGTGCAGATATGCCACTCGTTGTCAACATTTTACCAGCACTTCCGACCCAATGGCCAACCGGCTCAATCAAAGGAGCTCGTATTCGAGGAGGCATCACCGTCGATATCAAATGGAACAAAGGAAAACTGACTAGTGCAGTGTTTACCGTTGATCCAAACATCAATGGTAGGACCAGGCCGGTACAAGTCATGTTTGGCGGACGCGTGATTTCTTCTTTCACCACTTCTCCTGGACTTAAAAAGACCATTCAAATGTAATCTAAGATGTTGACTACCCTTTTGTACTACTTTACAATGTTGGAGCGGAAACGATTACCATGTTATGTTGAGTTTATACTTCACATAATGATGATCACGGACAAACGAAAGTGATTGGCACGCCGCACAAGAAACATGTACACCGTGTGCGGCAGGGAAAAGTCTTTAAGGATCTATAAAGTCTATGGGATATGATATACGAGACATGACAGAAATCTATAGAGAGTGATAAGTATATCGATACGTGATTACTAGAATATAATTTTAAACGGTGGTCCAAGTAGAGTCTTTTTTCCGGGTTCCGGGTTGGGTTGGGCTAGGAAGTGTACATGGTTCGGGCGAGCGAAGAGAAGTTATAGGAACTTGAGATGACTCTGGATGGTATTTACTCTCGGCTGACATCACTGTTGAAAGAAAAGGAAATATTAGGTAAAATGAAGAAGATAGTTTACTTGCATGACGCACCGTCCAAACAATTTCACTTTCATCCAATCAGTTGCGACAAGAGTGCGGTTGCGCAGGGAGAACAGAGTGCTCAGGTATGCACTTCTCCAGAATAGGAAAGTAGCAACACCTCCACTTGCGAACTGAAGGAGTCGGTCAATAAACGGAGGACATTTTCAATTATAATCCAAGTACTTACGTTCCCGTTCATGAAAGGCAGGTCAGCGATAGCTTTATCCGATCCAATGTACGCCAAGGAACCCTGGTGAGAGTACTGGAAGGGCCTGAGCTTGATCTTTCCGAGCTGACGGTTGATATCCTGAATCTCCTCGTCGATCTTCTTCTTGGTATCGACAACCTCTCCTTCGGCAGAGGCAGCAGCAGCAGCGGGTGCCTGGGCCTTCATACTTTCAAGTTGTTGGGCACGGCTAATCAAGTTGTCTTTCTTCGCCATCTGGTGAAGGATGCGGGCGAGGTAGGCACCTTGCTGGGAAGCAACTTGGGCAGTGGGGGCATATGATGTGGCTGTGCAATCTCCAATGGCGAAGATGCTTCCGTTGGTGCCTTTCATGACCATGTAGTCTAGAAAAAGGGAGGTGGAAGATGAGCGAATAGTCGAGGAATGGAATAAACTAAATCAACATGCCATCAACAGTGATACCTCTCCTGTTAGTTTGATCCTGAGGAAGCTTGGCCATGAGGTCCTGGGTGAGCTTCCTACCCTTGTTTCCGGCGGCCCAAACGACCATTCCGCAGGGAACTTCTTGGATACTCTTATCAGGCATTTGCAACACGACACTCTTTTCCTTGACTTCCTTGACCATCGTCTTGGTCAAGATATCGATCTTGCTCTCCTTGAAGGTGGATTCAGTGTAGTCGATTAACTGTTTGCTGAACATAGGTAACACGGAAGGAAGAGCTTCAACCAAGGTGATTTTGACTTTGCCAGCAAGTTCAGGATACCATGATTTAAGATCATCCTTCAAAGACACAAATGAGTAAGTTGTTGTGATAAAAAGAGAATGTGCTATTAACCTCGAGGAAGTCGTGAATTTCTCCACTGCAAAAAAAGTCATTAGCGATCGGCAGACTCATCTGAGATATAGCGACTTACCTCAATTCAACACCAGTAGGTCCACCTCCGACCACAACCTGATTCCATATGAGAATACAATAATAGTTTGCAAATATTTGACCATACCGTATGCAACAAACGCTCTACTTCCTTGGTATCCTGGCCGGGGAAAGCAGCAGTTTCGACGCCTGAAAAGGAGAGTAAGATCGATATTTAGCGCCGCATAGGCAACATCATAGGCGCATATACGTACAGTCCATGAAGGCACGTTGCATCTGAAAATCCCAATGTTAAACCATGTGAATGCAATGTGCAATATATGGACTGACCTTTTCAGCATCTGAAAGCTCTTTCATGAAACAAGCATGCTCCTTAACACCGGGAATGTTGAATGTTTGCACTTCAGCGCCAACACCATAGACAAGGTAATCATATGAGATCGTCGTTGAAGAGACAGTGCCCTTGATTTCCGAGTTATCTGGAAGCGGACGTTGTCAGAAATAACGGGCTTCCTGCTTTCGCGCGTCACGTGGACGTGCGTCATAAACGGAAGATAGCTCACCTGTGAAGGTAACGGTTTTATTTATGGGCTATGGGGCGGGAGAGGAGTGAGTACGCGAACAAGACGGGAAGAGACATCGGAGAGAGAAATCTCACGTCGACATCGGTAGCTTCAGCTTCAATAACCGAAACTTGTCGTGTTTTGTGACGAGTAATGTATCTGGTGGGTTGGAGAATTGAACGAGGGTTGAGAGTGCCGACGGCCACACTAGGAAGGAGCGGAGTAAAGAGGAAATAATTCTTTGGGCTGATAACGACCTATGGACGGAAGGATAATGAGCAACAGATCTAGAGCACTTGTACAGCGTAGCACCCTTAACGGCGATACTTACAACATTGTAATCCGTGGTATCAAGTGTTTTCAACAAGCTTGTTGTGCCCCATCCGCTTCCGAGAACCACCAAAGTCTTCTTCTCCGGGTCGAATGGCAACTGTGCACCTGGATGACGGTCAAGTTGAGTGATATAGTAGAAACCTCCACCGGCTGCGATCAATGTGACAAGCGTTGTGCGGCCAAGAATCTGGAGAAAACCGCGCCATCTTGACTGGCGAGGCGGCGGCGGTGGTGGTTGTGATACGGATTGAGTCTGGATGCAGCCAGGACTGTGAGTACTGAGCTATGAACAGCGTTTCGCGAGGCCTACTCTTGTTGGCAGCTCTGAAGCAGCTCCGGACTCTGTGGTAATAACGCGCCGAACAATGTTTTGGGAACGGGCTAAGGATCTAGACTGGGTTATAGGCCTAGTGATGGCTAGAAAACAATCAGTTAGGAAGACTCGAGACTCGACCAGGATACTGACCCCGTGTCCGTAAGGCGTGCATGGCCCAAGAGAGGGAGGTTGGAAGAAAAGGAGAGTATAGGGTTGACCGAGTCCTACAAGACCAGCGACGTCGGTGTTACGGAATTATTCGTCATAGGAAAACTTTGTCACACGTGACATATTTGTTTATTCCACCTATCCGACTGGCTGCCCAAAGGTCCTTCGTCCGAACAACACAACTGTCACACAAGTTGGTCTCCGATCCCTTTTCCTTGCAACGCTGCTCCTTCTCGTCAAAATCAGAACTAGCCATCCTCGAATACACGTCTTACGTCTGCCTGTTCAAGTATGCAAACAACAACGACGCGTCAATCTGAAGCCTATGCCTCTTATTCAGTCCGATTTCCCTGCTTGCTAAAGTTCACTCTATAACGTGGCTTGCGTGTACCTGAGATGCTTGCGACTAGCTTGGGTGGACGCATTTTAGAACAAGTGACTGTGCACCTTGCCATGCTGGATGGTACAAGCTGTACACGAAGTTGGTCCAAGTTAACCAACCTATTGCGTCCTTTAAAACGAGCAGGACTTGGACTGAATTAACCACTTGGAACACGAGTACCAGACGCAATATGATTATTTGAATATGTTACCCTCGATCGTGATCGTCACTGCACAAGAACTACTACAAGTATTTTCCCTCCTTCGTTCTTTCTCCCTTGTACACATACATTCCCCCCCTTATCTTTCTCCCCTTTGAACTTGTTAACGTGATACTTCTGAAAATGCCCGCCTTTACCCAAACCACTTCTTCATTCCCCGGCATTACCACTTTTGCATCAGAGTTTGAATTTACCTCAACAAAGAAGCAAAACATGGAAGTTGACATCCCCATCCCTCCTTTAAGACTTTCCTTGGAACATCTTCACAGCGAGAAAGCAAAAAAGGCTGATCGCTCTTGTACGTGTTTATCGCGTTAACCTGCCCGCCTATTTCATCTGATTCGCCCAACCCATAGTCTTGGAGGTTCTCAAGATTGTTATCCCTGGTACATCGTGCAAGGGTGTCGAAGACAATTTCGAAGAACCTGCTGAACACGTCGCAGAATCAGCCATAACCACTCCCCCTCTCCCCGAGCAGATAACTCTGCAGCCCCCATCGCCCTGCAAGACCAGGGAGGACCACCGAGAGCCTAGACGGGTCGTTACCTCCGTCTCGAGGGATGTCGAGCGGTGGAGCAGAATGGTGTCCCTTCGCTCCTACGAGAGCGAGGAGGCGTCCCGGACCACAAAACCTCCGATCAACAACCTCTCCGAGGTAGAGTCGGAGCGTAGGAAGGCGGAGGTTTTGAGGAGGGCCAGGGCACGGCAGATAGGGAGGAAGTTGGAGAGGATCCTTAGCCAGCCGGATGTGAGTTTAACTCTTTTTCAATTCAATCTTTTTTCTTATCATTTTAACTTCTCTTCCAGCTTCATTTGTCGTCGTCTTCACCTGTCCGCTATGGCGTTGAGACGGGCCTCAACAGGCACGAACGGGCCACCCAGAGGCAGGTGGCCGCCAACAGGCTCATGCCGGAACATGCAACCATAGAGTTCGCGAGGACTCCCTTTCTCCGCCCTCTGTTTATGGGCGAAGCTCCAGGTGTGTTGCAATGTAGGCATATGAACATCTTTTTGTTGACTTCTCTCTTTCAGAAAACCAAGGACACCCAGTGTCCGAGGTCAATACCCATGAGGGTACCACTTCTCACATTGGTAAGTGATAAGTATTCTTTCTTGTTCCTTTCTATTGCTCACTCCCTCGTTTCGTGCTTGTTAGCCGTTCCACCGATCTCTGGGCCCGTCGGGAAGTCAGGTCAATGATCACACACTCATCATTAACCGTGGAGAACATCGGAGATCATTGAGATATAGACTCGGTGTGTTGTCCTCTTTCTAGCCTTGTTTCTGTTCATCTGATTAATCTATACTCTCAGTCGAGGTTCAACCCCCCCGAGTTCAATTAGAGGTTCACTCGGCGCTATAATACCTGAGTGGTCTATGTGCGACACCGGCCGATGTACAACATCCTCGACAGCGGCAAACCCGGGATGATGAGGCTCCCTCAGCGCACAGAACTCGAGCTCGCGAGGGGATATATTGGATTCATCCCAATGGACCAGTTTGTGCGGACTCCGGATGTCGAGGGCGAGGTGTGTCACTGGGAGTCGTCAAGGGACGACTCTTGCAACGTGTCGAAGCCGTCCCTGGCTTTGACTTTTCAGCTTCGATGGACTCGGGTGACTACTTACACTATAGAGTACCCAGTTTGCCTCTCTACTTGAGCTTAGAACAGATGCTATCGTTTCTCAGCCGGTGCGACATCCAAAATCCCCTCCTTTTCTACGATTATTACCTTGATACAAGGAGGACGAAAGGTTTAGGATCTGTACAAGTTACAACCTATCTACTAGTTCTTGTTGTTACTCTGTTCACATTGTAGATTTGTATTCTTTTGTCTCTGGATCTCTTTTCTCTCTCCTTTTGTAGCTTCTGGGTTTCTGTGATCTATCAATTTTATTTGGTTTTTCTTGGAATTTCTGTGTTCCTGTGCTATCCACCTTTTAGCCCTAAGCCTCCCATGATGTTGGCCGACAAGTGGCCAATGTCCTATAACATGTAACATGTAAGTCAGCTTGGACCTGTACATTTTCTAGTCCCTTTTTACCTTGATTTATTTCACAAAATGATGTCATTAAATTTAAAGCCATCACATTGCCACGCTGGACAGTGCACACTGTTGTTCAAACGTTCACGAGATAAGAGAGCGGCCCGCAAGGGCCGCCTTATCCTCGGATAAGATGTGAATGAGCGAAGATGCTCTCTTTGAGCCTTTGGATTGCTCGATTGGTCTCGACGACTCCTATGTAAATTGTGCAGCAAATATAAAAGGTTTTATTCGCTGGAGGGCCCTCTTCCTTGCCCCCCCAGCTTCCTCTCTCTGCGAAAAAAGTGCCTCTTCCACCTCTCCTCGAGAAATCATCTCTCTGCCCTTTTTTCGCCCCCACCCACCCACACCTCTTCAGTGTTTGGTACAGCCACTTGGCATCCGGTTCGGTTCGCCTTGGGCATCCCAAACGCTCAGGTTTCTGGCGGTCTCGTCCCAACGACGCGTTCTCCCCCCCAGTCGCGTAGTCGCGTCATTTCGCGTTGTTCGGGACTCGTTTTCGGGCTGGTCACGTGCCTCTCGGACACGACCAAAACCCATGCCACCGCCAGCACCTCCGCACCCACCGCCTTATCCTAAACCACGGATAATCGGTCAAACTCTCCAATTAATACACTCTCTCCGTTACATCAGAATCTCCACTCTCCTCCTCTTCTCAAGCCCGAAATCGGAGCGGTAAAACATCATCTTATTCAAACTTCAGTTTGTGGACATACATGTGCAAATGTAGGCAAGAATTGAGCCCCCGGGGCACTTCTGCCTTCTGTTGCTAACAGTCACATTCTCAGACGCAAACCATCAACTTGCTTTCTTCTACGATATACCAGCGACGCCGCGCAGGGCAATGTCTATCATCCAATTGTTCTTCCGAGTCAAGAGCCGTTTTTTCATATGCGAGTAGAGCCTCACTATGTAGGCCGAGCATTACTTTTGTATCACGATCACGATCGACTGTCCTCGCCAATTCGAACCATCTCTGTCTTTTGACATATTGGGGCTTAGTTTCTCACTGTAACGCTCCCTCTCTCTCCGCGACACCTAGTCAACACTTTCCGCCCTGAGCGATCTTAGTAAAGATGGATTCAAGTCCGTCCGAACAATGGATGCCCAGGGACAATTCTGTTCAACCTGGCCATGAACCTCCATCGCAAGTTACGGTTTCTCGAGGACTCTGCGCTACTTTTCACCACTTCTGTAAGAACATAGCTTGTGAATTTGACTTTCATTCCCGCCTTTGCTAAATCTCATTTCTCAGTAGCCGAAATATTGAGGAAGGCTCTCCCTTGTTTAACGGTCAAGGACGATGCAGACGATGGAATGGCTTTACAGACTCCAGCAAGCACCCCCAGCGTCGTCACAGCTCGCGTCGTAATGGCCGTCGTTGGACCGGAGGATGTCAGGACGCCCTTTTCGTTCATGGAAGACGTTGAATTACCAGGCGATTATGTTGTTCCTTCGCCTTACAGCGGTATACAAAGTCCATCCGCTGGACCCCTGGGTTCTTCTCCTGAGATACGGTCTGTCGTTGACCCTCATCCCCAATCGGACGCCCATGTTCTTCCGGTTGACTCTAACGGGACGCCAAATGCTATAGCATATAGCCCTGAAGAACTTAAGGCCATGGTTTCACGTCCTTCTAGTTTAGATATCCTTGCATCGTTGGACACTGTCGTAGTACCTAGCCAAGCAGACCCGTTTAACGCTGCCCTTGGGGCCATTGCGGCCTCCTGCTGGGGGACTACTTCATTACCCCTTACAACCACAAATCTCCTTAACCACTCTGACACTGCAATAAATCCTTCAGCCTCACAAATCACGGCTTTCGGATCCAATCCTGTACTAAGCCAAATGTCTAGTACGCTCAATTCTGCTTGTCTTCCTTCCAGAAATGCAGACTAAACTATTTTTTTTCGCAGTCGACGAGTTCAATGAACAACAAGAAAAGATTCAGCAATACAGACGTCTAGGTGGTCGTGCGGCCACCATGATCATGTACTTGGAGAACCGTCGGCAGCGGCAGAGAGAGGCTAACAACAACACGATCCTGGGCGTACTCAACGCCTTGTCTTCTCTAAAAGACAATGCAAGGCAGACTTTACTTTCGGAGTTTTGGCCTGCAGATGCAGAAGACGAGAAGTTGGACGCTACCTGGATGGACCGCCGACCTTTCTACTTCTGTCCTCCTCCCAGTCCCGTTTCCAGTCCCGCTGCATCTGAAGTTGCGAGAATGGATCTGCAATATGAGGAAGATCTGCACTGCTTTGCTTGCTCGAATGTATGCGCTGTTTGTCGGCTACGCTGCGGGTGTGCATGCCCAGCATGCGTTTTGGAAGAAGATGCTCTTGTTCAGGATGTAAGGCCTTTCGGCTGCGAGGAGAACTGCGTACACGACTTCAAGGGGAACATGGAATTGGGTATTGGATGTTACGCGTCCACTGGCAAGCCCACTGCAACCGACAACAAGACCGGTATAGCTGGAGCTAAAGACAGGATGGAGAAGAAAAAAGTACTGAACCGCCAGTTGAATATCTATGACTTGACCGTTTATTTGCCTCATGGTAACTCTCCTGGTCTCCCGGACAACATTCAAGCCTCCAATAAGGACGAGAAAGGTGGCGATAAACCGGACAGAAGACGGAAGAAAAAGAATCGGGCCACAACTTGTAAGTCGGGTATGTATATTCATACATTTTTCTGATTGTGTTATTATCGTCCCAGTGGAGTTTTCCAAAGAGGAAGTATTCAAGGCCTACCTTACGTCGACCAAAACGGTCGCAAAGGATGGCCTAAAAGTGCACAAGTGGTTGGCAAATCAGATCAAAAGCAATAGAGCGTTATCCGACAAGGATGAAATCCGGACGTGGCTGAAAATGTCTCGTCACAAGTCTACCCCAAATCTCTGCGCTAAATCGGACCGGAAAGAAGAATTTGGGCTTCGCCGTATCGCCTCTGTCATTGGCAACGTTTCTACCCCAGATCCATTCCTGCAGTCTCTCGCTCCTGAGTATGCCATGCGCGACTTCTCAAACTTCATGTCACTGTCTCCTACCATTCCTGTGTCGTCCACCTTGCAAGGCCCCTTCGATCCTGCTGCTAACTCCTGCGAGCTTTCCGCAAGTGAGAAACATTTGGATGTGCCATCCGTATCTGGTCCTTGCGAACCGTGCTCTCCGCTTGCTACCTCGTCTGACTTGACTACTAGGAAACTTCCTTCTTCTCCGCCTGCTTCTATGCTTGAGCCTGCACCTCGGAAGCCTCTACGTGCCAAGCGCCTGCGAGGGACTTATATTTCCGAGATAGTATCAATTAAAGATACGGAAAATCTGGAGCCTGAGTCTGTGCCTGAGCAGCCTAAGCCTATGTCTTCGGTCCCGGCGCCTACGTTGGAGACGATTTCTCGTCGCACCTCAGCTTGCAGTGGTTTGTGATCGACCTGACTCTTGAATCTCTTTTCGGTGGTCGTTCCGATGTATATCTGGACCAGCGCCGGCACCTTGATCAACAGGCAGATTTATGCACCGTTCGTGAACTATGAATTGAAGTTGCAACTAGGAGGTCTTTTTCGTGCCTTCGGTGTCTTTCTTCTTCCTTTTCCATGTCATTCAACTCTTCGACTTGTACCAATGTTAATTTCCACCTGTTACTAGGACGTTTCAGCATTTACTAGTTTTTTTGTTCCCTGTGCATTCTAGGTTTCTTTATCGTTATGCAGCTATCATCGTCATGTACTTTCCTTAAGCGCCAATGTAGTGGCACATCCATCGCCTATTAAACAATCCTACCTATACTACAATCATTAGGTATATCATGATAATTTAAAACGTCCACCGGGATCATTTCCATACACAAATGACGTTGAGTAGTGACTCATTCCAATTGATTGCCATGATTAAACCGATGCTGTTTTGCACGGTGCGCATGATGCTTCATAGCTTGTATTCATTATCCGGTACCTTTTTCTCCCAACTTCTCGTCGTCACATGCCTCCTCAGAGTCTGGCTCAGTCAGCGACTAAGCCTGTTAGTTATTCTGGTCAAACAAGATTGATAAAAAAAGAAGTCTTGAGAAAGTTCCATGATGACAAGCCCTTTGGAATCGTAGTATAAAAGTGCTCACAGATAACCACTGGATTTCCCAGCGCGCTCCACGCAACTCTTTCCCAAACTTCACCTGCAAAATACAATTTCACAAATGCCATCTCCCACTGACACGATTAAGCTCAACAATGGAGTAGAGGTACCCATTATTGGTTGGTTTTCTTTAATGATTCTCTGTACGAGTGTGTCGTTGACGGATTTACCCCTATCTTCCTTTGCCACACCTTGCTATTTCGCAGCCCAAGGATCGTATGCACCTCCGGACCCTGAGTCCCAGGGTAAAGTCAAGGATTGGACTCTGCTGGCTATCAAGGTATGCTCGGAGTCTCGGACGTGTTTTTGGGAGATGGATAGATATCTAACGTCTTGCATATAGAATGGCTACCGTCACATTGATACTGCCTGGGCCTATGGCGAGTTTCAATAACAGCGTACTTCTGCGTTGAAAGCTGAATCGACAAAAAAAATTGCTATTATTCAGGCACTGAAAAAGCTGTTGGACAAGCAATCAAAGAATCCGGCATTCCTCGCGAGGAGTTCTTCATCACGACCAAGTTGGCGTAAGTCATATGCATACCGCTTTGTGAAGAGCATAAGCTGACAGTTTAATAACTTTTCCCGATGATTTAGCTGGAACCAACATGGGCATGTCAAGCAAGCTTTCGAGGAGAGTCTTGCCAATCTCGACTGCGGATACATCGACCTGGTTAGCATCATCAATTATAAAGCATAGTCGAAAGAGTGCTAATCAATGTCCGATTTGGTCTCCAGTACCTTATGCACTGGCCTCAGTTCATTTTCTACGACCGTAAGACTTCTCTCCATCCTTGAGCTAGCGTACGAAAACTGATCGTACCACCCGCACAGCCAACAACGTGGTTCCTCGCAACGAAGATGGAAGCATCAAGACCGTTGATACGGTGAACTTTAACCAATCTTGGGCAGAGATGGAGAAACTCCTCGACACTGGGAAAGTTAGGGCGCTTGGTGTCAGCAACTTTTCCGTGAAAAAGTTGGTCGTTTGGTTTTGAACTTCTGGACAAGCTGCTAACTGCATTTTGTCAGTCTGGAGAAACTGTTTACAACTGCGAAGATAGTTCCTACCGTTAACCAGATTGAGTAAGTGGCTTATGACTGCGTTAGAGCACGATGCTGAGGCAATTGCGCAGGCTGCACCCTTATCTTGCACAGAACGGGCTTCGTGATTACTGCACAAGAAAAGGGATTGTTCTTGCCGCGTACACTCCCAGTGGTAGGTTGGAATGCTGAAAAGTGAAGATGCAAGCTGATGTCTGGTTCAGGTTATTCCGTTGTTCGAAATGACCCTCTGGTCAATGAGTTGGCTAAGAAGTACAATGTCACTCCAACGCAGGTCATAATGGCATGGCATTGGTCGAGGAAGAACATCATCATTGCGAAGAGTGAGAACAGCGAAAGGCAGAAGGAGAATCTCACTGTAAGGACTTTTAGAAAAGTCTCTGGCATTTAGCTGACTTTGTTTTCTTCAGATTCCTGATATTTCGGAGGTAGACATTGCGAAAATTTGGGATTTGGACAGAGGACAGCGTATTTGCAACAAAGCCGATGAGAAGCATGGTCAAGTTTGGGGTTGGACATACGAACAGTTGGGCTGGGAGGATTACCACGCGAAGAATTGAACCATTAAGAAAGCGAAAGGATGAGGATATGCAACTTGCTATGTAACAATATAAATATTATGGTTCTGGCATAACAGATGGAGAACGATGAGCATTGAAAGAGTCCTAAAGAGTCTGAAGAGTGACTGCCAGAAGTGTTGACCGTGCGGCGTTTGCCGAGAAACTCAAATTTCTTGCTTTCTTACGGTCATCACCAACGCACAGTATACAGCAAGATGGCTCAACAACGACTGGCTATCTGGACGGCAGAGGAGGATCTTGAGGAGGATGTTGACCTTTCGATAGCTCTCGATAGCTATGGCCAAAATGTTCAATACGAAGACTGTGCGTTACCTACAAGACTCAATATCTTTCAGAATATCAACTTATGGTGAAAACCATGCAGCTCACTTACAGCAGCCCCAAATTGACGAATCTACGCTTATTGCAATGCAGCAACATATGGCTCAGCAAGCTGCTTTCCAGCAGATCCCAGATGTTGTCAAAAGTGTTAGTTTTCATCAAACGGACCCATTATAACCTGTCTCATTCTCCTTCCCCAGTTCATCGTTCACTTCCACCAATCAGTGCTCGAGAACAACCTTGCGGAGATTACTGTAGCATACGAGAGTGGCTGGAACAAGTACACGGAGAAGTTCTACTCCAAGACGGAATGGCCTGAGGCGGAATTGATTGCACCTCTTGTGAACGATGGTAAGGCTTTTGCGTGTCCAATGACGACGTTCAAAGCAACTAATCCCCACAGATCCAATCTTCTTGATTCTCTACCGGGAACTCTATTATCGCCACGTTTACTCTCGCCTCCAACCTAACATTGACGACCGCTTCCACTCTTACGAGAACAGCTGCGAGTTGTTCAACTATCTCCTCAGTATGTTCAGACGATTTGTATGCATTGGAGACAAGGGGTTGACCGCGTATTAGACTCTGACGGACCTGTTCAACTCGAACTTCCCGAGCAGTGGCTGTGGGATATCATCGATGAATTCATCTACCAATATCAAGTTTTCTGCACATGGCGATCCAAGGTCACCACAAAAACGCAGGATGAGTTGATGATGTTGGCTGAGGGCGGACCTGTGAGTTCATTATTTCTATTGTGCGGGGAGAAGAACAGGCGCCAACTGAGATTAGGTCTGGAGTTCCTATAGCGTCTTGAACGTCTTGTACTCGTTGATGCAAAAGTCGAAAGTCAATGAGTACATCATTGCTCAGCGCGAAGGGAAGTCACCGGAGGAAATAGCGTAAGTGTTGACCTCCATTACCTGTATCTTACGGATCTCTGACTGACTTTTCCTTTTTCCTAGCGAGATTGTCGGAGAGTATGGACAGCGCCCCTTGTACAGAATGCTCGGATACTTCAGCATCATTGGACTCCTTCGCGTCCATGTTCACCTCGGAGATTTCACTCTCGGCTTGAAGGTTATGGAGAACGTTGAACTCAACCAAAAGGTAGGGCTTTTGCCAATTCTCACAGCTGTATACATTTCTCAGTCTTACGCAACTCCTCAGTCGCCATTCACAAGAGTCACCGCTTGCCATGTCGCCACGTACTACTACGTAGGCTTCTGCTACATCATGCTTAGACGCTACCCCGACGCTATCCGTACCTTTGTCACTGTCCTCAACTTCATCATGAGAATGCGTCAATACCACACTCGAAGCTATCAGTATGATCAGGTTCGCTGAAAAACGCTCCCGTCTTACGTGGTACAATCTTTGACATCTTCGATTACAGATCAACAAGACCGCTGATAGGATGTACGCGCTTTTCGCCATGTGTCATGCTCTCTCTCCAAGCAGGCTCGATGACAACATTGCAAACATTGCAAAGGAGCGCTACGGGGAGCAGTACGCGAAGATGGCTCGCGGAGGGTACGCATTTGTATTTTCTAGCAGGTACTGACGGATATTGACTCGGCATTTTTATTCTTATTAGCCCTGATGCCCTCGCCGCATTTGAAGAACTGTTCGTATACGCATGCCCTAAATTCATCACTGCCAACCCTCCACCTTACGAAGACCCCTCCGCCATCGACGCCATCATCGCCTCGGCTGCCGACGCCGAATCCGCCGCACAGGCTGCCCAACAATCCGAACCCACACACCGCCACCTAGAACTCTTCCTTGCTGATGTCGCCGCCCAACTTCCTGTGCCAACCCTGAAGAGCTTCTTGAAGCTTTACACCAGCCTTGGCGCTAAAAAGCTCGCCAACTTCCTCGATGCGGACGAAGAGGAGTTGGTACAGGAGATGATGGTGCTCAAGCAGTCCAGCCGTAGCATCAGCCGCGTCACTGGCAGCGAGGGTACTAGCCTGCTCGAGGGTCAGACCATCACCACAAGCGACTTGAACTTTGTGATTGACGAGGTAATTTATTGTTTTGCTCGCTACTTCTTTTGTGTCTGTTTTCAACGAGTTGCTTACCAACTTCGTCTCTCTTCAGAACATGGTTCACATTGCGGAGTCAACTGTTGGAAGAAGATATGCCGGATGGTTCATCAAGAATACTGAGCGCGCTCAGAAAATCTTGGACGATCTCAAGAATCTCCCTCTTCCCATTCCACCCAAAACTGCGTCGACAACCAACGGCGCGCCTGCTCCTGAAGCGAATACCCAGCAGAGACCTGCGAGGACTGGCGGACAAAAGGTTGCTTGGGGTGCTGTTAAAGTAGCATGATTTGTATTTTCGTTTAGACTCGCACCGTCAATCGCAGGAGATTCTTGCTTTTTGTCTGTTGAATTCTATATGTACGTGTCAAGACAAGTGTGTGCCAACAGAAGACGACCTTGGAAAAGTAGGATCTGTACCGTTACCTAGGATGGCAATGGCAACGACCCAGGTTACCACTACCCCATTAATGCTTATGTAATGTTGTAAGCTGAGCCCAATTAGCGCCCGTGGCTTGGGGAAGCGAAAAGTATAGCATCTTCAAGGGGCAAAAGATGAGTGCATTAAGGGGGAATCGAACCCCCGGCGGGTCGAGCAAGCGCTCGGATGGCAACGACCCAGGTTACCACTACCCCATTAATGCTTGAGGCTGTGTCCCTGCGTTAACAAAATGTCCGCGGGCGCCAAATTGCAACATAAACATACAGGGGTTTCAAGTTGTGTTACCGGATGAGGGCTCTCCTCAGATTTTATATATATCTAAAACGGTCTTTAAGCTAGTAAGCTAACTTTATTGACTCGACTGTTTACTGTTTGAATTCACTCAGTGCTAATAGTGGTTCTTGAGCCAATTCTACTGACCCGTTACTCGATTTAAGGCAACACTTGCACAGATGCACGAATGGCATAAGTTCAAAAGAGCATATATATAAAGTGTATGGCCAACAGATTGATCATGCAGATTAAAGTCATTTAAGAGCCTTTCAGATTCTCTCTCACAACCTGGAGTCATATGCAGAAGTACTATATTGTGCACAGTAATTATGCCACTCTGCTCGCGGCAAAGCATTGGACTAAATGGAGTACCTCAGTGCTAAAAGACGCAGTTATTCCGCCTTCGCAAAGACAAAAAAGAAGATAGGAAGGATGATATGCAAAATGCATTAAGGGGGAATCGAACCCCCGGCGGGTCGAGCTTATCACTCGAATGGCAACGACCCAGGTTACCACTACCCCATTAATGCTTGTCGTGGAAGGGCTCATTCACCTTACTCACCCGTTTTTAAGGACAGGTTCCGTTTAGCTCTGGGTCGCCGTCCTTGCGCCTTCCACAAGTACTCCTACATCAATTACGAACTATGGCCAGTACCAGTGCTCTAACATTGGATGACTTAGCCAATTCTCCTCCTTTCACAACGCCTGTCGACATCAGCACACATCTGTCGTACCCAGTTGCAGAGATTCCGGAACTCGCAACAAGTGAAAATGCAGACGGCCCTTCGGAACGTCAAGCGCGACCACTTTCCACTGAAAGACTTTACATCGGTAACCTGCATCCTTCAGTCGATGAGTGCGTTTTTACCTTTGTCTTCTTCGGACTCTCCTACTAAACCGTCTTGTTTATCAAGATACACTCTTCTGCAAATCTTCTCCAAGTTCGGTAAAGTCACCAAGCTCGACTTCCTGTTTCACAAAGCCGGTGCATTGAAGGGCAAACCACGCGGATATGCATTCGTCGAATATGCAAACCAAGACGTGAGTTTATCTTCTCCTTTCCTCATGCGACCCTACCGTTATGGCTGGTGCATGTTCGTTATGTGTGCGTATTGCTTACGTTGGCTTGTTTTTTCTCATTTCGTGCTCGCACATCGCTCGATGAACCATATCGTGGTCATCAGTCATGGATATATAGACCATGATCATACTCATGAAGCTTGACTTGAATGAGAAAAACCAATGTACGCGCAACGCCTGTCGACGACCGATGCTTCCCAAGGGATAGGGCGATGGAATGGAGCGGGTAAACAGGACCTGCCGACCGAACCGTCGTTTCGGAGCGGCATACTACTCTTTGTATTCCACTCACTTTCCATGGCCCTCTCCCCAAAGGCACATCGGTCGTCAATGTCGGGCAGACAGCCAAACGTAATAGCATACCGCACATCTCGAACCACCTAGCCTCGCCATCTTCCATCTTTCTTTCGCACTGACCCTCTTGCTTTTGCAGGACGCCATGAAGGCGTTGACCGCAGCTCATGAGAAACTGTTGCGTGGACGGAAGATCGTTGTGACCTTTGCCCAGCAAGCCCCGTTGGATCAACACGGTGGGGTTATCAAACATAGGAAGGTCATGACAGATGCCGCTCGACCGACTGCATTGAGCATGATCAAGACAGGTATAACATCTCGGCATGAAGGGTGAGTGACCAACTACAAGGAACTTATCCCTGTACTGAATGTGAATGCAGCAAGACGCAGGACAAGATTGCGATTTTGGAGGCCAAATTGCGCCAGATGGAGAGCAGTAAACCTCAAGCCAAGTCGGACTTGCCGCCAGATGGTGGAACCTCAAGTTCTTCATCTAATTCGACACTTCCATACCATCCTAGCTTGCCCATGAAACCTCCTCCACAACTCCCGAGCCATCTTCTTCCCAAGTCCCCCCCTTCTCAGCCGACCCCTGCATCTAAAAGCACTCTGCCTTCCTTGCCAATTGGAGTGCCAAACCCAGCCAACACCACCTCGTCGAAGGCGGCACCTCTAGATTATTTAAAGACATCGATAACGCGCGCTGCGGCGGTGACAACTGCGCCACCCAAGTCTGGAAAGACAGCAAAACTCTTAGGTGTGAAAATCAAGCCGAAGGATCCGAAAACAAAGGAGAAGTCGCAGCCTTAACATCTTTTTACTTGTAGACACAAGTCTGGTGGAGACTGCAGTAATGAGGGTTCTTACCAATGTCATAACACGGATAATATAACGCAATGACGATCCTGCTGAATGTGCTATATCATAACATTGGATTGGACATGATGTAGAAGAAAAAATGCGACTAAACCCCTCAAACAACGGTTCCTGCGTTGGAAGCGATACGTGGCCACAGGTCGGCCTGTATCATAAATAAGATTGCTGAGTCCAAAAAGAACAGTAGAGAGCATAGCGATTGGGACTCACGCATTCTTTTGCCACGGGACCAGTAATGGCAGATCCCTTCATTTCACCCTTGGGGTTAACAATAACACCGGCGTTGTCCTATTGGAATGGCGTAAGAGAAACCCTAGGAATACTAGGAGAATTCGCTCACCTCAAAGTAGAGGAAGACACCATCTCTCCGGCGCCAAGCCTTGCGTTGACGAATAACGACGGCGGGCATGGCTGAAAATGAAAGGTCAGTACTAATCCAATGTCCTCCAAATACCATTCCCTCTCCCATTCCCTCATCCAACCATAGCCATGACCTCTCCCCAACATAACATCCGAAATAAGCGACTCACTCTTTTTCCTCAACTCGGGCTTTCCCTTCTTCACGGAGGCGACAACCATGTCACCAACACCAGCGTCGGGCAGTCTGTTGAGGTGGGCACCGAAACCGAAAGGCTCGATGAGGAAGAGCGACTTGGCGCCGCTGTTGTCAGCGCAATTGAGGACGGCGCCGACGGGAAGACCGAGGGTCATTCTGAATTTTGTGCCAGAGGCTCCTCCACCTAGGTATCATTGTAGCCAGATCGTTAAGAGTCGCATAAATCGTGGGATAAATTGTCGAAAAAAATGGATTGAAAATGCAAGGGGAGGGGGGGAATCGATAATCAGCAACTCTGGGGACAAGGAACTCTGGGAGAGCATGAAGCGTACCGCGGTTTGCTGCCATTTTTGAAGGATAGTCTTGAGGATGTCTTGCGAGGCTTGCGCGTAAAAGTCGCCGGCCACCTCTGATCACAACAATCAAGGTTTGCAAGCCGCTCTCGGCACAACCCTTCCTGTATAGCTCCCCGGCATCTCCCGACTGCCTTCGACTTGCTTTATCTTTTTACTTCGCGCATCTCACCTTCCCCTTTGACCGCGAACTTGCTCTGTTTACTGACACCTTTCATGTCCTGAGAATGCAAAATGACATTCTATCAATGTCTTCTGTGTCATTCGCTGTTCTTTCTGTATATCATTGCGACATCATTCTTGTTCTAGTACGGTGTGGCTTGTCATCTTGCGCTTATATCAACAATAAGAGGCAATGCGTATGAGGCAACTGCCTATACTATCTTTCTAGATAAAAAGTGCATGGATGCGGCCAACATCTCCATCAGTAAAATAAGCGCTCATGATTGGATGTCCATGCGTCGGATGGATCTATCCCAGTCCTTCTTACTTGTATACTCTCTAGGACGCATTGCTCTGTAAACAAAGCAAAGACAAGGCGAGGCGATTCTGGAATGGGTTGGTCGAAGTTGACTTCCGCCGTCGGTCTTGTATGTGTTTGGCGTATTCACTACTTATCTATCCGTCAAGCTAGCATAACATCGTACTGTGGATTATGGAACGGGCCTGTGATGAACATCGCCGGCAACGCTTCCCCTGTACCCGATTGTCGGTGCTTCTGTCAATGTTTATATACAAGTCTGTTGGAATATGACCCGCAGAAGAGACTGTGAGACAGTATCACGCGCCATATTTGGTACGGATTGTGCAGAATGAGAACAGAGAGCAATCATCAGCTGACTGTGCCGAGTGAGAAGATCGTACACTCGAGAGCGGTCTAAATACGTCTGGCCACAGCGATTGGACCTCTCCCTGGGAAATCCTCCCGTACAGAAGGCTTCTTACGATTCTTTCCTCGGGGACTAAATTGTTTTTGGACGGAATTTTCTAGAGGTAACAACATGGTCCCTATTTTCATCAAGAGCTTGATTCCAATCTGCCTGCATTCACACGTGGATTGTAATGGAACGACCAATGAAACTGGGCGAATTATTCTGAGTGAACCTTTTACCCTCACGTGTGAGGATCCTTTGCATTCCTGTGGGACGGACCCGAGTCTGAGTAATGAGATGCAGGTCGCCGTATTTAAAGCGCTGAAGGTATCTACCTTGGGTATCTCCCATCTTCATCTTCCTCAATCGCAAGCATGTCTGAAGTATACACAACCTCCAACGGTGCCCCAGTCTCAGAGCCATACGCTGCTCAACGTGCTGGAATCAACGGACCGCTTCTTATTCAAGGTAACACGGCCGGCACGTAGCTGAAGATTGGCCGGTGAATGTGTCCTGAAGATTGATCCGGCATGTATGCCGAATTTGTTGTTTTGTCACCCTTGTCACGCCTTATTAAGAAACGGTCGTTCTCTCCCTTTCTCAGAGGCTGATGCAACAATTTAAAGCACTGTTTTAGGTGGAGATACTGCCAGGTACTCATATCCCTTGTTACTAGCTATATAATACTTCCTAGATGTTTCTTAGCATTCACAAGAAACTCATTTTGATATATTTCTGGCATATTAAAATTTGACTCCGGCTACATGTGAGATGAGTGCACTGAATGCTATTCAAATAACTATTTTGATTTATCACCTGCAATGAAAACATTCACTCATTATCTAAGCCTACAGTGACCACAGCACGATGATTCGTCCTTATTTCTGGCTCTTGAAGCGGAGTTTCGCAAAATGTCACATACTGTCACAATTCCGGATCAATTGACAGTATAATCGTCATGACACATCGCGGCACCAATTGACAGTTACTTGTCCGCCGTGTAAGCGCTGATCATTGTTGTCCCTGATCGCGATTAGTCTCGTTAACCGAGGCGCGTTCATTAAGACTTCCACCACATCGATCTCCTCGCCCACTTTGATCGCGAGCGTATTCCTGAGCGTGTTGTAAGTCCTGACCCATTCTACCTCTACAACTCCCATCTTCATCTATCATCTGTGTAGGTGCACGCCAGAGGGGCTGGTGCCCATGGCTACTTTGAAGTCACTCACGACCTGAGCGATATCACCTCTCAACCCCTCCTGGCATCCGTTGGAAAGAAAGTCAAGGCCACCGTCCGTTTCTCCACCGTCGGAGGAGAGTCCGGATCTGCTGATACTGCTCGCGATCCCCGTGGATTTGCTGTCAAATTGAGGACGGAGGAAGGCAACTGGGACTGGGTCTTCAATAACACCCCTGTTTTCTTCATTCGCGACCCAACCAAGTTCCCCCACTTCATTCACACTCAGAAGAGAAACCCTCAGACTCACTTGAAGGATGCTGATATGTTCTGGGTAAGAGAACTTTCTCAGAAATGTATTTTCTTGCTCACCTGGTTTCCTAACAGGATTATCTCTCTCAAAATCCCGAGTCCATCCACCAGATCATGATCCTCTTCTCAGACCGTGGAACCCCCGACGGTTACCACAACATGCACGGGTACTCTGGCCACACGTACAAGTGGCTCAAGGATGACGGCAGTTTCGTGTACACTCAACTTCATCTCCGTGCTGATAACGGATTCAAGGTATATTTTCATGAATGTCGATTATTTTGACTCTCGGTTGCTCACGATGCCGGTTAATATCCTCCCAGACTCTCGATGATGCCACCGCTACTCGTCTCGCCGGTGAGAACGCTGAGTACGGTATCGAGGCTCTTTTCAATGCAATCGAGTCTGGAAATTTCCCATCGTGGACAGTCTATGTGGTATGTGCAGCTACGGTTCATTGATCCGCCTTGCTTTCTTTTTCTAATTGTGAACCCCACCATGTGTAGCAAACCATGACCCCGGAGCAGGCTGAGAAATTCCGCTACAACGTCCTGGATCTCACCAAGGTCTGGCCACACTCCGAGTTCCCACTTCGCCCAGTCGGCAAGTTCGTCTTGAACGAAAACCCCCAAAATTACTTTGCAGAGATCGAGCAGGTAATGAATGCCCTATCGCGTTCGTTTCCCAAACCCGATAAGCTGACTGAACTCCCCCTTCTCTTCCTTTTTCCAGGCCGCCTTCTCGCCTTCCCACACTATCCCTTACATCGAACCCTCGGCTGATCCAGTCCTCCAGTCCCGTCTCTTCTCTTACCCAGATACCCACCGTCACCGTCTCGGTGTGAACTACCAGCAACTCCCTGTCAATGCACCCATCGTCCCCGTCGCCAACTTCCAGCGCGATGGCTTCATGACCTTCGTCTCTCAAGGCAACCGACCCAACTACCAGAGTAGCATCAGGCCTCTCACTTATGTCTCCAAGAAGGCTACCATTGACAGCACTGTCCGCGATGAAGCCCGCCTTGCTAGGCATGAGGCCTTCATCGGCGGTGCCTGGAGAGATCTGAGCGAGATCACTGAGCGTCAGTTGTTTTCCTTTTGGTTATCGATTTGCCCGAAACTCATCCTTCTTTTATAGTTGACTTCGAACAACCCCGTGCCTTGTGGAAGAAGGTCTGGAACGACCAACAGCGTCAAGCCTATGTCAACAACGTTTCTGGACACTTCAAGAATGTTAAGAGCCCCGAAGTGAAAGCCAGGCAATGTATGCTTGAAATCCATCCACCCTCTTTTTGACCTGGTACTGACCGGACAATTTGCACAGTGACCGTCTGGGCAGCAGTTGACCAAGAACTCTCCGACCGCATTGCTGATGCTATCGGCCATGCAAGGGTCCAGCCCCTTAACGTCAAGCCTGCCAGTGAGGCTGTTAAGTACAGGGCAAATCTAGGGTTTGCATTCACTTTCCTTGGAAGGCTGTGACTACGCTTCCCTAACAAAACTTCTTCCATAGATTCAAGCTTCAGTAGACGTCTGTCCTAGAGGGACTGTAGATGAGAACAACGTCGCGATGGTGGAAATTCACAACAGATATAAACGTACAAGTATCCCGGCAATGTCTTCTCTTGTATAACAATAAAACATGGTTCAAACAAACAATTAGCGGGACATACTACTGTAACAAGAAAATCTACATGCGAAGACAAATAGATATAAAGTGTCTAGACTCCAAATCATAGGTATAAAGAAGAACAGAAGATGACTGAGTTGGGCCTTTCGAGCATCTCGGATGCCTTTTCAAACTTCTCTTTGAGCTCAGCATTTCCAATGACCTTAGCTGCTTGTGCCATTTGTCGAAGCAGTTCGCCAAGGCGCCTGAAGACACGGATGAGACTTCCCTCGAACTGATCGGTGAGCTTTACAACAAAAGTCAGTTTCAACGTAACGTCTGGAAAAGCAACAGGCGCGCCTACCTTGCAAATCTCAGAGAACGATGCTCCGCGACACCACTGCACCACAGCATCCATAAGTTCGACTTTGAATGACTGAACATATTCATCCTCGTCTATCGCCAATTTTGATTCTTTGGATACTTTTGCTATCCTCCTGGCGAACTCCTGCATGACCCGTAGAGGAGCGGCTAACTCTTCCTTGAGCTTCGTTGCTTGTTCACTCTGCAAACCAAATTAGTCGGATAATTTGCCATTAGGAATGAGCACACAAACCTTTTCAGTAAACACAAAGCAGCTGAGAAGAGCGGCGCACTGTTCCGGCTGCAATGCGTTGAAGACGCCGTTGAAGATGAGCTCTGTCAGGAGCAATTCATCTCCTGAACTAATCTCGCATGCAACTCTGCCTTTCATGTCGACGATATCCGACGCGTCGGTGAACGCCAGACGACGAAGCACACGTTTGCGGCATTTCAACTCTTCCAACTGCAGAACATCATGGGTGGCCTGTATTCTCCTCTTGAGATTTCTGATGCGCTCTTGGCTTTCCTTCTTCTTCGAATAGAGGGTATAAAGTTCAGGAAGCCTTGGATCCTTATGTAACGGACTGGAAAACATCTTGTGCTCCATCGCGGCGATTTTCTTGAATTGCAAAAATGAAAATTTGGCCATGCAAAACCAGGAAGCAGACATACCTGGACTAACTCCT
Source organism: Agrocybe pediades (assembly GCA_013053245.1). NCBI lineage: Eukaryota > Fungi > Basidiomycota > Agaricomycetes > Agaricales > Agrocybaceae > Agrocybe > Agrocybe pediades. The sequence goes on from JAACJL010000059.1 coordinate 1,511,527, forward strand.
TGAACTTATCATCCTTGATTCCCATATTCTCTATAGGATCCAACAGAGCCACGCCATCCGGGAATCGTCGCTGAACTTCCAGGACGCTCTTCCATACTGTCTCTCTCGCTTGATCTTGTCGCAAATCTTTTGGAAGGACAATTCGGATATGGCTGATGCCATCAAGCGTCGATAACAATACGGGCACAACGAGTGGTACCCCTTTCTTTCCAGGCGGGCAGGGCTGAACGCCTCCGGGTGTGGCAGGGACGACGGCAGTCTTTTCTTTTGGCAATGAAGTTCCCGGAGCACAATTCAGCAATACGTCAACAATGTATTGTTCATGAGGTGGAAGCTCTTCGGGCTTGGGACCTGACTTATTCTGAGAAACGTAAGTCAAGAGATATGCAAGTAATATGGCGAGGCACGTACTTTCGCGGGTACTCTTTTTTGATAATTTATGACAATACCCCATCCAAAGTCGAGTTTTTGATGCTTGACTTTTACTAGTCGACCCGGTTGCAGGAAGGGCAGAGCATATGTTGGGTGTGTTATAACTTCCCGGAAATCGGATAGCATCTGATCCAGCTGCTGTCTAAAATCATAATACTGTGAAACGAGTGCTTCATCAGGTATCTCAGTCGACGATTTGGTTTGTTCCTCTTTCTTTAGTTCTGGAAGGGAAAAAAAAATTATAACAACCCTAAATGAACGATTTGTCAAGACATACCGTCTTCCAATGCAGGAATTCCGGCACTGCTCTGGAACTGGAAGAAACAGCGCTCCAGCATGAACTCTGGACTGATACCCTCCACTTTCATCAAATTCAGGATCATGTTGTACCCAAGATGGAAGGCCGAATCCAATCTGTCCGCCTGTCCCAGTACCATGTCCTTTGCGTCCGCTGGATCCAACTTTTCGTCGCACATCATTATTACAACACCACGATCGTCCAAACCTCTACGACCGGCACGTCCTGACATCTGGATGTATTCGCCTCCGGATATCGTACGGAATTCTCGCCCGTCAAACTTCCTGGTAGCTGTGAAGACCACAGTTTTCGCAGGCATGTTGAGTCCGATGGAGAAGGTTTCTGTGGCGAAGAGGACCTTGATAAGCCCTTCTTGGAAGAGAATTTCGATGACCTCTTTCAAAATTGGCAGAAGACCACCATGATGAATGCCAATGCCACGCCGTAGAAGAGGTAAGAGGTTGGCTATTTGCGGCAGCTGTCGATCATCTTGGGCAAGGTTCTCAATGGCGTTGTTGAAAATGTTGGAAACAAGGTCTTGTTCCTCGGTGGAGTTGAATTCAAACTTGGAGAGCGTTAGAGCAAGGCCCTCGCATTCGCGTTTGCTGAAAGAGAAGACGATGACAGGGTTGTAGTTTTTGAGCATGATCATCTTGATGATTTTTGATATATCCGATGGACCTGAAGAGATAGTTATTAGTTTACAACTTTAAAAGAAAATTTACGAATACGCATACCTTTTTTGTTGTCCCCTCCCTTTTTCGTCTTCCCCTTCCTCCCCTTCCCGCCTTTCGAGTCTGCCGGATCCTCTCCCATGGTATCTTGCAGTTTCCCCATTGCTTTGCTGAAGTTGTCTTCCCTGAATTCCCCCTTTTCATTGACGACGAGGTAGATTCCTTCTCCGCCTGCAGGAAAAAGATAATGTTGAAGAGGCGTAGGACGGAAATCAGTGTAAACGACGTGACAAGGCTGTTCGTGAGATTTGCAGATCCATTCCGCGAATTGCATGGCGTTGGGGATTGTGGCCGAAAGGAATACATAGCGAACAGTATGTGGAAGAAGAATGATCGTCTCTTCCCATACTACACCACGTTCCTTGTCGCGCATGTAGTGAATTTCGTCGAAAATAACCCAAGCCACCTCGCGCATGATCTCCGACCCTCGATACAGCATAGACCGCAGAATCTGTCAGAAACATTAGAATACTCTTCTCTTCGAGTATACCAAACGCAACAGTTACCTCGGTGGTCATCACTAAACATGAAGCAGACGGATTTATAGTAACGTCGCCCGTCATCAACCCAACGTCCCCAAATTCCGCTAACATTTCGCGATACTTTTGGTTGCTCAGGGCCTACAAATAACGTATAAATATTTCACTTCAGACGATGGATACTCGGAGTGAATAAGAACCTTGATTGGGCTGGTATAAATGACTCTCTGTTTTCTGTTTAAACATTGGGCAATTGCATATTCTGCTACGACAGTTTTCCCTGCGCTAGTATGGGCAGAAACTAGGACACTTTCATTCCTCTGAATAGCGTAAACGGATACCCTCTGGAAAGGATCGAGTTCAAACTTGTATTCACGATCAGGTTTGGCGGGAGGAACGTGTTTAGATATCGGAACATAGTGGTAACCAGGAGGAACAGCAACTTGATGACGGACCTAAGAGAGGTAGTAGTTAAAATATGCTAAGACAGAACTATGGCAGATATACGCACTTGATGCCTAAGCTCTAACCGAGAGCCTTCTTCGGTAGTGTTCCCTGTTAGGCCTGCACTCGCTGCTACCTCGCGTTTAGCCTCAGTTTCAAAGTCGTCCAATACAAGCGGCTTTGGAGAAGATAGTCTCGGCTTTTTGGGATCGGAAGGACCTGCATGGTCCTGAGGAGGTTCGACAGTATGGCCATTCGGTTCATCAGCCTGTGGCGGAGATGCGTCTGCCTTGCGTTTTTGTGTTGTCTTTAGAGGTACAGATGCAGAGTCGACGGACATGCCATTCTGCTCTTCATTTTCGTGATCGTCGCCAGCATCGTCCAGGAACGAGAACAGATCGTTAGAGTTCATGACAGAAAATGTTTTCGACCATGTTGTCACGCTCGCGTTACTCTTTACAGCCTCAAGCGTGACGCATTCAAGTTTGTCGACTTAATCTTATCGCCTGTTCCATTCCAAACAAGGAGACTCGAGCAGAACATTTTATTCTCTACATTGTGGACCGTGCAATAAATTACTGAGAGTCAGCCGTATAAGATATACATCCTCCAGAGAAACTGAGCATCTTCATAGATATGTCACAGCGGCCCGCCACTGCCACCCTCTCTCATCATTTCGGGCAATCGCTGCTTTAGCAAGCACCCTTGTCAACCCAGACTCCGGCTGAGAAGAGATTGTGAACCAGTGTTTTCGAGCAGCCTGAGAATTTTGCGTATGACTCACCAGCGCCTCCCGGTACATCTCCTTGGGTCCACCAGGACGCGGTCCATAGGTGTCCGCCTACAAAAATGTTGGTTGATTATGAACCATAATTAAGAAATGCTACTAACCATATGATACTTGATTTCCTCCAGTGTAGGCAGACTAAGTAGCATGTTAGCACTTGCGAGTAGTAGTAGGCTAACTACACATACGCTTGAAGACCAAGTGGCAACTCCGCCACATGATCCGCCGCTGGTAGGACTGGGAGAGCTAGTGGTAGGGGGAACCGTGGTGGTCGGTGGGGTAGATCCTCCCTGGCCCATGTTATTTTTGATGTTATCCCATTTGCTATTCGGGAAGCTACAGAAAGAATGGGATTAACAACAGTCCTTTAGACAGATATTCATATGCCTGACTTGATGTGATTCTGAGTTTGGTCAAGCGACCCCAAAACATTTGCAGAGGTGCCCACTAGAGAAGCAGACCCTACTTTGTCCGTGGAAAGCTGAACAGACCGGACTGGGTTAGCACATAGAGAAGGTACTGCGACCACAAAGACGTACCTCCCAGAACATTGAGCCTGCAAGGCCCTTCGACAGAAGGTACTGAGTCTTGAGCTTGATGATATTTGGAGTATCATAGGACACTAATTCCTTTGTCGCAGAGTTATAAGAGTAACTGGTTATGTCGGTCGTGTTTTCGAAGACTTGTGCACCAGCCACTATTTGGAATGATCAATACAATTTTATAATCCATGAACCACATGTCACTTACAAGGAAGGACGTTATAAGAGTAAATCCCGGCTTCAATTGTTCCGGGACCAATCTGCGCTCGAGTAAGAACCAATTCAAACGAGCTAATGGTATCTACTCACTCCACTGTATGGTTGGCCAATCCCAGCGGTGTTCTCGAATGCACGGCCATAAAGTGGCATGCCTATCAGCCAACCTCAAATCGTAAGTTATGACGCGATAAGAAGTATAGAAGACTAACCCATAGTTATCTTGCTGGCGGAGGCCCCAGACGAGAGGTAGAAAGAAATAGCAGCGTCGGTGCTGAAACCGGTACGGGTGCCACCGTATACGTTTGCTTGGTTGTCCGCGAAGGTAAGCCACGAGCCAGCATAGTCATATGCCTGCGCAAGGATCTTCGTCAGAAAAACCGCCGACTCTTAGTTTTACACATAACTCAAGATGACGGACCATGAGATTCCAATAACTGAGAGCAGAGTTCATTTGCGGAACCTTCAGGTTTGCGTAGTTTGCGGGACCGGCCGCGACGGCTGCTGTCAAAAGGTAAGGAGTCTTATCACCTTTGCGGGCAGCAAGGTCGTTGAAAGCAGAGCGAAGAGCGGTCATAAGGTCAGCAAGTCCTTGACCTTGGTCGGTATTGGCGGGGTACTCGAAATCAATATCACTGGATGCAAAAGATAAGGGATTAGAAAAAGAGGTGCAATCTAGGTGTTAGCTCACATTCCATCGAATCCATAGTCTTCAATGAGCTGTACAGCATTGCTGACGAACGTGGCGCGAGCAGAAGCCGAAGTAACGAAGTTGAAGTGGCCTGTTTGCGCGCGAGTTAAGCAGGTCTGTCCGCTTGTTTAGAAAGGATCATACCAGCTTGAGAGTAAGTCCAGCCTCCGATGGACAAAAGGACTTTAAGGTTGCGTTGCTTCAGCTTTAGAAGGTAGAGTTGCTTGAGACATCCATAGAGATTGTTCCCGGTCTCATCCCACGAATCGCCCGGGAAATGTTTCTGGAGGATACTGAGATTAAAACGGACTAATACCCGACGCAAATGCTCACTTGTTCGTCCGCGTATGAATCAGTCAACTTGATTGCTCCGGATGTAGGGTCCGCATCGGCAAAGGAGTAAAGGATATCTAAGCATCAATACTTCAGGGGGATAGCTGGGAGGATTTACGTTCCGTAAGACTCACGCGTCAAGGGTGCGGAAACAATGTCCGTGGGCTCTACACAGGCGGCATAAATGGAATGAACATCATATTGATTTGAACGTCTTGCTCACGGAAGTTAGCCCCGTAGATGCCCCAGTTCGTGAAGTAGGCGAAGGAGACCTTTCCAGAATCACGTCTATGGATGACATGGGTCTTCGGGTCGGTCTCTATCCTGTACCTATTTGGTGCAGCTTTGTATCTGTCAGGTCGATGCATAACCTGAGTCGCGTTGACTGCAAACGCAAACAGCGCCACAGAGGCAATTAAGAGAAGACGTTTGAAAGCTGTCTGAGCTGCCATTGCTCGAAGACCAGGAGAGGAGAGGCTGGCAGGTAGGCGGTAAAGAAAAGTAGGTTTTAGCCTTCCTATTTGTACCTTCGCGCGAAGGTACCCTCTCCCAAGCCTCTGACCAAATTCTGATAAGAGTACTATATGATGCATATGGTGGCAATTGTTGCAAGCCATTCAGTTGCTACAGCACATGGGTGTGTGCTTCCTCCTTTGTACGCCGCCTGTAGAGACCTCGACGAAAAACGATGTTCGTAGAATCAGGCGACGTTTTTCCATGTGTGTCGCTGTTAACAATGCTATTCTTAGCGGTATGTTTTTGCGCTCGTACAGATCACTGAACAGTGAAGACCCAATGTATTGTGGCACACAAGGAATGAGAGTAAGTAAAGAGTAGCCAACCAGGTCCTAGTGAACTGCCGTATCCGCCACGAAGAGTCATAGACTTGTAACGCGCAGATCGAACGGTCAAAAAATGGTCGACTTTTTGCAGGCCCCGGAGTGCCGATATATGGAAAGGCCAGTATATTTCTGCCATGCGTATTCGTAGCAAGAAGTACTTTTTTATCATCACGGAACACCGAGTACTTCGTTCAAGAGTTTGGCTAAAGGAAGTCGAGTGTTGGTCAAGTGCAGATTGCTAGGTAAAGCGTCGGTAGAAGCGTCGAGGCACACATGGCAGTTGTCTTATGACAATTGTGAAGGAAGGTTATATTGGTGGGTTATCTGGGAAGTCCTATCGCTATGTGTACGGGTGTGATGATCATGAAGGAAAGAAAGAGTGAATGACTTCTACACAAATGGCAACGGATGATATCGAAAGCGTGACCGAGTCACATCCGACACAAGGCGCACATGGCGCTAAGTATACTATTTTTAGGACCCAGCTCTTCGTCAAAGGGTGCTATAAATTTGGGATGATACCTGAGCTCAGTTATAGCAATGCAATCATGCGTACAAAAGGTCATTTAGTGAAGTAGAAATAGGGACAAATAAGAGACGAGTAATCACTGCTAAAAACTTGGCCCGCTCGCATATGAGCACCCAGTGAGCACCCATGTACAGTCCGCACATTTTATGGCCAGGATGTATGATGATGACTTCCCATGGGATCGTATATATGTACAGCATCAGTCATAGGCTAACCTGCTGCTCTGTTGCGTATGACGTCCTTTATTCGACCTTGATAGTGATAATTGCCCCATACATATTTCTGTCGTATATCACCGTTTGGATGATTTGATACCGTCAACACTGAGTCACTGGAAAATAGCGGGAAATATCGTTTGATGAAGTGTGCTCAATATCTCAATATCCCGCGGAGTGATGAACAGCGACAAGAAGGCGTCCATTAGTATGCATAGCATTGCTGTATATCATTAGATAGGTCCTGTTGCACAAGTCAGTACATAATTTGTGGCGTTTCACGTAGAGTTGGCTACATACTTGAAGAATGGCGAAGAAACAAGATGGAATGCGGTGTGAAGTGAGAAACAAGCAAAAATGGGGTAGTATAGCATGACGATTACGATAGCAGAAGCGACAGAAAAAGAAGTGTAGATAGTAGACGCAGTATTCTATTATGGATTCTGGGATGAAAGAAACGCACAACAGAAAAAATTAAGTATATCGATGGAAAGAAAATGCACTGGTATCAATGAAGGAAGACACGACTGCTACTGCCTCGTGCTTTAGGTAGTTGGATATGCGATCATGCGTTTTGCGAGTTCCGGGGCAGACAGTCTTGATCCTGAATAATATAAGGTGACGATTTGGCTCGAAGGTCACCTCCACCGCCGATAAGCAATGAAAGCCACGGCAACGCAGCCAAACGAAGAAAGATTCGGGAGAGATGAGCTATACCTTAAACATCGACGTATATTAAGATCGGTTCTCCAACACCTTCAATCTCGGGTATCACGCATTTGAGATCGAAGGCCTTCGCCAACACAATCTTGAAGATTTTTTGTACATTGATTGAGGCTGAAGTTGAACAGAATATAAGAGAAGCATGCATGGCTTTGGCGAAACGCTTGGCCTAAGAAAAGACTGTTGTCAACATCGCAAATCGAACACGAGGATGAGGCGTGCACTCGCCTGTTTGGTTATTTCCTCCTGCTCATCGCGCGGGAACGTAGCAAATTGGTCAAACTTCGTTCCGATCAGGAAAGGGATAGCGGTCTAAAGCGTGAATAATAAAATGACACAATCAGAAGATGTTGAAGCAAGTGAATGAGTCACAAACAAACCTTGTTGAATCCACGTGCCTGTCGATACCACTCCTTTACAGAATTCAAAGTCGATTTCCGAGAGAGATCGAACATGAACAAAATGGCAACCGCGTCATTACAGACAAGAGGCAGCATGTTGACGAATTCCCTCTGACCGCCCAAGTCCCAAATCGAGAAAGTGATAGTGGTCCTACGGACGGAGATCGTCTTCTCCATAAAATTAACGCCTAATGTAACAGTCAGTACATGAACAGACGTCTGCTAGCTGGCGGTGATGTCCGTACCCAGCGTCTGTATGTAGTCCTCGTCGAAACTACCCTCCACATATTTGACCATCAGACTGGTTTTCCCTATTTGCGAATCTCCAACCATGCCCACTTTGATTACGACACTAGCATAAGATTAATAGATGTGAAGATCAGAGGCCTAGAAATATACCTATTCCTTTCATCGCTATTCTCGACAGTTTGCGTACTGGGACCCGCAACAGAATTCGACGGAGCCGCAGAGTTAGAACCCGAGGCTGACATGATCCTAACGATCTGTTTCTGGAGTATGATGTTTGTTGCTTACGACGCGTATGACACGGAGGTATTGAGGAAATGAGTTTAAAGAGAGTGGAGGTGGAACGAAGAAAGAAGAGAAACTAAACAAAATGAGAAATACGCGTTCTTGGCCGCCTGAGCGGATTGAGCTCTTCGTAAACCACTTTCAGTCGGAAGTGGGTCCGAGAGCAAACGAACTTGAGCCGTCGTCGTCGTCGTCGTCAACACCGAACCAGGCAAACGCAATGGAGACCTCGCAGGAGCTTTCTGACGACCGCGCCAGGGGCATAACCCCAAAGCTTTAGACAAACAAACCAAACATCATCGCTCAATCGCCGGAACCGACACCGAGGTCCTCAAAACGCCTAAATTTACAAATACGCTCTCCTTTATGTCCCTTTACTCTTATAAGCTTACATACACTGTCCGCCAACACCTGGATACAATTAGTATGGTATCGATGGGCTATTTGATAAGTTTGTCTCGATGACACTTTTGTCCTTCCGTCTATATGCTACCACTTCGGAGACTGCGCTTCATATCAACTCCATCCACCGACTACAAAGGACACACCTGCAGTACTCAAGTACTGAGGTAAAAATTCCACCACGTTCAAGCGTACTATCAATATAGGTACCGTCTCGAAGACCAATAATGCACCACCTCTTCCTGGCACGTGCGGAACCGACTCGAGTTAAAGGCTTTTAAAAGGCGCTGTAACAGATACTTTCGATCGCTTACATCGCACTTTATAGAGCCTGTTTCCCCGCGTTTCCAGCCTTCGAGAGATGCGGCCTCCTGCGGGCCCCTACGAGGAACGCCTCTCGGATTAATAGTCTGACGCACATGGCCCTTGTGACCTTTTGTAGCCTTGCTCGCCGATTCAAGAATATGATGCACCAGGCGCACCCCGCGACCAATTATCTCGTCTTGCTGGCCCTGAAGTATTATAAAAGCTACCACTTCTTGAGAGGCCGGTGCCTTTGCGTTGCTCTGCATCGCCTGGCAATATTACGGACGTACTTCGGGAGCCTCTGCTGTAAATGTCGCCACGTCATTTGCTGCAGTTCGTACTCCATTCCATATGTATCCACAATCGGGATGCGTGGATGCAACAGCACGTTTTGTTGTCTTAATACGCGATCATTTATCCGACTGAAGACAACCATGGTTGACTGCACAAGAGGTCACAAGTTACACTGGCCCCGAGCACTGCCCGTACAACCTGCCATTCAGCAACCTCCGCGCGTTATTATTCACTGAAAACGACGCGAAAATAGAAGGTCATTCTTGATCAACCATCATTGCCATGAAATTTCGCCGGACCTTTCTCGCAGTCCGACAGCGACAGTATAAGTACCAGTCGTCCATAACATTTCATCCCACAACTCCGTAGTAAACCTCAGTCGTTCGTTGCGGCGATGTTGCTGCGCCTAGCTTTGTCCGTTCTCCCTCTCCTGGGATCTGGTGTGTCCCTCTCGATCCAAATTCCGTAGCCATAGCTAACCCACACGTCTAAGCTTTCGCACAAGGAGCCCCCTACGTTGATCCAGATAATGGAATCACGTTTTATGGATATACTGACCCTGTGCATTCAATCACATATGGTTTTGTTTTTCCTTCTCTCGCCAGTAACTCCCAGGAGTTTATTGGTGAAATCGTTGCTCCAATTGCCAACAAATGGGCTGGAATATCGCCCGGTGGTCAAATGTTGCACAACCTCCTGCTGGTTGCATGGCCAAACGGAAATTCGATTGTTCGCTCAGCCAGATACACCACGTAAGTCTGAATCTTTTACTATGTCTGTGTCTTAACTACTGCTTACCGACATCTCGCTATTTGTCAGAGCTTACGCGCAACCTACGTTAGTCCAGATACCCGGCTTTTCCAAATACAAGGCTGATTGAAGAACCATCTTTTCCAGCGCTATGAGTGGCCCTGTCCTTACGGACCTACCTTCAACTAAAGTGAACGCCACACATTGGAAATGGGTTTACCGCTGCCAAAATTGTGTTAGTAAGTATCGTCGTTCAACCTGTCATCTGTAAACCTTGAGCTTACCATCGTTCCTAGCTTGGTCCACGGATAGTGGCCCACAGAGTATTCCAATTAGCTCTACCGGCGTCCCAGCCTGGGCTATGTCCACGATTGCCGTCGATACCCCTGCCGACCCTCAAAGTACCTTCCAGGAACACACTGACTGTGAGTCTTGAAGTCATCAATTTTTCCCATTATCTCTCATGACCGTGATGATATTGTAGTCGGGTTCTTCGGCCTTGACTACTCCTCTGCTCATGTGTCTGATGCTCAGTACTCTCAATGGGCATCCGGAGGCACTGGATCTGTTCCAACCACGTCCATTCCCACATCCACCACGACATCCAGCACACCAACAATCACTCCTACTGTTGTTGTATGTTTACTATCATATTTCTCCCGGAAATTGGCTTCTGAGGATTACTTTCACAGGCTACACCATACGATTACATTGTCGTCGGTGCTGGTCCAGGAGGTCTGATTGCCGCTGACCGTCTCTCTGAGGCTGGCAAGAAGGTATTGCTTCTTGAACGTGGAGGTCCCAGTCTTGGTACAACCGGGGGAACATACCAACCTACTTGGCTCAAGGGAACCAATGTACGTTGTCTTTCCTTAATGTTTGACGGCAAACTCAAAGTTTTCTATTGTAGCTCACTAAGTTCGATGTTCCTGGACTATTTGGTACATTTATCTGTTTTCATTCACTGTCGTACATTTCCTAATTTTCCTTCAGAAACACTCTTTTCGGACAGCAATCCTTTCTGGTGGTGCAAAGGTACTTTACTAAACTTGCAAATCTCCAATCACTGCCTGACTTGGTGCGCTTTAGATGTTAACGTATTCGCCGGATGCTTGCTCGGTGGAGGAACTGCAATTAACGGAGCGTATGTTGTTGGACCCATTTGAGGCAGTAACGTTCGTTGCTCACCCGTTGATAGTCTTTACTGGCTTCCAACATACAATGATTTCTCTCCTTCCGCCGGTTGGCCGGCAAGTTGGGGAAACCACGCACCTTACACTGCGAAATTGAAGGCCCGCATTCCAGGAACCGACCACCCATCTACGGACGGAAAACGCTACTTGGAACAGACATACAATGTTGTGTCCCAACTTCTTAATTCCCAAGGCTACACCAACATCACTATCAACGACAATCCTGATTTCAAGGACCATGCCTACGGTTACAGTGAATTCTCAGTGAGTACAGGTAATTGCTATTATAGCATCCTTTCTTATTCTGTTCTCCTTCTAGTTCATCAATGGAAAGCGAGCGGGACCGATTTCGACTTACTACCAGACAGCAGTTGCTCGCAAGAATTTGACTTACAAACAATACACCATGGTTTTGAATGTCGAGCGCAACGGCACGCAAATCACTGGTGTGAGGACTAACGACACCTCTCTCGGACCCAACGGCGTGATCCCTTTGACATCCAAGGGTCGCGTTGTTCTCTCTGCTGGATCTTTTGGAACGCCCAGAATCCTGTTCCGCAGCGGAATTGGTCCTTCGGACATGATCAACCTCGTCAAGAACGATCCCACCGCAGGACCTCTTTTGCCGGCCCAGTCACAATGGATTAATTTGCCTGTTGGGTACAACGTAAGCCCCAACATTCCACTACATCGGCCACCCAAACTAATAACAAGATTTCTAGGTCTCCGATAACCCTTCAATCAACGTTAGTGTTGTGGTCCCGCGTCTGCAGTTAATCGGCTAACTTCTTATCTCAGCTTGTCTTCACTCACCCATCCGTCGACTCTTACGATAACTGGGCGCAAGTCTGGACTAACCCCAGACCCGCTGATGCAGCTCAGTACATCAAAGACCAATCTGGCGTTTTGGCTCATGCTTCACCTAGGTAATTCGGCCGTTTCTTATATTTGTGTTATAAAGTCTTACACACACTCTCTAACAGATTGAACTTCTGGAGAGCCTACTCTGGTAGAGACGGCAAAAGCCGCTACGTAAGGACTATTTTTCTGTGTTCCGCTATGAATTACGGCGCTCATAGCTTCGAAAAAGCTTCAAGGCACTGTCCGTCCTGGCGCAGCATCAGTGACCACAGCATACCCCTACAACGTCAGCCAAATCATGACTATTACCGCATACTTGTGAGTTTTCCGCATTCGACATACAACCTTGGGTCTGAAACAATGTGGCACAGGTCAACTGGTATCACCTCCCGTGGACGCATTGGAATTGACGCCGCCCTTACTGCACGTCCATTGGTCGCCCCATGGTTCGTTGACCCTATCGACAAGGAGGTCCTCATGCAAGGACTCAACGACATTATCTCCGGCATCCCAGTTGGTGTGTGCACCTGGCTACTAGCCATTGTTCATGTACTCATTCTTTATACAGTTCCTAACCTTAAAATGATTACACCCGATAACACTACAACTCTGACTGACTACGGTTAGTGCTTTTCCTGCGGACACATTTAAGGAACCAGCTTCTTACTTTGTATCTTTTTTCCAGTGAACAACTACGACCCTGTAAGATTAGACTACGCATTCATGATGATTCATGCTTACAAATGATACAGGGCTCCTTGAACTCGAACCACTGGGTTGGATCCTGCTCTATCGGTCAAGTTGTCGACGAAAGCACCTTGGTCAAGGGAACGAAGAACCTTTATGTCATCGACGTGAGTGGTTTTCATATCGCAATTGGTGATACGCAATTTGCTTACGATTATTCCTATCTGCAGGCCTCTATCGTGAGTTGTCAAGCTGCAAGGATAAGTCAATATATGCTGACGCGAATTATCAAAGGTCCCCTCTCTCCCTGTTGGAAACCCTCAAGGCATGATTATGTCCGTGGCAGAGCAGGCCGTCTCTCGAGTCCTGGCTGCTGCTGGAGGCCCATAAGGGATAGCGGCATAGATAATAAGATTGTGTGTAGTATGTATCTTAAAATGCCAAAAAAATACAAGGCGGGTTTGCGTTCACAACTGGCCTTCTGGGCGGATTGCAGAATTATAAAATATCTCGTTTCTTATATAACAAGTAATTAAAAGTATCTCTACTGACTCTTCATTTTCCCATCTCCATTGACTTCCTCGCCATTTTGCGCCTTTTCCACTTCCTTTTGTGCTTCTGCTTCTTCCAATTGACGTCGTCTTTCGCGACGTTCACGCCCACGAGTAACCATGGGTTTGGGCTCGAGGTCAGCAAACAGATATTTGCATGTCTTCTCAATAATCCAGCATCCGATGAAATCAACAAGCATGGAAGCCGTAAGACGCAATTGGAACTGCATTGTACAAATAAGCATTAATTGACGGGCGATAGACTTTTGATAACACTCACCGAACCCTTCATTTCCACAATCTGGAGCCAGCGGTTCATCTCTGGCATAAGATCTAGAGCGCCAGAAAACGCCACGGCACTAGCTCCTAGAAGACCGTACCACAATGCCTTATTTTCACGAATTCCTTCTCTAAATGGACGTCCCTGTTGTGACAAATGGAATGTCAGCTGTCACATGGGACTTTCTTGACTATGGGTAATCACCTGGAAGTTGATTGTGAACGTGGATACTTGTTGCGAAAGACCAAGAAGGTAGATGGCAGTGTTGAGGAGACTAGGTTCGAATTTTGCTTCCAGATCGATTGGGCCCGTCCTAACACCAAGTTAACGACCTGTATGTAGTCAGACTTGCGAAAACTACCAACCTTGGTTCATAGATATATGATAGGTTTGTAATATAGACTAGCGAAGCAATGTGCAGCGCAAATTGGAAGAGAACTGAAAGGAGGACGTAGAAGTTGAAGATGTTGCCCAGAGGACGTTCCCTTGAGAGCTTTTCCGCGGGCTAGCATAGAGGATACATCAATGAAATGACCAAAAGGAAATAAATATATGCGCACCTTAGCCCTAGATATGCATAAGAAGCAGACAGACATTAACATGCCGGTTATAGTAACCTGGTAGTCTCCAAATTTGATACCATCCAAGTACTGGACACTCAAGCTGTACGCAGTGATGAGGCAGTTCAGTGCAAGAATCTTATACATTTGCGTTGTTGCGACAAGAGTGCATCGCCCTTGGCGAATGATATGGGTGACTGAACGATGATAGTAAGTAAGGTATGCACAACACAGGAGTCATCGCGACCTACTTGCAGATACATGCGACAACTTTGACGTGAATGGCGCAGCGCACGAAGCGTCTCCAAGTTTGATTTTTGGGACTTCGTCGTCGCCTTCCATTTCAGCCATCTTGTCGGTGATTGAAGCTAGGTCAAACTGGTGTTCAAAGATTTAGCCCCTTGAATATACACAATCGCCCAGATACTCACTTTCTCCATAGGATTCTTCTTGCGAGCCGCCGCGAGATTTTCAGCAGCCTTCTGTTGAGCTTGGACAGCCTCAGGCATTAGGTGTGCAATGGCAGGAGGCACAGGTGGCGGTGGTTGGTTGAAGCGGGCAGAAATGCTCAGCTGGCTTTCATATACTTTCTTGATACGTTCCAGTTTCTGTCTTTCTGCAATCTTCTCCAAATCCTCTTGGGTACCATCGAGTAACGCAACACCAATGTGAGCTTGCTTCAGGGCTCCAACATCATTCGTCCCGTCTCCGGCCATAAGAGTAACGTATCCAAGAGTTTTCAGGGTTGTCAAAATGTACTCTTTTTGCGAAGGAGAAACGCGTGCGTAGACCCAGGTATTCTGAACGAGGTCGTTCCAGCTTGGTTTGTCTGCGAACTGCTTCATAGCGGCTCCGGTTATGCAGATATCATAGGAATCGAAAAGGGAGACGTCCAAAGGTTCTGACGGGTCAACTGGAATGATCTTGCGTTCATCCACGGTTCTCCAAACAAGATCTGTCAATTGTAAGATGAAATGCTTGATCAATAGACATCGAGATGAACAAACCTTTTTCGTCCTTTGCATCTTCGGCCAAATCCAAAATCAAAGCTTCCCTATCAACAATTTCGACCTCCCGTGCGACATGTACCGCTGTTAATGGATTGTCTCCGGTAATCATAACGCACTGAGAAACGCATTAGACACGGATGCCTTTTGATATAGAAAGAATACGACGCACACGATGTGAGGAGTCTGCCAGCATTTTGAGCGAGGCGATAGCATCCGCCTTAAGCGGGCAATGGAAAACCAAGAACCCAGCGAAAATCAATTTGCTTTCTACTTCATTGCGATGCAGCTTATTGATCTATACAAACAGAGTCAGCAAGGTTCAAAACCTTGGTATATATGTATACCTTATCTGAAGAAAGAGCTTCCATTTCCTTCGTAGCCAGAGCGAGCACACGACTACCCTGCCGCGTGAACCATTTGTAAGTGTCATCGTAATCCGCGGGGACGACATCGAGCATGGTCTTTATGGTTTCTGGAGCACCTTTAACGGCAGCTAACAGTCTACCGCCTGGCAAAGTCGAGATGGTTGACATTCTTTTCAAAGCCGACGAGAACTGGAAGCGTCTGCGAATATTCAGGGTAACCTTGTAAGATGAATTGCTAGAAGGAGTCACGATATCGCCTGTGATATGATTAGTCAAATATGCCACATTAAAAGAAACTTGGACTTGCCTTTGGTAAGATTCCATTCAAGGGCGTCTAAGGTAGTCTTTTCCATCGGATCTCCAACAACGGTTCCATCGTCCAGCTTAACGAGAGCATGTGCAGCTGCCAGGCACAACATGGTTTCCCTTGACGTTTCCTTTACGTTGACAAGCTTTTTGCTGTCCGTTGTACTGCGACCAATAGTTCAACTTTTGGAAGGGTAAGAATAACAAGAGCACTTACAGAACACCTGCAACACCTTCTAGAACCAAATTTTCGGCGGTTATGGTACCCGTTTTGTCAAAGCAGCAAACATCGACTCTGCCAGCAAAAGGTATCCGGAAAGGTTCCGTACAAAAAATGGCTGTTATGAAAATCATTAGGAATGTAAGCACATCTTAGTCCTCATTACACACATACCGAATTTTGACAACGCTACGAGGGAGGCATTGACAGCCAACGACAATTCCATGGGAAGCTCGGGTGGAACGACACTTGTAATGATCAAAATGCAATCTAATAGCAACTTAGACTTCTTCAAGTCCCTCTCAATGCCTAATGCAAAAAGTCAACCATTGACTTCTAATTCCTCGTGTATCTTCTTACCTTTTACCCAGACATACCAACTTGCCGCAATGGCAAAAATGAGGAGGAATCCGATGAACAAGAACGACTCCACGTTGTTCGCTGAAACGCGTTCAGTCGAGAATATCATTGTCCTAACAAGTTGTCCTTGGGCGGTTCCGAACCCTGTGCGTATCACGACTCCAAGGCAGCCATTATCAGGTGTCTTAATTGGCGATGCGATTTCAGCTGCATCGGAAAATAATATATGAAGTAATGCACGATAGCAAGGAAAAGGAGGCTTACAAGACTTGGAGGACTGGAGAATCTTAGTTCCACTGAAGAGAACGGCGTTCTTGTGAGCGCCGTCTACGTCCAGGTTGTCTGTTGGTTCCAGCAGCTGAATCGATTCTTTCAGTAAAGGGGTTGATTCTCCTGAAAGCATGGCCTCGTTCACGATGCACGTTCCGTTAATGAGCAGGATATCGGCAGGAACCGTGGTTTCCTCGTTCGCGCGAACTGTAGCGTAGTCAAAAAATTGCTCCATAGTCCACGTATTAGCTTGCTTACCGACTGATATAATGTCCCCAGGTAGCAGTTTATCAGTGCTGACTGTGACCCATTTGGAGTCACGATAACATTGGATGGGATAAGGCGAAACAGACATGGTCCTAAATTCCGTCAAGGTGCGTACTCGCTGGAGAGATGATGAGCTTGTGTGATTGGTATGTAACGTAAGGCAAAGAAATACATACCTGCCAGACGACGGTGCACTCGAAGACAATCAACATGAACAACGTGAATAGACTGTAGTACCAGTATTCATCCAGACACCACAGCGCAACGCAAAAGACTTGGAAAACGAAGAAGGGTGCTGTTGCGTGTTCTCCGAATAGTTCACTGAAAGACGGAATAGGAATGTTGAACTCGTTCAGACCATACAACGTTTCGAGTGCAGGGAGTTGGGTGGCGTCCAGACATTTCGGCTTGAGGAACGTGCTCAATTGTGGTTTACTGGACGAAGGATAGGCTAGGCGGGAGAAGATCAATGGTGCCAAGGAAGAGACTGAGTAGGTGTCCCGTTGGTAACTAAACGTGTACGACTTCGGGTCGCTCGGGTCTTTCTTGTCTATTTTAACTATGTCCCCCTGTCCACGATGCATCTGGGGGACGATACGAATACAATCCGCCTCCTGCAGCGAGTATGCCTGCGCAAGGAAAATATGGTCACGGTAAAGTCGCGTATACGATTCCCTGAGAACGCACTTTGTTCGTCGTAATCCATGCACGAGCTCCTGCGTTCCACTTTGTAACTAGAAAGCTTAGCGCATGTCCAGCACCAAGCAAAACACAGTATACAAATGTCCACTCTTCACTGACAATCCAGTCGTCATATTTGACAAAATATGTGTATGCAAGAAGGGGGTAGAGAGATAGGAAAGGAAAGCCATAGACATGCTTTTGCCACGGAACGGCGATGTGTAAGCTTGCCCTGGCTATCTCAGGAGAGATGACTGAGACGGACGCCCTGATGATTTGGTTAGAGCATTGTGGTAAAGAGCAAAGATGAATACTTACATGTTACAAGTCCAGAGGCTGTATTAAGCCTGCGCTATGGACCAGTTACCAATATTAATAGACGAAGTGAAGGTGCAACACAAGAAGCGAGAACGCGGCCAGCTCCCATTTTCCGTCGACGTGGACTGACTGACGTCACATGATACTGATCGAGAAACGGCAAGGCGGTCCGGTAAAACACCACGTGAGTAGACGGCTTGTAGCGGCAGGCCGGTGTGTCCCGATGTAATATACACTCAGCAAAATAAGGTTCAGCCACAGACCAGTTCCGAAGACGGTATACTGTAGTGGCCGCAGGGAAAAGTGCAGCACCTCAAGATCCCCGACGATGGTGAGCCTATGCCATTCCGTTTCACGATGGGCGTCGTATTGACTACTCTATCCAATTGTACAGCCGAAAGAAATCCGAGACATCAAGCAATTTATTAAAATTACCCAGAGGAAGGATGCCTCGCGTATGTTTAAAGTTGAAGGAATACTCAGTCATGTACTAACCCACCTACGAATTACAGAGGCTCGCATAAAGAAGATCGCCTCAAAAGTGCCCAATGGCAAGACCCAGACCAAGTTCAAGGTCCGATGCTCACGGTACCTCTACACACTATCCATCGACGACCCCGAGAAGGCAGAGAAGCTGAAGCAGAGCCTTCCTCCTGGTATGGTCATTTCATTTGTCATCTTTGACCCCACTGACTTGGTCGTTTTAACAGGTCTGACCATCATTGAGGTTGATAAAGCCGTCAAGAAGAAGTAAACGCTTTCCTCCTTTTCGCATGCGAGTCTTTGGGTTATCGTCGGGGCGGGTTTAGAGGATATTGTAGACCTATGATGCTCTCCAATCTATGCATGTGTGTAACAACTTACGCCCTATGACCTTATGCATCTTTAGCAAATCCTTTTTCCCGGCAAGACGCGTTCGCAAATATCATCTTCGTCGCTTCCGGATGGAATTGTCAAAGCGGGCAGCTGCGTTGTCAGGAAGGTCGTCTGGGATTGCAGGAGTGGTCAATGGAAACGCTCGGATTACTATACCCTTCCTGGATACCCCTTTCAATCCATCTATTTCACCGACTTGCACATACTGGGCGCCTTGGAAGACTGTTTCTGGCATGAAGTTTGCTTGTTCCGCAATATCTGGGGAAATCCTTGGCTGGTACCTGTTATTCCTTTTTTGACTCCTTGCCCATGATCCTTGGCTTCTCGTTCCCGCCTTTTCAAATTCTCTGCCCTGAGTTATCACACTTTGCTGCTCATGCTCTTATTGTGACGTGCTCGTGGCTCGAATCCACGCGCCACGCATGCCCGCAGCAATTGTGGGGCCTTGGTGCAGACGAGTGCTTTGCCATCAACTTTTCAACAGCAAATTGAAACCTGAGAGTGCTACAGTAGAAACAGCTAGGGAAGCAGTCATCCGGGACACGAATGTCGCTATCCTCTCTTTCAATCTTCGAGAGACTCTGGCGTCCTCGTTATTTCTACCTTGTTCCATTGCTTCCATGTCGTATGCAAAGGGTTCTGAATCAGAGAAAAGGACGTCTAGGAATGAACGCAAGAGCTCTGCTCCGTCCAGGTGCGGCAGCGGCAGGAGATTGACGAAGAATAGCGAGATTGTGGCCATTTTCAGGTATCTGGTAAACTAATTCAGTATTGTACATACAGTAAATAATGTCAAAAGACATACTGCCAGAAAAGGTCCGCAACCAATGGAAGTCTTAGTGGTAAAAACCAGACGCGGGGAAGCCATTCTCCCACTTGTACTAACACCATATATGTCAGAAAAAACGTACAGAAAGTAGTAGTAATTCTGACCTTCTTCCCAGACTTCCAGTCGTGGCCCACTCCAAAGGACAACGGTCTCTTCCTTGTCAGCCATGTCAGGGTTGCGGACAGTAATGCGCATTAATTGGTTACTGCGTTCCAGAAACGTGCAAACTGATTCGCGCGCGCACTCCTCTGAGTTTTTGCAACGACCATACCCATACGGCTTTGTCAGTACTGGAACTGGATCCATACAGCCTTGGATGGAAGGCTCATGGGATACGAAACACGATAAGGGAGATGCTTTTTTATCGCCGCTGGGGGAGCAACAATTGTCTGCTTTTTCTACGAATTGAATTCACTTAAATGCGGGCGCATAAAATATCAACGTGATGTACATACCCAAATCACTTCTATGCAGGCACCAGCCCATGGCCGGAGGCTGAGCGTCTCCAGTCAGATAATTCGTCCAAGTAACACTCGACATGGGTCCCGACAAGCTAACGTCGTCGAGGCGTGTCACTACTGAGCCCGGTTGGAGGTATAAGGACAATGGGGAATCCTAAGGGAATGTGTTCGTCGCACGAAGCAATGGCAAGAGAAACGAATTACCATGTTCACGTCCACAACCACTTTCCCTATATTGGACACGTTTTTATAGCCAGAGAGCAAAGAGCATAGCTTTCCTGGTATCAGCCGCGCAAAAAGGAGTAATAAGCCCCAGAAAGCTAGGTTGTGAAAAGGCCCTGCAGATATGACGCGACAGCGTGCTTTTGCGGTCAAGTTCTTGAGCCCTGCAACGGGGAACGCGACAAATGCGGACGGTATGCACACTATGAACGAGAACCCGGCAGATATCATAGGTAAAGATTCTCTGGAGCATATCTCAGCCAGACAATAAACACAGACATACAGCAAGTATCCTCACCGTGCGCCTGCCACAGCATGCCCGAGCTCGTGCACAAGTTGAGAAAGAAACACGGCTATGACTATGAGGGGGAGATGCCCAAAAGGTACTGTCACTCCGGGAATCTGATATTTCGTTATCGTCCGCTCTTTCTGAAGATACAATGCACGTACAATGGGTATGATTTCAGGCGAAGTAGAAGTAACCGATGGGGGAATGGCTCCCTCTGCATCGAATGCTCTCTTTGACAGATGATTGGCAAGGGATGGTGACGCATCCTTTCCATAGATTGCTAGGAATAGCATCCATCCCGAGTTGAAGCTGATCCAAAGCAGCCCTGCAAGGCCTATGGCCATACCGAATGCACTGAAGATACTACCAATATCGTAGAAGCTTTTCACCGCAGCGCTCACTCTGGTACTCTTCTTCAACAAAAATGTCGAGAGTTTATCGTGACTGGTATTCCATCTGCCCGTTGAGTACCGCAGTTGAAGATTATGGAGGGTAACTTTGGTCTTGGGACGGAGGGAGGCTTGTCCGAAATTAGTTGGTAATAGCCCAGCAGATGTGTGCCGCGTCGTGAAGTAGCGTACGAGGTAGATCGTACACCAAATGACCGTAAGCAGGAGAGCCGTGCCTCTTATTGACATGAAAGCGGGCTTGCCTACTGTCGGAAAGGTGGTAGAATTGAATGCCAAAGAGCACTCGATGCTTTAATGGACGTGACAATAATTAACTCGTCACACTCGCGTATATGTAGTGTGTACGATTGTGGGTGTACCGCGTACAACATACGTGCAACTCCGATTTCCAACGTACGCGTTCAATATGTGGCTACATATGGTCCGCGCATCTCTTATAATAAAGCAATGTATAATGATTTCTATCCCACAGTTTACAAAACCGTATGATAATGAAGACCAGTAAACTGCACCAGGCAGTAACCATCATCATAGCTTCATTTGGTCACAAAGTTTGCAAGAAGATCTCTAAACATTCTGACTGGGGTCTTGACCACGTCCAACACCGTATGCATTGCGAGGCTCGGTGAAAGGGTAGGAGGGAGCAAAGGAGCCGTATGTCGTGACCTGAGCGGTACCCATGTCAACTCCCGTCCTAGGAATCACGACGGTATTCTTTGCCATGTCTTCGTCGTCCAATTGCTCAGCATAACGCTCAACAACAAAGTAAGCGTCTGATGGGAGCTTTAGTAAAAGAATGACAGGTAAGGTAGTATAAATAAAAGAAACGTACAAAGTTGGATTAGCCAAGTAATAACGTAGACCGCCACCATCAAGCCCTTTACAATTGCAAGTCCAGAGCGGCAAGAATCTGCAGTGACGTTTGTGTCGTTGCCAGCCTCACTGAGACACCTGGCGATCGCATCTTGAGTATTCTCCTTGAAGACCGTGTACAGAGTAAACGCTCCAGATGCAACACTGAAACCGAGGTGGATTGCCAAAGCAACGGCAAAACTAGAGATCATGCCACGATTCTTGATCACAGCGCCCAGGAAACTGATCAAAAGATATTTGATATCCTGCTGATTGACGGGTGGATGCAAAAAAGCTTACCCTAGGATTGAAAGGACGCCCAAGATCGTAAACATGGCAGAATGGATATACAGGGCAATCTCTTCGCTCTTCTCTCTCGGATGTTGAGCTGCGATTTGGCAGAATCACTATGAGAGGCAATTATCTGCGTGAATCGACAAAGCTGCGTACCCAACTGGGAGACCTGGATCCAACCGACGGCTGCCACAAAAGACCCTCCAATCATCGCAACGAGTGAGAGGACCTGGCCATAGTTAGCATCCCGACTAAGCTGAAAGCCACACATTACTCACGAGGACACCGAGCCTAACGGGGAGGCAACAGCAGAACTTACGAGACCGTACTGAGACAGACATATTTGATCAACAAATGAAGGAGGAATTGATGAATTCTCAAGGAATGTCCAGCACTCAGGAGGGGTCGAAAGCGATGACGGGCGCAGCCACGATGGGGGGAAACTGATGCAGGAGTGCAGCTTTATATATGCAGGCGGCTTCCCCGTCGTCCATTTCCGGACTCCGCTACACGCTTCGAGTTGATGTTTGATGGTTAAGTTGACTTGTTGCAGTTATGTACGCAGCCGGGTGTGACGAAAACTGATGCTCCTTGGTTTCCTCCGTATGTAAATGTGTCAGTGCAGCCTCTGGCCAGTGGCAAACCCTCTACTGCCCTCCATAAAACACCTATAGAGCATGAAGCTTTCGATTATCACATATGCACTCAAGTACAATATTACGATTCACGACATACAGTGGTCAAGCTAGTCAAAGTTGGTCGAACTTAGTCGTTGAAGCCGCAGGCACGAGATTACTTACTAGAAATTGCGATAACGAATTCGAAGTCTAACTAAAACTAGAGGTAGCACGGATTTTTGTAGCGAAATATGAAGAGGCTTAATACTTAGTGGCTCCTGTCGAGTTTGAAAGCTGCTGCAGTGTTGGACGAGAGTGAGGACCTTGTCACCTTGGCATCATTTACCACTGTGACTCTCGTGACTGGTTCAAGCTGTGCAATGGGGCGAATGCCTGGCATGGGCCTGCCGGCTCTGACGTTTCTCTACACAACTGCTTTCAACTTATCCATTTCCTTGTTAATCCTATACCCATAGTCATGAAGGTCTACTCAATTTCTGTTATCTTGGCCCCTCCATCGGGTGCATCAACCGTTCTCAGTACCGCTAGCGACCTGTCTTCCTTCAGTTTCTATCAGAGAGGTTCTGCAGGCGAATTCATGACTTTCCTCTCCAAGACAGTCGCAGAGAGAACTCCTCAAGGACAACGGCAAACCGTACAGGAGCAGAGTCATGTTGCCCATGTATATAACAGGGGAGGCGCAGAACAGCTTGCTGGTAGGTGCTCACTCTGTCATTTTTGATTTCGCCTCTGACGCCACTCAAGCTGTTATCATCACCGATGAGGAATATCCCGTTCGGCCTGCGTTTTCTTTACTTACTAAGATCCTCGACGACTTTACCGCCAAAGTTCCTCAATCGTCTTTCAATGATCCTTCCTCGATATCGTTCCCCGAAATCAACACATATATTCAGAAATACCAAGATCCCAGACAGGCAGATACGATCATGAGAGTACAGCAGGAACTCGATGAAACTAAGATTGTTTTGGTGCGCCTTGAATACTTCTTGTTTCTGCTCGATAGTCATATGCTGTGATATAGCATAAAACTATCGAATCCGTATTGCAACGAGGAGAGAAGCTTGACAACCTCGTCGAGCGCTCAAATGCGCTGTCTATGCAGAGCAAGATGTTTTATAAGACCGCCAAGAAGGTTGGTACACTGCTGTTCATCTTTGGGGCTATGTTTGATATCTCTATTTGCATACAGCAAAACTCTTGTTGCGTTGTTATGTGAACGAGTATGAGTAGGTTATGGTGAGTTTTTCACTTGTTTGTGGATCATTACGCGCCGGTAACTCATTGTTTCTTTACATAGCATAGCGTATACGTCAGGCATTGGCTCTATTATTTGCTTAAATCTGATACCCCGTTGTGGAGGCCGTACGATGAATGAAGTTCAGGAGACAGGGGCGGCTGAACTCTGTTCTAAAGAAGTCTAATTGATCTAATCCATGCAAGTACATGAAGTCCGTCTGGAACTTGTCAGCCGCGATCAATGCAAGTTGCGCAAGATCGCTTTCATAGGAACTCCCAAAGGAATTATATGTGTGGTTGTTTCTGATAACGGTAGTAATCTGATGCCCAACTTGCGAATCAGCTGAATTGATCTTGAAGTATTCATGTATGGCTTTCATTTTGCACATTGACTATTAATAACCAAATCACTCTCCAGTAGGATTGCTATGCATAATCAGAAATTGTTCGAATTCGGTTTGTGATCGATAGACTTGCAGACTATGTTCTGGGTAGAACGCGGTCGACAAGCATCGCCGATGTATCAACCGCCCGTGATTGTGGTCGCACGAATAACGATCAGCCTCAGCTTAATCACTTGTCAGCCTGGGTGCCGACTTGTGGCACCAGATATTCACCCTTTTAGCTTTCTTTCACCTTTTTTCTATATAAGCGAGCTACTCTAGAGAATCTTCATCGGTTATCCTTCTCCAAGAGCTCAACACACACCTTACTCTACTTTCCAGTCCGTAGCCTTTAATTCACATTACACACTTCACGCTCTGCTGGTCCTGAGCATAATGTCAACATTCGTCCGCCAATTGTCCCGCTTTATCGACCAATACAAAGAGGCCAACGCTCCCTTGGATGCCGATGGTGCTCGCTCATTGTATGGGGTTGTCGAGCACGAATGGCATGCACTTTGGGACCTAGTGGATGACCCACCACTTTCTGTGTCTGACTTGGTGAGAGACACTTGATGATACTTTCCAAAATTTATTGGCTGAAGATATTCTTCCCGAACCCCCAGCCTGCCTTTATGGATGCTAAGAATCTGAAAACCGTAGGTCTGGATGATAGGCAGATGCTGGTATGTTAAAGACTTCGACTTCGTTGTGCTGTCCTTAAGACCCAGGTTTTCAGCTAGAGAAAGTTCTCGTTTTCATGTCGAGGACTAAAGATTGTGAGATCTCCAAGCAAATCCAAGATCAAGTTATAGACTTGCGTGAGTCAATCAACTCCACCTTCCACGTCCCGGAAAGATAAATGTTCTTTCTGTTCTACAGTCTATAAAGATCTCCCACACCCGCCCAGTGGCTATTTGTGTTCGCCGCCACCGCCTTTGTCCCCTTCGTCATCAAATTGCTCCAGCGGTGCAAACTACGCCTTCAGAACGGCTGACGGCTCAAACAATAATCCCTTGCTCCCTACTCTAGGAAAGGCCGGATCTCCGTACGCACGCTCGGTCCCATCAAAAACAATGCCCCCTCGATCTTCACTCCCCGATGCTGGCCTCGTATTTGACACACTCCTAAAGCGTGAACACTTCCGAGAACATCCAGGCGGCATATCTGCTCTATTTTTCGCATTCGCGGACTTAGTGATCCACTGCATCTTCAATACGGACCGTAGAAATCCAGCCATCAATAATGCTAGCAGCTATCTAGACCTCAGTGTCTTATACGGAAGTTCTGAAAGCCAGGTCAATTCTGTCAGAAGAAACGATGGTACTGGCAAACTCCTGGACGACGTGTTTGCTGATAGTAGACTTCTGCTCATGCCGCCTGCAAGTTGCGCCCTCTTAATCCTTTTCTGCCGTAACCACAATGTGAGTCGTGCATCAATATATTGTTCGTGAAGTATCTTCATGCCCAGAGTAACCAGTTCATCGCGCAACGCATTCTGGACATAAATGAAAACAGCAACCTACACAATCCGGTGCCGGAGGATCCCGCTGAAAGGCAGAAGCAAGACGACGAAATTTTCCACCGTTCAAGACTGGTAAACTGTGGTTATTTCATGCAGGTCATTCTAGGAGGTAAGTGGCTCTATCATGGATCTCTCGCTACACACCTCATCCTTCCTCCCCAGATTATGTTGGAGCCATCTTGGGCCTTGTCAGGGATGAGAGTGACTGGCGTTTAGATCCACTTATGGTGAGGCTCAACGCGAAATATCCTTGGTTCCCAGATAATGAACATCCACAATTACATAGACTATCCGTAGGCAGGGGCATGAGTTCGTGCCTACAGGCGAAGGAAATGTTGTTTCGATTGAGTTCAATCTCTTATACCGCTGGCACGCAACACTTTCTGAACCAGATACCAAATGGGTGGAAGATGTCTTTGGAGGGTTATTTGATGGTGAAGGCACAACTCCTGAAAAAGTTAGTCACAATCTGGTGGACTGTGGCATTTCCTTGATGATTTTATATTCATCCATAGGCTACACCCAAACAATTTATGGAAGCAGCTCACAAACACCTCATCCCGCCAAAGGACGTCAGGCAATGGACGTTTGGGGGGTAAGTCTTACTTGAAATTGACCTGGAGCGCAGTGCATGACAAACATTGAAGCTTGAAGCGTGTCAATGGCCGTTTCAGGGATGATGATTTGGCAAACATCATTCAAAATGCCACGGAGACGCGAGCAGGAGCGTTTGGAGCTCGAGGGATTCCAGAAGTTATGAAGGTCATTGAAACAATGGCAATCGAACAATCGCGGTCATGGGGGACGTGTTCGGTCAGTCTTCCTTGTTTTCAGCTACTTATCATTTTATGCAGTTGCTCACACAAGTACCATCTATATAGTTGAACGAATTCAGAAAATTTTTGGGACTTAAACGTGATTATCTCATCCCTACCTCCTGTTCCCTTTTACTTAACCGCCTCCTCTTCAAGCGTATTCGTCTTTCAAGGAGTGGAACCCGAATGAGGAGATTCATGTCAGTTGAAACAATCAATCATGTATACCATCGGCTGATATGCATTTTACTATCAGACAGCGGCTGCTGCCCTCTATAAGGACATCGAGAACCTCGAACTACACGTATGCTTTACCTTCGAACGGCAAAGTGTTATAAACACTTATTCATGTTTTATAGGTCGGTTTGCAAGCTGAAGAGACTAAATTGCCAGGACCTGGTGCAGGGCTGTGCCCAGGGTATACTATCTCACGGGCAATACTAGCTGATGCAGTTTCGTTGACAAGAGGAGACCGATTTATGACAGTTGATTTTACTCGTATGCCTCCTCTTGTCTTCTTCGCCCTTCAGGAATTCACAGATATTTATTTCTCAGCCCATAATTTGACAACATGGGGATATCAGGACTGCCAATACGATACTCAGGACGGGTCTTACGGTGGCTTACTTACGAAGCTCCTCTTCCGGACCTTGCCAGACTACTATCCCAGAGGGTCATCTTACGCCCATTTTCCGTTCTTGCAAACGAGCTGGATGAAGAAACATTTGTCGGAAGCGAAACCAGAATTGTGTAAAAAGTACACATGGGACAGACCGTCGCCTCTTCCCCGCGTCACACGCGTCGACACCTTCAAGGAAGTGCAAGAATTATTGGCGGACCACAAAACATATATTTCTGCTTATGACTCACGATTGTGGAATTGTATTAAACCTGCTCTGCTCCATGATCTGGTAAGTTTGCATTTCCTGTCTTCTCGCCCAGCTAATGACTTTTTGGGACGGTCAGCAACGCACTCCGGAAGCTAGAAATACGCTTCTGTCAGCGGTCGAGGAACTCAGTACCGCTATCTTCAAGAAAAGTGACAATAACGTCGCGGAATTATTTTCCAAAATCACGACCGACCTGATAATGGAGAAGTCTTTATCATTCACCAAGGATAATACATTCACTGTGGATGTCGTCAAAGATGTCATTAATCTTGTGCCAGTGTACTGGGTATCTCACGTCGTATGTGTACTGCACCAGTCGTTTCGCCGCCGTCGACTTAACTATCATTTTTACTATAGGCTGGCCTACCGTTGAAGTCGAAAGTCAACCCTCACGGCTTGTGGCAAGGCCCTGACATATATACAAGATTCGCAGAGGTTTCTCAGTGAGTCTGTTTTTTAATATATCGGACACGACAAGGGCTCTTATACAAATTGATAAGATATATTTATTTGAATTTCGATGCTGCTGACGACTGGAAAATGCGCGAATTATCTCAAGCTAGCATGCACGAGTTTGTGCGCTATGCAGAAATGCATATGGAAAGGGTGTGTCTTTTGAGGCTTCATTTTTCAAGTTATCAGCATCTTGATCACAACCGCACAGTCCTTTGAATATGATGCATGTGATCAGGATATGCTTGAAGAACTGTGGAAAAACTACTCGAATTCTGGAGGTGTCTCTTCGACCAGGGAATTTACAGCTCTTCTCATCTCAGCACTGGTGCCAACCGCTGCGTTGTACAGCCAAGTGTTGGCGCATGTAGTTAACTTTTACCTAGATGAAGAACGGGCAAGCGCTCGCGAAGATATCGCAAAGTTGACTGCAGTTAGCGAAGGGCATTCGCACAACGATAAAGTCATGGATTATGTATATGAAGCTCTTTGTGAGTCTTCCTCAGTATATTATTCTGCTTCGAACTGACTCCGTGACTAGGTTTCGACCCACCGGTGCGTGTACAGAAGTAAGAAGGCAAGCGAAGTCGCTAAATCAAGTTCTTTTCTGCTCCAGGTGATAGGCGTCTTTAGAACTGCAGCTAGGGATACGATCTTGGGCGACTCACATGTAAACATGGGCGATCACATCTTCGCGGACATTCGACAGGCAAATTACGATGCAAGTTCATTATTCTATCTAAAGGGCATGGTGTACTAAACATGTTGCCATATAGCCCAGCGTTTGCACTGCCGATACCATGAGTCTCAGGCAGCCCCAAGCACCACTGAACTATGTGAACGCGCTTTCCCAAGGGTGAGAGAGTACAGGTTATTTAAACTGAGCGTTCACTGACGCGCTTCACAGGTTTTTAACACCAGAGTTTATGAAAGCGGTGAGGCTTGATAAAAAGAAGCTGCTTGGTACATTTACTAAGGTGTATTGTTTGCAGACTATTCCTCAGATTCTTGGCACCATATTCAACATGCAAAGTTCTAAACGTGCTCCTGGTCAAGCAGGGATTTTACAAAGGTAAGTACTCGTTGCATTTCTAGATAGAACTGCCTCTGATCTTGTTCTAGGTTCACCACCGAATCCGATGGCATGCCCAGACTCCAATACATATCTCAGGCGGGTGTCGTATGCACACTGTCCGACTCCTTGACAGTGAAGGTATGTTCTCAGTCGCTATGCCCTGCATCTTGATCGTGGAGGGAGCACCCTACTGATTTGAGCCAGTTTTCCCAGTAGCTTCTGATACGTACCTTCTCGGCGAGCTTGATGAGTACGATGCATGATCCTTCCACGAAATATATGTACTATCATTCCTTCACGCCTTTATCGACCATACCGATACGTACACCCTTTCTTTTCCGGCTCGTTTTGTATGGGTAAAGATGTCTTTCTTTAGTTACCTAATTTATTTTTATGTAGCATATTGTAAATTACACATGTACAGGGCCCGTAAATTATGCGATTCCATTACATTCATCTCCAAGGAATGCCTTTGCTATGTATGTAGAGTGTTTGCTAAAAAGTTACAGGGCAGGAAAAGATCGACATGAGCATTAATGGGGTAGTGGTAACCTGGGTCGTTGCCACCAAACGCGGATTCGACCCGCCGGGGGTTCGATTCCCCCTTAATGCATTATTTTTAGATTTATCCCTTCATCATCCGTCAATTGTTGAGAGCAGTCAACATGACAACGAGTTTCTGTTGCCAAGGAATTGTGACTTTAGATGGACGTGCAATAAGTAGGATTCTTACCACTTACTTCTCCTCTTTATTACTTCTTCCGTATGTCGTTTTCATCTGTAGGAAGAAAGAAGGTGGCGGGCCACAGTGAGAGAGCTTATCTCGAATATATTATCTCCAACCCATTAAGCGTTCATCCGTACTGCAGTTGTGTTCCTCCTTGTGGATGTTATTGTGCTGGCACTTTCGACTCGCGTCAACCAATTCCAGGATTTCTTCTGTTTGTGGCCTGTGTCTTGTTCAACCCCACTGCGCGACTGATCCTAACTACCTAGACGTCGCCGATGTCTTTCCTTTCGCGCTTTCGATCATCTCCTTGGTTTTTGTGGTTTCACTGTCAGTTTCGACAGCACATGCTGTATTCATCGTTTCCGGCGTTGAATTGGTTTTTTCTCTCGCAGGTTGGCTCTTGACATCGCATTGGACACCTCTTACACCGGCAGGCCACAGACGGAAATCGGGATCTTTGGTGTCCTAAGCATTTTCTGGCTCGGTAAGTCGCCGGAAGTATGTCTGAAGGGACACAACGGTTGACGAATTGAAACTACCTACCGGGCAACAATTAGCTTTCAATGCCTTTTCGACATCCCGCTGGAGAGAGATCCCGTTCCAGTGCGATGCCATTCCCCTGAGTCAGTACTATTCTTCATTGCTTATATTTCTTGCAAAATTTGATGAAAGACCTACAGACTTTGCCGATGAGCGGCTGTGGTGCAAGAGCCTTCAGGCGCTCAAGTCGTTCGTCTGGATCAACTTCCTCATCTGTGAGTGTTTCTACACGTACTTGTAGGAAGTGTTGATCCTGAACGTTTTCCTATATCTAGGCTTGGCCATCGCGTGCTTCACCGCTCGCTATGCCATCGCTCAGTACGCCCGAGGCAACAAACATGTCTTCCAAATGCCACTTTCTCGCTACAGACCTGAAATTGGAGCCACACAGAACGGTATGATCCATGGTGGAAGGGGAAGCGAGTTCTTGCAGTTCGAGAAACTGACATAGAGTCCTTTATTCTTCTATATGGTGGAGATACATCAAGATTCCTTGCTTTCCTTTGCCCGTCTAACTGGTTAGGCGCTTTTTGATTCAAATTTTTTTTCTGGTACCTGTTTATTGTGTGGCATTTGTCTTCTGTTCCGTCATTGTGTTGTACAATGTAATACCCTCTTTTATGAAACATGCTATACCATCACCATACTTGCGTTTTCGAAAAAGAAACTCCTCAGGGCATGCCTGCGATAAAGAAATCGGAAAGAGGAAAGGGAAATACATACAGTAAACGAAAAACGAAATTGTCCCATGGAAAATTTACAACAGAATCAATAAATAAAAAAGGCACAGAGAAAAGGGCCCAACAAATATTTCAACAGATGCGATTCCTTTCCCGCAAAGGGAGTTCTGAAGAAAGAAGAAATGTGAAAAGACACAAGTGGGCTCGCCGCTACATCACATCGCAGGGTAACTGACGCTTTCACTCAGGTGTTCATTGGTAGGGTTGTACGTGAAGCCTCTGAACTGGTCTTGAACTGTTTCCGATAACGCGGAATCAGTGACTACGGAGTCCTGTGCTTCCTCGTTGGTGAAGTCGGGATCGAAATTTGCCACGTCCAAAACCGATTCCTGAAGTGCAGCATGAGCAATTGATTGGGAAAGTATTTCGTATATACTTACGACACTTGGCTTAAATGGAGGTTGAATCTTCTTCGCAAGCAGGCTAGAGTTAGAGGTAAGCGATGGGAATGGGACACTGGCAAATGGCACTTACCGATTCCAGTCAATATATTTGGCGAAAAATGGGTGTCGTTTGATTTCTTCGCCGCCATTAGCACCTAGACGTTTTGAAGGATCTCGCTGAAGAAGGCCTGTCATAACGCTTCGAGCTTCTGCAGGCATGTCGGGCGGGAAATTCAAGGGATCCGTAAGAATCCTCTGATACATAGTGTTGACGTTCTCGTCGTAGAAAGGCGGGAGGCCTGTCTGTCGCACTATGAGTATTGGGGGTACCAGGTGATAGTAAGTAGAGCACTACCATCATTTCGTAGAGGAGCACTCCAAGCGTCCACCAGTCGACAGTTTTGGTATATCCTTGGCTTTCCAAGAGCTCTGGAGCGATGTACTCGGGAGTACCACAGAACGCTAGTCACATTTCAACACATGGGCAGGCGAAGAGCGGAAATTTGGGACTCACTATTGGTCTTTTCCGTCTCGGACATATTCAATTTGCACAGCCCTATTAGGGAGAAAGGAAATGAACTTCCTCTCATTGAAAATGTACCTTCACAACACACCGAAATCACATAGAGCGATATGGCCAGTGTAATCGAGTAGAATGTTTTCAGGCTTGAGGTCGCTAGTTACGCATAGGATGAGCGTCGAAGAAATACGTGTGGAAGGTCGAGAAATTACCGATAAACGACATTGAAACCGTGAAGATGTTCCAATGCGCACAGAAGCTCAGCAGCATAGAAGCGACTTCGGTCCTGATCGAACTTGCCCTCTCTTTGAAGGTGGTAAAAGAGTTCCCCACCATTTACTATATCAACGCTCTCAATCCAGGTGCAAAATACTTCGCTAAAAGGGATGGCTCACCGAAGGACATGCCAAGGTAAAGCTTGTCAGGGGTCTGGAAAGAAAACTTGAGGGGGACAATAAAAGGGTTGTTAACGAGGGCGAGCACTGTTCTCTCGGCTAAGATGTGGGTAATCTCTCCTGGTCGTTGTGCGATATGTGCTTTCCTAATAGTCTTTAATGCGTAGATACGCTGAGTATCCTTCTTGCGAACCTGCATCACTTTCCCGAAGCTACCTTTTCCGATTACCTTGAGGAGGTCAAAGGCTTCGATCGTCAGAGGCTCCCCCCGTACAGGGCGGAAGTCGATCTTGAGGTGAAAGGAGCCAGAACCAGCGGTAGCGGAGTACCATTGGTCAGATGCATGCTGCACGGATGTCATCGTCACCAATATGATTGCGATCGCATAGCTGTTTACTTACATGCCCGTCGAGCATTGGGGTAAGGTCGACACGCCCCATAAGCAGGTCATTACCCATATCGTCTTGCCCTTGTACGGGAGCGGCAGTCCTTAGGTATGATGAGACAGATATATTGGAAGTCCGGGACACGTCACTAAAAAAGAAAGGCACAGTGAGCACGAGATAGAGAGGCAATCAGAGAGAGCACGAACAAGTCTGCCCGATAGTTCCAGACTGGGTTGGCGAGGTCACCTCCCATAGCGTCAATAAGGATTTCATTCTTGTCGAACTCGAGGACAACATAGGGGAGCCACCAGTATCTTCTGCGCTGCAGACTTTCCCGGTTACTCGTGGACCTTCTAGAGGTGGGCGCTGTCTCGAGCGCGTTCTGAATGACCTCGGGAACTTGAACTCCCGGAGCGAGAGAGAGACCGCGACCTGAGATAACAATGGGCACAATGAAGACAGATGAGCTATACGCCGATGACTGACCAGAGAATATACGGATGGTCAACATCCCTGAGCGAAACTGGTCAGATCCATAAGGAGGTTTGGGAGTAGTTGGGCGCGATGGCACTGGAGTAACAGAGCGGGAGATAACGCCATTTTCGCGAGTATCTTTGGGTTCTGTATGAGTTAGCTTAGGCAGGGCAGAGAGAAAGCAGATTAAGCACTTTTTGCGGAGAGTTTCCAAGACATGGCGAGCTGGAGAGAATGTGAACCAGAAGACAAGATGCAACTTGATGAAACCCCGGTGCCCTGCTTTGTCATGGCCAATAATCCAAATCAGGTATACTGCGTCATTACAACATAAAATATACACTAAAATACAGTCCCATAAATACAAAATCCCTTCCACAATACCTATCGTCCTGACCCATGCTCTAGTCTCCCATGCAGTCGTTCCAGTTCTCTCTCCAAGCTATGAAGGGCACAACTAAGTACGACCATAATCAGCAAGACAAGCGTTGTACATACCTCAGCACTTTCTGTTTATAATCCGCCGCCTCGCGTTCTGCCCGACGTTTAGCTGCTTGCAGTTGATTCTCCTCGGTTTGCTAGGGATTCCGGTTAAGTATACAGTAGCGAAGCATGAAAAGTACACACCATGCTGTCAATGTTTTGTCGCATGCTCTGAATCTGAGATTCGTAGGCTTCAAGCTTCGCTTTCTGGCGGTCGTTCTCTGCAAGTTGTGACTGGATATCCGGGAGTTTGTCAGAAGTTCGCCGGAGTCTTCCACTCTCCCGTCTGTCTTTGTTGGACTGCTGAAGCTGATTCGCCAACTCCTCAATACGAGTGTCGACCCTACGAGAACCGACAGGGGCTGGCCGGGACGAGCTTGCATACGACTTTGTCTCCAGATCCACGATGCGAACATTGAGTTCTTTGATCTGCTTCTCAAGACTAGCCTGAAGATGGCAAAAAGTGTTAATCCAAACTGCAAGAAACGAGACGTTTTATACGCACGTTCAATTTGTCCAGCTCTGAATTCTCAACTCGAATTTTGCCCAGCTCAATCTGACATTCGCTAGCAAAGGCTTCCGCTTTCTTCAATCGCTCGTTGGCGTTAGCGACTCGATCTTCTTGTTCTTCGAGGGACCTCTCAAGATCCTGCTTCCTTAACTGAAGTCGCTGGAACTCTCGGTCGGAAGATATCTTGCTGGAGTCGACATGGTCTAGTTTAATCGTCTCAAGTTCAGCCTGCAATGCACGCCGGGCTTTTTGCAGCAGTGCGCGATCAGCTTCTGCGTCATCCAAGACCGCCCGGAGTTCCCGTACTTGGGAATGCAGTGCGACTATTTGCCCTTGCTGTTCAGCTTGAGCACCTGTCGATGCTTCGTACGCAAGCTCAACGTCCTTGATCTTGGTTTCCATGCGTTCCTTCTCCTTTCGCCAGCCACCACTGTTGTAGACTTCATCATCGTACTTGAGTTGAAGAGCGTCGTAGTCGGAACGGAGATTGCGATTCTCTTCCCGAAGCCTGCTCAAATTGTCTCTCTGTGATTGAAGCTCTGCAAAGCTTGTCAGCATACCGGTGACCGATACAGTAAAACCGTGTTTACCTTCACTGAGTTGCGCAAGTTCAGCTGAATAAGGGAAGAAGGGAAGGATAAGTATTACCATGCTTACGCGGCTGCCATGAAAGTACGAACCTTGATACTTTTTCCTGGTCTGGTCAATAGTGAAGTCGCGCTCCGAAAGGTCTTTCTGATGTTGCTCCCTTTCGTCTTCCAGTTCCTCGGTAAGACGGCGGAGTTCGCTCGCGTCCGCGGCTCCGTGGTTGCCCTTAGCCAGTTCAGCCTCCAGAGCTTGAATGCGGCGTTCACTATTTTTCAATGATTTCTTGAATTCTTCAGTTGAATTCTTCAAGTTGGCTTGAGCCTCTGTAAGCAGACGAAGCGCTAGAGGAATAACAGGTCATTTTAAGTTGCATTAACAAAAAATGAAACTTAAGACTTAGACTGACTTTGGTGTTCAGCATTGACGGCTTTGACTCGTTCAATCTCTGCAGTTTCGTAACGAGCTTGCAAGGCTTGCTCATTTGCTTGCAGAGCTTCAATCACCACCTTTAATTCTGGTCATGTATTTAGCGCGTTAATACGTCAAAGTAGTGGATAATAGCATTCCTTACCTGATTGAGCGGCTGCGGAAGAAGAGTGTGAAAATTCATCGTCTTGCACACGTTTCTGGAGCTGTCGCTTGGCATCTGTAAACCAAGCACATTATTTCGTGGGCGTGGTAATAGATTTAAACCAGTAGCTTACTAGCCGAATCCAACTTCAAGATTTCATGCTGTTCCTTCAATTGAGTGAGCTCTTGCTGCAAGTGATTCTTAGCATTCGTGAGGTCCCGTAATTGCGCACGCTGTTCATCCATCTCAGCTTGTGTGGTCCTTTGTTGAACGACCTAAAGTAGACATTAAAACGAGTTTGAATAAAACGGAAAGCCGACTTACCAGAGCTTTCCTGGACTCTTCCAGGCGCGCATAGTTCTCCCTTTCGTCAGCAATCGTCTTCTGGAACTTGTCCCAGATAGCTTGCACCCCATCTATACGAGCTGCTTCTGCTGCTTTGCGTGCCTCAGCTTCCTCTTGGAGCAGTTTCGATAACTTCTGGTTTTCTTGAAGTAATCGCTCCTTGTAGGTTTCCAAGAATCGTTTGGAACCATCGCCATTGTCAAGCTCGGCCGTCAATTCACGCACAGATGCCTGAAGATGTTGCCTCACTCGTTCTGACGCGGCCAACTGGATTGCAAGCAACTGCAACTGTTGCTTGAGCGCAGCGACTTGTTTCTCCGTTTGAGCATCGGACTTAGACTTGGACTTGTCTTGTTGCTTTCTCGGAGTAGAGGGGTTGGATTGGAGATCGGTGCCGCTGCTTAATCGAGGATGTCGGGGCCTCTTGGACATCTCTTTCTTCATTGACAATTCTGCAAGCTCAAATTGCTTCAATAGCTTGGATTGCAGGTCTTGGTCACTCGGTATATTGGCTGCGATAAGCTGCTTGATTTCGGCATGATGACGTTCCATTTGTTCGCTGAGCTTGGCCGAAGTAACGCGCGCCATTTCAGATTCGTCGAGCTGACTTTCGAGCTCTGCAATGCGTGACTCGTAATGCCTCTGCATCTTCGCGAGCGAATCCCCGCTTTCAGCATCTTCTGCAAGCCTGTCGAGTTCGTTCTCCAACGCCATCTTGGACCGTTGAACGGCGACGAGTTGCTCCGCGAGATCTTCCCCGTCTTGTCGAGCCTGTTGAAGTTCCGTTTGCACGCGATGAATTTGGAGCTGAGCTTCTTCCTTGCTGCGTCTCTCTATCTCCAACTGAGCCAGTGCTTCCTGGGTCTTCTTTTCCTGCGCTTTCAACTCCTGCTGTTTTGCTTGCATCTCCCGCTCGTGCCTAAGAACGGCGTCCTCAACTTCTCCCGCCATTTTCTTTTTCGCGACCTTGAGAGAGCGAATGAAGTCCTCGTTTTTTTGCAGCTCCATCCGAGCTTCTTGTAACTGCCGATCAGTCACTCGCTTGGCCTCTTCGAGAACGTGAACATGCTCGACGATAGTTTTGTCTTGTTTGGACAAAAGTTGTTTCGCCTCCCATTCCTTTGCCTTGAGGTCCGTGAGAGCTTTGTTCAGCTCCTTGTCCATCTTTGCATTCCTTTCTTTCAGTTTGGCCACTTCAGCCTTCTGAGTGGAGAAGGATTTCTCGAGCTGCGCCCGCTTTGCGATTTCAGTTTCCAGCTGCTTCCGAACTGCATCTAGTTCCTTGAAACGCGCTTCCTGCTCACGTTCGTTCGTTAGAATGATATCCTCGAAATCCCTATATTTGTCTTGGGCAGCTGATAGTTGTCGTTCAAGCGTCTAGGGTAGGGGTTAGCATGTGCATTGATACAAATAATAATAAATCCACCTCTTTGGTCCTTAAAGCCTGCGACAACTCGTCCTGCGCTTCATGCTGGCGTGTTCTGAGCAGCAAAAG
The DNA here is from genome assembly GCA_013053245.1 of Agrocybe pediades. NCBI lineage: Eukaryota > Fungi > Basidiomycota > Agaricomycetes > Agaricales > Agrocybaceae > Agrocybe > Agrocybe pediades. The sequence goes on from JAACJL010000059.1 coordinate 1,548,814, forward strand.
CTCAGAGTCTAAAGATCGTTTGACTTTCTCGAGATCTGAAAATTGGCCCTGCACTTTGGTTAACTGTGCCTGAGCGGCTCTTTCGCGGTCCAGGAGAGATTTATGGCTGTGTTGGAGGGATGTGTAGTCTCGAGACATCTGCTCCAGCTCCAGTTTCAACTTGTTCTGACTTTCCAACGCAGCACTACGGACATCGCCTAGCTCTTGCTGAAGTTTACTGCAGTGGTTACGGAGCTCCACAAGCTCCAGCTCTTTGCTTTTCTCTACCTCAAACCGTCGAGACTCTTCAGTGGTCTTAGTTGCAATGATAGCACGTAGCTCGTCCATTTCTTCTTGCAACTTCTCTTTCGACGCTACGTCGGCCGCATGGTCTTTCTTTGCATCAGCTAGCTGAGCGTCAAGCACATCGACGTCGGCACGCAGCTCCATGATTTCGGAAAAGGCTTGATCTCTTTCTTCTCGGAGAGCATCCAAATCAGCTGTCAACGCGCTGATTTGTTCTTCTTTCTTTTGAAGCATGGTGGAGTACTCTGTGGCCGTACGAGCTAGCTCCGATAGCTGCTCTTTCGCCTGACGAGCTTCGTCCTCTACATGATCAGATTTCTCTTTGAGAATATCCCTGTAGTTAGCATGTTAATATGCCATCATCATTCGCAAGTTGATAAAAAAAGGACCTATTTCTCGCTTCGATTTCGAGTTTGCCTCGAAGCTCTTTGACGGCTGTATCCATCCGCTCCCTAGTTCGTACAAGATCTTCTTCGCGTTGAAGCGCGAGCCCCTTCAGTTCCTCCGAAACACGGTGCAGCTCGTCCATATCATTATGAAGATTGTCGATTTCCTCCTGTGCCTTCCGCAGTTCTTCGTGCAATTCTCCTTCCCGCGCATGCCATGAGTTCTCCCCTCGCTCAAGGCGCACAAGGTGTTCAGCAGCCTCATCGAATGCCTTCCGCAAAGTGTCGTACTTGTCTTCGGTCTCTTTTTGCAGGCGCATCGCACGAACTAGTTGTGAGTCCAACGTTGCTATATCCGACTGTAGAGCGTTGATCTCTTCTTCTAACTCGCTCTCACGTTTCTTGCTTCTTTCGAGTAGTGTGTCTTTATCCACTGCAAGGGCGCGCTCAGCTTCCAGGGCATCTTCAACTTTCCTCTTCTCCGTTTCAAGAGTCATCTTGAGCTTTTCTAGGGCTTCCCTCTCTTGTTTGTCTCGGTCAGCCCTGTCTTTGATCAAGGCAAGTTCCAACTCTTTTTGTCGTAATTCTTCATCATTCCTAGTGGCTGCAAGCAAAGGTCGCACCTTGAAATAAAGTTAATTGCCAGCCATGTGCCAAAGATTTTGAACATACTTTTGTGTATAATTGCCACCAAGGCCATTCACGTAATTCCCCGTACACTCTCGCATTGCGCTGGATTGTCTTCACTGCTGCGGCTCGGTTAAGAATTTTCTTGACCTGTCTCCTGGCTGTCCACATTCTAGCCACTGCTTGCAGTCTGGAGAATATGTCGAAGAGCAGGGAATCCCTTCTTTCCTCGAGCTCTGCTAATACGCCAGCCTTGAAGAAAATCTTCGACGTGCCTAACCTGAAAATTGCATCATCCAGTTCCAATGCTGCGACCATCCGCCTACAAGCCTCACGGCCGTCCATATAGCCTCTGGGCAATATGCCAGGTGTAAGGATTTCGTATCGTTGACGGAATTCGACAAATGGGAGTCTGTTGGGGTAACCTAAACGGGCAATGCGGATACCCTCCAGGACACCGTTGCACCGTAATTGGTCCAGGACCAAGGGCACATCCATGCGGCCTGCTTTCTTCATAGTATTTGGCACAATGCAGCGCACAAAGTGTGGTTGTGTTGACCTAAGCTGTTGCATGAGACTAGAAAGTTGTTCTTTGTGGCGTTGAGCAACGGTGCGGAAGGCGCCCTTCTTCAAAGCGCGCTTTCTGCCCATGATAGTTCCGTTGGCACCAGACACTTGATCTGAAAATTCAGCGAAAAGGCTTGCGACATATGGATCTGAGGAAGCTGCAAGGACCCTTGTGAGATTGTCATTCAGAGGATCTTTGTTTTTCTCCAACCAGCCGTCGGTCCGGTATTCGACTTTCGCTGCGTAGTGTTGAATAACAAAGCCTTGTTCAAATCTTGAAGGTTCGTACTTTGCTTTCCCAGGATGTGCTGACTCTTCATCACTAGCTTGGGGCGTCCACATAGCGTTAAGTTTGTTGGTAAAGGTACGGTCGTCTGCTTTGGGCATAATACATTCCTCGTCTAGGAAGCTGAGAATGCCAATTGTGTTGCCACTGGATTCAATCAGATCGATTGTCGGCTGGAGGTCCAAACCAAAATTAACATAATCCCACTGTATACCTTCTCGGGCATACTCCTCTTGCTCCAGCACAAACATGTGGTGATTGAAAAATTGCTGAAGTTTCTCGTTGGTATAATTGATGAGAAGTTGCTCGTATCCATTTACTTCGAATATTTCGAAGCCTGCAATATCAAGAACTCCAATAAACGTGGATTTCGAGGATGGACGGTCAAGAGCGCGGTTAATGCGCTCAACGAGAGCTCCGAAGGACTTCTCATATAGGGTTTTGCAAAGGGCTGAAAGTTCGTCAATTGCTTGTTGTCGTGTTCGAGCTTGTGTTACCCATTCCCGACCCGCAAGTGCTCTAGGCCGAAGAACAGCACGGGTGAATTCTGCGATCGGGATACCAAGAAGATGGCAGACGCGTTCCGCTTGCGCTGCGTCCGGCATAACAGCATCATCGGACCTAGTGGATGTCAGAGTGATATTACCAATGTGAAGGATTGCTGCCACAATTCGGAAGAGATTGAGCTGCTCCGTTCCGTCAAACCCAACAGTTTGCAATGCAGCCTACACATTGCCAATTCGCGTAAACATCGGTTATGAGGGAAAACAGTTGGTTCTCTACCTGAAGGGTGTTCCAGTCTTCTTTATCGTCTATGCCATCGACCTCTCTCCTGCTTTTATTCAGGTATTCGTAATCTTCAATGTTCCCATCAAGAAGTAATCTCTCTGCTTGAGTGGTAAGTAGTCTATCTGAATTATGCATACAAGGGGACGCACCTTTCAAGACTGAGTCCCCTGCCATTAATTGATAAAATATGTGGAAACTGCGTTCTCCTTCGTTTCGGAAGACAACCCTGCTCTTCTCTAAGAGATACCAGTCGATGTTGGCTCCAGCAATACTGCCGTCAGGTGCGAACATTATACGAACAAACTTTCCAAATCTACTGGAGTTGTTGTTGCGTTGAGTCTGAGCATTACCAAACGCTTCCAATATGGGATTGGCCTGAAGGATTTGGCGCTCTAATAAACCGAGGCGCCCCTTTGCTGTAAGGTGTGATCCAGACCCAGTAGCCATAGGGGTAAGGGACCCTTTACGGATTGAGCGCCTTCTGGGGAGCCCTGGAATCGACGTTGAGAATGAATTTGATGAAGTCAATGTGTTGGACCGTGAATGGATGGGCGGGTGATGGACGTCGGTCGCGATTGCAGCGAGGTACTGAATAACTTTCTTGGTGCTCTCTGTTTTCCCTGCGCCAGATTCACCCCTATACTGGATCATCAATAATCTAATACGGTGAATAGCGAAGTGAAACCCGTACGTGATTAGAATGCTTTGGTTCTCTCGTTCTTCGCCCATATTGACCCATGCTCGTTCTGCCACTGCAAACACATGAGGTGGGTTTTCATCGCGTCTCTTTCCGCGGTATTGTTGGATGACAGAGTCGGAATATAGAGGCAAGTTCTGGTATGGATTGATGGCCACAAGGAACAGACCTGAATAAGTCTTTGGAGATTGAGCACTCGTCTAGAGAACTGTGACAGAGATGTTTTACATATATTGATCCTGAACCGTATCTCAGACGAAGGTTGTGTACCACGCTTGCTTCGTTGAGGAAGGTCAGGTCTGCGATGTCCTCAACTCGATCGAATTTCGGTGGATTCATCTTAAATAATTCCTCAAATCGCACCCTTCGGAACTGCACTGGTTTGTCATGGTCCAAGTCCTTGAGTAACGCGTCTCATACCTCTCCATTAGCCGCCATAATGACCTCTGCAGCATCCTCCTCTTCTTTATTCACCCAACCTGCAAGGTAGCCTTCCTTGATATCGGGTACCCAAACCCATTTCTTCTCGTTGAACTCGGCCTGCTGAGCAGCTGCCCTAGCAGCCTCTCCGCCTTGAGGGAGTCTAGATATCGACATTTAAATTTCACAGGGAGTAGATTAGCAGGCGTTTCCAAAGGATGAGTTCATTGCCTTGCAGGATGAAGGTGATGTCGGGCTTGGTTTCTGAATTCACCATATATGGCACGCGTTGACTGTTTGCCACTTCCGACTCAAACACATACAAAGAATCTTACGTCACGCGCGTCGCGTCGGTCGGTCGCGCGCCCAGTTACTGTATGTAGTAGTTCTCGAGTGGACACGGGTATGATGTATTGCGCTATAAAGTACTGGGTAACTAAGAAATATATACTATTATGTCCGCCATAAATCACAATGTGGGTATTAATGCAGCAACAAGATATGGAAGCGCGTCTTCTATAAAAGACAACGCTCACCCTCTACTCGGAAATGCACCAGGTACAGATTGTCGCCTCCTCTCTGGGTGGTGGAAATATGTCCTGTATCTCGAGAGTCTCGACAGAGGTTGACCTGGACTGGCTGGCGTAGCGGAGCCACCTGCGTTGTCGCTCGCTACCGACTCAGTGATGGACTGGTCAAGTCCATGCTCTGTACCGTAGTCATCTTCGTCGCTATCTTCTTCCTCTTCTAACCATTCAGAATCTTCGGGAAGCATGATGACACCCGAAGCATGATCATAGCTCAAACGATGAGTTAATGTGCGTTGCGGTTGTGATCTACGCGAATTCGAATGAGCATCTTGCCATGGGTCGATTATAGATTCAGGATCAAGAGGCGAGGTAGCACCAGCAGCATCGGGATTAGATGGTCCCGGTACGTTGCTTTCTTGATTGTCGGAAGATTGCCCTCGGCCACCTTTCGGTCGGGCGACGCTGTATCGTTTCCGCAGTGTTAAAACGACTGCCTGGTCCCCGGGCTCCCTTTGAGGTCTGCTTCCGTTCCTATCGCTATTCACGAGCGTCTGTCCTTTCTTCAAAGGCAACCATGGTTCTGGAAGTACGCCATTGAGAGCTGGATGGCCGTACCGCCTCTTCCCCGTACTAATTTATCATTTAGCTAACCACGCGGTTACAAGAGGGAAGGGATACTGACTTTAAAACCCCGCTATACCAATTAGCCATCGGGGGTTGGGACTACGATCACGTATTGATATAACACAGAAGTGTAAGTCAAATAAAAAGTACGCACGTAGTCTGTTCGTTCATCTTCAGGTGCAACATAAAGAGTATCATCATTTTGAGCGTATCGCCGTCTGTTGAGGTTGCTAATGGGTGTAACGTGAGATGAAGATTGGGAATTAGCGTAAAGGGACGCATGCGTACCTTTGGGACCATGTCACAGGATGACCAGCTCTTAACCGTAGCACATCCGCCGTCTCCTCTCCTCTCTGAACTTCAAACACGGAACTCAAACCGACAAATTTGCTCAAGGGTCGCAAAGACTTATCAACGTACCAAGACCAGGCGACGGTCCCCGCCAAGAGTGGAACAAGAAGTGAAGAAAGAATGTAAGATTTGCGCAGAGTGAAAATGCCAATCATAAAAAGCAGGAATATGACGACGCCCCAAATGAGGCGGATGAAAGTGATTGGCCATGCTTGTCCCTGTGACTCGTATGGTTTGTAGAACACTTTGAAAAGGGCAACAGCTATCAAAATCTTCTCAACGGGCCCAAATTTCAAGTTGAACTCACCAAAGAGCAGCTTATATTTATACACAACGTATCCCACCCCAAAGTAGATGGCACCAAATATGACGATGAGGGGTTGAACGACGCTGTACAGCATAGTGATGACAAACATCAATATCGCTTGAGGATAGACGACGCCGTAGTTGATCATGGGAGGTGCATTCAGCTCGGCGAAATCTGACATGGTTTCTATCAGAAAGCATATAGAAAAACATGTTGAGTATTGAAATACCTCGTGGCGTTCGTGTATAGAACATGCGGTAGAAGAAACGCGGAATAATGACACCAAGATTGAGCAGCTGTAATGGCATAATACCCATTCCTGTCATAGGTGTCAGTATTAACATATCGTATGTAGAAAAGGTGTTTAGCGGACCTTGCAGAATAACATACGACAAGAAGAAATGTCTTGCCCGACCTGCTTGAAGGGCCTGTGCCAACTTCTCGGGGACTTTGGCAGGTGAATTAGCGAGGTCCTGAACCAATTGCCAATATGTAGTAGCCAGTAGGAAGATAAACACGACGTTGACGAGCAAGAACAAGAAATATCTTAATCATACGTCATGAGTACAGGTAGCAGCTAAATTGATAGAAACTTACTTTTTCAATAGTGAATACTCAACCCAACTTCTCGCCCTATATCCCTGCACGTATGTCAAACCTATGACCAGACAGTAAGGAAACAATAACGCATTTCTGGAAAAGGTACGAACCTTCTAAAATAAAGGGTAAGAACGCGTTCAATGAGATCATAGCCACACTGGGTAAAGAATTCTGCACAATGGCTCTGATTTGATCGTTGGAATCGATGAGTCTCCCCAGCCATGGCATAGTCTTTTTGATTTCTTCATAACTGAGCAGCCCTGCTAAAGCTGTTATGGGAAAGAACCAGAAGAAGAACATCAGTGCCATGGTGGCTAGGACGAAGGCATCCCGGAATTGAATCGTGCTCTGCGAGGGAGCCATATTCGACCACACTATATCGCGTGGTTCAGGAGCAGGGTACGTAGTGATTTGTGAAGGATTCGGAGCATGAGCGACTTGGACCGCAATTTGCTACAACACCATTAGTACGTCGTAAGAGATACAATGAAGAGGCTTACGGCGCTCGACATCTTCTCAAACGTAATAAAAGCTGCTCCTGTTGGCCGGAACTTGCCAAACCTTCGCTTCTTCTTAACCAGCTCATCAGCTTCCTTGAAACGAGCCTCGAGGTATTCCAGTGCGTCAACTTTAGGCTTGAACCACCCAGGTCGTAGTGTTGGCCTAGGCCGATGAGGTACGACCAACTTGTTTGGAGCTGCCTGTCCACCTTCGATATCCATGTCGATCAGCAGAGGTACACCATTACTCTCTGGGTCGTACTCTTCTACAGTGCTTGGATTCCCAACGTAGCTGACCCATGCCTTCTCCAGGGCAAGGAGTGCCTCCGTCCTTCGATCTAAGAGAGTTTTTAAGGATCCTACTTCTCTGCACACAGTAACACTTTCGACTGCCATGCCCATGTTCTCAAAGTACTCCGCCAGAGGTCTCTCTCCTTGTAGATGTTTCGGAAGATTCGTCACCAAGACTGTCCTCGCAGGAATAGAGTGTACCAATTCAAGCGAGAAGAGCTGGCGAGAGCGGATAAACCGTCGGTAATTCTTGTAGATGAAGTATAACGCCAGAATCGTAAAGATGTACGTGAATAGAAGGTGGACAGATAGATAGGTGTTAGCTTCGCTAATAAGATCTAGCCAGTCGGGAGGGGCGGTGTGATTTGTGGGGGGTTCGACGATACTTCGGCGAAGGACGGGCCAACTCTCCTCATCTCCAGGCCAGTCGTCGTCGTCGTCGAGGTCTTTATTATGCTAAATGGAAGTTAGTTGCACGCCGACGAGAGACTAGATGGAGACACACCTTCCAATTGATTGGCATGAGGATAGTTATGGCTAAGACCGAGCACACTGAGAATAGATAAAATGACATCTTGAAGAAGTTCAATAACTAGAAGAGCTCCAGGTTTGGACTTGACAATGTGCACTCTAGAAAGATCTCTGGCTTACCACAGCTGCGTCCAACCCAACAATCTGCAGAACCGTGAACTCGGAGGTCCTGATGGTGGGCATTATCCAGCCAAAGAAAGCTTGGTGTGCATGCGCCTCATGAGGGGAGAACCCTTGAAAGCCACGATCAGCCTGATTGTCGATATGTGGCTTTTGATTCAACATACCTTTCAGTTTCGTCCTTGGTGCAAAGAGTAAAGGCCATCGTGTCCTGCAATACGAGAAAAGGAGAAATGACGTGATTCCAATGGCGAAGGAAATAGAAAGTTGAGTAGTAAACCAGGGTCCTTCAAACTTGACTACACGACGGATGAAAACAGGAACAAAAGCTAGAGATTGCGAACGTACGTGTAGGAGGAGAGCCAGGGGGCAACTTGCTCCCTCCGTCGTCACCGTCGACCAAGCTGGTAAAAAAGCTGCTCGCCATGTGCAGCGGTAAGTAATGAACAGCCTAACAGGAGTGCATCATTGCCGTTAGCAGTGTGGGGATAGACGTGATGTTTGCCAAACCATACGCCGCCAAACAAACATGACGCGCGTCTGGCACGACGCGTCGTGCTAATCTGGCCAAGATTATCGTTTTAGTCAACGTTGAGTCCACGCGTTTGAGGTTTTCTCTCTCATCCAACGGACCACATCCCCTCTTATACATTATATACAAACATGTACACGCTTTCGACTTGAACTCTTGCCCATTATAAGTTGCTAAATATACATTCCTCCCTCTCCGATCTCAGTGCTTTTCTTTGATGTCTGCACTGCTTGCTTCTCGGGCGCAACCCAAGGATGGTCGACTTCTTGTCCCAACATTTTGAATGCGAGTCTTTGGACGGTATTTATTTGCTCGGTCGTCCATTCAATGTCGTCTCGAGAAAGAGATGAGAAATTGGACGAAGAAATTTCTTTGGGAGGAGAAGGGGATATGTGCGGTGTTGGTAGAAGAAGGAGGGTGGCCTGAGTGCTGATGGTGCTTGCTATGGCGAGGAAAGCCGCCGAGGTAGATTGATTGAGGTTTGGTGGAGAAAATGGATGCGCTTCTTCGTCCTTAACATAGAAGGATGAGTTACAACGAAAACTGCACACAAAGGATCCGGACTCACAAGGACGTCTGCCTCAATGGAAGTCGAGAGATATCGAAGAGGTGAATCGTAGAAAGATGCGACTTTATCCGAAGCGTAGGTAGGCGTAGGATAGGTATCGAGTAGAGATAAGCTGCAAGTACAGTTCGTGTGAGGGTTTTGAGAGTGGATACTGAGAGAGAGGCCGTACCTGCTTGGTTGTAAGGTGTCCAAAATTGCCTTTGCATAAGGATTCATAGCGAACAGAGGCAATCGAGAAAAGGTTTCGGAGATGATGACGCTAGACCTGGTCCAACTTGGATTAAATACCAGCCCGATCTTAGAGTGTCATCGTCAGGAAATCGTCATTATTCAATCAACTCATATTCACCTGCACTCCGTTGGCCATGACCGATCCTGATTGTTCACCCAGTTCAGCACCTTTAGCCCAAAGTTTCCCAGAGTCTCCAGAAGCAATAAAAAGACTGTTCCCTGTCGGGATATCCCCCAGCACTTTCACTTCGACTTTCGCGCTGGCGGATGATTCTTGAGGTCGGAGTGGATTTATCTCATCTTCTTCTTCGTCTGACTCGATCGCATAGCGAGGTGGTATCGAATCTCCAGCGAGCGGATCAACATCCTAAAATTGCACGGGCAACACAATCACCTTAAAGGCAAGTCGACGCACAGGATGAGGAACATACCATAATGCAAGAGGAACTACAGAGCTATAGGCTTGCAATATGGTAGAGCATGCTGTATTTCAAGCAATTACGCAATGGCATTACATCAGAAGTTTAGCAATTTACTTTTTTGCGCTTGGCCAAGTGAAAAAAGCGTGAAAAAGGGCCAAAAAGGAGAAAGCGAAAAGCCCACGCCGCTTTTCGGAAAAGCGGGCTCAAAATGGTCTATTCTCAGGCCATTTTGGCCCTGAAAACAGGTCGTCAGCTTTTTATTTTTCGAAAATAAGTCCAAAAGCGGCTTAAAGCGAAAAAGTAAATTGCCAACTTTCTGATGTAGGGGGCGAACTAATAAACGCAAACAGTATGCCGTAAATGGGAACCTCGGCCATCGCGTCCACGAGTTTGGCATGCTCGCGATCTCTTAACGTTCATCTAGCATCCACCATGGTGCGTCTTGCGTATATTCACATACCTGATCAAGTGCATAGCTAACATATTCTCAGAGTGATAACGCAGGTTAGCTTTTCTAACGCACAACTGAACGACCATATATTCATTGATTATGGCAGAATATAAGGAAGCATTTGCTCTATTCGATAAAAGAGGGACCGGTGCTGTTCCTAGGGAGACACTTGGAGATCTCCTGCGCGCTTTGGGCCAGAACCCCACACAGGCCGAAGTCTCTGAGATCGTTGCGGCGGCACCTCGTGACGGTACTTGTATTTTGCTCGAGCATTTCGTCAACAAGCATCTGATTTATCTCCCGAACAGTTGATTACAAGACATTCCTATCCATCTTGAACCGACCTGATGGATTCAAGCCTGCTGGAACTCCTGGTAATTATCTTGGAACCTATCCTCTGTCTCTGTACCCTTAATAGTTTTGTTTTTCAGAGGAGTTCATCCGGGGTTTCCAGGTCTTCGACAAAGAAGGAAATGGCTTCATCGGTGCTGGAGAGTTGAGATACGTTCTTACGCAATTGGGGGAGAAGATGACCGATGAGGAAGTCGATGAGCTGTTGAAAGGTGTACAAATTGGTCCGTGAGTGCCCCTTTCCTTTCTTCATGCCTAACATATCCGCGCTCACACATTTCGGTAGCGACGGAAATGTTAATTATGAATCTTTCGTGCGCACTATTCTCAGTCAATAGAGCATCTGTATATACCATGCACGATCTCTCCTTTCCTCTAACTCGGATAACAGCGAATATATGTGATTAAGTATACAGAGTGCGTCAATGGAGTGGTAATTGTAGTAGAGATTGGTGGTCTATTCACTATCTTCCGTATGGTATCCGTCATCATCCTCATCTTCCCTATTAGCACTCGCGGCCTTTCCACCAGTCAACTCGACCACAACTTGCCCTCCGCGTTTCAGGTGCTCTATGTCGTGCAGCTTTACCCCGGGTGTCCAGGGTATCTCCACTCTTGGATAAGCAAGGGCGATACGGAAACCCCAGTAATTGTCTGGGTCTTGAGATACTTGTTTTTCCAAAGCCCGTTCACCCATGCCTTCTTGGCCTGCAATTGAAATAGGATCGTCGGATTCCGAATATTGCGGTGGAATGAATTGCGAATCAACAAACGCATAAAGAGATGTGGTGTTGGCCAAGTCCGAAAAGGCATGAACAACACGCTTGCCATCTGGTAATCGTATGGCAATGCGAAGGTTCTTGGGGCTGTTATCACCTGATTGTTCTTGACAAAGGTTTCTTCGTGTCCATCTTCTCCAGGTCATCCTCTCCGCCTCCCTGACACGAGCTTGCTCCACTTCCTGTATCCTCTTTCGCTCTGCCAAAGCAGCTTCAGCTTCCGCCCGTTGCCTAGCTTCCCGCTCTGCTTTCTCCGCCGCGATTTTGGCTTCTATACGTTCCTTGTCGCGTCTAGCTGAGTCCTGGAATGCTCGATCTTGTTCTTCACGCATACGCCTATCATGCTCGCGCTCACGTTGAGTGGCTACAATCCTATCTAAGAAAGGTGTGACGCGAGGCAGCAGCTGTCGTTGTAAATGGTCTACAAGAGTCTGTGCAGAGGTGGGACCGGAGGCAGGAGTACTCTTTCCTTGATGACGTGATAGCACGGTCAAGGAAGGAGACGTACTACGGGATGACGATGAAGACGCCGGACTTCTACGCGGCTGGAGAGCGAGGAATGCTACGAAGGGGTAGGTGGTGGCTTGCAGCTTTTCCGCAGCTAAGTAAAGATATGAGCACGAAAACTAAGTATAACAAGGCATGGAGACTCACCGTTCCACGCCTCTCGATATCTCACGTCTCCTCCCCAGACGATAATGTCGTTCTCGTACAGCGTTTTCACAAAGGCAGGATCGGTTAACGTAGAACTACAATAATCTTAGTCTCTCGTGGGGCAAATGAGATTTGAACCTACACACCGTTTGAATTCCGGGACGTCGTCGTGTTCGTCGCTGACCAGAATCACGCAACCAATCTTCGCCTCCTTTTCGCATGTGTGCAACATATCCTCGTAGGTGGAAGTCGTAAAATCCGGTAGGTATTTCCTTCCATCGTCCGAATAGCCGTTTGTAATGTTAGACCTTGAGGTCAGGGATGACTGCCCCGGGTCCATACTGAGCGAGGAAGTCGTTCCTCGAAGTGGTTTAGAACGTCCAATTGAAATAGCACCCGTCTCCTCCTCCAGTTCTCGAAGCCATCTATCAGGTCCTCCCCGAGACACAGGCCGAGGACGCAACGGTCGATAGAAGTTGAGCCCAGTAAATCGTAATTGCGGGATAGGTATTCGCAGAATTGCGAAGATGAATCTAAATACGCTGGATAAAACATGCAGTGGGAACGTTATTAAGGATAACAACGGGCGCGCGAAAGCAAAAAGAGAAGGCTGCTGCTGCTGTAGCAAATTAATGTGAGCGTATTGCATCAAACGACTCTGGGAAGACACTCACTCTGGCTCTCCTCAGTGGTACTTCCTCATCACCTTCCCCTTGTCGGGAATCATCGACGTCAAAAGCTGTCGACGTAGGTGCATGGGATTGGGAGTTGGTAGTGTTTCCAAAAACCAGCTCTGCCGCCCTCTTCTCATGGGTGAACAACTGACAAGGCCCTCAATTAATCTATGAGAAGACGAACCTGCACATCCCAGTCCACACTCTCAAGCACACTTACGGCGACTTCTTCATCAGCGCCGTTGATGATCTCACGCAGTTGGAATATTGCTCGACGCTGTGAATCGTTGAGTCCGTCCATGGAAAGTTTAATAAAGTTCCAATAAAGCTCACGTTGAATACTACTCATGGCGGTCACACTTCGTTCGTATTTGGTCACACGTAAGGTTGGCGGGACCTGGGCGGGACGTCCACGGTTCGTTTGCTTGTCAACTTTTGAGATTCGCGTTCGAATCTCGCCTAGGCAGGGCATATCCAAGGCATATCAACTATTTAGAGCCTTCATGATTTTTACCAGCTGTACTGACCCAGTCTTGCAAGGCTTGTCCACACCTCACCCAAAAGTTAAAACACAGGGCCTAATAACTAAGGGTCAGTTCAGCAACCCAGATTCTCGCGAGAATCTGACTCCGACTCATCTCAGAGTGACGATTACATAAGTGTTTAGACCTTAACCCTAATCCACCACCTCGTCACTTCGACGCGCGCGCGCGTCGCGTGAGCTCGCAGGGATAGCGCGATCCATGAATATTACTTCTGCTGCCACGAAAACATGTTAAATGCTCTATATATGGTTTATAAAACAAATCTGATATATTTTTCACATTTATTAGGGTTCAGTTTGGAGAAAAGCCGTCCAAGTTTTTGCGCCTGCATCGAGTCACAATGTAACCATTACGCCGTCACATTGTCTCGCGGATCAGTCACAGCCCTTGAGATGAGTCGGAGTCAGATTCTGGCGAGAATCTGGGTTGCTGAACTGACCCTAAGTAGTATTATGCTTTGATCCAATGATGCTTAAGCAGTCTGCGCGCTGACTTCAAATAGGTGGAAAGAACCGCGTCCGCCACCTAGCAGGGCGCAGCCGCAGCCTTATTTAATTGGGAAGAAGAGCTGAGGTAGTGCTAAGATGTACAGTATCTAAACAGGATTAAATAGAGAATATTAAGAAATTTCCAGGGGTAGTGGTGGGAGGGTAGCAGAAAAATCAATCACAGCTATCTGGAAGATGAGCGAGAGGAAATGAGAGGTGAAGAGCCTTCATTTCGTCGTTCATCTTCTTAGGTACTTTGGAATGTTTCATCTCGTGTGGGTTGAGCGACGGAGCATGCTTGCGGGTCAAAGTAGTGAATGGCAGGGGTAACCCATGGGTAAATTTTCTGGACCCTCACCCATACCCACAGACCCTTACCCGCGAAACCCGCGGGTTTTTCGCAAAAAAAGAGCCCTAAAACGTCCAAAATGGTGTAAAACTGATAGATTTAGAGCACAAACATTGTTTGGATCATAAACCCGCCAGTTTTTATCCGTTCTGGACGTTCTAGGGCTCGTTTTAAAGCTCACGGGTCTGGGAATCCGGACCCCTACCCATACCCACGCTTACCCGCAGCCAAACCCGTGCGGGTCGCCAAACCCCTGCCATTCACTAGGTCAAAGCGAGACTCAGCGATGCTCTAGGGTCTTGTTAGAAATGTCACAGTTCCTAACACGTGTTAGAAACCCATGTTACTAACGTGTTACTAACACGTTAGTAACACGAAGGCCTGTGGAGGTCATTTTTCTCGTGTTAGAATCTGGTTAGAATGTTAGAAACTCCAGAGGGGCTTATCCCTTTTTGGGCCACGTTAGACCATCAAAATTCGTTAGGATCCTTCAAAATCAGGCGGAAATTGCACAAGAACGTCTTAGCCCACCCATGTTTGGCCAAAATCTTCAACTATAGACAATTTCTGGGCCACAATAGCTCGAAATCACAGCGTATACCAGTGCCATCGTGATGTCAGTATGTACTACCATCCTTTAAATTCTTGTTATCACTTTTAAGTATCAACTGCCGACCACCAAACCTAAGCCCTTTAACATGGGTAAAGTGGGTTGCGGTCACACTTCCCTGCCACAGGTTGTTGAAATTGGTGATCAAACACTTTGAATTTGGACTTTTACTTTTCATTTGGACACCATTTTGTTAATAACTATTTATAGAGTAAAGTATATTACGTAATTGTTTCAGATTCTTAATCTCCTCTTCAAGCCGCATCTAACGGTACACATAGGACAGTAGACTAATTAAATACTAACACGCAATAGTTGCGGTGACAGGATGGGCCAATGACACGGATCAGGCCACAATGGTTATTAATAACTATATACCCAAGTGACACGGGGTAGCCATTATGTACCTAGTAGCCTAATCGTACGGGCTAAGCCATAATGGCTGGCAGCCTGAGCACCAGCATGGCAGGTCCGAACATCAAGAGCGGTCAAAGCGGGTTGTCCGGGAATATACGTCCCAATGCTGCGCGGGCGGTCCAAATGTAGTGTTTGGTGCACGTCCACAGGACAGCAAGGCATTCGGAGCTTCCATGGCTCATCCATTAAATATTTACCTTCCCTTGTAGAAACAGTATGTCTAAAAATAAAATAATAATCACTTGATAATCACGCTTGCATCTGAACCACCATCATCATGTCAGACATACCCATACCTTTGACGTCTCTTTCCTTGACAAAGGACTTATCCCAATATATTGAAGCAAAGGTTATCTCCAACTTGAAGGGGAGTGTCAATCCTATCCCATTTCCAAGTACATGGGGCTACCAAATGCTCCTCGAGTGTAACATCGCAGCTTGTGTTCTGGCTCAAGCATATCAGAACAGAGGTGTTGATACTTTGCAGCTCTATCCATATTATCTTATTTAAATAATAAACAGTTGCCACTTGCTGGCCGGTCACTGCCTATATTGAGGCCCTTTCCAAGTATCCAAGGTGCACTGGACAAAATATGAAAATTGAATCAAAATTACAACAAGACTTCCCACCTATATTCATTGAAGACAAGAATATATATGAGCCCACAGTTGTGACCGACTCCAACAGCTACATCCTACTTTGGTACCTTCCAGGAATATTTCTGAAGGAAACTCAGGTGGGTGCCCTTCTTGCGGCTCGGACGACCCGGATGACTGACTTGCTTGCACGAGGGTCTTGTAGGGAGTTTGAGCGGACGAACCGAAATGTCCGCCACTGGATAGTGCCTGGGCTTACAGTGCGGAATTTCCGGAACCACAGACATCAATTCCCATGTTCCGGGAATGCCGTTATCATCTAAATTGGAACATTTGTTAACATGACATTGGACAGGCCGAGTTGTTTCAGTCTTTGCAGAGTTTAGAAAGATTATTAGTCATCAAGGGCGGCTCAACCAGTTGGAGAGCATCAGAAGCTCACTTTCAACAGAAGGAGGACTGGTTATAGCCGGGAGATATTACTTTGTCACCTGCATGGTTTCAGCAGGCCCACGAGGTTGGTTGTAACATTTGACTGAAGGCCAAACTAAGTCATGCTCATCGGAAATGGTCTTTGCAGAGAACCAATAAACTCGAGGTCTCCAAGGGCCTAAGAGATTCCAGAAGCCTGAAATGGGTTGCTGCTAACAGCGGCAAGTTCGCTTTGGCCGGCGCTGTTCTTAACGTAATGCAACCTGGACTCTATCGTGCTGGCTGTCAAGTGCTGGATATAATCAGCAAAGCACCGCAAATGATGAATCACCAGGAAGAATTTCAGAAAATATTGAAGATTTGGTCAATACCTTATACTGTCATTAACATAATCAGCAACAGGCAAACACTGGTTCATCGGAACAACGGCACATTCTACTCAGCCCTGGAAACTTTGCTAAGTGTTGGATCATACAAAGACAGCATTTTTTATCTCCCAAGTCTAGGGTTAAAACTAGCTTATCCCCCTGGGACTATGATAGGGATGGCGAGTCATGTCCTTCCACATGCCGCAAGCTTTAAAGGTAACCGAGCTTGTTTGGCTTTTTATACCGGACAGAATGTCATGGAGAAACTTGGGGTTTTGTGTCCGGATTGGGCACACATTGATGACATTATTACAAAGCAAAACAATGTTCATTCATGATGTATAGCCAAAGGACAAATAGTACAAACTCAATCACTTTCAATGTCAACATCCACGGAGGCTTGCAAGGAAAGCCTTGTAGAGCCTGTAACAACTGGTTCAAACTCAGGGTCCGCATACGTGTTATTCGGACCAAGCAAATCATCTGAAACCATGCCGTCATCAGTGAAAGAGCTGTCATCATCGTCGTCCTCTTGGTCGGATTCACTGGTGGAGTTGGTGGCCTCTTGATCGGATTCACCGGGGTTATTGTGCGCTTCTTCAGAGTTACCGGCTGGGCCGGAGTCAAGTTCTGAATCGCTTCCTGATTCACACTGTAAGACCAAAACAGGGTTAATTTTACTTGGTGTATTACCCGGGTGAGGTGTGAAAACAACCAGCGCGATCCTCTTTCTTCACCAGTGCGCCAGGTGCAGTACCAGTTTGCCGGGTAAACAAAATCAAGTAGAAATGCCTCGGATTCATGGTGAATTTAAGTCTTGTTTTGTCTCTTTCACCAGATCAAAGCAGGTATTTTTACAACTTGTTTCCCTGATGTTCATCAACCTTCTCAAAGGTGCTTTGGAAGGACAGCAAAACGAGTGATTTTATCCCATTTTACAAGGAATTTCTAACATGTTTAAAAACCCATTATATGAACGATAATCATCTTTGAACCAGGGGAAATCAATATGTTTTATGGATTGAATAAATAGATATATTGACAGTAGTATAGAAACTACTACTACAGGCCACTATAACAAGCTAGATACCTCGAGTACGTACACTGTACGCGGCACGGCAAAAATTACAATGAGAACCTAGCAGGACTCAGGAGCCAACACAAGTTGGATCCGCACTCTCTCTCTACTTCACATCAACCTCTCACTCCCTTGTCAACCCCATCTTCTGCCACCGGCATTGGACCAGCCTAGACCTCGTCCCCGCCAACCTAAGAGATTCCACTCACAGCCCACCACCCCTCCCGTGCGTTGGATGCTCTTCAAGTCCAGTCCAGTCTCCCCATGTCCAACACATATCCCTTGGTTGAAACTCACCCACCCACGGGCCACCATCACGTTGTCGAGACTCGAGCCTTAACGCCATTTGTCATAGCCCTTGTCAACCACCGTACCTTAATGATCATCAACCCTCCACTCTCTAATCACCCCCATCCCTTAGGCTTCAAGTTGTTGTCAGAGACCAGCAGCGATAGAGTGCTGGGAAGCGTAGTTGGAATTGGAGTGAGCCGCGGCAACGGAGGATGGCGTGGGCGGGTTGGTAGAGTTGGAGTGGAGAGCACTGAGAGGTTCGAGCAAGACGGCGGTGCGTTAGGTGGCAATTTAAGCGGAGCTTGAAATGACTTGGGGTAATTTCTGATTTTCCCAAATTCTATGTTGGGACAAATCACTCGTCTAACTGGCGTAACAAATGACCTGATAATTACTCGTTTTGAGTTGAGTATAAATCACCTGTATAAGTACCTGATTTTACTCTGCGATGTTTAACAATTGAAATTTACCAGGAATACAGCTACCTAGTAATAAGTGTGTTAAATTTACCAGATATGGCCAATTTGAAGGATCACCCGGTTTTCACCCGGGCGGCTACTTAAATGGGATTTTCACCCCGCTACTGAGTTCTTTTAACCGTGTTCTGGGTCTACAGTGTCAGAGTCTGCCATCGGAGAATCTGATCGTGGTTGATCGTGGTCTGTATTCGGGACGTCCGGGGTGGGCATCACCAGGTTTGAGTCTGTCTTTGGAATAGAGTGTTCCACGTATTTTGAATGTGGCTTCCGAACGGGAGGAGGGGTGGGTGGCCGGTAAGAGCTCGAAGTTCCCCCAAACGGAGCATTGTTTGGGGTTGATGAGGGATATTGGTCGCGATATTTTGGGTGTAAACTTCGTCAAGTGGGAATGGATTGCCAACATCGCGACAGATTGCTTGAAGAACATATAGTATCTCGATGCGATGGGCAGATGCAAATTTGGCCTCACGGGCCAGGGCTTGCGCACAGGAAGCACGATTGTGCATTTCTGTCAGCATCCTTGAGACTTTCTGAAGCTGGGCCTTGATATCAAGTCGAGTGAGCTCAGTGGGATCGTCGATCTTGATGGGCTCGCGTTTAGGGGGAGGTGCAATGGGTAGAGCCCAAATAGACCAGTCAGCATTGTCATGTTCATCACTCTCGAGCCACCATTTGGAGGTAAAGGAGGAATCAGTACACCCTCCAGGAAGGATTGACCCCCATTATTCTGTTTCAGAGCGGCCGAGGTTGGAGGACTGTCTTTCGGAGCATCCGCATGTCTGGCACTACTGTCACGAGCTGGACCCTCCGATGGTGCCTTCAATTCTTCGGTGGCTGGTCTTGCCGTCGCTTGTTTCAATGCTGCAGCGTTCGCTGTCATTCTGCCCAGTGCGAACAAAAATATGGCCACCCTCTCAACATTGTCCATATCTGCCAGATCGTACGGGTATTTTTTGATTGCATAATCCTCATTAGCGAGCTGTTGTTCTATGAGATGGACCATTTAGTGCAGAATATTACGCCACTTGCCTCATATAACCAGTCAATAAACATTACGTGAATATGATGCCCATCGAAATTCGGAATGTTTTCTTCAGTTACCCACCACGCCATCTCATCCTTGAAAGCCCTGAGGATCTGCTCATCCATCTCCTGATCGCATGTGTCGTTCAGGCTTGTGAGGTCGACGTGTTGCTCCCAATAATGGTTCTTGTCGGTCCCGTTGATAGAATCAGCGATCTGAATAAGATATGTAGGGAGCTGGATAGCGAAGCCCATGATTGTGCAAAAGCCGACATGAGCCATGAGAATTCGCTAAAAAAACAAATATTAATATACCATATCACATATCTTGTTGAGAGCAGGAGTTACAGTTTCCGCAATGAACATATCCCAGAGGTATCTATTGTTTGGTGATTGTGGTATGGAACATAGTTTTCGGACGGCCATTCGGTTTCTGGCAAGCAAGAAATGCATTTCCAATTGGGCAATTAATTGACGGTACCAGAAAGAGCTGTCACCGGTGTTGAAATTTGCATCGGGAGGGAGATCATGTATTTTATCGGCAATGGATGACATGTTGAGAAACAAAGCTGTTCAAAACCCTGCCTTCAAACAGACCCGTCAATGTGACGTGTCATACCTTTCTCACGCTAATTCTGTACAGACAGGCCGAATAACATGAGATTCAAACGAGTGATAACTCCTCACGCGGCCCTACCGATGTGTCTGGCAAAAAAAATCAATTCAAATGAGCAACCTCCGCCCAAACTCATCGGTGACCACTATTATAACGACAAAACAGATTTCAACAATTCGACCCAAGTTGTTCCACAAAGCAATCTGCTCTTCAGCATAGGCAGTAAACCTAGGCTTATCTCTGGAACTATCATGCCTCTGCGCCCATTCCTTGGCCATATGCATATAAAATCGGGTCATCCATTCCATTTTGTGCTTTGTCAGCTCCAGCTCTTCTTGCCATCTATCCTTTTCGGCTCTTGCGCGTAACCAATGGACCCTATAGACTGCAAAAAATTATTTTTGTTCTATAATTCGGGTAAGCCGACGTACATTCTGTTTCATATGCCAGCGCGTTTGTGTCGCTAATGAGTGTTTCCTGAAACTCAGAAATTGGTGGATTCCACCTCCAAATCCATGACAAGCGATGGTAACGAAGACCTGGCGCATTTGGATCGCCGATTGCAGCACTTGCCTGCAAGTCCCGATCTTGCAATGGTGGAAATAGGTCTTGGGAGAGCAGTTCCATTCCTGGGTGCCGCTTTAGCATTACTCTGCACATGTTGTACATAGCCCTATGATGTCGCAGATGCTTTTTGAGAGCTTGGATTTCACTCCAAGCACGCAAGTTCTGTTTGTTAGTTGTTGCTTGGCGAACCTTTGTTGTAAATTGTCATGACATTTAAACAAGAACTTCTTTAATCCCATCAATGCTGTCAGCAGCTTGCACATACAGGATTTCTTTCTCTTTACCGAGGAGCTGTATAATGTTATTTGTGTTGCGGGCCGAAAGAGGAACAGAAGAGGGAAACATAATAAGTTGCCTCTTTGGGTCAGCCAAAGATTGCATAAAATATAGTTCGGGTTGACCGGAGGGCGGTGCTTCAGGGTCTTCCGATTGCGGAATAGCCGAAAGAACTAATATTGGGTTCTCCGCTGCCAAGTCAAGGTCTTGTGTCATTGCTGCTAGTGCTGGCGGCACTAAATAGTCAGAGGCCGTCTCATAATATTTGTCAATTCTCTGGCGAAGTCGTTGCCTTCTCGAAACAAGTTCAGTCTTTTCTTTGACCGTGGGATGCAAGCTCATCTGTCGCACATGGGCCTGAAGTCTGAGCCTAGACGAAAAAAATGTCAACATGTGTCAAGATGCCAATGCTAACTTACTGATCCTCAAGGATTCTGAGGCCGCTTGAGATCCATCCGGTCTGGCCGGTTTCTCCTGCCTGCAATAGTTCCCGCTCTGCCATGATAAGCTCAACCGCTTTTCGTCCCAAGGCTAGGGGAATTGTTAATATAAAATTTCCCATTGGATTTAGGACTAACGTTTTTTTATTCTACTTTTCATTATGTCCATGGAAGTTTCATCATCGTGCGTCCTGGCCTCCGCAAGCTCAATTTCCTGTGTCCATGTGGCAATATGTTCCAGAGGAGCCGATACAGTCAAATCATTGTAATATTCCAGACTTTCTTGAGTTTTGACAACGGCCCTGGAATACCATTTCGCAATGGTTGGACCTGTATTAATTATCTTTTTGAAATTAGAGTCCCTCATGTGGTCATCGATAATTTCGCAGCGATGTGGAAGTGATGCAGTTCGAGTACTGCGTGATATGAGGTTCAGATTTGACCATAACATTTCCAGTATTTCTCCATCAATCACACCCACCCCAGGAATGAAGCTAGTTGAGAATTGGTAAAGACATGCTTCTTGGTGCCCGTGCACATGAAATTGTCTGATTGCTTTGACAATCTTGATGGTATCAGGGAGTGACATTTTGCTCGACACCGCAACTCTTTCATAAAGGTTGACGTGATATTGACACATTATGTCATATATCAGCAAAATATCGGTTGCTCCGTCTATGTTTGTGGTCTTGAGGGCTTCGCAAACTGACCAATCCATATTCATTTGCCGCTCGCCCTTTTGGAAGTCAACGGCACTACTTGGGCAAAAGCAACTGTGTCTCGCGCATGCAAGAACACCCATTCCAGTTCGATCGATGCCGGGTATTGTTTTTGAGGCATCAAGGGTCGCATGGTAATTATGACATGTATCCTTCTGTTTGGATTGTCAGCTACAATCTAAATTCGGACGGGCCGAGCCCTAGCTGAGTGGCGGCGGCCCAGCCGAGGTCCACAAAGACTCACCCTTTTGAATTTTGGAGCAATTTTTTCCATCTCCCTAAGATGGGCCTGATACTCCGACTGCTCTGTCATATAAGCTTCGCCCGATGACAAATGCACATCATCTGCTTCATTTCTCTGCTTAACATGATCTGCTTTGAAATTGCCATCTGCGACAAAAGATCTTCTTAAAAGCCAAGCCTTTTCGGGCTTATCTTTAAAATCATCTTCCACATAGTTGACTCCTTTTTGGGGACATGCTGCACAGAAGATAGCCAGCCTTCCTTTTGGGTCGTTTTGTAAGCCATACGCAGTGCCATGAAATTGCCGAGCCTTCAAGTCATGATATTGACATGAGGTCCTGCGGAGCTCCCGATATCGGTTTGGGACTAGTCTTGGGAACGCCGGACAGGTTACGCGGCATATTTTTTGATAGTATTGATACGCGGTGGTTTTACACTCCAGATCGGACATCCTAAAATCTTCCAACAATCCCAGGGTAAAAACAGTCTTGATATCAATGTAAGAGCTGGACAGGAGGCCCAGTTCTAGGTATTGCATGTAGTGAATAGCAGGGGTTTGGCGACCCGCACGGGTTTGGCTGCGGGTAAGCATGGGTATGGGTAGGGGTCCGGATTCCTATACCCGTGAGCTTTAAAACGAGCCCCAGAACGTCCAAAACGGATAAAAACTGGCGGGTTTATGAGCCAAACAATGTTTGCGCTCTAAATCTATCAGTTTTAGACCATTTCGGACGTTTTAGGGCTCTTTTTTTGCGGAAAACCCGCGGGTTTCGCGGGTAAGGGTCTGTGGGTATGGGTGAGGGTCTGAAAAATTTACCCATGGGTTACCCCTGCCATTCACTAATTGCATGTCGTGCTCCCTGGTGGTTGGGCAAATACAGGGAACGCATGGGAGAAAGTGGACGCCAGTGACATCAATCACAGTAACAAAAGAATAGCCATCATCATTTTTTGAAGCATTTGGTTTGGGGAAGGTTTTTGGAAATCCTTTAATGTTGTCGTCCTCGATATCAATATAATCATCATCACCATCATTTGGTTCCACAGGCATAAAGCCAAAGTCAACAGCAGCAGGGGCATGCGGTGTAGAGCCAGGATTGGGCTCTGCCGAGGAAAATATTGTAATCTCGGGATCTCCGTCCATGCCGCGGTCCGCTTCTATGCTCGCGGCTGAGCCGACAACCTGTTCCACTTCGTTACTTTCTCTACCCGGGCCGTCCGAACTCTGTGGATGATCGTGCGGCTCCTCCGGGATATGCATTGATTCTGGAAGTTGCGCTGGGCACCTCTGCCCTGAATGCCCAAGGTTTAAAGTAGCGCCAACCTGCCAGAGAGCACCACGCTCCCAGTAGCTTCCGTTCCAGCGATCCACGGTATGGTACAAGTTTTGCACGTGGGCTTTCCAGAGACACAGAGAGCAGTGAAGTGCCTCTCCGAAGCAGCTCCGGCACATCCACGTTGCGTTTGGTCTGGAACAAAGACTGCATGATGCTGAATCTGAGTCATACGCTTCATGAGCATGTATCACATTCAAGGCCTCATCTCTACGGTATAACCAATCGTGCAGGTAGTCATTTTGAGACTTATGTTGACTCAATGAGCATTCCTTATTGACACGAGTATAGTGAGGTACATGCCTTAGTGGTTTGATCATTAGTCTGCAACTCGTCCAAATTATTCAAGGCCTCTTCAATCGACAGTCCATCTACATAGGGCAAGAAATCTTGTTGCTGGAGATTTTGAGCAGAATCAACCGTGCTGCTGTGTTGTTTTCTCTTTTTTGGTGGTCTGACACGCTTTGCCCTGGTTTGTCCAGCGTGAGATACCCAGGTAACCTCTGCAGCTAATCGTCTTGTTGACGACCTAGGAACTTTCTCGTACCCCTTGGCCATGGCGAATGTAGTTCAAGATGTTGTTATGGATAAGCCTATCAGCCCATCGTTGTTCCAGATTGCCTTAATGAGTGTAAACTTCAAGCCCTAATTGAAGTATTCCCATAAATGGAAGTTTATAAACACGTCATACTGCCTCCTTGTTAGCCTCATCCTTCAACAAAAAAATTGCAAGATAATAACAAAAGCTTTAAGCAGCATTAAAACCATTGTAGGCAGATCTACACCTGCCTATAATACATTCTACAACCATGAAGATGCAAGTTACTTTATGTTCCAAGCTGCAATGGTCAAACTCGAAGCTTGGATATCATACAATTTGTCGTATTTCTGTTGTTGTGCATAACCTTCCGTTGCAATAAATCCAAAAAAAAGAGGACAGCTATTTCAAACAATATGGATAAACGATGTTTAGTTTTTGAGGCATATACCCCTTTTGCTGGGCCCATTCAAATATTTTACTCTTTTCTCCCCAATTAAAGAGAAATTAAATAACTTGCGAAATATTGTGCCCAGGATCATGAGATATGGATTTTTGGAAATGGGAATGTAGTTACTTTCAAATGAATGTAGCTTGTTTTCGGGTGAATTTCGCCCCCCAAGGTCTCAAAGTCAAAAGCACTGGCTGCATATGCAAGACTGTGCATGACTGTTTGTATAATCTTGTTGTTGACCATGCGGAAACAACGTGGAATGTGGGACCATAAACACGAGGCCAGTAATGAGAGCCTCCTTGTATTGTTTCCGTCCACCTATCTTCTGTAATTATCCATGACCCCCACTTCTCATGATTCCAATGCCCATGATCCTGATAACACAGTGGGCCCTAGCTTACCACCAAAGGAGATCCTGTACGGCAACTCCAATATTTGGACACAGCAAGAGTTAGTCTTGCTTAAACAATTACTTCCTGAGTATACCGGCATGAAAAAGAAAGCAAGAGTTGCCTTCAGACATGGGACTACATTGTTAACTATAAGTCTATTGACTATTAGTAACTCTATTGTCAATTTCTAACAGTAAGACCTGATAGCTCAGTGGTTAGAGCATCTGGTATATGTCCAGGAGGGCCTGGGTTTTAATAATTTCCTGAGACACAGCCCGAAGTTTCTCATGGGTGCGGGCAGCAGTAGCACGCTGTTGAATATCGGCGAGACTGAGGACACGGCTCATTGTGAAGATTTGTTGAAAAGTAAAGATGGGAATCAAATGTTGGACTTGTGAAGTTGGACGGTCAACACGGTGACAGTCAAGGTCACATGAGCGTGACCCAAACTTCTATAATGGCGAAGTCCTCTGATTCTTGATTCCGTAATGATAAACAGCCAAATAATTGCTTATCATTGACAAAATTACAACCATACTTGATTCTTCACACTTGTCACTTCACTGCTTCCGTTTTGTATTTGGCCGCCTCCGATGAAAAACTCTCATTCAAACCAGGATGATCGTCAAAAACCCCCGCAGACTCGACCAAAAAATCGCTATAGATCGGATACCCTACAGCGACAAACTAGGGATCCCTCAGGATCCTCAGAAGGAACTACTGTAGGGACAAATGCAGGCAAAACCTATTTCTGCCCAAAGGGTCGGTACGCCGCTCATGCCACAGTAGGATTGGCTACTGTGGAATCTTCATCTCCCACCATTCCATCGGCTGCTCCACTCACCACTCCCTCGGTATTACCGACTGACAAAACCCCACCACTCCGCGTTGTGAAAACAAATGAAACCGTGATCGCTAAAGAAGATTACGCTGATTCTTATATTGATGGACCGGAACAGTACAACCTTGCATATTGGGAGAGCGGCTCTGGGAGAATAAGACATCGTAACAGGTCCACTCCCCAAATGAATCTTCGAGAGCAAGCAGACCAAACCCCAGACCCCCCGATTCCAAATCGCCCTGCACATAGGGTTCGCTTCCAAGTATCAAGTGAAGAACTCAGTGATGTGCGGAGCAACCGATATTTAACACCTGGCTCATCATCAATGGAAACTCCGACTGATGCTAAGTCAAGTGGAAAGGGTTGCTACCAATCCACAGAGCCACTGCAGCACCATACCTTCCAGTCACGAAGGAAGGGTCGTTATGCTGCATTGCAACCACTGAATGCTACCCATGGGTTGCCTGACAGGGCTCCAGAAACGCCATTAGCCCCCATCACCCTGGAGGAGCCGGTTTTGCCCCAAAGACATGGCCCTCTCCAACGGCGGAAGGGCCGGTATGCTTTACAGCAATCCGCAGGGCCTACTATTGCTGCATTGCCAAGTGCTTCAGAGCCACTTCCAACTCCGATGTCCGCCACCCCCAAAAGGTTGGAGATAGAAGTCTTGGCAGATGCAGGTCCTCAAACAAGTCCGTCAAGCGGTGCTACCACATTGCCCACCACACTACAACCAGCGTCGCCGAAGTTCAATGTTCGGAACATCCTTGCTCGGGAAGAATGGTTCGAACATTATTTCTCAGGTACTCTTGACGTACCACGGCAACGAGCACCATCTACTCCATCCATTGTTGAACCTTCAAGCTCTCTAATCAAGTCTTTGAAAGACTTGGTGTTTAATGACCTGAAAAAAAAAGCCTATTGAATTTTTTGTACCCCCTCCGGAGTCACGTCACGTAGAGATTCGGCTACCCCAAGAAGTGTACACCACTACTCCCGACTTGAAGGATCTTGATCAAACAAACTTTCCTCTGGATAAACTTACCTGTGGTGCTTCTGGAATGATGCTACCAACCAAACATGTGAGTGATTCCTTGGCCTTTCCTACATGATTCGGCTCACCAAGTCTTACTTCTGCTGTATCTAGGGTTTCACTGAAGAAAATTTGTACCTGGTCTTTTATGATGCCATGCCAATACCCTTTGATTGTGAAGAGTTCATGAAGAATATCGAGATTATGATTGAGGGAAGGATCAATCAGATGTGCATGGAGGCTAATGAAGAAATGACCTTTCAAAACTTAACTGCCTATTCTTCTAATGCTCTTGATCATATAAATGAGTTAATAGACTTGTTGTAGCTGTGTTGCAGTACCCTATTTATGTGGTAGTTCATTAGCTTTGTATCAAATACCCTGGTCAGTGGTCCCGACCACGGAGCATCCAGTAAGTATACTTACTCAGATTCGGACCGCCCGTGCAGCATTGGGACACATATTCCCAGACAACCCGCTTTGACCGCTCTTGATGTTCGGACCTGCCATGCTGGTGCTCAGGCTGCCAGCCATTATGGCTTAGCCCGTACGATTAGGCTACTAGGTACATAATGGCTACCCCGTGTCACTTGGGTATATAGTTATTAATAACCATTGTGGCCTGATCCGTGTCATTGGCCCATCCTGTCACCGCAACTATTACGTGTTAGTACGTAATTAGTCTACTGTCCTATGTGAATGGTACCCATATTGTACATAGTTGATATTCTCACCGCCGGCTCTCCGCGAGTATTTCGCTTATAACTCCTTTTAGACTAGTGCTATTTACATAATCTTTCTAGATTCGTCTTCTCCTCACCGATACGCATCCGGTGATACCCATTTTGTAGTGTAGAAGTTATGTTTGCGTACCACCGATTTCGAATGCGATATAGTGGGCACCTAAAGTCACTCCTCAGGCGTTTTGGGTACAACATGACCAAACAAACCACTTTTCCTACCATGTCTGGGAAACCGAGACACTAGAATTGGGCATTGGATTACATAGAAGCAATACACTATTTTCTTACTTGACTAGTCATTGTTAAGCATTTGAGATTTGACTACATTGTTAACTATAAGTCTATTGACTATTAGTGACTCTATTGTCAATTTCTAACAATTGGAGGCTCTGGAACATCTGGAGGTGGAGTTGGCTGATTTGGAGCATATGGAGCATCATCGTCATCCCCCCCAAAATATGGCAAGTAAATAGTCTGAGGAACTGGAGATTGTGCTTCTGCTGGCATGAGATTGACAGAACCAGTGTGTTTAAGTCCAGGGAAGCTCCTCTCATCAAAAACAGCGTGTTCTGAGATAATGAGCTTCTTGGCAGAGGGATTGTAGAAGAGCCAGCCCTTGTAGCCAGTAGGATATCCAACAAAGATGCACTTCTCCATGTGTGGCTGGAGAGACTTCCTCTTGTCCTTCTGAATGTAAACATAGGCAGCACATCCAAAACCTCGAAGATTGCTGACATCTGGCTTCTTCTTGAACCACTCAGTATATGGTGTGGTGTTGGGAAGAGGTGCAGTGGGAAGGCGATTCCAGACATAGACTTATGCAGCAACAGCAAGTTTCCATGCTTTGATAGGTCGAGGACATTCAATCCCCCACCTCTAGATCTCGGTTATGCCCCGTATACCGGGGACACACTGCTTGCTCCAAAGCGCATCTGGCGCTATCTGGGATTCTACTTCGATCGTCACCTTTCTTTCAAGGAACACGTTCGCTACTATACTACCAAATCTCTTTCATCGGTGAAAGCCATGAAAATGCTTGGCAGTTCTACTCGTGGCTTGTCCCCAAAGGAGAAGCGACTCCTATCGCAACGTACGGATACAGACTGTGGTTCTACGAGGGTGCCCGTATTAAGGGTGTCCTTGCGGATTTCCGCAAAATGCAGCGAAAAGCTGCACTCTGGATTACGGGCGCGTTCCGTACCTCTCCAACCGGTGGGGTGGAGTCCCTTGCAGGACTGATCCCCATCCATTTACACCTGAAAAAGCTTGCCGGGCACTCCAACTTCCATGCAGCGACTCTTTCAGACACACATCCGCTTCGGTCGATCCTCTCTGAGGATCACCGTAAGCAAGCCAGTGCTCACCCATTGGCAATATCTAGGCTGACCCCTAACCAACATTTGAAGGTTAAGGGCTCCCTCATGGAGGTGGACTGTCATCTCCCTGAACTCACCGAGTCTTTTGCGCCCGTGGCACCAGAGGCTCGGCCTGGCGTACGCCTACTCAACCGTTTCCAGAATCGAGTAGAATTACGTATAGTGATGCAGATCATGGAGGAAACAAGGATAACGGGAAGTCAACAAGTGGCTATATAGTGAAGATTGGAAGTGGAGCGGTGGCATGGAGGAGCAAGCAGCAGCCTGTTGTAACAAGATCAACCACGGAGGCGGAATTCATTGCAGCAGGAGCAGCAGGAGCAGAAATATGTTGGATACAGAACATTCTCAAGGAACTTGGATACGCACCACCAGCACCAGCCAAACTATTCATGGACAATCAGTCATCTATGTCTGTTGCAAAGAATCCGGAGCATCATGGGAGGATGAAGCACTTGGACTTGTGTTTCTATTGGTTGAGGGACCAGGTGGAGATGAGAAGGATGATGCCAATCTACATTCCGACAGAAGACATGCCAGCTGATCTATTGACAAAGGCATTGGCAAAGCCACAAGTACAAAAGTTGCGGAGGATAATGGGATTAGTGGAGTAGTGGAGAGATGTGTCATCAGGGGGTTGTTTTGGGAATGATGGAACATCTCTGGGATGCAGGATTGTCAAAGTGTTTTCTCAGGGGGTTGTGTTGAAATTAGTGATCAAACACTTTGAATTTGGACTTTTATCTTTCATTTGGACACCATTTTGTTTATATCTATTTATAGAGTAGAGTAGGTTACGTAATTGTTTCAGATTCTTAATCTCCTCTTCAAGCCGCATCTAACGGTACCCATATTGTACATAGTCAACTTCCTCATCGCCGGCTCTCCGCGAGTATTTCGCATATAACTCCTTTTAGACCAGTGCTATTTACATAATCTTTCTAGATTGGTCTTCTCCTCGCCGATACGCATCCGGTGATACCCATTTTGTAGTGTAGAAGTTACGTTTGCGTACCACTGATTTCGAACACGATATAGTGGGCGCCTAAAGTCACTCCTGAGGCGTTTTGGGTACAATATGACCAAACAAACCACTTTTCCTACCATGTCTGGGAAACCGAGACACTAGAATTGGGTATTGGATTACATAGAAGCAATACACTATTTTCTTACTTGACTAGTCAGTGTTAAGCATTTGAGATTTGACTACATTGTTAACTATAAGTCTATTGACTATTAGTAACTCTATTGTCAATTTCTAACAGGTTATGGGCCCCGGCTTATAAACTTGGCTATACATTTGATTACAGTCTTATTGCTGTCTATTACATTTTGAAACTGGGGGATTACAAACTTGGGACTACAAAACGTTACAAAGGGATTACAACTTGATACAAAGGGACTACAAATATGTCGACATCAGACAACAACTCGGTTGCCAAAGTAAAGCCGTTGTCTAATTCAAACTACACTGAATGGTGTGGTGAGATGAAGGCTTGGCTAATGCGAAATGGACTATGGAGACTAGTTTCTGGGAAAGAAACAAAGCCTTCCGATCCTAAGGAGGCAGAGAAATGGGAGATAAAGGAAGAAAAGGCAGCAGGAGAAATCTACTTGTTGGTGGAAAGTGATCAGAGGGTGCATTTCAGAGGGCATGAAGAAAATCCTATCAAAATGTGGGCATTATTGGAGGCTGCACACCTATCCAAGAAACCTGGCGCTAGGTTCAATGCATATGATGACTTGTTCTCCATCAGGAAACAAGATGACGAGTCTTTGGTGGATTTGGGAACCCGGATAGAGAAAGCTATGCAGGCAATTCAAAACCTGCGTCCTGCCGACTTCAAGATCGAGACATTGGATGAAGAACTTCAGTGCATGGCACTTATCCGTGCTTTGCCAGAAGATTATCGTCACTTAACAATGCCTCTCTTATTGTTGGACAAGCTGGACAAGTCAGTAATAATCCAGGCATTCCGAAGCGAGGAACTAAATCGACAACGTCAATCTGGAGGAGAGTCGCTGAACCAGGCCAAGGCAGGAGGGAATGGATACAAGGGGAAGAAGCCATACAATGGAGGAAATAGGCCACAGGAGGATAGAGATACATGTCGCTATTGCAAAGAAAAGGGTCACTGGTTACACAATTGCCCTGAGATTGCAAAGAAGAAGCGTAATACAGAGAGTGCCAAACAGACAAATGAAGAGAAGGCTGCAGCAGTAACAGAATTTGCTGGCAAGGCAAGTGCTGTTGCTGAACATGAAGTCAATGCTACATCTTCTAACGTTTTTCATTGGAATACAGATACAGGTGCCACTTCTAATATGACCCCACACCGCAATTGGATTCGCAATTATACCCCTTATAGAGTGCCAATTAGACTAGCAGACCATAGAGTTATATATTCAGAAGGTGTTGGTACAGTCAGATTTAGACCAATAGTTAATGGAAAACAACTTAGAGATGTAGAATTCACTAGAGTACTTCACGTTCCTGCACTTCGTAATAATCTTCTTGCTGTTTTATATTTGACAAAGAACAAGGGCATTGATGTACATATTTCACACGATAAAATGAACTTTTCACAAAAGAAAGACCTCCTATTCACTGCTACTATTGATGATGATAATGTTGGGTATTTAGATGGTTCTACAGTAGACATAATGGAGAATGTACATTTGGCTTCAACGCTACCTCTTGATTTGTCACTTTGGCATAAACGGTTAGGACACCACAACTATGATAGTATCAAGCTTATGATCAAGGGAAATCTAGTTGATGGTTTGATCATTGATTCCAAGGCAAAACCAGATCCTATTTGTGAACCATGTCTGGCTGGCAAGATGCATGCAAACCCATTCCCGTCATCCGAGAATAGAGCTACTGAAGTGCTGGAATTAATTCATTCAGATGTACATGATGTTGGAGTCATCTCTCATGGTGGATATCGCTACTGGGTGTCATTTATTGATGACTGTGGACGGTTCAAGGTCTTTGTCCCTCTCAAGAAGAAAAGTGATACTTTTGAAGCATTCAAGGCATTTAAAGCATGGGCCGAGAATCAAACTGGAAAGAAAATGAAGCGCTTTAGAGATGACAAGGGTGGCGAATACATGTCCAAAGAGTTCCAAGCCTATCTGGATGAATGTGGAATTGTACGGGAGCATACTTGCAGGAATAGGCCACAGCAGAATGGTGTAGCTGAACGTGCTAACCGCACTGTTGCTGAAAGGATTGTTGCATTGCTGGAAGAATCTGGTCTGTCCAAGAAATTTTGGGCTGAGTGTTTGGCTGCACTTGTACATGTGCTAAATTGTTGTCCCACATCTGCTGTTGTTGGAAAGACTCCATATGAAGTCTGGCACAAGAAGAAACCTGATGTTAGCCATTTACGTGTTTGGGGTTGTGTTGCATATGTTCACATTCAGAAGGATAAACGAGGGCACTTGGGTTCGCACATGGAGAAGTGCATTTTTATTGGATATCCAGAGGGTTACAAAGGCTGGAAGTTCTACAATCCTGAAACAAAGAAGGTCATTATTTGCGAAAGGGCTGACTTTGATGAACGCTACACCTATGCAGGAGAACTTATTACATCCAATAAACCTGACGACAAGCAAACAGAACCAGTGCCAGTACCAAGTAATGTAGACACAGAGGAGGAGGATGAAGCAACACTACCACCACCAGAACCAGAACCAGAGGCATGGGATGAACCAATAGAGCCCAAACACGAAATTGGAGAACAGAATGTATTGGAGCCAGCTGTTGATGATGATGATGAAGAAGACCAACCTATTGCTAGACGTCGCCAGAAACGAATTATTGAAAGCGATGATGATGAAACCAAGGAGGAGGAAGTAACACCTGCACCCCAGCCAGTATTGCGACGATCAGGACGTACAGTCAAACCACCAGGTGAATGGTGGGTTGTCAGAAAGCCAAAGCCACCTGTTCCAGACTCTGACTTTGAAGAAGAGGAGGAGGAGGAGGAAGAGGAGAATGAAGTTGAAGGAGCTAATGTTGTGGGTGAAGCACCAGACCCACAGACATATTCGGAGGCTATGAAAAGTCAACAGGCAAGGCAATGGCATGAGGCAATGATGGAGGAGATGAACTGGCATTTGGAGAACAAGACTTGGGAGGCAGTGCAGTTACCAGAGGGTCAGAAAGCAATTGGGTCAAAATGGGTCTTCAAAACAAAACACAACGCAGATGGGTCAATTGAGTGATTAAAAGCACGTGTGGTTGCAAAAGGTTTTAACCAGCAACCTGGTCAGGACTACTTTGAGACTTTTGCATCTACAATGCGACAGGCTACTGTGCGCATTGTATTGGCATTGGCTGCAATAGAAGATCTTAAACTTCGTTCTGTGGATATTTCATATGCATTCACAAACAGTGACATTGATGCTAAGATCTATATGCAGCCGCCACCTGGATTTATACAAGGTCAACAGAAAGTAGTCTTCCGACTCAACAAGTCCCTGTATGGGTTAAAGCAGTCATCACGGTTATGGAGTGAAACACTTGGAAAGGTCTTGCTTGAACTTGGGTTTAAGAAGACATACAGTGACCCATCACTCTATATCTATGACAGAGATGATATCAAAGTCATTATGCCTGTGTTTGTGGATGATATTACTCTTGCTTCAAAGTCAAAGGATGCTCTTGATAATTTTGTTGTGGACCTTGGAAAACACTTCAAGCTACGGGATCTAGGTGAAACCAACTACTTATTGGGTGTTGAAATCACAAGAGACAGACCAAATCATAAACTCTATCTATCTCAATGCCAGTATATTGTCAACAAATTGGAGGAGTTTAATATGTCAGATTGCAAACCCATTGGCACACCTATGATTCCTGGATTAAAGTTGACATCAGAGCAATGTCCCAAGACACTTGATGAGCAAAACCAAATGAGTACCATCCCATACATTTCTGCCGTTGGATCTCTTATGTATCTGGCCATGATGACCAGACCGGACATTGCCTATGCTGTTGCAGTTCTGGCCAGATTTAATCACAATCCTGGAGAACAGCATTGGAAGGCAGTCAAGCATATGTTCCGATACTTGAAGGGCACATTGGATATGAAGTTGGAATATGGACCGGACCCTACTATTGGCGATGAACTATTTTGGACATATAGTGATGCAGATCATGGAGGAAATAAGGATAACAGGAAATCAACAAGTGGCTATATAGTGAAGATTGGGAGTGGAGCAGTGGCATGAAGCAAGCAGCAGCCTGTTGTAACAAGATCAACCACAGAGGCGGAATTTATTGCAGCAGGAGCAGAAATATGTTGGATACAGAACATTCTCAAGGAACTTGGATACACACCACCAGCACCGGCGAAACTATTCATGGACAATCAGTCATTTATGTTTGTTGCAAAGAATCCGGAGCATCATGGAAGGATGAAGCACTTGGACTTGTGTTTCTATTGGTTGAGGGATCAGGTGGAGATGAGAAGGATGATGCCAATCTACATTCTGACAGAAGACATGCCAGCCGATCTATTGACAAAGGCATTAGCAAAACCACAAGTACAAAAGTTGTGGAGGATAATGGGATTAGTGGATTAGTGGAGAGATGTGTCATCAGGGGGTTGTTTTGGAAATGATGGACCATCTCTGGGATGCAGGATTGTCAAAGTGTTTTCTCAGGGGGTTGTGTTGAAATTAGTGATCAAACACTTTGAATTTGGACTTTTACTTTTCATTTGGACACCATTTTGTTAATAACTATTTATAGAGTAAAGTAGCTTACGTAATTGTTTCAGATTTTTAATCTCCTCTTCAAGCCGCATCTAACGGTACCCATATTGTATATAGTTGATATTCTCACCGCCGGCTCTCCACGAGTATTTCGCTTATAACTCCTTTTAGACTAGTGCTATTTACATAATCTTTCTAGATTCATATTCTCCTCGCCGATACGCATCCGGTGATATCCATTTTGTAGTATAGAAGTTACGTTTGCATACCACCGATTTCGAACGTGATATAGTGGGCACCTAAAGTCACTCCTCAGGCGTTTTGGGTACAATATGACCAAACAAACCACTTTTCCTACCATGTCTGGGAAACCGAGACACTAGAATTGGGCATTGGACTACATAGAAGCAATACACTATTTTCTTACTTGACTAGTAATTGTTAAGCATTTGAGATTTTACTACATTGTTAACTATAAGTCTATTGACTATTAGTAACTCTATTGTCAATTTCTAACACAGGTTGCCGAGAGCATTTTCCGACCCTATTGACCTTCCAGATATGAGCTTATAGGGTCCCAAATGTTACTAATACAAGAAAAAATTGGTTTTTAACATGTTATTAACAGAAAATTCTTGAATATTAATAACATGTTAGTAACAGCATGTTAGAAACACTGGCGGAGGTCAGATGTTACTAACATGTGTTAGAAACTCGCGCAGAGTTTCTAACAAAGCTCTACGATGCTCGGTCAGCACAATAAACCAAGTGTGGCTGTGCCAGGGGTGGCTCTTTGAATCAAGTGTGGTCTGCCAAGCGTGGCGGAGAGGAGCGTCCTCGATTTTTCTGCTCTGTAGCTTCATTGGACATGAGTAATTGAAAATTAAACTCAATCAATTTCCTCCATCAGAAAAAATCTCCCGGTATATTTTGGGAGAATTACAGATAATTACGACAGAAACCAAGGAATCAGGTCTAATAGTGATTTTTTTTTTTGTAATGTTGTTTATTGTCCGGTAGTGTACTTACACTATAATAGACATCATCTGTTCAGTATTTACGATCTATGGGCCCCAATGCCTGTCTATACTTTCCTCCAGTGGGTTTCAGCAGTCAAAGAAGGCGTGTCCAGGACACTTGCTCCTCCTTTGACTCCGGCACGGAAATGCTGTTTGCAACCCCCCTGTTATGAGGACGACTGAGCAGGCCTGCTCTATTGGAGGATGATAATTGATCCTTGCGTGGTGGGAGTTTGTGCACCTGGCTGCTAATAAGTGCAGCCTGTTAGTGCAGCGGCATCATCCTGAACTCAAGAGTTCGGATGATATGAGAGGTGTTGTTGCGTAAAATAGGTGATTTATAATAATCATTTATTTGGAAGAAGAGTGTGAGTAGTGTGTTTGTAGTTATGTTATGCATCTGGGCTTGCTATCATCCATCCGTTGGTCCATTTATTTGCTGCTTCTACAAATTGAATGACGTGTTTTGCGTGTTTCAGGTCAGACAGCAGAGTGAGAGGATTGGCCAAGCCTCTGCCTTGAATTGCACATCGGAGCTTTCGTCTGTTGTCCTGGTATGCGGGGCATTCTTTGAGAAGGTGATCAATGGTTTTGCATTGCTGCTCATTGCAGGCTCTGCAAATTGGGGATGGTGCTAGCTTGCGCTTATGAAGATAGTCATTTAGAGGGAGATGACCTGTGCGAACACTGAAGCTGGACGAGTATGCTAGTTTGACATAGTAATGTACAGGGGTAACCCCTGGGTCAAAATGTCCATACCCTTACCCTTACCCTCCAAACCCTTGCCCCTGGATCAAGGGTCAGGGGTCAAACCCTTACCCTTACCCTTGATGAAGGGTTTGTATAATCATCATAATACAGGTCTATAAATCATTATTTGAGTTAATAGAGAGTGTAAAAATGTTATATAGATTGCATAAAGAGTTCCTCAGCACAATATGTCATGTTAAATAGCCAATAAGACATGAAAAAGGCATGATCACATGATTTTTATACATAAGTAAACCCCTGGGGTCAGGCCCAAGGGTTTGCAAAGGGTCAGAAAGTGCCGACCCTTACCCTTACGCTTAGAAACCCTTGGGCCTGACCCCAGGGGTTTCTGTACCCTTGAACATCACTAGTTTGACATCGTGGTCAGGGTACTTGCCAGTTTTCCGAATTTCTTGAGGGGAAAGTCCTTGTCTATTTTCTTCAGTTTCTTTCGTTGTGGAGATGTTGACCACATCTCTTTCCATTCGGCGGTGCACTGTTCTTTTGCAAGTTGGAGGAGTGAGGATTTCCCTATAGGCAGTGGGCGTATGCAGAGTATCAGGGGCAAAAAGAAGTTGGGAGTGGAATTTCCCTGTGCAGCAAGTTTTGCCTCTTCGTCCACTTTCTCGTTTCCTGGTACATTACTGTGAGCCGATATCCAACGAATGTTGAATTTTGTGGCATTGTGGCCAGCGTCCTTAAAGGGGGCTATCAGGTTGTGAAACACTGAGAACAGGTACTGACCAGGGCCAGGTTTCATGTCAAATACTGTGGATACAGTGCTTTGACAGTCAGTGTATATGCTTATTGCGTCCACTCCTACTCTTGCTCCACAGTGCGACCACAATAGCCATGCGGCCAAGATGAGTCCCACTGCTTTGCTGCCATAAGTGGAGTGGTCCGTCAGTGAACCGAGGTGATATCTGAGTGTGTTAGCTGGTTGTTCAATATTGTTGATGTACATTACCGCTGCAGCTCCTGAGCCGCCCTGAAAACCAGATCCATCTGTGTAGATTTTTATAGTTGCTGTGTCACTTGCTTCCTGTTCTATCAATTTGTCTCGGGAATCCTCAATAGTGGTGCTGAAGAACTGTCCATTGCAGGCAGGATGTTTGTTGCGTCCTATCTTTTCGATTTGCTGTGGGTTGATGTTGAATAACCGTCGCATTTTGATTATTGGGTTTTCGAATGAGGCTGAGCCTTAGTCCTGATCTTCTTTGGATGGATGACCATGTCATGTAGGGGGTGTGTGTTGTCTAGGGTGCAGAGGTGAATCAGTGCACTGTGGCATAGATATTTACACATCACCTCTGTTGGAGGAATCTTTACATGGGCATCCAGAGTGTCTGTAGCTGTAGAACGCAGAGCCTCAGTCATCACCATGGTTGCTATACATTGTACCTTGGCCATAGCACAGAGGGCCATGACAGAGCCACTGTTTCTTTTCTTTCCGGTGGGCTTGTGTGGGGGGATGTACCATACATTCAGTGCATAGTATTGAGCACAGTGTGTAAGGGGACCTTCCTATATCCCACCACACAAGCGCACCAATACCTAGTCCTCACCACTGCTTCCACTCCACACCAAGTCACATCATCAAAAACATTCTGATTGGCACCCACCATTGGTTCATTCCTTATCTGTATCATATGTCTTATATTGTTTCTTATTATACCTTTACTTATGGACTCATATATAGTGTACAACAGACTGATAACTTATTGATTATATCTCTTTATCTTAGACCTTATAATCCGCTTTCCTATAGATTAGATTAGATAGGTGGCATAGCCACATCACATGGCAGATCATGTGCCACATCACATGAGAAACTGTCACCTGCCTTAAAGCTGTCATGTACATAATCTGCTGAGCTGGCACTGAGGTTCTTGTTCCTTTTCTCTTTGGACCTCCTGCCAGTCCTGGCCTGGTCTCTAGGTTGAGTTTCTCTGCTGGGTCTGCAGTTGTCCTTACACAGTGTATATAAAGTAGAATATTAGAATATTGGAATGAAATTGTCCTTGTATTCTACAGGCTTTTATACTACAAAATAAGTATGGAGAACATTACTAAGTACTAATGTAGATGAGTAAAAAAAATGCTACGGTAAAACTGAAGCTCCAATGTAATTACTAAGTACATTACTCTCGGGATAAAGTTGGCCTGTGCACTGGTAGGCCACTAATCATCCAACACTCCCCCTTGGCCTGGCAGGACACCTATTTTCTCTGTGAGGTCAATATGAACTTGTCTAGGTAGTCCTTTGGTGAATAGATCCACGAGGTTTTTGCCTGTTTCGATGTAGACAGTATTGAGAGTGCCGGATTCAATTAAATCCCGTAGAAAATGGTATGCGATGTCGATATGCTTTGTTCTAGCATGGAATTCGGGGTGATGAGCTATAGCAATTGCTGCCTGATTATCCATGAAGATAGTTGAAGTGGAAGGCAGTGGTAGGTCGAGTTCCGTGAATAGAGACTGGTGCCAGAGAACCTGCTTTGCAACATGAGTAGCTGCAATGTATTCCACTTCAGCAGTAGATAATGCAATGGTAGATTGTTTCTTTGAGCTCCAGGCAATTCCACTGCCAGCTATTGTGATAATGTATCCGCTGGTAGACTTTCTATCCGCATCGTTTGCCCAATCAACGTTGCAATATATATTTAAATTTTTGTTTAATAAATGGTCTTCGCCACCATAGGTGAGTGAGTGTGATTTGGTGGCTTTAAAGCAGTACTTTACAGTCCCCCACGATTCCTTGTGGATTCCTTGTTCATTCCCTGATTCCTTGCTCATTCCATGTTCATTCCCTGATTCCTTGCTCATTCCATGTTCATTCCTTGTCCATTCCATACTTTTTGGCTGGTTGGATTCCACATGGAATCCAAGGAATGGAGCAGGAACGGAACGGGAATGGAACAGGAATCCACAAGAAATCCACAAGAAATCTGAACTTCGGACTTGTCAAAGATGAGCACGAAAGAAATGTGCCCTAAGTAATTTTATTTATTTTCTATGTTTTATTTTATTTATGTGCATAAATTTATTTAATTCATTATTATTATAAATACATTGATTACTATATACAGGTATACAAAGCAATAAAAGTAATAATAAAAAGACAAACAGCTAGTGTGCGCGGCAGGGCACTGCAGCAGGAGAAGGGGGATGTGCAGAAAGTGGTGACGTGGCACTCCTACCTACGGCAATCGTACGGGCGTGGGGCGGCACGAGTTAACGACAGTGACGTGGCGGGGTTCGATGTGGGGGGATGGGTTGACATGGCGCGGAATGGGGCGTTTCGACTTGCGCGGCTGTGGTGACGTGGCGGCAGAAGTGCGGAGAGGGGGAGAGGGGCGCATGTCGGCGTTGACGCGTTGCATGGGCGGTTGGGTGACGCGGGACGTGGCAGCGCGGTTGCGTGTCGTGACATGGCGCTCAAGGGTGGGCATGAAGGGATGGGCGTGCGTCGCAGCCGGTGACGTGGCAGAGAGGGGTGGGTGTCCGGCGTGCGTCGTTGACCGAACGACGTTGCTGGGGATGGGTGGTTAGTTGGGGAGACGGGGAGAGGGGTGTGGTACGCACCTCGTGCTCCTCGTCCTGTTTCCTTCCTCGTCCCTCCCCTCCTCTTTCCACCTTCTCCTGCGCGTTACATGACGGTGGCGTCGGTTTTCATGTGGGCGTTCGTAGTCGGTGTCGCAAGGGGTGGATGGTGTTGGAATTATGTAATCTGCCACTCGCGAGAAATTGCTATGAAAACTCGCACTTGGGAGTTGCTGTGTCATCACTTGGTTAGTCAGCCTGTTGGCGTGACATTTGGGAACTGCGGTTCAATTTGGATGACCAGTAACATTGGGGTGGAGATTGCATAAATACCATATAGTGGATTGACCCAGTAAGACCTGATAGCTCAGTGGTTAGAGCATCTGGTATATGTCCAGGAGGGCCTGGGTTCAATCCCCAGTCTGGTCACTTCTTTTAATAGGTTATGGGCCCCGGTCGCTAGACTCGGAGTTGACTTGTAAAAGAGTGTCAGATTAGGAGGTTATGTTGGAATTATGTAATCTGCCACTCGCGAGAAATTGCTATGAAAACTCGCACTTGGGAGTTGCTGTGTCATCACTTGGTTAGTCAGCCTGTTGGCGTGACATTTGGGAACTGCGGTTCAATTTGGATGACCAGTAACATTGGGGTGGAGATTGCATAAATACCATATAGTGGATTGACCCAGTAAGACCTGATAGCTCAGTGGTTAGAGCATCTGGTATATGTCCAGGAGGGCCTGGGTTCAATCCCCAGTCTGGTCACTTCTTTTAATAGATGGGTGGTGGCAATAGATGGTGGTGGTGGTGGGTGGTGGTGGTTGTGAACGGAGATGGTGGTGGATGAAGGAAAGCCGTGCTGACGTGTTTGTTGATGCAACAAACAACGTCGCGTGACCTTAACATCATGTGATGGTCAAGCGCGGCCGCGCACACAAGAGCATACGCGCAAGCTGAGCGCATACACAGCCACGCGTGGCTACGGTACGAATATCCCTTGAGCCTGCAGCCAGGGAAGGTCCTATGGTGCAGTTGGCTTAAGCGCTGCTCACGTGTTCAAGAGGGCACGAGTTCAATTCTGGATGTATGCACTTTTCATTTCATTTTTATTATTACTAATAATAACTACAACCTTGTGCTTACCGTTGTTGGTACCAAGCTTATATAATCAGGTCTGGGAATCCCGCGGATTCCATATGGATTCCCAAGGAATATTCCTTGTTCATTCCTGATGTAAAACTGGACCAAACAAGGAACAAGTGGGGAATGACCAAGGAATGACCAAGGAATGGTCAAGGAATATAGACCCAAATTGGTGGGATTTAGGGATCATCCCCATTCCCATTCCATTCCTTGTCCATTCCCTGGATTCCTTCTGGATTCCACCTGGAATCCTTCTGGAATCCACAAGGAAACGTGGGGGAGTGTAAAGCCCTCCTTTAAAGTATCGAAATATTCATTTAACGGCGGTCCAGTGCTTAGGTTTTGGATTGGAGGTGAACTGTGCGAGTTTGCTGACTGCATAGGCGATATCTGGTCATGTTCCGAGAGGCTGCTGCACCGGTTCCATATCCACCGCCCTATGGGTGGCCTCAATACCACTCCCTTTCAACTCCTTTGTTGCATCCCTCACTCCCTTATTCAGAGATGCATCCTCCTGTGTTTTCTGGCTCATATCCGGCATGGTACCCCGGCCATGTAGGCTTTCTTCCACCGGGGTATCATTCTGTGGTGGTCCAAGACCGTCAACAACCTCGGTACACATCCAATGGTATGGGGGGAACATCTAAAAACTGTTAGAACTGCCTTCCTCGCGTGTAAAAGTTATTTCATTGAAGGAGTGCATGCTCACAACGGAGAATCACGGCAGCAAGCAGGAGACAATGGGCGTAGTCAAGTGGCCCATACGCCTTGTCTAAGATGCCTACGACCTCGAGGATTACTGCAACCAAATTATTACCGAGGCACTTGAGAATGCCTCTCCGGCAGTCAAGCTCATCCTGCAGGGCAAGCAGTACCACCCCATTGTTCCTATGTTCAAATACTGTTTATCGCGCCCAGAGCGACCCAAGGGCAAACACCTTATGGCCATGAAGCAGTCCCTGTTTGATTTCGCATTCACCCACCATTTTCGACTCGATGTTCTTCCCGGAGATGCTTCCCTTATTGATCCAGTACTCGGCGTCACAATCCATATCCAGGCGCACGTGATTTGTGACTCCTCATTGCAGCTCTTCAATGGTCTGTTTTGAGTGTTGCGACATCAGTTTTCAAGATAAAGGAACAAAATTATAGCACATAATAGATACTAGCTATGAAACTATAAATCTAAATTTTGGTGACAATCAAACTTTTCCTTCCTGAGAAATTGGACTATTTATTTTTTGGTGTTGAAATCTTAATTCACCAGTTGTCGAGGCGGATTCCTACTTCTGTGTTGAGTTAATTTCTATACTAACCACATTTTTAGTAAATGTATAGTCCCATCCTTATATCGATTTTTTTCTTCTCTAATTGAAGCATCCTGTCAGGAATTGTGAGGCACACATTTAGCAGGGTGACACGCCAGTATGTTGGGTGTGACTAAAAACACACTTTTTCATGCATCTCATGAAATTTTTTTGCTCTCAAATTTGGCTATGTGTTAGGCTACTGACCAGTTCACCAGACCTCTGAAATACTATTAGAAATACATGTTTGTGTTAGATTTTGCCTTCCAGTCTCCACACATTCCAGACATATCAACATTCCATCTATCATTACTCATCATTCCACTTGTCATGACTGATCATTCCTTCTGTCATTATTCATCATTCCCTCTGTCATGACTGATCATTCCATCTGTCATGACTGATCATTCCTTCTGTCATTATTCATCATTCCACCTGTCATGACTGATCATTCTATCTGTCATTAATCATCATTCCATTTGTCATTCTATTCTGTATATAAGTCTGTACTCCAAGACCTGAAGTCCCCAGTTACTCACTCTGGACTTCAGGCAAGTAGTTTACCTCTTACATCCAATATACCTAGTTACTCACTCTAGACTTCAGCTCTTCATAGCTCCTCAGTCCTTCGTCTTGGGCATACCATATTAGGTTGCCAGGTAGCTCGCGACGTCCCGCACTCGCTCCTCTTAACATCTCTTCTTGACTCGTTACCACCACCATCACATTTTGCAACTCATCGTCTTTGACTCTTCTACTCGCAAATACGTTGGAACTGGGTATCTAATATTCGGGTAACAACACTAAAGGATCGATTCAACAATCCGTCCTTCGAATGCCGCCAAAAGCAGCCCCCCCGGGTGATGCAGACCGCCGATCTGCACCACCATCAACACAAGGCGCCAGACCTTCTCCAACCCCTGCTCCTTCATCGGCAGCAGGGTCTCGACAATCCACTCCGGGGCCTCGAAACCCTGAACGACTTCGCTCTATGTCCGCCGCACCCTCTGACATGTCGATGGACAGCACCACCTCCCAACCGATCGATGAAGATCAGGAAGATCGGGTTAGTTCTGGCTCAGCCACCCCTGCTAAGAGGTCTCGCCAATCATCTCCGGCTCACGATCAGAGAGATCAGCCAGCCACATTCGCCCCACGAGGCTCCGTTCCAGAGACCTTCATCGAGAGCTTCAAGGTATTCCGAGGCAGTTTGGACAGAGGACTTACCGCTATCCAACAACTACACGACATGCCTGGTAATGAGCCATATGTCGCTGCTATCCCGGATGCCGAGGGCTTTGTACGGACGGTGTTCGCACTGGCCGACAGAATCCGCGACATTCCCCATCTTGCTGCCCAAATACCTGCAACTACAGGTGATTGGTCCTCATTCACCAACTACTTTGCCTCTGCAGGGGGAAGTGGTACCCTGTTCAACGAGGGCCAACGGCCGTCGACTCCACCACCCATCGACAACGATGGCGACATCACCCTCGACCCTCAAACACCAAAGCCCAAACTGTTGGAATTATGTAATCTGCCACTCGCGAGAAATTGCTATGAAAACTCGCATTTGGGAGTTGCTGTGTCATCACTTGGTTAGTCAGCCTGTTGGCGTGACATTTGGGAACTGCGGTTCAATTTGGATGACCAGTAACATTGGGGTGGAGATTGCATAAATACCATATAGTGGATTGACCCAGTAAGACCAGATAGCTCAGTGGTTAGAG
Source organism: Agrocybe pediades (assembly GCA_013053245.1). Taxonomy (NCBI): domain Eukaryota; kingdom Fungi; phylum Basidiomycota; class Agaricomycetes; order Agaricales; family Agrocybaceae; genus Agrocybe; species Agrocybe pediades. Next base: position 1,592,854 of record JAACJL010000059.1, read on the forward strand.
CATCTGGTATATGTCCAGGAGGGCCTGGGTTCAATCCCCAGTCTGGTCACTTCTTTTAATAGGTTATGGGCCCCGGTCGCTAGACTCGGTGTTGACTTGTAAAAGAGTGTCAGATTAGGAGGTTATGTTGGAATTATGTAATCTGCCACTCGCGAGAAATTGCTATGAAAACTCGCATTTGGGAGTTGCTGTGTCATCACTTGGTTAGTCAGCCTGTTGGCGTGACATTTGGGAACTGCGGTTCAATTTGGATGACCAGTAACATTGGGGTGGAGATTGCATAAATACCATATAGTGGATTGACCCAGTAAGACCTGATAGCTCAGTGGTTAGAGCATCTGGTATATGTCCAGGAGGGCCTGGGTTCAATCCCCAGTCTGGTCACTTCTTTTAATACAAACGTACCGATAAGGGCAAGGGTCGGGCCGACCCACCCGCAGGACCCGGACCTTCTGGGTCCGGGCCTGCCTTGAATGCTCCACCACAGGGGTCTAGACCGTCTGGACCTAGGCCCCTTCCAAACCCCCCGGTTCAACTGAGGCAACAGCCCAAGAAGCCGGAAGTTCAATTCGCAAGAGTTTGTCCTCCGCCTCCGATCAACAAGGCCACTAAACCGAAGAGGACATATGCTTCCACCCTCGGTCAGGGCCCCAAACGTCCAGTTACCATCGCGCAAGTTGCGAAGGTTATGCCACAGCTGCCATTTGAGGCAGTAGCTGGGCCCTCAGGGGGCCAGGCATCGGGCCCCTCGAATGCGCGCAAGCGCAAGAAAGGGGCCCCATCTTTCGTCGCAGGGGGCCCGTCTCGTCGACAGGTCCTCATCGGCTTTGGCACAGGGAGTGACATCACTTGTGATTTCAACCTCTTCATTCGCAGAGCCCGCACTGTCCTTCGGGAAGGAGGCTCCTCTCTTCAGATCTTGTCTATGGAATACGCATACACAGGATACGCTCTCCACACCGACGGTGTGGCTTCGGAGAAAGATCTCGAGTTCATTCGAGGTCTTGCTCATAATGTGTTCGGCGACAGGACCTCTGGGATACATGTCGGCCTTCCCACCTCCACCTCCTTCATTAAGATTGTGGACATTCCTTGGTATTCTGATGTCGCAATGACAAAGGTTATCACATCCGACAAGATTCAGGGATCCATCTTGCGATCCCCCTCGGCAACGACCTGCCCTTTGCGCGTAGTGCGCGCCTAGTGCGGAATTCTCCACAAAGTACTATGGGTACTGCCTACCTTGACATCTGGGACTCCAAGAGTGGATCCCAGGCCAAGAAACTCATTAACCAATCGGTTATGATCTGCGGCTTACGATGCTTTATCCGAGAAGCATCTGCCCACGTCGGCACCCCCATCTGCCAGCGCTGCTGGAAATGGGGTCACCCCGAGGCAGGGTGCAGACAACGAGCTGCAATTTGCCCACACTGCATGGGCCCCCACAGGCTCGAAGAACATCGGATCGTCGCCAAGTGTTGCAAAGGTAATGCTAAAGCGAACCCACCTATCCCACCCACCCCAGCAGACCAGGACTGCCCTCATAAGGCGCACTGTGTCAACTGCGGTGGGGACCATGCTGCCAGCAACCGCAAATGCAAGTTCTGGGTAAACCGCTACGATCGCGCGTGGATCGAGGCTAAATACCGGGAGGTACGTCTTCGAAGACAAAACCACCGGACCTTCGCTAACTCCCAAGTTGTAGCTCAATGAGAGACACAACCAAGGAAATTAGGCTCTTCTCGCACAATGTAGCTAAGAACTATATGTACTTAGACGTGCTCCTTGAGACATTGCAGAATTCATTCGATGTTTTATTTGTTCAAGAACCGCCATGGCGGACTATAAGACAAGCACCATCTCCTAACAATAGGGACGGTGAAGACATCGTTGGCGCTCCCATGCATCCCGCGTGGCTATACATGGTACGCCCTCCAACAAACGACGAAACCCCTCGGGTCATGGCCTTTGTGTCAAAACGACTCGAACGACTTCGTCCCTCGATGCGACGGGATCTTGCAGATCACCGAGACATATTTATCCTCTCGCTGTTTCAGGGCAACGAGACTTATCACCTCATGAACGTCTATAACGACGCTGATGGAACTGCGGTCCGATATCTATCGAACCACGTCCACGAGCTACCCCAACTTCATTATATGGGTGGCGATTTTAACATTCACTCTCGGGAGTGGGACCCAGAAGTCACGCACCACGGAGGCGATGCCATAAACCTGCTGGAATTAGCAGCAGATCTGGACCTAGAACGGACCCAACCGTCTAATCCAGGCCCTACGTTTATATCTCACAATCCAGACCTTAGGCCTTCGGTCATAGATCTGGTCTTTCATGGGATCGCTGAGTCAGCAAGTGACTGCACCTTCCGCGACCCGGTCCGACAGGGACCATCGGATCATATTCCGATCTTCACTGTCGTCAAGCTAGATGACGAGATTGAACCCGTCATGAGGCGCACTATCCCTCGGGACTCAGAAGCCGAACAGGCCATGAGGACCAAACTTCCACAAAAGGTCGCCGACATCCAAGTCGGTGATCTTGAAACCAGGGAAGACGTTGAGCGGGTGGCGCAAGCCCTTGCCGATGCCTATGCCGAGGCGTGGATATCCCACTCCAAGGTATCCCGAATCACTAAGCACTCCCAACCATGGTGGAACAACGAGTGCTCAGCTAAACTTGCCACATATCGGAATGATAAATCCGAGGTGAATTGGCATCTCTTTCGAGACACAGTCAAACGTGTCAAACGCGAATTCTTCGAGACTAGAATTGGAGAAATCGCATATGCTAACAGGCGCCCATGGGATCTAATGGAATGGGTCAAACAGCGCAAGTTACCAGCATGCGAGGCTATCCGATACCAAGGACAACCCTGCCATGGAATGGATTCCCTTTGGAATGCACTCCACAACACATATAACTCGGCCTCCGGCCAAGTGGTTGATATGTCAGTTCTGGACCCACTCCCAAACCTAATAGAGAGGGAGTGGCCTCCGTTCTCTGCTTCCGGGGGGTGGAACGGGTTCATACCGTAATCCACCCAGCCGGGCGAGTTACTGCACCAGACGCAGAACTCTTCGCAATACGTTCAGCAGTTGGCCTTGCCGTGCAGCAGGACAATTGCGAACAGATTGTTGTCTTCACCGATTCGCTCACTTCTGCTAAGCGAGCAGTGGATCCTACACTACATAGCGGCCAGGGTCACTCCCTGGCTGTGTGCAGGGCCCTCGAGCCATGGTTAGCAGAAGACGCTGACTGCTCGATAACTTTCGTTCAGGTTCCTTCGAAGCTGAAATGGAAAATTCATCAGGAGGCACATGACGAATGTCGGGCCTTCAATGCACCTGCTGTGCAATATCCCAGCACCTCTCTCGACAGTGTACGGCGCGCCGTCACTAAATCAGTCCAAGAGGACTGGAAGACTCTCTTCCGGGACCCTGACTATCGGGGGCATAACTTCCTTATGCTCCAGCGGCCTGACGAGACCGTTCTCGAACCATCGTACATCAATGGAGGTACATGGCTTCCCGCTGCCGGAGGCGATCTACATCTTGCAGTTCGAGTTTGTAGATGCATCCTCAACCACGCTCCAATCGGGGCCTATTATGAACGCTTCAATATACCGGAGCGAACGTCGTGCACCTGTGAGGATCACCCCCTCGAGACGCGCGATCATATTCTACGTCACTGTGGCCAATACCAACGCGACGAAGACGGCCCACCTCCAAGGTATTACCTTGGGTTGGTCAGATTCCTGGAGCAGAACGAAGCTACGTTTTCCTTCAGACGACCCCAAGGGGTCGGTTGAGCAGCTAGGGCAGGTCCCGGACTGGTCCAGAGGAGTCATATACAACAACAACATCAAGCTGGTGGAATCGAGGTCCAACACATACCGGGTTCTTTGGATCCTGGGAACTGGGGAGGGTATGGGAGCTTCGGCCTTGTACCAACCCTCTCATAGTACCGAAGTGGGCTCTTTGGATGGTATCCCTCTGAGCACTCCTGCTTGCCAGGATAGGCTAAGTCGTGTGACGGACCCAGACTAGGCGACTGGTTGTCTTGCGTATGAAGGGAGCTTCGGCGTTTGATCCTTCCCTCTGTGACCGGACTGGGCAGATGCCCTTTCATCTGTTCTATTGGTTGCGGCGAGGCATTCCTCGCTGACCCATCAACATTCCGGCTGCGCAGGCGGCTCACTTTCTTGGCGGGTGTTGCACCCGCCCTCTCTAGACGTAGTGTAGTAATAAATCCTGCCTTTCATGTAATAGTAGGGACCGGATTGCTAACGGGCGCCGGAATACAAGTTGGGCCTTCGGGCTCGTGATTTTAAAAAAAAAAAAAAAAAAAAAAACTCGCTTCTCTTAATAGGTTATGGGCCCCGCGCTCCACGCGTTTTTATTTGCATTTTAAATCTCTGCTCTACTTTGTCTTCTTGCGCTCCACGGCATATTTTGTTTTTTTTTCTAGAACTCGTCAGTACGTGTGCGCACACATAGTTCTTTGCTCTCTCCAAATTTCAGCCCGCTACGCCCACTGGTTCGCTCGCAATCATGCATTCTTCATCTATGTCTCAGTTCACTAAACTGGACAATGCCACTACCAAACACTGTCAGCCCACTTCCAGGTCTTCCAACTCTGCTCCAATGTTTGCACCTTTGTCTCCAACTCCTCCTTCCTCTACTCCAGTCACTTGCACATTCTGTGGTCTCAGCAACCACCAACAAGCCAACTGCAACCGCTTTTTCAAAGCACAGCAGCAGGCTCAGCAGGAGGTCAAGACCACTTTCTCACCACCCACTATCCAGGAGTATGCTGGCAATGCATCTGCGCTTTCAGCAGGAGATGCTCCCAGCACAGACTTTGATTGGTTGGCAGACACAGGAGCCACAAGTCATATGACTCCACATCGTCAATGGCTTCGCAATTACACTCCTCTTCGTGTTCCAATCAAGCTGGCAGACCACACAGTGGTGTATTCAGCAGGTGTTGGCAATGTGGTGTTTCACCCAGTGGTATGGCAAGGAATCTCGTCCTATGGAGCTCACTCGCGTTTTGCATGTCCCCCAACTCCGAAACAACCTCCTGGCCTGTCTCTATCTCACCAGACACAAAGGCATTAGAATGGAAGTTGATGCAGACACCATGCACTTCAAGCTGAATGGTACCACTCTCTTCCAGGCCAGAGTCACTCCTCAGAACAGTGGCATCCTTAATGCTGTTACTGAACCTTTTGAGCATGCCAATGCTACTTCAACTCTTCCCATGGACATCAGCCTCTGGCACCAGCGCTTTTGCCACCACAGCATTCCCAATGTCCAGAAGCTTTACAAGGATGACTTGGTTATTGGTCTCATCATCAACTCTGATTCCAAGGCTGATCCTATCTGTGAGCCCTGCTTGGCTGGCAAGATGGTTTCTGGCACATTCCCCTCCTCCACTCGCATTTCCACTGTCCCTCTTGAACTCATCCACTCTGACCTTCATGGTCCACTTCCTGTCCAGTCATCTGATGGTTTCCGCTACTGGATTACTTTCATTGATGACTGCACCAAGCTCAAGGGACTTATGTTCCTCAGGAAGAAGAGTGACGCTTTTGAGGCTTTCAAGACGTTCAAGGCTTATGCTGAGAACCAGTTGAATGCGAAAATCAAAGCCTTCCAGGATGACAAGGCTGGGGAGTACATGTCAGCTGCCTTCATCAAGTTCACTGATGAGTGTGGCATTGTCAGGCGCCACAGCACCAGAAATCGCCCCCAGCAGAATGGAGTTGCAGAGAGAGCCAACAGGACTATTGCTGATCATGCCACTGCCATGCTTGTCCAATCCAACCTTCCTCCTTCCTTCTGGAAACTTGCTGTTGCTGCTTATGTCTATGTCTGGAACCGTCTTCCCACTGCCCCTCTTCCCAACACCACACCATACACTGAGTGGTTCAAGAAGAAACCAGATGTCAGCAATCTTCGAGTCTTTGGATGTGCTGCCTATGTCTACATTCAAAAGGACAAGAGGAAGTCTCTCCAGCCTCACATGGAGAAGTGCATCTTTGTTGGATATCCCACTGGCTACAAGGGTTGGCTCTTCTATAATCCCTCTACCAAGAAGCTCATCATCTCGGAACGCGCTGTTTTCGACGAAAGGAGCTTCCCTGGCCTCAAACACACTGGTTCTGTCAATCTCATGCCAGCAGGAGCCCAATCTCCAGTTCCTCAGACTGTTGACTTGCCAGATTTTGGGGGGGATGATGATGATGCTCCATATGCTCCAAATCAGCCAACTCCACCTCCAGATGTTCCACAGCCTCCAGTTCCATCTCCTGTTATGTTAGAAATTGACAATAGAGTTACTAATAGTCAATAGACTTATAGTTAACAATGTAGTATCTCAAATGCTTAACACTGACTAGTCAAGTAAGAAAATAATGTATTGCTTCTATGTAATCCAATGCACAATTCTAGTGTCTCGGTTTCCCAGACATGGTAGGGAAAGTGGTTTGTTTTTTTTTTTTTTTTTTATATTTTAAATCACGAGCCCGAAGGCCCAACTTGTATTCCGGCGCCCGTTAGTGTTGAAATTAGTGATCAAACACTTTGAATTTGGACTATTACTTTTCATTTGGACACCATTTTGTTAATATCTATTTATAGAGTAGAGTAGATTACGTAATTGTTTCAGATTCTTAATCTCCTCTTCAAGCCGCATCTAACGGTACCCATATTGTATATAGTCAACTTTCTCATCGCCGGCTCTCCGCGAGTATTTCGCTTATAACTCCTTTTAGACTAGTGCTATTTACATAATCTTTCTAGATTCATATTCTCCTCGCCGATACGCATCCGGTGATACCCATTTTGTAGTGTAGAAGTTACGTTTGCGTACCACCGATTTCAAACGCGATATAGTGGGCGCCTAAAGTCACTCCTGAGGCGTTTTGGGTACAACATGACCAAACAAACCACTTTTCCTACCATGTCTGGGAAACCGAGACACTAGAATTGGGCATTAGATTACATAGAAGCAATACACTATTTTCTTACTTGACTAGTCAGTGTTAAGCATTTGAGATTTGACTACATTGTTAACTATAAGTCTATTGACTATTAGTAACTCTATTGTCAATTTCTAACAGGTTATGGGCCCCGGCTTATAAACTTGGCTATACATTTGATTACAGTCTTATTGCTGTCTATTACATTTTGAAACTGGGGGATTACAAACTTGGGACTACAAAACGTTACAACACGTTATAAAGGGATTATAACTTGGGACTACAAAACGTTACAAAGGGATTACAACTTGATACAAAGGGACTACAAATATGTCGACATCAGACAACAACTCGGTTGCCAAAGTAAAGCCGTTGTCTAATTCAAACTACACTGAATGGTGTGGTGAGATGAAGGCTTGGCTAATGCGAAATGGACTATGGAGACTAGTTTCTGGGAAAGAAACAAAGCCTTCCGATCCTAAGGAGGCAGAGAAATGGGAGATAAAGGAAGAAAAGGCAGCAGGAGAAATCTACTTGTTGGTGGAAAGTGATCAGAGGGTGCATTTCAGAGGGCATGAAGAAAATCCTATCAAAATGTGGGCATTATTGGAGGCTGCACACCTATCCAAGAAACCTGGCGCTAGGTTCAATGCATATGATGACTTGTTCTCCATCAGGAAACAAGATGACGAGTCTTTGGTGGATTTGGGAACCCGGATAGAGAAAGCTATGCAGGCAATTCAAAACCTGCGTCCTGCCGACTTCAAGATCGAGACATTGGATGAAGAACTTCAGTGCATGGCACTTATCCGTGCTTTGCCAGAAGATTATCGTCACTTAACAATGCCTCTCTTATTGTTGGACAAGCTGGACAAGTCAGTAATAATCCAGGCATTCCGAAGCGAGGAACTAAATCGACAACGTCAATCTGGAGGAGAGTCGCTGAACCAGGCCAAGGCAGGAGGGAATGGATACAAGGGGAAGAAGCCATACAATGGAGGAAATAGGCCACAGGAGGATAGAGATACATGTCGCTATTGCAAAGAAAAGGGTCACTGGTTACACAATTGCCCTGAGATTGCAAAGAAGAAGCGTAATACAGAGAGTGCCAAACAGACAAATGAAGAGAAGGCTGCAGCAGTAACAGAATTTGCTGGCAAGGCAAGTGCTGTTGCTGAACATGAAGTCAATGCTACATCTTCTAACGTTTTTCATTGGAATACAGATACAGGTGCCACTTCTAATATGACCCCACACCGCAATTGGATTCGCAATTATACCCCTTATAGAGTGCCAATTAGACTAGCAGACCATAGAGTTATATATTCAGAAGGTGTTGGTACAGTCAGATTTAGACCAATAGTTAATGGAAAACAACTTAGAGATGTAGAATTCACTAGAGTACTTCACGTTCCTGCACTTCGTAATAATCTTCTTGCTGTTTTATATTTGACAAAGAACAAGGGCATTGATGTACATATTTCACACGATAAAATGAACTTTTCACAAAAGAAAGACCTCCTATTCACTGCTACTATTGATGATGATAATGTTGGGTATTTAGATGGTTCTACAGTAGACATAATGGAGAATGTACATTTGGCTTCAACGCTACCTCTTGATTTGTCACTTTGGCATAAACGGTTAGGACACCACAACTATGATAGTATCAAGCTTATGATCAAGGGAAATCTAGTTGATGGTTTGATCATTGATTCCAAGGCAAAACCAGATCCTATTTGTGAACCATGTCTGGCTGGCAAGATGCATGCAAACCCATTCCCGTCATCCGAGAATAGAGCTACTGAAGTGCTGGAATTAATTCATTCAGATGTACATGATGTTGGAGTCATCTCTCATGGTGGATATCGCTACTGGGTGTCATTTATTGATGACTGTGGACGGTTCAAGGTCTTTGTCCCTCTCAAGAAGAAAAGTGATACTTTTGAAGCATTCAAGGCATTCAAAGCATGGGCTGAGAATCAAACTGGAAGGAAGATGAAGCGCTTTAGAGATGACAAGGGTGGAGAATATATGTCCAAAGAATTCCAAGCCTATCTGGATGAGTGTGGGATTGTACGGGAGCATACTTGCAGGAATAGGCCACAGCAGAATGGTGTAGCTGAACGTGCTAACCGCACTGTTGCCGAAAGGATTGTTGCATTGCTGGAAGAATCTGGTCTGTCCAAGAAATTTTGGGCTGAGTGTTTGGCTGCACTTGTACACGTCTTGAATCGTTGTCCTACATCTGCTGTTGTTGGAAAGACTCCATATGAAGCCTGGCACAAGAAGAAACCTGATGTTAGCCATTTACGTGTTTGGGGTTGTGTTGCATATGTCCACATTCAGAAGGATAAACGAGGGCACTTGGGTTCGCACATGGAGAAGTGCATTTTTATTGGATATCCAGAGGGTTACAAAGGCTGGAAGTTCTATAATCCTGTAACAAAGAAGGTTATTATTTGTGAAAGAGCCGACTTTGATGAACGTTACACTTATGCAGGAGAACTTATTACATCCAATAAACCTGACGACAAGCAAACAGAACCAGTGCCAGTACCAAGTAATGTAGACACAGAGGAGGAGGATGAAGCAACACTACCACCACCAGAACCAGAACCAGAGGCATGGGATGAACCAATAGAGCCCAAACACGAAATTGGAGAACAGAATGTATTGGAGCCAGCTGTTGATGATGATGATGAAGAAGACCAACCTATTGCTAGACGTCGCCAGAAACGAATTATTGAAAGCGATGATGATGAAACCAAGGAGGAGGAAGTAACACCTGCACCCCAGCCAGTATTGCGACGATCAGGACGTACAGTCAAACCACCAGGTGAATGGTGGGTTGTCAGAAAGCCAAAGCCACCTGTTCCAGACTCTGACTTTGAAGAAGAGGAGGAGGAGGAGGAAGAGGAGAATGAAGTTGAAGGAGCTAATGTTGTGGGTGAAGCACCAGACCCACAGACATATTCGGAGGCTATGAAAAGTCAACAGGCAAGGCAATGGCATGAGGCAATGATGGAGGAGATGGACTGGCATTTGGAGAACAAGACTTGGGAGGCAGTGCAGTTACCAGAGGGACAGAAAGCAATTGGGTCAAAATGGGTCTTCAAAACAAAACACAACGCAGATGGGTCAATTGAGCGATTAAAAGCATGTGTGGTTGCAAAAGGTTTTAACCAGCGACCTGGTCAGGACTACTTTGAGACTTTTGCATCTACAATGCGACAAGCTACTGTGCGCATTGTATTGGCATTGGCTGCAATAGAAGATCTTAAACTTCGTTCTGTGGATATTTCATATGCATTTACAAACAGTGACATTGATGCAGAGATCTATATGCAGCCACCACCTGGATTTATACAAGGTCAACAGAAAGTAGTCTTCCGACTCAACAAGTCCCTGTATGGGTTAAAGCAGTCATCACGGTTATGGAGTGAAACACTTGGAAAGGTCTTGCTTGAACTTGGGTTTAAGAAGACTTACAGTGACCCGTCACTCTATATCTATGACAGAGATGATATCAAAGTCATTATGCCCGTGTTTGTGGATGATATTACTCTTGCTTCAAAGTCAAAGGATGCTCTTGATAATTTTGTTGTGGACCTTGGGAAACATTTCAAGCTGCGGGATCTAGGTGAAACCAACTACTTATTGGGTGTTGAAATCACAAGGGATAGGCCAAATCGTAGACTCTATCTATCTCAACGCCAGTATATTGTCAACAAATTGGAGGAGTTTAATATGTCAGATTGCAAACCCGTTGGCACACCTATGATTCCTGGATTAAAGTTGACATCAGAGCAATGTCCCAAGACACTTGATGAGCAAAACCAAATGAGTACCATCCCATACATTTCTGCCGTTGGATCTCTTATGTATCTGGCCATGATGACCAGACCGGATATTGCCTATGCTGTTGCAGTTCTGGCCAGATTTAATCACAATCCTGGAGAACAGCATTGGAAAGCAGTCAAGCATATGTTCCGATACTTGAAGGGCACATTGGATATGAAGTTGGAATATGGACCGGACCCTACTATTGGCGATGAACTATTTTGGACGTATAGTGATGCAGATCATGGAGGAAACAAGGATAACGGGAAGTCAACAAGTGGCTATATAGTGAAGATTGGAAGTGGAGCGATGGCATGGAGGAGCAAGCAGCAGCCTGTTGTAACAAGATCAACCACAGAGGCGGAATTTATTGCAGCTGGAGCAGCAGGAGCAGAAATATGTTGGATACAGAACATTCTCAAGGAACTTGGATACGCACCACCAGCACCAGCGAAACTATTCATGGACAATCAGTCATCTATGTCTGTTGCAAAGAATCCGGAGCATCATGGGAGGATGAAGCACTTGGACTTGTGTTTCTATTGGTTGAGGGACCAGGTGGAGATGAGAAGGATGATGCCAATCTACATTCCGACAGAAGACATGCCAGCTGATCTATTGACAAAGGCATTGGCAAAGCCACAAGTACAAAAGTTGCGGAGGATAATGGGATTAGTGGAGTAGTGGAGAGATGTGTCATCAGGGGGTTGTTTTTGGAAATGATGGACCATCTCTGGGATGCAGGATTGTCAAAGTGTTTTCTCAGGGGGTTGTGTTGAAATTAGTGATCAAACACTTTGAATTTGGATTTTTACCTTTCATTTGGACACCATTTTGTTTATATCTATTTATAGAGTAAAGTAGATTACGTAATTGTTTCAGATTCTTAATCTCCTCTTCAAGCCGCATCTAACGGTACCCATATTGTACATAGTCAACTTTCTCATCGCCGGCTCTCCGCGAGTATTTCGCTTATAACTCCTTTTAGACTAGTGCTATTTACATAATCTTTCTAGATTCATATTCTCCTCGCCGATACGCATCCGGTGATACCCATTTTGTAGTGTAGAAGTTACGTTTGCGTACCACCGATTTCAAACGCGATATAGTGGGCGCCTAAAGTCACTCCTGAGGCGTTTTGGGTACAACATGACCAAACAAACCACTTTTCCTACCATGTCTGGGAAACCGAGACACTAGAATTGGGCATTGGATTACATAGAAGCAATACACTATTTTCTTACTTGACTAGTCAGTGTTAAGCATTTGAGATTTGACTACATTGTTAACTATAAGTCTATTGACTATTAGTAACTCTATTGTCAATTTCTAACACCTCCGTTCTCTGCGCTCGAGCTATCTGAGGCACTCGAGTCCTGTTCCAGTCAGTCATCGCCTGGCCCAGACCACATTACATGGTCGCTATTGAAGGAAGTTGTAAGGCTGCCTGCTGCTGAGCGAAACCTTCGAGACCTGGCCAACGCCTGCATCCAGGTGGGGCATTGGCCTAAACATTTCAAGGAGTCAGTGTCGGTCATCATACCGAAACCTGGCAAACCTACCTACTCAGACCCGAAAGCGTTCCGGCCCATTGTGCTGTTGAACACTACCGGGAAGCTCATAGAGAAGATGATTTCAAATCGTCTCCAATTCGACATGATCAAATACGATCTTGTTCACCCAAACCAAGTAGGGGGAGTGCGCCAGCGCTCCACCGAGGATGCAGGGTTGTACCTAACTCACCTAGTTCGCGCTGGGTGGGCCAAGGGACTTAAGACAAGTGTGGTGGCATTCGACATCGCACAATTCTTCCCATCTCTCAACCACGATATGCTCTTGGCTATCCTTCGGAAACAGGGGTTCTCGCCTATGATCACGAACTTCTTTTCCTCATACCTAGTAGACAGGCACACTTTCTACAAGTGGGGCTCGTTCACATCAGACCCCCGTCAAGCAGACGTGGGCGTAGGGCAGGGCTCTGCCCTATCCCCGGTTCTGTCAGCTTTATACATCGCTCCGGTGATGAAACTCTATCACATGGAAGAGATATCTCGCAAGACATCCCTTCTATCGTACGTTGACGATGGCACTTGTATTGCCCAATCGAAAACCCTTGGGGAGAACGCAGAGACGCTTATAGCGGCCTATGCAGTCCTCCTCCGCCTCTTTACTGCCATAGGGCTTGTTCTTGAACACAACAAGTCTGAATACTTCTGCTTTGATAGGTCGAGGACATTTAATCCTCCACCTCTAGATCTCGGTTATGCCCCATATACCGGGGACACACCGCTTGCTCCAAAGCGTATTTGGCGCTACTTGGGATTCTACTTCGACCGTCACCTTACTTTCAAGGAACACGTTCGATACTATACTACCAAATCTCTTTCATCGGTGAAAGCCATGAAGATGCTTGGCAGCTCTACTCGTGGCTTGTCCCCCAAGGAGAAGCGACTCTTATATCGCTCGTGCGTTCTCCCCATCGCAACGTATGGCTATAGACTGTGGTTCTACGAGGGTGCCCGCATCAAGGGCGTCCTTGCGGATTTCCGCAAAATGCAGCGAAAGGCTGCACTCTGGATTACGGGCGTGTTCCGTACCTCTCCAACCGGTGGGGTTGAGTCCCTTGCAGGACTTATCCCTATCCACCTACATCTGAAAAAGCTTGCAGGGCGCTCTAACTTCCGTGCAGCGACTCTTTCAGACACACATCCGCTTCGGTCGATCCTCTCCGAGGGTCACCGCAAGCAAGCCAGTGCTCACCCATTGGCAATATCTAGGCTGACCCCTAACCAGCGACTGAAGGTTAAGGGCTCCCTCATGGAGGTGGATCGGCATCTCCCTGAACTCACCGAGTCTTTTGCACCTGTGGCACCAGAGGCTCGGCCTGGTGTACGCCTACTCGACCGCTTCCCGGATCGAGTGGAATTTCATGGCACGGAAGGCCTTCTGGACGAATGCAGTCTGGAGGCATACTGTACCGAACTTAATACAGTTCTTACCGAGGCTCGGGAGCAGCCTGGCACCGTGATTTGTGCGGTGGACGCAAGTCTGCCAAACGAAGAGCATCGCCATGCTGTTTCCGCAGCCCTTATATTCCGGGGGGTGGAACGGGTTCACACCGCAATCCACCCAGCCGGGCGAGTTACTGCACCAGACGCAGAACTCTTCGCAATACGTTCAGCAGTTGGCCTTGCCGTGCAGCAGGACAACTGCGAACAGATTGTTGTCTTCACCGATTCGCTCACTTCTGCTAAGCGAGCAGTGGATCCTACACTACATAGCGGCCAGGGTCACTCCCTGGCTGTGTGCAGGGCCCTCGAGCCATGGTTAGCAGAAGACGCTGACTGCTCGATAACTTTCGTTCAGGTTCCTTCGAAGCTGAAATGGAAAATTCATCAGGAGGCACATGACGAATGTCGGGCCTTCAATGCACCTGCTGTGCAATATCCCAGCACCTCTCTCGACAGTGTACGGCGCGCCGTCACTAAATCAGTCCAAGAGGACTGGAAGACTCTCTTCCGGGACCCTGACTATCGGGGGCATAACTTCCTTATGCTCCAGCGGCCTGACGAGACCGTTCTCGAACCATCGTACATCAATGGAGGTACATGGCTTCCCGCTGCCGGAGGCGATCTACATCTTGCAGTTCGAGTTTGTAGATGCATCCTCAACCACGCTCCAATCGGGGCCTATTATGAACGCTTCAATATACCGGAGCGAACGTCGTGCACCTGTGAGGATCACCCCCTCGAGACGCGCGATCATATTCTACGTCACTGTGGCCAATACCAACGCGACGAAGACGGCCCACCTCCAAGGTATTACCTTGGGTTGGTCAGATTCCTGGAGCAGAACGAAGCTACGTTTTCCTTCAGACGACCCCAAGGGGTCGGTTGAGCAGCTAGGGCAGGTCCCGGACTGGTCCAGAGGAGTCATATACAACAACAACATCCAGCTGGTTGACTCGAGGTCCAACACATACCGGGTTCTTCGGATCCTGGGAACTGGGGAGGGTATGGGAGCTTCGGCCTTGTACCAACCCTCTCATAGTACTGAAGAGGGCTCTTTGGATGGAATCCTCTGAGCACCCCTGCTTGTCAGGATAGGCTAATGTTGAAATTAGTGATCAAACACTTTGAATTTGGACTTTTACCTTTCATTTGGACACCATTTTGTTAATACCTATTTATAGAATAGAGTAGATTACATAATTGTTTCAGATTCTTAATCTCCTCTTCAAGCTGCATCTAACGGTACCCATATTGTACATAGTTGATATTCTCACTGCCGGCTCTCCGCGAGTATTTCGCTTATACTGTACCAATCAAATCAATTCGGGACGGCATGTTACGCGTTACACGCATACCGAAATTTTGAATTCGGTACCCACCAAAAGTGCCCGTTACACATTAAAATTTTCGGTGTAACTTACACTAAAATACCAGTACTTTACAGTCCCCCACGATTCCTTGTGGAATCCTTGCCCATTCCTTGATTCCTTACTCACTCCTTGTCCATTCCTTGTCCATTCCATACTTTTGGGCTGGTTGGATTCCATGTGGAATCCAGGGAATGGAACAGGAATGGAATGGGAATCCACAAGGAATCCACAAGGAATCCAAACTTTGAACTTGTCAAAAATGAGCACAAAAGAAATGTGCCTTGTTGGTGACTTGAGGAATTAATGTTCCATTAATTTTATTTCATTTATTTGAATAAAATTAATTAATTAATTATAATCTTGAATACATTAATTACTACATACAGGTATAGAAGAAATAAAAATAATAAAAGAAAAAAGCGCACAGCACCGCAGCAGGAGGGGGTGTGCAGGCTGTGGTGACGTGGCGCTCCTACCGGTGGCTATTGTGCGGGAGCGGGGCGGCACGGGTCACGGATGTGCGCGGTCGGGTGACGTGGCACGGGGCGGGGCGTTTCGAATCCCAGGGCGGTGCGCACTGCGGAAAGGGAAGGGGGGCATGGCGGCGTTGTCGTGTTCGGTGGGCGGTTGGTGACGTGGGATGTGGTGCTGCGGTTGCGCCTTGTGACGTTGTGCTCGAGGGTGGGCGTGAACGGGTGGGCGCATGTCGTCCGGCGTGCGTCGTTGGCGTCGGGCACGTGTCGCACCCGGTGACGTGGCACAGAGGGGCGGGCGTCCAGCGTGTGTCGTCGACCGAGTGGTGCTGCTGGGGGTGGGTGGTTAGCTGGGGAGACTGGGAGAGGGGCGTGGTTACGCACCTCGTTCTCCTCGTTCGGTTTCCTTCCCCGTCCCTCCCCTCGTCTTTCCACCTTCTCCTGCGCGCTACATGATGGCGGCGTCGGTTGTCCTGTGGGCGGTCAAACTCGGTGTCACGAGGGGTGGATGGTGGTGGCGATGGATGGCGGTGGTGGTGGGTGGTGGTGGTTGTGAACGGAGATGGTGGTGGGTGAAGGAAAGCCGTTCGAACGGCTGCTGACGTGTTTGTTGATGCAACAAACAACGCCGCGTGATCTTGACATCATGTGACGGTCAAGCGTGGCCGTGCGCACAAGAGGCATACGCGCAAGCAGAGCGCGTACACAGCCACTTGTGGGTATGGGACGAATAGCCCTTGAGCCCGCAACAAGGAAAGGTACTATGGCTCAGTTTGTTTGAGTGCTGCTCACGTGTTCAAGAGGATGTGGGTTCAATTTCCGATATATGCACTTTCATTTCTTTTTTTATTATTACTAATAATAACTACAACCTCGTGCTCACCACTGTTGGTACCAAGCTTATATAATCAGGTCCTGGAATCCCGCGGATTCCACACGGATTCCCAAGGAATATTCCTTGTTCATTCCTGGCCAACATGATTTGTAAAATTGGACCAAACAAGGAACAAGCAAGGAATGACCAAGGAATGACCAAGGAATGGTCAAGGAATATAGATCCAAATTGGTGGGTTTAAGGGATCATCCCCATTCCCATTCCATTCCGCTCTCATTCCTTGTCCATTCCCTGGAATCCACAAGGAATCGTGGGGGAGTGTAAAGCCCTCAAACAAATTTACTTTTTCAATTTGACTATATGTGAGATGTACTATGCAAAGTTTCATCCAAATACATCAACTATTTGTTGTCCTCCAAGCATTTTCTTGAGTCTTCTTTCCCTCAAAAGAAGGATTTCATTTTTCTGTAATCAATTCTTATTCATTTCCTGAGATATTCTAAGGCTCACAACTAGTTTATTAGTCAATATTTAAAGTCAAATATCAAAAGGTCTAGTGGCCCTGTTGTCTTGCAATGTAAATTCATTAAAAATCATTCGAAAATTTGGATATTTATTCAAGGGCTTGTTCTGGATGGTTTTCAGTAAAATTAAATGTTTCAATTAGTGCATCCCAATGATAGAATAGTATCCTGAGTGTCCTAGAGTTATAGCTGGTCACTAGGTATTCATTTCACCCACTACCCCTCTTTTCTCCTTCTCCCCCACCATTATTTGACTCCCTTACCCGCTATTCTTATTTTTTTGCTCTCAGTTTTGGAAAGTAGTTAGTTTATCTATGATATTCTGCCCATGCCAAATATCTAAGCAAACACTCAAGATTCCGTCAATGTGCAAGCTAAATACTCAAAATATAGTCATACTTGATATTCTTTCTCTAGGAACATGGCCTTGAGTGAGTTTATCAAAGCCTTTGTAAATTCTGTGATCTCCATAATGAATAACATATATACAAGTTTTCAGAGTGATTAGTCAAGTTCTCACTAGGTTGTCACCATGCAATCCTCTTCTTTTCCTCTTTGACCATATTTTTGCTCTCCTGGACTCAATTCATTTCTAATCATTTTGAAATTTGGCATGAATATGTATTCATTATATATAAACAAACATCTTAAAAATCTAAGAAATCACACATAATCCTGAAGAAAGTGAATCGAAATACTGAAAATGCAAACTACTTAAGTATTACCTCTATATGTCACAGTCTGCCATAGATAGTGCAAATGATTATAATTTGAAGGAGTTAGAGGTTTGGTAAATCCATCAACATTCAGGCTGCGCTGGCGGCTTACTTTCTTGGTGGGTGTTGCACCCGCTCTCTCTAGACGTAGTGTAGCAATAAATCCTGCCTTTCATGTAATAGTAGGGACCGGATTGCTAACGGGCGCCGGAATACAAGTTGGGCCTTCGGGCTTGTGATTAAAAAAAAAAAAAAAAAAAAAAAAGTTTGGTAAAGTTCTACAGACACTTGGATGTGTGGCTCAGACCATGGGAATTGTCTTGCAGCTGCAAGACAATTCCCACAGAGGAGTATCAACAAAGATGTGACACGACGTGCATGTCACATGACATTTGCTGACAAACACTGTGTCAATGTTGAACCCTTGCTTCGCTCACTCACTCACATTCCCTTGCCATTTCACACTGAACAAACACCACATCCGCCACTGCCAGTCTCAACAGGTAAGAACGAGTACCAACCACCCTCTTACATGCTAATGACCAGCCCAGCAGCTATTTCCTTATACTGTACCAATCAAATCAATTCGGGAGGGCATGTTACGCATTACATGCATACCGAAATTTTGAATTTGGTACCCACAGAAAATGCCTGTTAAAACCTCAATTTTTCGGTGGAATATAAGGAAAGAATACTGTAAATACACGTACACAGTGGTCCAAATGTAATATTATCACTGCAGAAAGTGCAGGAAAAGCCAAATCAAGGCTCATGAGATATTTTTGATATTTTGACGAAATTATTATATAATTTCCTACTTAAATCAATTTGGTAAGTGGCCATTTTGAGCGTTACATGCGTTACAATTCGCTACAATTTTGGCCACCGTTACACGTTACTACCAAATTGATTTGATTGGTACAGTACCACCACCACAACAGCGTCGGCATCTCTAGCCATCACCACATGGTGTGACAACCACATCAGTAAATTCAGGGAAAACCTACACCCCGATACAATGTCTTGGTATCCGGCACATACCGTCACCATCCATTACCATCTAATCTCAGGGTGACAACAGCCATATCATGGGGATATATTCCTGAGAGGTAAACCGCCATGGGTTATCACTTGATGACATGGTGGCAGGAAAGGGAAATCCCTCAAAATGTTGGCATCATGCTACCACTTGAGGTCACGGTTTTATGTAGTTATAATATGATGTATCCTGTATTTCAGGTTATACCAGATGATGCTAGTATATCTTCATGTCGAAATCCTACAAGATTTCTGCTCAAATTGGCCCTGGGCATTGGCAACAATATCGAGAAACATAGATTCCATTGACTGCCAGGGTAACTATGCTTTAGCTACAGTCTACAATATATAGCCGACACCTTGCTTCAGGGCTCGCGGCCCACGGGCAACACTCACTACACCCTACCACCAGTACTAGACGTGGCACGCTGTGCTGCATTTGCCTGTATCCGCCTCGTTTTGACACGTACAGCACATTGCGCTTTGAGCAATTCCCAGAAGTCCTCGGATTTGTTGTGGTTGGCGGAATAGTCATGGAACACGTTCCTGGAATGATAGCAGCTATTAGTTACAAGATAGCTGAGATTAAGTAGCTAATTACACTTACTTGTTTCACCATGCTAAAAGATCTTTGTTTCTTTCAATGGTCTTGGCATCTGGATTCTTCGTTCCCTCGAAAGAGTCAATGATAAGGTTATAGAATTTGACGAAGTCGAAGCCGTTGTAAATAGAGTTACTGGGCCATGCTTTTGCATCTGTCAGATTGAATACAAGCTTGGAGGGTTGAGAACCATGAGATGTGGTTATTGAATGTAAAACCTTAAGACTTACTATTACGGCTGCATATGCAATTGAGGGTGGTGTCACGTTGCCCTCCATACGAAGCAAAGTTGCAATGTTTGCCTTTGTGACTGGTCTAGACGGCTGACTTGGATCCAACGATGACCTGTGCTTCTTTTGGACTGGGCCAGATTCACTTTCGACGGCTTCGAAGTCATTTGCGGACAATGGTGACGTGAATAGCTAGTGAATAGCAGGGGTTTGGCGACCCGTACGGGTTTGGCCACGGGTAAGCGTGGGTACGGGTAGGGGTCCGGATTCCCATACCCGTGAGCTTTAAAACGAGCCCCAGAACGTCCAAAACGGAAAAAAACTGACAGGTTTATGAGCCAAACAATGTTTGCACTCTAAATCTATCAGTTTTAGCCCTTTTTGAACGTTTTAGGGCTGTTTTTTTGCAAAAAAACCCGCGAAACCCGTGGGTAAGGGTCTGTGGGTATGGGTGAGGGTCGGAAAATTTACCCATGGGTTACCCGTGCCATTCACTATGAATAGCACACAGTAGGTCTAAGTATTAGGTTGAATAGTGTTCAGTGTTAGTAGGTACAATAGTAGATAGAAGAATACACATACCCTAACAAGTAAGCTGCTTCAAAGCCAGCCAGGGCTTGTCACATCATCAGGATCGCCTTTTGCCATTGGATATAGGGCTCGCATGAAGAATATGTTGTCTATGGCATAGCCATCCACCTTTTCTCTGATATTGAACCGGATGCTGCGTGATTTCATTATGAAAACATTTTCGAAGGAGAAAAATGATGAACATACTCTTTATTATCCCAGTCAAGTGTTATCGGACATAACAAATGCCCGGTGATATCATTGCCCATCCCACGGTCATCACGATCTTTTGGGGTAAATGGCTTTTCTGGTGTGTAGGTTTCATTCAGCCAGACGGAGAGCTCCTCACGGATGCGTCGAATATCGTCTCCGCAAGCATCCACAGCTCCCCGTTGCAGCTGAAATGAGATTATCAACATGCACGTTAGTTGCAGCGCAGCTCAAAACTCATAAAACACGTACACTGGCAGTAAAATCAGTAATTTTGGGGGCGGTGTTTGTTTCGAGACGCTTTTCGAGATCCGGCACTAATCTAATGAGCAGCTTATAGGATTGGTACGTTCGGTCCCGCCTAGAAAACAAACTTGATGTTAAGATGCAGAAAAAAAGCATTAAAAAGCAAACCTTTTTTGCTCCGTAAAACTTGTGCAGTTCATCCCATTACCTTCAACCAAACATCGGTCGGACTCAGCAATGAGTGTTTGAACTGATTCAAACATAGATACTAGTTTCGAGACACCACGGCCCATCGTAACAGGGGTTCTAGCTTACATTCAGTATTGGGTGTACATGTAATGCAGACAAGAGTGAACATACAGGGGTCTTGAATGTTGTTCTTTAGCCGCGGCAAGCTCATCTTCCAATGCCGCAAGGCGGTTCTTCAGCCCCGCTAAATCAGCATATTCTTGCGAGAGATGGGGGTCAATGTTCCCATCACTTGAAGGGAAATCTGAGGAGGACATTGATGAGAGGGGTACCTGAGAGAAGGGAAGGAAAGAAAGGACGAAATTAGCAAGAGCTTGTTATAAAAAAATAGGAGAAGGAAACAAGCAGATACAAATAAAATTACCAGTTATTGATTGCGTTGTGATTGCACGTGAATTTGCACAGGCCACACGATAGGAAATCATAGTGAACCTCTCCTCTGAACCTCTCAAGCACATCAGGGGTGTTGGCCATGCCCATAGCGTGTATTGATGGATGTCTGTATCAGTGCAATACTTCAAAAGCTCTTGATCGACACCAAAAGAGCTGCAACGTCTTTGCAGAATACAAGAAAACGGCTGCAGCAGCCAGAGTATCAGCCTTGCGAGCAAGAGACAATGGTTTGTCCACCTTTGTGCATCAACAGTCTCTTCAACAGAGAAGTCGATGGGCCCTTATGTTCACGGTATAGCATTTACTTTTTGACGCCTTCGGGAAATCTTATTAATGTCAACTAGGATACTTCATTATCACAGGAGGGTGAAGCTCACGTACCAATGGATGTAGAACTTGACTTTTCGAGACCTGAGGAGAGCACAACATTAGAACCGGAAATGAACATAGATTTGCCGGATTTCGACATACCAACTTCTATTCAAGAAGTCCCATCACCTACTGTTCCGTCCATTGAATTAACCCGGGCAGGTCGCCCACAAAGACAGTATCAGATAACGAAAAGATTTTGTGATAACCTTCCGGATCCAGTGGTAGTCCCCGTAGAGCCAGTTCAAGTGGATCCCAAGCCTATACCCCCATGTCGTGTCATTTTGATTGTTCGTGAGCAAGTTATTACACTTGCCAATAAGTTTGGCATCTGGCGTGACTATCCGCGTCGTCCAACAGTGGATCCTGACTCCTTTCTCAACTTGGAAGATCTCACTATTCCGGATGCTGGCATATCAGCAGACACCCTGCAAAACAGTGGCGAAACTGGCCTCGTACCCCGGTTCCTCAATAAATCAGTTGAATTATTGATGTCTTGGGCCAATAATGGGAACATACAGAAATCTGAAAAGGAGATCGACAACCTAGTTCAGAATGTTATTCTGAATTCAGAGTTCAAACCAGAAGACCTTACCAGCTTCAGTTGCCATTGGGAAAACCAATGCCTCGACAACGCAATTCTTGATTCCGAATTTCGAAGCCAATTCACCAAGACCGCCGTCGACATTCAAGTACCATCAGGCACGAAGAATGTCGGCCCATCACCATTCACTGTTCCTGGACTTCTTTACCGCAAGATCACGTCAGTGATTAAAGAGGCGTTCAATGACCCTCTTGCTCACCATTATCATTTTTCACCATTCAAGATGATGTGGAAAGTCCCTGGAACAACGACTGAGGAAAGAGTTTATGGCGAAATATACACCTCCAATGCCTTTCTAAAAGAGCATGAAGATGTCCAGCGACATGGCTTAGTGCCGCCTGATGAGCCTCCATGCAAACTTGAGAAGGTTGTAGCGGTGTTGATGTTCTCGTCTGATGCAACACAATTAACGAACTTCGGAAATGTGAAGGCATGGCCAATTTACCTGATGCTTGGTAACCTTTCTAAATATTTTCACGTGCGACCAAGCCTTGGATGCCTCCACCATCTTGCGTACATTCCATCTGTGAGTTTTGATCAGGCTGTGTGGAATTCAAGACTAAAATATTTCCAAGTTACCTAATACATTTCATGAATTCGCCTCTAATTCACACACAAAATGGAAGACGCAAAAGCAGGACATTCTCACACATTGTCGATGGGAACTGATGCATGTCGTCTGGGGCTACCTACTCGATGATGATTTCATTCACACATACAAGTATGGGATAGTTATCACTTGCCTTGATGGTATTACACGCTGCGTGTACCCTCGGTTCTTCACGTACTCAGCAGACTACCCCGAGAAGTGAGCTCGACATATCCATTCAAAAGTAGCTTCTCTTACCAAATGTGCATGGTCCTACTCATGACAATCCGTGACAAGGATCTGTGCCCCTGTCCACGCTGTATGATCAAGAAAACCTTCCTTGACAGGCTTGGATTACGGCGTGACATATCCATCCGCATAAATGAGTTCAGGACTTATTTCATGACACTCGTTAAGAAGGCTCAAAACCTCATTTATGGTGAAGGAAAATCCATTACAGGTTCACAAGTCCAAGATCTTCTGAAAGAAAAGTCGGTAGTTCCAACAATAGTAAGTGAACATGGTTAATCAATTAAGAGGGTCTTACACTCACCGCTGAAAGAACACTTTTGTGGATAGACTTGGGCCGGAATTCAACCCATCGACTATGCTAGCGGTTGACTTGCTTCATGAGTTTGAGCTTGGTGTATGGAGAACACTATTCACTCACCTGATACGCATACTGCATGCTGCGTCTGATGCTGATGAGTTAGTCATTGAGCTGGACAACAGATATTGTCAGATATCTACGTTCAGTCGTGATACCATTCGAAAGTTCTCCGAAAACTCGTCCGAAATGAAAAAGCTAGCCGTGCGAGACTTTGAGGATTTGTTACAGGTAAGTACATTGCTATAGTCTCTTATTGAAGTGCAGTCTTACCTGAGATGAACCACAGTGTGCAATTCCATCTTTTGAGGGCTTGTTAGACAAACCACATAATCGGCGACTCATGAAACTGCTATATCACACGGCTGAATGGCATGCATTAGCGAAATTGCGAATGCACACAGATTCGAGCCTGGACCTACTAGAAAGCTTGACCATCCAGTTTGGCAAGCTGATGCGTGAGTTTCGAGACCTGACTTGTGCTGCGTTTGAGACTGTCGAGCTCCCATGGGAAGCTGCTGCACGGGCGCAACGAACTGCAAAAGAACAAGGCAATGGCATCTCAAGGCGAGAGCAAAGAGCCCCGGAATCGGCGGACGCAGTTGTTAATGACAGTCCGCTAATCAACATTGCTCCTATTTTGGCGGCGGCGTCAGACCTTGAAACCACCTCACCAGTTACCACCATTGCAGGCGATAACGGAGTGCCGGCTGTCAATACATCCCCGATTCCCACAGTCGTACTGCCTACTAACACCCCTCAGCTTCAAAATGTGCCAAACACTGGTGGCCGAAAACGAAGAACCCTGAATTTATTTACAGTTAAATTCCATTTCTTGGGGGACTATGTTTGACACATACGTTTGTTTGGTACAACTAACTCATACTCCACGCAACTGGTATGTACCTGAAATTAAATGACAGATCATGCTTCTAAATGAAATGAATGCCAGGGCGAGTTAGCACATTGACCGATAAAGGCCTTATATGGACTCACCAATAAAAAGAACGCTATAAAGCAAATTGGGAGTAAATATAACCAGCAGCGTGCTCTCAATTCTATGGAAAGACGTGAGGAAGAAGAAGCAGGTATGCATGGAAGATTGCAGGATCATCATACCATCTCGAAATCACGGAATGAGCGAGTGAACATCTATGCTTTTGCTGACCTTGATGATCCTGCTAAGAAGGTCAGTCAGAGATCTTACCGACTACTAGATAGATTACTAACCTCGGAAAATAGGACTTCATCCCCAAGTTGAAAGACCACATTCTGGGCCGTATACAAGGGCGGACTTTCGACGGTGACACACACAACGAATTCTCGAGGGAAGACAGGAACACTATATGAATTATCAACAATACAATGTTTAGATTGAAGACTATCCAAGTCAACTATACCACTTACAACCTGCGGCGAGATTACGACACTATCAACCCACAAGTCCATCCCTATATCATGTGTAAGTCACCAGAGACAACTGAAAATGCGCATCTGTACTGGTATGCTGCAGTTCTGGGTATCTTCCGTGCTGAAGTACAGCATGTTGGCAAAAACTCGAGCAATTGCCATACACAGACAATGGAGTTCCTATGGGTACGATGGTTAGGTGATATTCAAGGTCATAAAGCAGGGAGAAAGTATGGCTGCTTACCGAAAGTCACTTTTTTACCTGATTCGCATCTGGATGCCTTTGGGTTCTTAGACCCTGCTCTTGTTATCCGGGGGTGCCACCTTATGCCTGTCTTCACAGAAGGAAGGACCACAGAGCTTCTGAGAACAGAGGGAGCTTCAGAATGTCGACCGAATGGCGAATCAGATGACTGGTCAAGTTTCTACGTGGGAATGTAAGTATCACTCCTAAGAATCATGGAATACGGTGACAACTTACCACCTCTATGCAGCTTTGTGGACCACGATATGTATATGCGATACACAGGTCTCGGTATTGGCCACTCCAAGTGTACCCCAGATGGAGTTGACTCTGCCTTTCACTGGCGAAATAACGAAAGCGAAGGTGCTGACATGATGGATGTTGATAACGATGATACCGAGGCTGCTGCAGACATACAATTAGTGGATGACGAAGACGAGGATGAGGATGGGTGGCATACCGAAGAAGAATCTGATATTGAAGATGACTTGGGAAGAAGAATTAGATATTTATGCCACCTTGTAGTAACGAGAGAAAAACCGACTCACCACATCCGAATTAACCAATAGAAAGCTGTTTGAATCAACGACTAAGCCAGCACACATATGTCAAGGTCAGAGGAGGGCGAGCATGACAACGAGCACAATGATGGAGCCTGAAGGCGAGGAAAAAGTCGTCGACCGTCGTTCAAGTTTGAGATGACACGTTGAAGTTCAGGCAAAAGGAACACGGCCCACGGTCATGTGAGAATGCAGCAAGCCGTGTAAAAAGTCAACCTGGATGAGTCGTGGCTGTCAGGTGGCTGCAGGGCGGGCTGTATGCTGGTAATGACGTTAGCAAATTTCAATAACCAAGGCATACAGTTACAATACCACTAACAAGATTACAAGTACCTTATGAAGTACCACTCAGCGTGATTTGAACCGATCGAGAGCACCCATGGTTGCAGCAATGGATACCTCAATATATAGATGGAGCTGAGATGGTAAGGGTAATGTCATTCAGTACAACTACGCGACATCGTTACCGAAAAGTTACAGGTCACTGCCCATGTCACAAGCCGCTGCCACTTTTTCCACGATTTACTGATGCACCTTCCCATACACCATTCTTTCAACTACCACACTGTTGGAATATCCGAGAGTTACAAGTGCGCCTGAAATAGTCACATAATGGCCGCAGGTTATCTCGAGGAGATAACATAGGATTAGTACCTGTAATGTACCTTTCTGCAGTTTCTTATGTCTGCTCCTCCCCTTTTACTTTAATTAAAATGTAGTGTTTTTTGTATTTAAGCTGTAGATACAATAATACATCCCTCGCCAGTTTGCGAGGGTCCCTACTCTAAAAAAACCCGAGTGATCGTGAAGACCCGGTCATTTTAACACACACCTATCACCCTCTGCCAACTTGCTGCCAACATCATAATTAGTGATGTACACGGGTTTTGAAACCCGCCGGGTTAGGCAGGAGGGTTTCCACGGGTACGGGTACGGGTTGTCCCACAATTACCCTCGGCGAACCCGTACCCGTAGCCACGGGTCACATGATCTTTTCAATGAAATTCTATGTACAAGTACACTTCAATGCAAAAACAATGCAAAAACATTATACAATAGGCTACATAATAGTGCAAAAAGGCCATTTGGCCGCGCATCTTCAACTGAAAGGTCACTAAGCTTTGAATGTATAAAAGTTAGACAATGTAAATCAATGAATCAATGCTACTCACAAGAACATTTCATGCTATAAGATGACCGTACACCCTTGCCACCGAAAACCAAGTCACTTTTCATTCCCTCCACTCTTCCTGAATCCAATGCCTGCTAAAGATATCCCTCCTCCTAAAACTGGAAAGCGCAAATGCGTCGCATCAGAGAAGGCGATGACAAATGGAGATCCTCTACTTACCTCGAAACGCCCGAAAGCCACTCATAATGCGACTGCAAGTGCAGCTGAACCCGAATCCACCCTGCCGACGACATCTCAACCCTCCACCCAGCCCAAGCCATCTCAGCCCTCTGCCCAGCCCAAAGGCTCGCAAGCTTCGAGACCTAATCAAAGCACATCAAAGCGGGCATCAGTCGAGGATGTCGAGGATGACGAAGATGACATACCGGTTCCAAAGAAGTCCACACCGAAGAACAAGAGCCGAATCTTGGAGTCCGATGATGATTTGGATGACGACGATATTGTGGAAATCGATGCACCGAATTCCAGGGCTAACTCGCTGGACAGTGTGGTAGAGATCGGGGACCCAGAGGAAGAGACAGCTGAGAAAGAACTCGGTCAGTTACTATCTCACTTGAATTTGTATTAAGAAGTGCTTACCGGATGTCGCAGAGCGTTTGTCACAAGAGTGGACCTCAAACATCTACGGATTCTTCTCCCCCAAGGTGAAGATCGTTGACATTAACGGACGACGTGCACATGAGTTCGAGTGCTCAGCTGAGCACTGCAAGGGGCATGGTGTCAATGCCCGTATAGTACGTCGCTTCTTGGACAAGGGCGATGTGAAATCGACGAGTAATCTCAAATGTCATGCCATCCGATGCTGGGGAGAGACGCTGGTCGAACAGGCATTGAAAGCCGCCAATGTTGAAACCATCCGTGAGGGTCTCAAGGACGCAAAGCTGGTAGATGGCTCGATTAAGGCAGTCTTCAAGCGAACAGGTAAAGGGAAAATTACATATTCGCATAAACAACATACTGCATCGCAAACACGGTAAGCCTCGGATAACTGGCAATTAACACAGCAACTCATCTGAATTTCCTAGCGCTGAGATTGTCCGTTGGGTCGCTGAGAGCATGCGTCCGTTCAACATCGTCGAGGACTGAGGCTTTAAATGCTTGATGCTTACCGGCAGACACAACTATCGCTTGCCATCCAGAGTTACGGTCGCACGGGACGTGAAGGAAGTATTCAAGAAAGCACGTAAACGGATTGCAAAGATGCTACAGGTACGTCAGTAACTGATTCATGCAAGGATATGATAATGACTGACCTATTTGCCAGGATTACAAGGAAGCATTGAACTTTGGGACCGACGCATGGACGTCTCCGAATTCGAAAGCATACGTGGCTGTTACAGTTCACTATGAGGTTGATGGAGTACCACAGTGCCTCCTGCTTGATATTGCGGAGGTTGCTCGCTCTCACACCGGACTCAACCTTGCAATCGCATTTGCCAAGATCCTGGAGGACTTTGGCATCAAAAATAAGGTCAGATTTCATCCGACACGCAATGACAATTGTACTCACCAGAAGCGAACAGATCCTCAGCCTCACATGCGATAACGCATCATCCAACGATGCCCTCATCTCCCAATTGCCAACCCTTCTCGACGCCTTCCCTGGTGCCGCCAATCGCACCTGATGCTTCACCCATATCCTGAATTTGGTTGCTAAGGTAATCCTTCGCCAGTTCGATACTCCAAAGAAGAAGGCAGCACAGGCTCTTGACGATGCCGCTGAGGCACTGGCAGGTCTGGAAGATGAGATTGACTTGGATCTCAATGACAAGCTTGAGCTGGCCGGGGATATTGAGCGGGAAGAGAATGAGATGGAAAGGGACAACGTATCTGACGAGGATGTTGATGATGACGAAGAAGGATTAGTCGATTTCCGAGAGGAAATGACTGAAGCTGAAATTGCAGAACTTGATGCAACAGTACGTCCTGTACGACTTGTACTGATCAAGGTACATGGTTTCACTGTTTGGTCTTGCTTGCCTTGTGCTGACTCATCACTTCTGCAGCTGCGCAAAATCGCATACGCAGTCAAGGACTCAACCACCATTCTTTTGCCTGAGTGGAATGTGATTATCCAGCGCCAGGGTATCGCGAGTAAAGCAGCTCGTCAAGAACCTCTCAGCCTCCGTGTTATGCCATGCGATGTAACGACACGGTGGAATTCCACCTATGATATGCTTGTCTTCGCCCTCGAGTACCGACAAGTCATCGATGAGATAACCGGCAACCGCGATATGAAGCTCAGGAAATACGAGGTGCAGAGTGACGAGTGGGAGATAGCAGAGCAGTTATGCGCTGTCTTGAAGGTACGTTCTCAGGATTTGCCAACCACAATTACAGTACTAACTTTCGTGTTCATTTCAGATCTTCAAAGACGCAACACTTTTCTTTTCTCGGTCAACACCCAATCTTGCCAAGGTCATTCCGGCCATGGACCGCATTGACCGGGAACTCGCAACGGGTGCTATCAGCTCGAGGTATCTGCCCTCGATTCAAGCAGCGCTGGTTATGGGGAAGAAGCTTCTCAACAAGTACTACAACATGACTGATCATTCTGAAGTGTATCGAATCGCAATGGGTGCATATTGATTTCTCTTTTGGTTTCACACTTAACTGACACTTTAATAGTTCTACATCCGCAACACAAGCTTGAGTACTTCAAGAACACGGGTTGGCAGCCTGATTGGATCAAGGCGGCTCGTCAAATTGTTGAAGACGAGTTCAACAGAGCTTATGCCGACCTCGAGGTAGCCTCAAATGTACCAGCTTCAACCAACACGTCGTCAGCCAAGGCCCGGCAAGATTCCGAGAACATTTTCGACAATCTTCCCGAGTGTGCCCCTCTCTCGACCACCAGCGCCGTTAAGAACGAGCTTAAGGCCTATCTCAACACCAAGATCAAAGACGCACCAGATCCTCTCAAATGGTGGTATGAGCACCGGATCGAGTATCCACGGCTATCGCGAATGGCTCTGAACTACTTATCAATCCCCGGTGAGCTTTTTCCTTGGATTCCTCTTTTTTCAACAAATTCTTATTTATAATTCACTTTCCCCAGCCACGTCCGTTGATGTTGAACGTGTCTTCAGCAAGGGAAGACTTGTTCTTTCCCACATACGGAACCACCTAAGTGTCGACTCCACGCGGGGTCTGATGTGCCTCAGTGCTTGGAGTAAGTTGGGTTTTGTACATGATTCTGATATTGCAGAGGCTGTGAAGCTTCCCGAGGTCTCAAAGAATGAAGAGGTGGATAAGGATTGGGATTTCGATACTTATTAGATACTTATTAGGCTTCTAATGTAATGATTTAAGATTTTCTGCTACGAAGTCTCCCTCAACCCCCTTATGGGTCTACAGGTTGACGGGTTTATTGACCCTGGTCATATTTCCCACGGGTTTGATGTACCCGTGACCCGTTGACTGAGGGTACGGGTTTGGCGGGTAGGGGTACGGGTTGGCTCCTCATGACCCACAGGTGACCCGTGTACATCACTAATCATAATAACAACAATGCTTGCCACTGCTGCTGCCACATTACCCAACATTGACCCACTCTGCCACGTCACACACCAACGACCCCCATCAAAATCACACCAACTCATCAACAAATAAGGGCTAGATGGTGCTGGAAGGATTAATGTGGTAGGATGGGGGAGAAGCTGTGTGGTTATCTTGGGAGGTATTTGGCTGTAGGAGGGCTTTACACTCCCCCACGTTTCCTTGTGGATTCCAGAAGGATTCCAGGTGGAATCCAGAAGGAATCCAGGGAATGGACAAGGAATGGAATGGGAATGGGGATGATCCCTAAATCCCACCAATTTGGGTCTATATTCCTTGACCATTCCTTGGTCATTCCTTGGTCATTCCCCGCTTGTTCCTTGTTTGGTCCAGTTTTACATCAGGAATGAACAAGGAATATTCCTTGGGAATCCATATGGAATCCGCGGGATTCCCGGACCTGATTATATAAGCTTGGTACCAACAACGGTAAGCACAAGGTTGTAGTTATTATTAGTAATAATAAAAATGAAATGAAAAGTGCATACATCCAGAATTGAACTCGTGCCCTCTTGAACACGTGAGCAGCGCTTAAGCCAACTGCACCATAGGACCTTCCCTGGCTGCAGGCTCAAGGGATATTCGTACCGTAGCCACGCGTGGCTGTGTATGCGCTCAGCTTGCGCGTATGCTCTTGTGTGCGCGGCCGCGCTTGACCATCACATGATGTTAAGGTCACGCGACGTTGTTTGTTGCATCAACAAACACGTCAGCACGGCTTTCCTTCATCCACCACCATCTCCGTTCACAACCACCACCACCCACCACCACCACCATCTATTGCCACCACCCATCCACCCCTTGCGACACCGACTACGAACGCCCACATGAAAACCGACGCCACCGTCATGTAACGCGCAGGAGAAGGTGGAAAGAGGAGGGGAGGGACGAGGAAGGAAACAGGACGAGGAGCACGAGGTGCGTACCACACCCCTCTCCCCGTCTCCCCAACTAACCACCCATCCCCAGCAACGTCGTTCGGTCAACGACGCACGCCGGACACCCACCCCTCTCTGCCACGTCACCGGCTGCGACGCACGCCCATCCCTTCATGCCCACCCTTGAGCGCCATGTCACGACACGCAACCGCGCTGCCACGTCCCGCGTCCACCTGTAGTGGCTATAGTCATGTATGAAAGTTAGCATTTTTCCTAACTCACTTGATGTATCCTGGCCGCGTTTTTGCTACCTGCCTCTTTGGGAAGGCCCTCCCATGCATTTTCGCTGCGGCAGGCAATGGCATAGATGAGGGCCCCAGCAAACATATGTAAACAACTCAGAAAATGGCAGCGCGGGTGGTTATATTGCAAAATGGCACCCTGCGGGCGGTTTTGGGCGCCAAAAAAGCGCACCGGTGGATTCATAGAATATTTACCTACCTAATTCAGGTGCGACCCCTGCTATATAGGGACGGGACGGGCTGGATGGCTCGAGAGCAGTTTGGATGTAGTATTATAATAAATAGCGCTATTTTTAGTTACGTTTCTAAATATACCCAGGCATCATTTGTACATACCTCGCAATTATAATAATCGATGATATCATTACCGGCAGCTCGGTACGCTACGGAAACCGCGTATGACTTAAGCATCAATATGGAATCCGCGCCTCGCGAGATTGGGTTCCTTCCGGATTTGGCACTTATTGCCATTTTGGGAAGGGCTCTCTACTCCTTGTAAAAGTGAACATCATATAAATTTATTTATTTAGACTACATATGCACAATATACTACACTAATTATATAGGAAATAATAAATAATAAAGAAGAACAAAAAAAGAAACAGGGGAGGAGGGAGGACGAGGATGACGATAGACGTTGTCCTCGTCGTCCTCACCTCGCCTGCCCTTTGTTCACCCTCGTCTCCTCGTCTGCACGCTCTGCTCTCCTCGCAAGCTGCCTCGCCCGAACCACCTTCCCTTCGCTCGCTCGACTGTGCCGCCTCGCCGTTGTTTCCGCTCCTCGCCCGGCCCACACCCTCCTCGCCTCCTCATCTTCGTCTCCTTCCCTCGACCTGCACGCGTCGTCTTCCTGGTGTCGATCCCTCCGCGCCGACCCGCTCGCGTCACCTTCCACCCGCCTACCATCCTCTTCTTCAGCCTTCTCCTCCTCCTCGACTCTCGTACCCGCCATCGCCTTCCCTCTTCTCCTCTCCTCACCTCACCTCCACCTCCTCACCTCCCCCAAACGGCTCTCCGCGCCTCCACTCGCCTGCGCATGCCTCCCCTCCTGCTCGCCTCCTCGTCGCGCTCCACTCCTCCCCTCGGCCTCCTGCTCGTTTCCCTCACCCTCCTTTCCTCAACCCACAAGCACGCCCTCGGTCCGTGGTGCACCCTTTCGGCCGCATCACGCATCCGTTGGTATGTTGGTCTAGGTGGTGGTAGACGGGGGCGCCGGAAGCGCAGGTGGGTGGTGGTTGAGAGGGCGGCGGCGATGGTGTGGTGGTGGTGGTAACGACGGCGACGACGAGGTGGTGGCAGCGCCAGCGGTAGTTCCGGGGGTGGTGATGGAGGCGGTGGTGACGTCGTCGATGGGGAGCGGTGGTGGCTGCGATGAGAGTGGTGGTGGTGGTGGTGCGGGTGCAGCGGACGCGTATGGGGACGGCGGGTGTGGCAGCGAGGAGGTGGTGGTGGTGGTTCTGGGTCGTGCGGGGGAGTAGGGGTGGCGGGGGAGCTGGTGGTCGATCGCGGGGAGATGGCGGTGGTGAGAGGTGGTGGTAGTGGTAAAGGAAAGGAAGACGGCCTCGAGTGGTTCAACTTGCCCGATATGGCAATTGCCGACTCCGGCAAGGTCATAACCGGTGTTGAGCTCGTCGTCGAACACGACGATCGCGAGGCATCCGGTAGATATTACATAGTCCAAAGGAGATACTTATGTAGTTAACATTCAATGTGATATATTTCCGCAAAAAAAAAGTTGTAATGAGCGTAGAGACATACTCGCATTTACAAAAAGTAACCGGACGCACGTGACTTCACGCGCATCTAGCTTTCCTCCTCCGAAGTATATGTCCTCGATAGATTATTCAAATGGCCATGCTTTGACTTGAA
Organism: Agrocybe pediades; assembly: GCA_013053245.1. Taxonomy (NCBI): domain Eukaryota; kingdom Fungi; phylum Basidiomycota; class Agaricomycetes; order Agaricales; family Agrocybaceae; genus Agrocybe; species Agrocybe pediades. Next base: position 1,626,348 of record JAACJL010000059.1, read on the forward strand.
AATGCACGGTATTATAGAAATAAACTATCACTATACTACATCAAAATTAGAACGGTATATGACCACCCCTTGCACGAAAAATAGCCTTGACTCTTTTATGCATGGAATCTATGTGTTTATCAACTTCCTGCACCGGTAGCTCCTCCCAAATCTCCTTGACTGCAGATATAAGCTCTTCAGCAGTAGTGGGTATATGCTCCCTGTCCTTGAGTCGCTTTTTTATCTCCCACCAAACCCGTTCAATGGGATTAAGATCCGGTGAATTAGGAGGGTGGTAAGAGAGTCTGATCTGATTGTCACTGAACCATTTCAGAGTTGTCTTGCTGCGATGGCTGGGGGCATTGTCCTGCTGGAACTCGACTCCTCCTTTGTCCTTTGACACTTTTTCATAGAATGGCTTCAAAACAGGATCCAGGACTTGTTCTTGGTAGCGCTTTGAATTCATCCCTCCTCCCTTTCCTCCCGGATATTCCAACACAACAAGTGGCCCTTTCTTCCCCTTCATGATACACGCCCATATCATGACTCGAACAGATGATTGAGGGAACTTGGGTGCACAGCATTCCTCAAAAAATTCTTCGCCTGGACGTCGTGTAACGAAAATACGGCCGCGGTTGTCACCAAGATAAATATAGCATTCGTCCGACCATATTCTCTTCTTCCAATGCTGCACTTTATAATGCTTGCAGATCTTTGCCCATGATAGCCTGGCCTTTTTATGGGCCTTTTTGAGATATGGCACCCTTCTTGCGACTCGGCGACGGATGTTATGGCGACGGAGAACATTCCGGACAGTGCTGGGGCTGACTTTTGGATAGCAGGAATTTGCAATCTCGCTGAACGGTTTTCTTCGCTCGGATAGTGCTTGTCGGACAATAGAACGTTCAGAGCGCTCGTCTAATTTCCGTGGTCGTCCACTCCTCGGCAGATTCTCCGCAGAACCTGTTTTCTGGTACTTTTTCCAAATGTCATGTGCAGTGGACTTGCTGAAACCAAACTTTCTGGCGGCTTTCCCGATAGATTGGCCCATAGCAATTGCTCCAACAAGCTGGCTTTTCTTTTCGAGACTAATTTCAGGTCCCCTTTTCTTAGTATGAGACATTTGAGGAGGTATAATGTGAGTTTGAGATAAAGATAGATGAATATAATGTGCGTCATTCTACTCAACCACCGATGTCGCGCGCGTGAAGTCACGTGCGTCCGGTTACTTTTTGTGAATGTGAGTAACATACAGAATTATGGCAATTCGAGCTCAACCATCAGTCAATTTCAATGTTTTGAGAAAAATACAACATTGGCATTTGGTTAACATGAAATGACAAGTACATTATAAGTGTAAAATAAATCTACTTTCCATTTCAGCTTTTTTTTTTGAGCCTCAAGTCAAAACAGCAATGACAATAACACTTACTGTATGTTTTCGAGGGTATTGCCTGCGAGGTGATTTCGCACAAACAAAAGAAATTCGATTTTCACTTTGATTAGCTCGTCTTTTTCAAAATTAAAAATCATATTAAGTAACTAATGAACATAATACATGTATCTAAGGCATAAAAACACTACTAGGACGCTTATGTGACTCACAATCGTCGTCGTCGACGATGAGCTCGAGCCCCGGGATGGATCGGTCCGGTCACAGGATCGCCTGATTTGGACGAAAATGAACCAACTGTGCGGGGTTGACTGTCTTCCCAACCACCACCACGCTTCTCCCCTCTCCGCTTCCGCACCGACCACCACCTCCACCACCACCTTTACGTCGAAGACGACGAACGACGACGAGAATCCCGACACCGCCGCCGCCATCCGTCCACCACCGCGCTGCCACCGCCACCGCCATCGCCACCACCGTCCGTTCACCAGCACCCCACCAACGCACACCAACACCCCCGCCTCCGGGTTGCCCCTTCATCACCAACATCGCCAACCCACCTATCCCCGCCGCCGCCGCCTTCAGCTAACCCAGCCGCCTTCGCCACCACTACCACTGTCCTCGGACACCAACGACGATACGGACCGCATGGGCGAGAGAAGGGTGAGGGGAGCCAGCTGTCGCGAGACGACAGACGAGGAGCCAGAGCGTGCGAGGCAAGCACGGGGGATGGTAGGAGTAGGAGGTGGGCGGGGCGACTCTTCGCGAGGAGCGTGAGAGGGTGAGGCCAGGCAACGGCGGAGAGGGGTGAGCCAACATCGGTGAGGCGAGACACCCAGAGCGAGGAGTGGAGACAAGACCAAGGGAGAACAGGAGAGGACACAAGGCGAGGAGGCATGGTGCTCGTCCTCCTCCTCGTTCTCCCTTTCTTCTTTCTTTTTCATTTTAATTTCTACTGAAGATGTGGAGGGAAGCTCCACATCTTCATTTCTTAGTGTAGTATAATGTATTTATATAGCATAGATAAACAAATTTGAAAATATTGCATTTGCTTTTGAGGAAAAGACAAAGACATGCCCGAAATGGCAATAAGTGCCAAATCTGGAAGGCACCCAATTTCGCGACGGGATTGATGCTTCAGTCGGGCCTAGTCGGGCCTGATTCTGTGTAGTACCGAGCTACCGGTAATGATATCATTGATTATTAAAGGCCGAGAGGTACAAGATGGATACTTATATTTAGAAACGTAACTAAAAATAGCGCTATTTATTATAATACTACATCCAAACTGCTCTCGAGCCATCCAGCCCGTCCCGTCCCTATATAGCAGGGGTCGCACCTGAATTAGGTAGGTAAATATTCTATGAATCCACCGGTGCGCTTTTTTGGCGCCCAAAACCGCCCGCAGGGTGCCATTTTGCAATATAACCACCCGCGCTGCCATTTTCTGAGTTGTTTACATATGTTTGCTGGGGCCCCCACCTATGCCATTGCCTGCCGCAGCGAAAATGCATGGGAGGGCCTTCCCAAAGAGGCAGGTAGCAAAAACGCGGCCAGGATACATCAAGTGAGTTAGGAAAAATGCTAACTTTCATACATGAATATAGCTTACATGGCTGCCGCGTCACCCAACCGCCCATGCAACGCATCAACGCCGACATGCGCCCCTCTCCCCCTCTCCGCACTTCTGCCGCCATGTCACCACAGCCGCGCAAGTCGAAACGCCCCATTCCGCGCCATGTCAACCCATCCCCCCACATCGAACCCCGCCACGTCACTGTCGTTAACTCGTGCCGCCCCACGCCCGTACGATTGCCGTAGGTAGGAGTGCCACGTCACCACTTTCTGCACATCCCCCTTCTCCTGCTGCAGTGCCCTGCCGCGCACACTAGCTGTTTGTCTTTTTATTATTACTTTTATTGCTTTGTATACCTGTATATAGTAATCAATGTATTTATAATAATAATGAATTAAATAAATTTATGCACATAAATAAAATAAAACATAGAAAATAAATAAAATTACTTAGGGCACATTTCTTTCGTGCTCATCTTTGACAAGTCCGAAGTTCAGATTTCTTGTGGATTCCTTGTGGATTCCTGTTCCATTCCCGTTCCGTTCCTGCTCCATTCCTTGGATTCCATGTGGAATCCAACCAGCCAAAAAGTATGGAATGGACAAGGAATGAACATGGAATGAGCAAGGAATCAGGGAATGAACAAGGAATCCACAAGGAATCGTGGGGGACTGTAAAGTACTGGGCTGTAGGCTGTCTTATCTATGGGCATGGGTCTGGTAAGCTGTAGTAGATAGTAATGTGTTGTATTATTGTAGATTATTATAGCAATATATATCTTTGAACTTCTACACATGATTGCGTCCATATAAGCTGGCGTTATTCAAGAATTGTTTGAGCATTAGAATATTGTTCATAGGATTTATGGCATACTTAAGGCTCCAACCGTACACTATACATTACTGTATATATATGGTTTTTCCGTATATGTATATGTATATGTATACGCCAAACCCCCAGACGGCTGTATAGTGTAAATATACAGTATATGGTTTCTTGTATATGGTTGGCAAATTCTACTAAAATATCCCAGTTTGTGGTACTAAATGAGCTTTAGTCAAGTTTTTCTTTCTCAGTCCCCACTGCCTGCATCATTCCCGAGCTCAAAAAATATTTTCTGCCTGATATTGAATGCTCGGTTCTGTCTACTGCTGATAGCAATTATTTTTTTATGCCCGGTCATGTGCTCGATATCTTGATAAAACTCCCATGTACTCGGTACTACTGCCGTCTTTGTGCAGAAAATACTTGTATAAAATCTGCTATTCGTGTCTGTGCTTGAACTAGCACCAGATAACTGGGATTCAAGTGGGCAAAATCTGACAGAGTCAAGAGAAACCATATATTTTACTGTATAACCGTATATATACGGTTCGTATACTGTAAACAACCATATCCATATATATGTTGGAATTATGTAATCTGCCACTCACAAGAAATTGCTATGAAAACTCGCATTTCGGAGTTGCTGTGTCATCACTTGGTTAGTCAGCCTGTGGGCGTGACATTTGGGAACTGCGGTTCAATTTGGATGACCAGTAACATTGGAGTGGAGATTGCATAAATACCATATAGTGGATTGACCCAGTAAGACCTGATAGCTCAGTGGTTAGAGCATCTGGTATATGTCCAGGAGGGCCTGGGTTCAATCCCCAGTCTGGTCACTTCTTTTAATAATATATACGCCCTCGGCCGTATACATATAGTATACAGATGGAGCCTTAGGCATACTTGTGTTGAATTAATTCAACTTAGGTAGTGTTAACTCATTTGGACCATGTGCACCTTGCATTCAGGTTTACCTGGGCTGAATTAGTTGAATTACATCATTTTTAGTCCTGACTCTACCCAACACGCGTCTGAGCTACCCAGGTTGATATAAATAAACTCAATGCATCAATCCAATTTCATGATAGGCTAGACTAAGTGATAGAGAGGTATAGAGACCGTGAAATACACTTGGGAACCAAGTGTATTTGGTGAACATTACCTTGGAACAAGTAGTAATAAACAGGGGTAACCCCTGGGTCAGAACCTCCGTACCCTTACCCTCCAAATCCTTACCCCTGGCTGAAGGGTCAGGGGTCAAACCCTTACCTTTACCCTTAGTCAAGGATTTGTATAATCATCAGAATACAGACCTAAAAATTAGTATTTAAATTAATACAGAGTGTGAAAATGTTATATAGATTTCATAATGACTTTCTCAGCACAATATGTCTTGTGAAGTGGCCAATAAGACATGGAAAAGGCATGATCACATGATTTTTATATATAAGTAAACCCTTGCGTAAAGGGTAGGGGTTTGCCAAGGGTCAGAAAGTGCCGACCCTTACCCTTACCCTTAGAAACCCTTGGGTTTGACCCCAGGGGTTTCTGTACCCTTGAACATGAAAGCCTCGACCAAAGGGCTCGAGGAAACACTAAGAAGATCACACGCGAGGGAACAGGACCAGGGTATGTTCTATAGAGCGTTGTGTACATGAGCGGAGATGATAAAAGTAAGAAGGAGAAAAAGGTAGTCGACGAAATAGATAGACGCGTGTATATATAGTAAGAATCATGTGACCAAGGTTACACCCTCCCCCCCTTTCAAAAAAAAGATATGTTCCCAAAAGCAAAAGAGAAGAAAAGGAAAGAAAATGGGAGAGGGCAGTAAAATTATTACTTACAAATGCCTTGGCGCGGGTGCATCAAAAACCCAGTGGGAAAAGCTACCGGCCGGCCACACAAGAAAGAAAAAACTACCTATGAAAAGATTAAGAATTTTGATTTGTGTTAGCCAACCAGTCGTCCAAGGCAACTGTGTCACTTAATAACGATCCGCTAATCCATCTGTCATCTTCCATGCCCGCTCCTTGCCATCTAATGAGATATTGCCAACCACGCCCACGCCTTCGGGCGTCCACAATTTTATCGATATAAAACTCTTCGTGGCCGTTCAAGATTACGGGAGCAGGTGCAGACACGCGACGGCTTTCGAACAATTCGTCGTTATTTTCCCTAAAGGGGGCAAGCAAGGAAGAGTGAAAGACATTGTACTTTCCCGGGGTGTTGGGCATATCCAGTGTGACCGTCGAGTGATTTTCGTCAATTGCCAGGATCTTATATGGGCCGTCGTACCGAGGCATGAACTTGGCGACACGGCCAGACTTTGAAGACATGTATTCTCGTCGTCGATTTTTTGTGGAAAGCATTACACGTTCACCCACAACGAAAGGGAATGTGCTCAAACAAAATCTATTCGCCTGCAGGCATTGGGCAATTTTTGCCGACAACAAGTTATCTTGAGCTTCTTGCTCGAAAAGTACCAATTTCTTTAGCATTGCGTTAGCGTTGTCCGTTTCTGAAGCGCTGTTTCCATCCGAAGGAATCGGCGTATTAGCAAGTGCAGGGATAATCCTCGGTGAACGTCCCAAGCGCAGTTGGAATGGGGAAAAACCCGTCGATGCGTTAACCGTATTCATAATGTTGAACCTCACGAACGGCAAGGTGGATTTCCAACCCTTTTGGGCTCTATCGACGTGGAAACGCAGGAGCTGATTTATAGTTTTATTCGTTCTCTCGCTTGCCCCGTCAGTCTCTGGGTGGTACGAAGTCGACATCTTCAACTTCACCCCTGTTAATTCGTGAAGGGCTTTCCAGAAAGTAGACATAAACACTTTATCCCTGTCAGATATAATCTCATCTGGTAGACCGTTCTCGCAATACCAATTGGTAAAAAAAGACAAGGCAACATTCTCAGCGGTGTCCTTAGTTTTCGAAGCGAAAATTCTGATGTCAGCACCTCCAAGCCTGTCTGTGATTGTCGTAATTTGGTCAAAACCATCTTCTTCAGGTAGTGGGCCAATAAAATCCATAGCCACAGATTTTCCCCTCGCATCCGGCACCGGCAGCGGGTGTAAAGGACCAATTGGTTTGGTTGTGCTGGATTTATTCCTCTGACATTCGACACATGAGGGCACGTAAGCCGATTCCAAGTCGCGTCGCATGTTTGGCCAGTAAAACGAATCACGGAGCGAAGCATAAGATTTGTCAAACCCAAAATGTCCGAGTGTGTCATGGGCTAGTCTGAAAAGCGCTTCGCGAACCTGGCCTTGACGGGGAATAACGAGTCTGTCCCCAATGTACCAAAGGCCATCAACCTGCCTAATTTCCGGCATGCTCTTCGTCAGTGACTTGAGGTCCGCGACCCACTTGTCACCACTGTACGCGTCTGTTATGAGCTTCATGAAGCTAGGATCACTATCAATCGAGAATGTAGCGGCAATGGCGTTTTCACACTCCTCAGCACGAACATCGCTCAAGGCTGCTGCCACGGAAGACCAAGGCGCATTCAGGCAGTGCACCATCGCAATGCAGTCGTCTTCGTCGTCATGCGTGAAGACATGGTACGCGGATTTGTCAATCTCTGGTGTAGGCAAACGTGAGAGCGCATCGGCGACCGAATTATCTTCGCCTTTAACATACACGAACTTCAAGTCAAATTGCGAGAGAAATTCCATCCACCTAGCCTGTCGTCTGGACAGGTCCTTTTGCTTTTCAAAATTTTCCAACGTTTTATGATCAGTGTAGACGTCGAATTTCATTCCAAGCAATTCAGATCTCCATTTTGTGAGAGCGCGAATGACGGCCAGCAGTTCCTTTTCATGGACAGGATAATTTAATTGGGCCTTCTTTAAAGTACACGATTCAAAGGCCACTGGCCTCGCAGTGTCCCAAGTTTTCCCGAAAGACAAAACAGCACCCGTTCGAAAATCACTTGCGTCGGTTGTCACAAAAATCTTATATTCAGGCATTTTTTCGAGATCAATAGTTGTTAAGCAGTCCCGACCAATTACAAGATCTTTAATCCCCTGAAAAGCTCTTTCAAATTTTTCGCTCCATGGGGGGTAATTCTTTTCAGCGCTTTTCAGTGTAAGTTCTGTCAAGACACCTGTGAATTCTGCCAAGTTCGGCAAGAACGCGGAGATATAACGAGTCAAACCAAGGAAGGAACGAGCCTCAGTAGCGCTTTTCGGCCTTGGCCAGTTCACAATTGCATCGACTTTCTTTGAGTCCGCCTCCAAGCCTCGCGCAGAGATATGGTGTCCTAGAAAATCAATTTCTGTGACGAAAAATTCGCATTTCTTTTCGTTGAGAAAAAGTTTGGCCGCTCTCAGTGCTGCTAGGATAGTCCGGACATGCTTAGCGTGCTCCTCAATTGAGTTCGACCAGATAATGATATCATCAAGATATATGTGACATATTTTCCCAATAAAAGGGCGCAATGCGGCTGTTACTCGACGTTGATGTATCGCAGGAGCGTTTTTAAGACCCATGGGCATGACAACCCATTCATACAAGCCAAACGGTGTATTTACCGCCGTCAGGTGAATGTCATCAGGGTGTACCGGAGTATGGAAAAAGGAATTTGTCATATCCATCTTCGACCAGATGCGACCTTTCGAACAATCTCGGAGCACGTCGTCAATTCGAGGTAAGGGATGAGCATCTGTGACAGTGTTTGCATTCAACATCCGGTAGTCGTTCACCCATCTTGGCAGCGCAGCTTTATCGGCCTTTGGGATTATGAAACAAGGAGAGGCGTAATTTGAAGCGGAAGGCCGGATACGACCTGCGTCCAAATGCTGATTTATCAATGTTTGAAAGGCATCCCTATATTTCCTTGGACAAGGATAGGAGCGATTCGTGACCTTTCTTTCTATGTCTTTCAACTTAATCCTAGCATAATAATCCGTAGGCAGCTCAGAAGTGTGAGGAATTTGTCCGAAAACATCTTTAAAATCAGATTTTACCATATCAGCCTGCGTTTTGCAAGTCTCTTTACATGCGAGCCATTTCAATTGTTCGGAGATAGCTGCTACCACGTCGACAGGCTGCACAGGATCAGAAGTACATTTGCCTTCGCTGACACGTTGTTTCAAAACAGCTGTTAACTCCTTAATCACGAGTTTAAGTTCGCGTTTTGTCCAGGTCTGTTGAGCTTTACGAGATAGCGTTGAAAATAATGATTTCGGGGGCGGTGGTTTCAAGGGGTGTAGGAGATCACAATCCGAAGCCTTAGGAATAGCGGTCAACAATTCATGATCAATGACAATTTTATTTTGCGTGAGAAAGGGTAGCCCGAAGATTATGGAAGAACATAGATTAGGTGCGAGAATAGCCTGTACAACTTTTGAAGTCCATCGTCCGTCAGCGGAAGTAGCGCGAAAAGAAACAAATTCAGACAAGGCGACGGCTTCTTTCTTTCCATTACTGAGTGCAACACCGACACGCAAAGGTTCTGAAAGGGGGGATGGAGTCAGACGCAATTTCGTAACGACATCCGGACGAATAAGTACCAAGTGGGAGCCGTTGTCAATCAATGTCTTCAACTTCACTGGGAATTCAAGAGCCGGCGAGTCAATCAAAGCATCCCAAGTGATATGTTTAGCTTTCAATGGGGAACGTACTTCGGATTCCGAGGCAGAACCTTCGCCCAGGACAGCGGTTTGCATCACGCTAGCGACAAAATCTTCGGCATCGGAATGTTCCTCCTCTTCTTCGGTAACGGCAGCCACAGCTTTCTTGCGCGTCGCCGTAACGTTCGTGGAAGACACGGTAACCGCAGTTTGCTGGTTATCCCCACGACGAGGAGGGTTACCCTGAGCATCACGAGAGTCGGTCAGGACTTGATAGTTCTTCCCTGAGGGATAGCCATTTGGACAGTTCGAGCTTCGGTGTTGGACGTTGTAGCGACGGCATTTGAAGCAGCCGTGGTACTTCACGAGCAAGTCACGTTCCTCGTTGGTCAAGGAAGGGCAGCGGTCGTACGATGAAGTAGCAGAGGAAGAGCGCGAAGTGTTTGCATAACGGGAAGAGGAGGCGAGCGCAGGATGTTTAGTGCGTCCATTGTTGGAGAAATCGTCAAACATCTCTCGGGCACGCTTCTTGTCCTCCTTGAGATGTTCATCGGCCAAACGAACGTTTTCGATCCATTCCTTCAACTTTGTTTCGAGGTGGATCTTTTCGCGGTTGCAGTAACGAAAAAGATCGCGGTCCATAGACGTTTCCAGGTGGCGCCGAAGCTGGTCATCGGTCATGTGGCTGTTAGTGTCTTTGAGCAAGAAGTTCATGGACTTAATTTCCATAGCCCAATCGTAGAACTTGTCGGTCGCGAGCATCTTCCGATTACAAAGCTCGTTTCTAGTAACCACTTCCCAGTCGCTCGGTAAGAAGAGTTTGCGAAGCTCCTTCATGAAATCCTCGTATGAGAGAGCTTCAATCCTATCGTGATCGTTGTTGATCCACTCCTTAATGTGTTCATCGAGGAAACCTCCAAGAATCATACGAACACGAGAGGCGGCCTCGATGGCTTTAACAGAAAAGTACTCTCGGTGAGCGTTCGAAAGTTTGTACAATATGCGGGGATTGACGTCGCCCTCGGTCAAAATGGGGGGTTTGTTGAGAGCAAGGTGTTCAACAGTTGCCAGAACCCTAGTGTTTGGAGCCATTTTTGCAGGACGACGACTATATGCGCGTTAAAATGTAGTTATATAGAAGAAAGCTGAATGTATGCGTACGAAAACGCGGGAAAAACAATATCACTGTCCGAAGAATCGGAATCAGAAGGAGGAGCCTTCGGAAGTTTAGACGATTTAGACGATTTTGCAGGTTGGGGGGAATCCTCAATTGGAGAAGCAGAAGTAGCCCCACGTGGCGAAGGGAGTGCAGGTGGAGAAGCGGGCGTAGGTGAGGGAGTCAGAGGAGCCACAGTCGTAGGCGGAACCGAGAGTTCGGTATCAAACAATTCGGAATCAGAATCAAGCGAAGTAAGCGGGGAAAGCGAGGAGAGCGGGATAAGCGGAGACGGTGGGTATTCGGAGAAAGACGCAATGATGTTCACGTTGACGAGAAGAAAAACAGTGAAGAGCGATTTGTTTGCGAGCGATAAAGTTCAGAGCTGATTTTGTTGCGAGCAATCCTGATGCGGTTCAAAAAAAAGTGAAAGCCTTGACCAAAGGGCTCGAGGAAACACTAAGAAGATCACACACGAGGGAACAGGACCAGGGTATGTTCTATAGAGCGTTGTGTACACGAGCGGAGATGATAAAAGTAAGAAGGAGAAAAAGGTAGTCGACGAAATAGATAGACGCGCGTATATATAGTAAGAATCATGTGACCAAGGTTACAGAACATCACTAGGAACAAGGGACAGTTCCCTTACCTCTACAGATAGATCTGGTCCTACACCAACAACCACCTGCTTCGTCATGAGACTTCGGAACCAAGTGTTAGAAGTTGATCCGTTCGCTTACTAACGGCAGACGGTCCCTGGAGCATCTCCACACCCAGCCATTGGGTTAACCACCCTAAGCACCCTATGTAACCACAAGGCCGGATAGCTCAGTGGTTTAGAGCATTCTCCTAGCAGTGGCAAGGTCCCTGGTTCAATCCCAGGTCTGGTCATTCTTTTCCAAGGTCACCCAATCGTGTCAGGTGATTCTAACATCAAGTGTTACAGAAAGAGTGGGTGAAAGATGATAAAAGGAAGAGGTAAACAAGTGGAGCACTGTAAACAAAGTGATATATGACACCAAAAATTCAGAGAAGGTCATGGTGGCAGCAAGTCCTGTACAGAACAAAAGGAAACTACTAAGATCTCATGAGGAGTCAGGACAAAAAAATAGAAAGAAGGAAAGAAAAGAGCATCAGAGCAAAAGGAAGAGAGTCAGCAAGGTGGAAGACCATGGATAATTAATATAATTATAATTACATTCATAGTATTAGTACGATTTTATTTCACTCTTTGTTACTGTTTGCCGATAGCTTAAGAAGCAAATGCCCGCATTGATTTGGCATTGATAGGAAAGTATCATGGGAAATTCAGGCAGCAACTGGCTTTTTCTGTTCTTTTGCTTTAGCGAATGGACTTATTTTCATACATAAGGCCAGTGAACCACTCACGTAGCTAACCGCGTCGAAATCATAATCAATCCCCGCCTTGGCTAAGTTTTGCTTGCGCTGTTGTTGACGTTTCAAGAGCCTCTTCGCAGCTTTGTCTTGCTCCTCTTCAGTACGGGGCTGTCCAGGTTCAACAGGTTACACCGTCGCTAGAGAATGATGAAAAAGAACATTTACCTTGTTGTGGTGAACGCGTGCTAGCCGTGCCTTAGGCACAGGTCTCCACTTCCTGTTCGCGCCAACCCACAACTCTGGATGTACTTGATCTTTAGGAATAACTTTGCAACGGAGGATATGGCCCATAAGTAGATAATTATCCATAGTATCAGCCACAATCTGCGCGACTGCTGAAGAATCAAACTCGATGAAACCATAGTGTTTCGAAGCACCAGTCTAGTGTTACATGTAAGAAGGAAAGAAGAAAAAGAAACGGTGGAAAGGACGAACCTTTTTATTTCTCGAGACGCGTAGACGCGTAACCTCCCCGAATTGAGAGAAATAAGCCCGTAGTTGGTCTTCGTAGAATCCGTGAGGCAGACGGCCTAAATACAAGACGCCACGATCCTCTGTCTAAAGAGATAGTTAGTGAAGCAATTGGGCGTTCCAGACTAGTGAAAGTTGACGCACTGGTTGTTTCTTTGCCTTCTCTAGCTTTCTCTTGACCGTAGCATCGTCCTTTGCAATTGTCGGAAGTTTGGCGACATCAAATTCGAATGGCTCGACATCCATGGCATCCTCATCCGCGGAAGAATCGTCGTCGTCGGTGGAGAAACCATGTAAGAGTTCACCCTCGTCGGAGTCTTGTGCATTGTCTGTTTCAGGGCCTTCATCCGATCCAGGCTCGGGTGAAGGGGGTTTAGAGGGTTTGGCGTATTTCTGGGAGTTTTTTGGGCGAGAAATAGAAGTCGGCATATCAGCAACGAGTACCTTTGGCTCGTGGTCGTGGGTGCAGCTTTTGGAAATATTTGAGATTATGTAAGATTTGCTAGGATATGATGTGGTACAGACATTCCGGGCGGCGGTGTAGCTCGCTTCGCATGTTCAAATTTCTATCGCGGTCCATTCCACCCTTGCGTACCCAAGCTTCGCGTCGCTTCAATCACAGTCACAAGAGTCTCGTAGAAATCGAGCAGACCAACTGCAGGCTTCTTGATGTCGTCAGGAATCGCGTAGACGAGCGCAAGACCCTGCTGGAGAAGGTGTGTCCTCCGATCTGCTATATATGCCATGACTGCTGCCGCTAAACCCGTTTCTTGTACCTAGATCTCCCAGGACACCTCCACTCTTGACGACAAGGTCATTCTCCGACGGTTTAAAGAACTAGAACCAATAGAGGCCGCCTGGAACCGCTGGACAAGCACAAGACAAGTCTGATCCCCTCTCTTTCATTGTTTCCGAACGCGTCCCATAACCACTCCATCTTAGTAGCAATTAGAAGAGGCCGTCTCCTTCCTCAATGACTCGGACGAAGCCATGCAACAACTGGCCTTGGAAGAGGTCGAGTCATTGACCTCGACACTGGAGTCCCTAGCCGAAAAGACGTTCCCGTCCCTCCTCATCCCTCCTTCCACGACGAAACATATGTCCGCGCTCATGGAATTGAAGTCCGGGGTAGGAGGGTCAGAAGCTAGCCTCTTCCTCGCCGATCTGCTGCGCATGTACCAACGATTCGCCGATACCACGAGCTGGAGCGTCGAGATCGTCGCAAAGAACGACGCGGAGGGCAGCGGGATCAAAGATGCGAGCGTTGAGTTCAAGGGGGAAGGTGCGTATGATACCTTGAGATGGGAGAGTGGTGTACATCGCGTGCAACGCGTACCGGCCACGGAAGCATCCGGCAGGACGCACACCAGTACGGTGGCGATAGTCGTATGCTCTCAACTTATATTCTCACCTGTCGCGAGAACTGAAAAATAATAGGTTCTACCACTCGTCGAAGAGTCCGAAATGTCAGTGGACGATGACCTTTTCTCCATGGAGGATATCAAGCTTGAAGTCATGCGGGCGCGTGGTGCTGGAGGCCAAGTAATGCTACGGACCCTGCACTATTCCTTGCATTTACTGACTCTCGTTGACAGCACGTCAACAAAACAGAGTCTGCTGTCAGGCTAACTCACATACCCACAGGGATCACTGTATCTATGCAGGACGAACGCAGTCAACATCAGGTCAGGACCATTGTTTACATACAGTCTTCCCTAACCCATTCTGACCTGGAGCTTATAGAACCGACGGCGTGCGTTCCAAGTTTTACGGTCGCGACTGCTTGACTTGAAGCTCACCAAAGAAATGGAGGAGCGCCGTACGACGAGGCGGAATCTGGTCAAAGGCGCAGACAGAAGTGAAAAGATTCGAACGTACAACTTTGCACAGGTCAGCCCAACCTGTTCGACATATCTTACCTTCCTAACGGTGCCATCTTCCTTTGACAGGGTCGAGTCACAGACCACAGGATTGGGTTAACATTAAAGAACCTGAACTCCGTCTTAGAAGGAGATGGTCTGCATGTTTTCATAGATAGCATCGCGAAACACCATGAAGAATCCGTCATGGCTGACATGTTGGATGAAAAGTAAATTTAACCCATACAACTCTTACGTCTTTAACACAGAAACCCCTCCCCTCTATACGCCCATAAATATGGATATACCGAACGTTCACAAGTATAATATCTACAATAATATAATAATACATATATCCCCAAAGCCCGATGATTTACGAACGGTCTCTCACATATCCTCAACCTCACATAACGGTACACGACTGATTCGGGTCAATACCCAGTTCACGCAGTTCCTCCTCTGCAGCCTCTTTTTCATTACTCTTCAACTTCTCTCTCGACTCCAAAGGGAACCAATCCTGCATGAAGTTGAGCAGTGCCCAATCCACATTTGCTAGATATGTATTCAATAATGAGTCCATACCATCCGCGGAAACATGAATAACACTCACATCGATTTGCGACCAACACAGACGGTGACCGGCACATAGGGCAATTATCCTTTCTGCGTTTCTGCATCTTGACAAGACAGCGAACACAAAACAGGTGCCCGCAGCTCAACCGGATCGGTTTGAAAGCGATACTCGTGCATATCAAGCACGAGTAGTCTTCAAGCGAAGGGATGATAGGGAGAAGAGTCTCGCCGACGGCTTGGACGAGGAGACGAGGAAAGGAGAACGGCGAAGAGTGCGGCACAAGTGCGAGCAAGGACTGCGGTGCGCCGCTTGCAGTCGACGCAGATTGAAAGCCTGGGTAAAATAGTGCGGTCCGTTTCGTGTGTTTCTTGAGGATCTTCCTCGTCGCCTCCGAATTCGCAAACGAGAACTGCGAAACGGAAGAAACGTCAGGCAACGACGATAATCGCATATAAGAGAATTTGCTCACCTTCTTCACGTTCAGAATGAACAAATTGAGATTCAAGAACGACTCCAAAGCTTGCAGACTTTGCTTCTTTTTGAACTTCCTATGATCTCCCAAGCCTTGGCTAGTAACCCTCTGAGCAAATATTTGCAGGCGTTTCTCGCTCTCTTCGACGGACCACTCCCCTCTAGAAGCCTCGCCCATGCTTTCGAACACTTCCGCCTCGACGTAAAGCCGGAATATTTCTCTCCAGAAATACAAATCACTCTAAATGGTGAATAAACTCCATGAAAAGGGATACTTGATGAAAGAAAAGTAAAAACATACCTTTAACTCCCCGCTCCTCACACGCACAGCACCAGCATGCGTCGTGACACTAGACGACGGATGGAAGCCCGCAGCAACAGACGCCGGATGGGAAGAATCCGCGATGCTCCTCGAAAGCTCCGACAAATTGCTGAGAAACTCTTCATGCATTTTCGAGAGGTGCGTCGAGATAGACTCAAGGGTAGTAGATAGCATATTGAAGAACTCTGAATCGTGAACGAGGGGTATAACTACTTCCTGCATCTGGTACGCGGACGTTGTTTCGGCGCGGGCAACATCTGGTGAGACGAGGCTCGTGGTATCTGTATCTGCCCTATGTATTTCATTACTTCGAGATGCACAATCAAAACGAAAGAAATAGCAAGCCCACCTTCCATTTTCCAATCCTAGACTTTCCTCACGGCTAAGAACGTCAACCTCCTCTTCCTTTGCATTATTAAGCACCCCGCCCTCCTCATCTCCAAAATGCAGTTGTTGAAAAGACCACAGCAGCCTCGTATGAACACTCAGATCCGACTCTTCCCCATGCCTCCCCTCCTCAGGAGCCTCCTCCGAATCTGCTTCCGACACACTCTCCAAATCATCCGAGCTGCGTTTCGTCACGGGCGGCCGCAGAGGAGGAACAGCACCAACCCTTGGAGTGCTAATCCATATCCTCAGCCTCGGTTCAATCTTGCCAGACGTAGCATTCAGCTCATAGACGACTCTAGGCTGGGAGAACTTGATCGTATCCTCTGTTGAGTCATCATTCTCCGCGCCCGAATCATGGTGCTCTGGGTCTGGGTCTGGCGCGGAGGCGCTCTCAGACGAGTCTATGAGCTCGTGCAGCAAAGCTGGCTTCAGCCCATGCGAATCAAGCTCGCTGACGATTTGATTGATGATTTTCTTCAGCTATGAGCGAAAAAGGTTAGGGCTAGAGTCGCACGAAATGGACTAGCAGGCATATATATACCTGGCGGTACTGAATGGCATTATCACGAAGTTCAGGCGGCAAACTGAGCAGCAATTGGGTGTAAGTCTTGGAAAAATGCATGGCCTCCCCGCTAGCCGGTACAGTGTGGCGAAAATTCAGCAAACAGGGTCGGAGAAATCACGGCCAGGGCATGCGACATAAAAGTAGAACACAGAGTTAACAAGCTACGGCTACCCAGAGTACAAGTCATGTCTCTAGTTTCCTTTTCAAGAAGCCGCCCAGTAAATTTGTTGCCTAGCTTGGCAAGTGCAAGAAAACAACTAGCTCATTTCATTGAGTGTATATAGTGTATATAGATAGAGCGTCTAGTAAAGTCATGATATATTATCAACTTTTGTCTATCATCTCCCGTTCCAAGAAAAGATTCAACCAAAGCAGCGGCACGTTTACTCGATCAACCTGTGAGAAAGTGAGTAAAGAAAATTCGACAGACGCCAGTAAACTCACGAAGGCTCCTTGTCGAGCTTGACGTGGATGGAGGCGTGGTTGTAAACGCCTTCAATACGGTGGTAGGCGTTCAAATTCTTGTGAAGGGTGATCTGGAAGACGGATGCGCTGCCTTGTCTGGAGAGAAATCACGTATCAGAAGACCAACTTCCCTCGAAAAGTTGGGCGAGTACGAACCGGCTGGTAATGGTGCTGTAAGCAAGGAAGAAGGCCCAAACCCTGAACCAGCGCTCGCCGTACTTGGCAAGAATTTTCTCCTTGTTGCTGAGCCAGTTCTTGTACCAGCGGAAAAGTGTCGCGGAGTAGTGGACACCAAGGACATCGACGTTCTTAACCTCAAAGCCGGCACCCTCGAGCTAGTCGGACAATGTAAGCATTACTTCAACAGGAAAACCCACGAGATATATACCTTGTTGATGACCCATCCCAAAGAGCAAGAGGCGTCAGCACCGGGGAAGACATACTTGTTCATGAAGAGACCCCAGATGAGATCCTCGTATTGCCAGCTGGGACGGAAACCTGCAACTTGGAAAACAAGGATGCCATCATCTTCCAAAAGATTGTAGACCTCGGACAAGAACTGAGAGTAACGACGGACGCCAACGTGCTGAAACGATATAATTAACAACCGTACATAACAGCGAAAGCTAGGTAGCATACCTCGGCCATCTCCAAGCTGACGATCTTGTCGTATTTGGTGCCCTTGGGAATATCACGGTAGTCACAGCACAAGATGCGAGCCTTGTCAGCAGGAATACCGTTCTTTGCAATCCTCTCAGTTCCAAACTTGGTTTGGTTCTTGGCCAGGGTAACACCAGTCGCGTCGCATCCAAAGTTCTTAGCAGCATAGGCAACGAGAGTACCCCAACCGCAACCAATATCGAGCAATCTTCCCAAACCAAAGTTAGTAAGCATAAAAGAAGTGTATATAAGAGCGCAAACCTGTCAGTGGGCTTCAAGTTCAATTTGCTGCAAACGACGGCAAGCTTGTTGTCTTGGAGTTGTTCAAGGGATTCTTCGACGTCAGGGTTGAGGACGATACCGGAAGTATAGATCATGCGAGGTCCGAGGAACCTTATAAGAAAAACGCGTCAGTATTATCGTCCAAGGAAGGCAAACCACCACATACCATTCGTAAAAGTCGTCACCACCTAGCAACGGCAAAGGTTAAGAGCGCAACTCACGAAGCGGAAGCAAATAAACACGTACGATCGTAATGCCCACGGACTTGTTCCTCATCCTGAGTCTGCGAGTGGGAAATGACTTCGGGAATGAAGACCGTGAACACGTATTTGAACAACTCGAAGGTGAAGTTCATTTTAGCCCAGTCATGCCTCTGTTCCATGATCTCAAGAACGTCACCTGTGCAGACGAGAACGAGTAAGTTCTGACGTGTACAACACACTCAGGGGTAAAAAGGGGCAAACCACACACCCTTGAAGTCAATCTTGCCCTCGAAATACGCGTCATGGAAGACCTGCATGGGGATCTTCTCCTTGCCTTTGTAGAGCTGCTTCAATTCCGCGTCCTTGATGTCAATATATTCCTCAATGTCCTTGCCGGGAAGGACGACTTTCTCATTGACACGACGGCCATAAATACTGTTCAAGGTCCAGTACGCGACAGCAGTAGGAGCGCCGGTAAGGAGGAAGACGAAGATGTAGGTCTTGAAGCCTCCATATTTGACAATAGGAAGGAAGCTCTTGACGACATAGGGGACGACGACGAGGAGCGCGGCCAGGTGGTAGTTGTTGAATGAGCCGTTTCCTTCAGCAAGACCGACCAAGGGCGCGTTTTTGATAGCGGGGTAGCTGGTGACCCGCACAGAGGAGGAGGACATGGTTGGTGTTGAAGATAGAAATTATTGACAGCGCGACGAACTGAAATAACCGGCGACACTCTTTGGGCCTATTTGGCTGCAACTCTGTCTCCAAGTTATTCTGGTCTCGTAAAAACGAGCCCCTGACTGTATCTATTTCTCAGCCTAGTCAATACGCGTAGAATTACACGTAAATTGCCAGCAAAATACGCCTAACAAAATATACAAGTCCCCGTTTTACAAGTCGGACCAGAAATAGGCCAGTGCGACCCGTAACGAGCCACGTGTGACACATCGGAGTTTGCCGAAGCTCTCTGTCCTGGTTCGGCGGTGGTTAGCTCCCCAACGACTGCCCGACAAAACTCATCAAGGTGAGCACTTTTTCGCGATATTCAGCCCTCACGAACCTCCGCGTCGCGTTCCCATGAAGATTCCCATCCCGAAGAACCTACGTTTCTCAAAATTACCAGCGTTTTCTGGGTGGATGGGTCATGCTCGCGGTGGATGACGCTGGCGGAATCTTTTGGTCATATCAGAGAACGTGTCGCTGACGGTCTGCCTTGTATCTTCCACCAACTCTATAGATGGTGCGTCTACTGCCATATATTCCTTGAGAAATTTGACCAGCTAATATCTTATTTCGCGAGTTTAGAAGCTCGAGATCGACTCCTTCTCCGGGTACCGTATCTATCCCAGCAAGGGCAAACTCTTTGTCCGTGGCGACAGCAAAGTAAATTATACACCATGCAACATCCTCGAATTTTCCTAATCCTTGAACCCTCCTTTTTTCTAGGTATTCCGCTTCGCCAGCTCCAAAAATGCCTCCCTCTTCTTGCAGCGCAAGAACCCCCGCAAGATCGCCTGGACCGTAGTCTACCGCAGAATGCACAAGAAGGGTATCACTGAGGAGGTTGCCAAGAAGCGTTCGCGCAAGACCGTCAAGCACCAGCGTGGCATCGTCGGTGCTGATCTCGCCACCATCGCCGCCAGGCGCAACCAGACCGCTGCCATCCGCACACAACAGCGATTGGCTGCCATCACCAAGGCAAAGACTGAGAAGAAGGAGAAGGAGAGCAAGAAGGAGAAGGCCAAGGTGAGTTTCAACGAAATCAATGTCGTATTTTCCTTTGTCTTAAACAAAAATATTTCAGCCTGCTCGCCCAACAGCCGCCTCCGGTCCCAAGGTCTCGAAGCAGCAGATGAAGGGTGGAAAGGGTGGACGATGAGCTGTTGCTTAGATATGTATAACACTCCATGCATATGCATTGCCTTTTCTATGACCGGGCCGTCCCTTCAGCGTTATCCTCTAAGCGTTGTCCCTGTATACCTTTGCTGGCTGTCTGTCTGCCTATGTTCTCATGCCATTCCAATGCTCATTTCGTTCTATGCTCTGTCTGATACACAAGGTTTCGATAAAGCAGTAAGCTTCAAGTCGGTTAATTTAGTCATGTATGTTGGTCATGAGTTTGACCTTCGAACTGTTGACATTTCAACTGACACTGCAGTATGCAGACGTGGTTTGCTATACAAGTCGCCATGTTTTTAAAGTATAGAAATAATCGTGCGACATGGCCGTCAATCCGGGAATACGTATATACGTCACTTGACACTTGATACTATTGGTCCCTCCAACTCGTCAGCGAAAGGTCGTAAATCTCCAAAAGGCGAAGAAGCAAGGAGGAGGTCAATAAAAGCGGGCGTAGATAAAACAACATAGCGAAGACAGAGAAGAAGGCAGGTATTAAAACTCGATCATGTGTATAAAATGCGGCGAATGGTAATCGTTTTCTCAGTTCTTCGTTGCTCTCACGATGGAGACAATAATGATGACGAGGATAACAACAATGGCCACACCGATGATGATGCGCATCTGTGAACGGGCGGCTCAATTTAGTGGCATAATGAGGAGACAGAGCTGCAGACTAACCTTCATATCTTTCCACCTGGAGTAGCGTAAAGGGTCACTTAGCAAAGTCATATAACAACTCTCAGCACTATTCGTTCTTACCACATGTTCTAGAGCGTAATACATGAGGTTCAGCAGTTCGATAACGCAAAATAGCACAGTACACACCTTGCGCACACGATTCGCACCACGGCGGAAACCTTGTGCTGAGACGGCAAGCGTATCTACCCAATGATAATACCACCATGTCAGCACCGCGCGCACACTAATCCAGGCAGCATGCCCACGACAGCCAAGAAATAACTAGAAACCGCACGCACCCGTCTTGTCCTGTAGCGAATCCAGCCGCTCTCCACGCTCCGCGACCTTCGTGATGTTCTCCCTCATAATTCCAACGGTATCGTCAATCTGGGCTTGGATAGCGGCCGTCTTTGCATTTCCTTGACTGGGTCCAGCAGTTGCAGGTGCGCCGGAGGAGCTTCCATTGCGAGGGAGGTAAGGGTCGTAAGGTTCAGACCTAGACGAGACAGACATTCATTCAGTACACCGGGCCAAGTCTGAGAAGTAGAGGGGACGTGGGGGACACAGACATTATAAGGGCGTGTCGGGCTTGTAGGCAGGAGAGAGAGTCAGTAGGAATTCAGAGGGAGGATGGAGGGATGAGACTGACTGTATGTCGGAAGGGTTGGAAGTCGTTGGGAGAGTCGTGCACTGTCGTTGGCAAGCCGTTATGATCATGACATTGCTCGTATTTGGTTACGGCGACGTGACCATCCTGTGACCGCAGTAAGCGGCCATCACTTGCCTCTTGTCTCGTTCCTGTCTCTCTCCTTGCTTACATTTTGAAAGTTTATTCGGTTTGTCCGTTTCCTTGATGCTGCTGGCTGTGCCATGCAATGCTAGTAAAAATGTGCAACATATGGAAAGCTGAACCTTGCTTCTAGCTCAATATCCCCAATTTCAAATACTATGTTGACCGAAGCAGCATGTCCAACTTGAAGTCCTCCAACGAAAGGATAACAGGTCACCTGTGCCAATACTATAGTGGCCAACACCTCAACATGATAGGTTTAAGTATGGCTGACTTACTCCGTATTGATGCACTGCCGACTCTAACATTTACTTCCGTTCCTCACAAACGAAACCGCTCGGCAAAGGCTATGCATGTCGCGGTCGGTGCAGTTTATTTTTAGTCCGTCCACCTCGTAAAGATCAAAAATCACCCAACAAGACAGTCACTCCTAGATATCCTCCAAATTTCAATGTTCGAAGATAAAGTAATAGTACAACGAGGGGACTCAGGACAAGAATTACAAACAAAATGACCGAAAAGAAAGAATGCAACGAGCGGACGGCGAGATATAGAGAGCGTATCGAAGCCAAGGCACGAGAATAATGGGTATAAGTAGTACGCGAAGTAGCTATTGAATAGTAGATGGATGCTGATATACAAGTCGTTAAAACAAGAAAAGAAACCAGAAAAGAAAATCAACACAACATCATTACAGTCATCCACCAGCCGGTGTTACACACTAGCCGGTGGTACACCCCGAGCAAGATTGGCCTCCAGCACACGCAAAAACTGACATGAAAATATAATTCCTTCAGCATAATGTAGAGTAGACTCTGGTGCATAAATCTATACAGAATATTTACGGAGTAAGTGGCGCCTTAGTGGAGGAAATGCTTCCATATGTAATTTTCGGCTTGTTACACGCATTACGTCATTATGATGGCCTGCACTCGTCCATCCGCGTTCCAAAAGCAAGTATTCCCAAAGCACAGCTGCACAAGACGAAGATTTTCTTTGAGGGAATAGCTTAGGTGGTTGCTCATGGACACAAAGAGAGCTCTCCAGCAGCGAAGACGATGACAACAGTTCTGTAAACAGGCAGCTTGAACCGGGGTGTAACACTGAGCCATGAAACCCCAATTTGACAATTTCCTTCTTTTTTGTCTGCCAGCATCGCATTTATTTCTTTCTTTGCATGTTTCTTGCTCTATTACATTCTTATAAATACTGTGCATATGTACATCTATTTTTTTTATCTCAAAGTCACGTTCTTCACTGTCAAATTCCGAAATGAGTTTTGGTGTCACACCGAGTGATGGATGACTGTAACTAACATGGAACGAAGTGAATAAATCAAATCAAAATTATAGAAGGAAGAAGAAAGAACGAGGACGAGAACGAAATGAAAATGAGTCCGTTTGTTGTTGTATAGTCAATTGTTACAACCAGATCGTTAAAATCATGAAGAAAAATCTGTATTGATATTCCTTACTCTTCTTCGCCTTCGTCCTCCTCTTGTATAGGATGAGGCCCTGAGCGAGCCGTAGGCAGCTGTCTCCTTCCAGGTCGCGACTCTGAAGAGTCGTAGCCTGTATCCGAACTCGGCAGAGGAGACGATCTGCCTGCAGTGGAGTATCCATTTTTCTGCCTTATCCCATTTCCCGAAGACGAACTGGACGAGTTCAACCCCCTATTCGCCCTCTTATTGC
The DNA here is from genome assembly GCA_013053245.1 of Agrocybe pediades. Classification (NCBI taxonomy): domain Eukaryota; kingdom Fungi; phylum Basidiomycota; class Agaricomycetes; order Agaricales; family Agrocybaceae; genus Agrocybe; species Agrocybe pediades. The sequence continues at coordinate 1,649,577 of JAACJL010000059.1, forward strand.
GATGCCCTCTAGGCGCAGGTGAAAGCGTAACAGGTTTGGGCTCCATTTGCATATGCTGCGTCAGACCTGAATTAGAACCAAAGGAGGACGAAGTAGACACGGAAGTGCCCATCTGGCCCAAGCCACCTGCAAACGCAGGCGTATCATCATCCTCATCCACCCAATCACTTTCATCACCAGCCACCATCTGTTTCCCAGAAAAGACATCCCGGATTGATATAGGCTCATTCGGAGGTGAAATAGCGAGCACCTCAATTGGGAGCTGCGCAGTTCGTGAGGACCAACCAGGCGGTTCAATCCCCCAAGATTTCTTCCAACTAGATCTTCCAAGCGTGCCACCACCATAAGCAGGGCTTGCAAATGGTCCTTGACGCTTCTGCGCAACAAAAGTAGTGTTACCAGCACCACCACTGCTGCCTGGCCGCCGAGCACCGTCGTCCAGTGACCTTCTCGACCTCATTTTCAATGGAGATCCGGCCCTCGGTCCGCCTTCGTTCTCTGAAGGCTCGTAAAACGACGTAGGTCGTGATGAGGGTGGTGAATGCAGGGAGGATGTCGCCGAATTCGACCGAACATGTGGCGGTCGAGGCACAGGATTAATCTGCCTCACGACACGAGTCGACGACCCCGAACCCCCGCGTCGATGATACTTCTGCATGGGCGAAGCAGTACGCAAATGAATGGAACCTGCGGAGCTCTGGGACGGAGACTTCCTATGTCCTTGCCTCATAGAAATACTTTTGATAGATGATGGCCTGGACGAATGGTCACCGCGTTCCGAGTTGGGAGTATGGCTGCCGAAAGAGGGTCGAGCCGGGATCTGAGGCGAATCTAGCATGACCATCTGCACAGAAGTGATAGATGACCGACGAGAGTTTACAGAGCTAGACCGCCTAGACGACATGGATGGCCTCTGTGTGCGATGGGCTGCCCGATTACCATATTTCCCATTGGAACCACTTCCTCGCCTTCCTGTGGTAGGCACCGGTCGAGGAGTGGCGACGTTGTTGTCTCGCGAAACTCCATTATTATTAGCATCCTTCCTTTTACCCTTCCTATCCTCATTGAACCACAGGCGGAAAGCAGTCAAGAGATTAGCACGATTTCTACCGGGTGGAGCAGTAACCTTTGCTACGGGTGTAGTTTCGGTGAAGTTGGGGGTGCTATGAGAATGCAACATTTCACCGCGTACATTCACAGCCGATACCGCAGGCGCTGCGGAATGACTTGGCTGGCTGATCGATTCCCTTGCCTCAGCCAGGACCCAAGGAGAGCCTATCTGTGTCGCACCGTGTGAGTGCTCATTGGGCGGGGGTGTGGATGGCGGAGCAAACTCCTTGTTTGCTTTCATAGGCGGTGATTTGGTAAGCTTAGATGACCCACCACTACCATGAGAAGACCGTGGCTCGTCTCCACTTCCAAGTCGGCGATCGACATCTCTCGACCTTTCCCTGTCACGTTCTTTGTCCTCCTTAACTGCCTCGGAAGACTTTTTACGCACCAAACCGGCGGCTTCCAGCGCAGTAGTGGCGCGTTGCATAATACTGACGCTGCCTGATCTTGCCTTGCGACCCTTCGACCCTGTGTCCTTGTCTTTCACACTTCCGCTCGGAGTTGAGGGATGGGAGCGCGAATCACCAGCGATGGTAGACGAAGACGGTGAAAGCAGCGGTGATCGTGTCGGTGACACAGGATGAGGTGGTGTGGACGGCCGTCCTGGAACTGTTGGTGTAGGCGGAACGAGAGCAAACAAAGGTGCTGGCATATGTTTGGGCACTGCATCTCCAGAATCTGTCTGCGACGCTCTGGACACTTTGCCTCGTTTCTTCTCGCTCGACTTCTTGGAAGACACTTCCTCGATCGCTATATCAATCGATGCCGAGTCCACTTCTCCAGTAGAAGTGACCAATCCAGCTGAATCAGGCTCTTCCAGTAAACGTTTCTCTTCTTTTTTACGGAGGAGCCACCACAGAGAACCAGAAGCATCACAGGCATTGGATAGTACGGAGTGGACTATCTGGGCGGTGTCGAAACCAAGTAAGGCGAGTGAGTTCAAAAGACGGCGTTCCGGGACCGTTGAGAAGATGACGGGTGCTTGTGTCGTCAGGAGGGCAGCAAAATTCAAATCTTGCGCTGGTGGAATGGGTAGTGGCGTTGGGGTCTTCTCTAAGATCGGAGATCCAGCATCCGAGAGAATAGAAGAAACCGAACGGCGCTTAGTGCGCGCTGGGGTTCGAAGAGGATGAGAAGGTGGTGCCTTTGAGCTGCTCGAACCAGACCACATTAGGGGAGATGGTATAATTCGCTTTGCAACTTCTTCACGATCCTCCTCAGGCACTGTGGCAGGATGCCTGTCGCTAGGCTTCGCGAGCCGAGACGGTAATGAATCTAAATCCGAAATAGAATTTTTGTGTATGGTGGAATTGCTTGGGTATCGATTAATGGAAGGTTCGCGGGTAACATTGTTCTCACTACTTTCGAAAGGATCATGCATCGATTCATCGGGCGTTGTGGTTGCGGACGATCCAAGTTCAGGTTGATTAGTGAAAGGGGAAGATGGATCCTGGATGGAGGGTTCAGAGGAGTCTGGTGCAGTACTTTCCGAGTTCCTTCTAGGATAGTCTTCCGGGGAGATGGGCCGAGTAGGTACGTCGGGAGGAAGACCAGTGATTGGGGAGTCCGGTTCGTATGTAAAGTTTTTGGATGTAAACCAGGGATGAGCTAAGATTTGAGGGATGGTTATACGCTTGGAAACATCCTTCACCAATATACTTTTAATCAGATCACGAGATTCTATGGAATCATCAGAACGAGAGCAAGTGCTACAGACAACTTCACAAACCTATAGATAACCAAGTTGGGTCTTCGAAATCCCCTTGAATGATTTTGTTACGCATCATGTCCTCGTCGTCATCGTCAAATGGCAATGTACCAGTCAGTAAACAGTATAGGATGACTCCTAGAGACCAGGTATCGACCTCTACGAGGAGATGAGTACGGCGACAGCTTGCTGACTAGAATTGCACATACCAGGGCCCTGGTATTTCTTTCCCATGAGCATTTCCGGAGACGCATAGCCTGTTGTCCCACAAAAGGTTTCCATAAAGTTTCCCCGTTCAAATTCTCTAGTAAATCCAAAATCTCCGAGTTTAACTCTGCATCGTTCATCGAGGAGGACATTCTCTAGCTTCAGATCCCGATGTACAATATTGTTGTCGTGTAGATATGCAACTGCAAGGCACAATTGACCGAACAGCACTCGTGTTTCTTCCTCCGACAGGCGGCCCTTCTCTGCAAGATAATCGAACAGTTCTCCTCCGCAACACAACTCGGTGACTATCCAGATATGGGATTCAGTAGCAATGACCTCGTACATCTGCGTGATGTGGGGGTGGTGCAACTGACGGTGATGGTGTATTTCGCGGGTTAACGAAGCAGACATGGCCTTTGGGATCTGTTTGATAGCGACCCGAGTGGAAGTCAACCTGTGCGTGCCTATCCTGACCTTTCCATAGGCACCTGCGACTATCGTTTAAGGAGCCGAGCCTAACAGAATGGACAAGACTTACCTTCTCCAATGACCTTCCCCAGAGTGTAGTTACCCACAACCCGCATCTTCGACGACGAAAGCTCCTTCCCGAGTTCATTATAGGCATTAGCAAGCTGCGCTTTCTGGTTCTGGCTCAGCGAAGCGGTGTGTTTGTGACCATGTGTCGAAGGCATAGCAGCATGTACAAGAAGATTAAAATAAGAAAAAAAATGAGAGGAAGAGGTACAGAGACCAATGTAAAGATGTGTAGTAAGTGGTAGGAGTGAAGCCAATAAGCGTTACGAACTGTTACGGATTCGCTAGTCAATGTTTAGAAATTGATAACACACACGTGCTCATAATCAGAAAACATAAAGTTAAACCATAGACTCGACCTTGGTGGTACACTGCATGGGTATCTATCTATTTATTCATACAACAACTATGATACAATACACACATATGATTAACACATCACCAGCTCGCGAGCAACGCTTGGCTACACTCCTGCGATAAAGTCAGTTACGATTCGGTTGCGTCGTAAACAAGGAACTCACCCGTAACCTAGGCAGGTTATATTCCCGCGCGACATTAACAATTGTCCGTAGTTTTCTTCGTGCATCAGCCTTATTCATGGTAAACGCGTAGGCACCCGAGCACTTGCAGTACTTCGACACATTGTCGGACTGGATCTGCTGGCATTTCGTACACCTGAGATCCTGCTGCGCGAAAGACCTCTCCAATGTGCGCGCCACGTCGATCAAAACGAACTCAATAGCAGTTCGGTCGTATTCGCCACCGCAGTTGTTGCATACCCATTTCGGATTGACGTCTACGTTGTTGGGCAGTAGGTCCGGGTCTCGACAGAAATCGAAATCGCGCAGCACATCACAGTGTTTGCAAGGTACATTGGATAATTTGAGCGGTTCGCAAGGGTTGCGGAATATGGCCTCCGCCGCGAATTCTCGGACGCCTATCAGCTCCAGAAGGTTCCGCTTCAAAAGTCCAATCTCGACTTGATATTCCTTTGCAAGACCAAAGATGGCGCAAGTAAACTTGACAAACTCGAGAGGCGGGTTATCCAGATGGAGGTACGAGCCTGGAAGTGTAGGGAAAGCAAACTCTTCCACGTCCCCGGCGCCTTTCATGGCATTATGATACCGTTGTCGAATGCCCTCAAGAGTCTTCAAAAGTTTTCTGGTAAGTCGCCGGGAGATGAACTCCAATGTTGCTTCCATTTCTTGCGACTTTGCTGTGTCACGTTGTGTGCTGTCTGGCTCTCCGTTCTGTAAGGGCCGTAGCGGGACTCTAGCTACCGCGTTCAGCTTCTGTCGGATTTTGAATAGCTCCACAATGAAATATTGTACCACAACAGTGAAATCGTCTTGAATGGCACGAGGCAAGAACATCTGCACGTTCCATCGCATTTCCATGCACAGTTCCTCGGGAGGCTCCACCGCCAGAGGGTCTTCACAAACAATCCCGCCCATATTCGCTGGATCCATAAAGACCAGGAAATCATAGAAGCGTTCCGTGTGCAGATAGATGTGCTGGAAAAGTTCATGGTTGGTAACTGCTGATGTGATGTATGTGGCATACGCGTGCGCAGTCCCAGGTGGTTTGGAAGTGGACAATAATATCGAACCAAAGTCCGCATGAACAACATGCGATCCAAGCCTCTTAAATTCTGCCAAAAGCTGAATAAAGGTCTTGCGCATGAGGCCATGGACGAAACGATGTATGCCGGGGTCATAGAGTTGCGATGCAGATGAACTAATCCATCTCCAGAAATGCTCGATAGCAAGAGTGGCAGGGCTATTTGAATTCTCCTGAATCTTATCCAATAGCCACGTCTTGACCATGGACTTGAGAATTGCAAACGTTTGCGCCGAGAGTTGAGATTCGCCTAGGGATATATCACGTTGTGATTCTCCGTTAGAATACTCGTTGATTGTGTGCGAAACAGAGTCGAAGGCGGTCGCTCCTCCGCTTCCTTCCAGCTCGTTCACCAGAACAGACTGCAACACGGAGTTTACAGCAAGGTTCCGAACTGTGACTTCCAAGCAGACATTCGAGAACACTCCAGAAGACTGGAAGTCGGTCTTTGGCAAGGGCTCCGTCTGCCTTCTGTCGTTTTCTACGCCGCCCAGGTCAGGCCAATCGGTTGCCGACCACCACAGTATCATATCTTGCTGTACGAGGCGCCTCGCAAAACCGATGTCTGCCAGTAGAAGCGGCTGGTCTCCCTCGACGTGCCCAATTGGTACATCGTAGTAATCAGCTAATGCGACCATTCGCTCTATCCAAGGTCCTAGAGAGAGGTAGCGGTTGATGATCTTCTGGCCGACATGGGATTGCCAGGGGAAAAGATCCAACGAATGTGCTGCTTTGGTTTGAGACATGGATAGGACAGGGAATTTGGACAATTTTGGAACCAAGCGCTCGAAATAAAACTGGTCTTTGCTTGACGATATAACCAGAGTGAACGACTTGTCTTCCAGCATGCCTAGTTCCCTCGATACAGCCTTTAACGCCGTAATATCGGATGAATGGTAAGTATGGGAAAACGCAATGTTTTCAGGGTAATCGACAGCGGGGCTAGTCGGGACCTTTTTCTTCTTCTTTTGTAGCAAAGTACTGTAAAGTTCACTAAGCCTGGTGACAGGTTGCCGGCGGCTGGCAGGATCGACCAAGAAGATTTTGGCAACTCCATTGGGAAGGAAGAGGGCGAAAAGGTGCAAGTTACCGTTCGCTGCAGAGGCATGATACAGGAAAAGGTATTTTCCAGACTTGCCTCCGTTGAGATACGGGTTTCTGGAAGATGACGTCGTACACCGGTCCAACTGGTTGAGATCAAAACCAACTTGCTGTGCTCTGTGTAAACTCATAGTTGTATCATCCAAAGCGCACGTTTTGCCCAGGCGTAACAGCGCCCGCAGAACGAGAGGAACCTAAAGCACATTCAGCTTAACGTCGGTATGTCTAACGCAATTACTCACCTGAAGTTCATACACGGCATCCACATTAGGATCATTTGTTATGTCAATGAAATGCTCCTGGATGTCCTGATATGTATCTTCTCTGGCCGTGATTTTATAGAGGTTTGTACATTGAGCATCGCGAGGAAGGTTTCTTGTAACTTTGGCGTAAGAATAGAATTCTTTGCGGAAGAGTTCTTCCGTAGGTTTCTTGAGATGGAGATAGAATTCTCTGGAAATTCGCAATGGCACAGAAACCAGTTCGGAGTCGATCGAAAGCCAGAGAATGAAACGGCCTGGTATTTTGCTCTCTCTGATCTGAATTATATCCCATCGATGACTCGAACGCGAACGCGTTGCAGACTTGAACATGGATGGCATGGCGCTCGCTGAAGAGCCATCATATTTGCTTTGATGCCTTTTCCTCCATCGTGGCCGCATCGCTCTAATCCATCCGGAATAATCCTTCGCTGGGTCTGGGATCGGTAGATCTTCCACTGCCTCTGGAGTGGCTTCGCGCACAAACGTCCTTTCCTCGACGACTATGCGCTTGCGATTGCTTCTTTTGGAAGCAGACCCAATGTCTTCAATATCAACTGGTTGTGTTTCTTCTTCCCCGTCTCCTTTGGCTCTAAAGAAATCCGTCACTTTATTCTGCTTGAACTTGTCGACGGCACCCGCTACACGTCGGTGTAACCAATCAGGATGGCGAACACGAGGAACTGGGTTCGACACCTTCTGCATCGCAGCTGGGATTGTGATCAATTTCTGGATAACAGAGCCCAAACGTTCAATATAATAATCCCAGTCAAGGATTGACCTGAGGTCGAAGTTGACAAGACCACTATCTTTCAACCATCTCCGCAGATATGTCCTCTTGACGCTTTCTTCGGCGGAGAAGATAGCAACTGGTACAGCGCGCTCTGTGACTGGAGCTCCGATGGGCTTGGCAGAGATGATGAACTTGCAAGCAAGGCCTTTGTCCTTGACCATTTGGTCACCTAAGAACTCGGCCAATCTTTTGGCGGTACTGATCGACGTCGACTTTTGGCCACCATACTCCGCTAAAGTTCGCGACATGCTTCTGTTTTCGGCAATGAGCTCAACGAGTTCTTCGTCACTTAGGTTCTCTGCTTTGCTGTAAAGCACGTCCAACCATTGGTCGGCAACTTCAGCAACCGCGCTGTAACATTCTTGCGTAGTCGTCCCAAGCAAGAACTTTTCAAAGATCTGCGACTGGAAGATCTTGATGAGCTGCAATTCTCCGCGACGCTTGACTTCGAAACCCTTGAGTTCAGCCAACGATCCGTCGTCGTTGAAGACGGCATAGCGCTTCTTGAGGAGCTTATCCTCTTCCTTTGAAGACGGCAGGATCATGGCCTTGTATGGTCCATCCAATTCGAAGAAAATAGAGTTCTCGCTGTGCACGATGTACTCTCCAGTCTCGGGGTCTAGGTCGTGATACTGGTGGTTTGTGAACTTGTCGTAAACGAGATGATTGAGCATAGTACAAGGATAGGAGAATCCAATTGATTTGCCGTTGTTCAGCTTGAACTTGAAGTTCTCCGGGAAAACGCCTGGCAGCATGCACCAAATACCATCCGTATCCAATTCCAAAGGCCGTCCGATCTGCTCGACGAGAGCGCGCGCCATTTGAATGATAGTGGCACCAGTAAGACACGTTATGCCCGCCATCTCCATTGAGTGCCACCTTGCACCTTTTCGCATCACGTATCCGTAGAAGGAATTTAGAATGCACTTGTGGGCAAGTTGCAGTGAGTCGTATAGCACAATCATCTTCTTGGCTTCATCGACCTCTGCAATAGAGCGGCCTTCACTATTATACGTGTCGAGGTTCTTCTTCCAGGTCTTATGGAGACCTTTGTATTCGTAACGACGATCTCTGAACCTTCGGACAGTGTCGACATAGAACGGGTTCTCCTTCTGGCAAACGATCGCCTCCCTGGTCTCGACCTTGGTATCCTTCGTCTTCTTGTAGACCTTGCGAGAGTAGTCCCCGAGCCGCTTATGCAACAGAGCTGTCTGCTCGGCTTCAGAAAGGTCTGCAAAGCGACGTTGAGGGCCTCCAGGGCGCTTCGAAGGGAAGGTTTCCTGATTCAATGCGTGCTTGATCATGTTAAACTCGTCCCTATGAGCAGGGAAGAATTCGCCTCTCCACGCCCACTCTAATCGTCGGTCACAAGTCTTTCCCGGTCGATTGAAGTCGCAAACAGCACACACAGATTCGTCCACCATGGAATCTGGCTGAAGACGATTTGACAACATGATGTTGGGGTACATGGCAGCCACGTCCAGATGATAAATGAGAGGCTTATCAACTCGCTTGGGATGGTCTCGCATTAATTCCAAGGCGGCTGTGATTTCGGCTTTCACTTCTTCGTAATTCGTGACTTGGTCCAGAGACGCCTTTGACTCTTCCGTTATGCAAAATTTCAGTGCAGCATCCAAATCGTTAATAAGCTGCATAAGAGATCAACATGATGTTGGCATATCATCTAGTTCTAGAATACGCACCTGTTGCACAGCAGAAGGAACAATCTTGAAATCTGTCGCGATGTCGCTCCTAAACACACCGGCTTCAAGAGCTTCTACGTGCCCGCCAACATATGTTTCGGAAGCTAGAAGGTGGCCATCGTACATATTTCCATGTGCCTCCTCATGCCTATTGGGCATAATGATATGACCTCTATAAGCTTCCACCTACAATACGATTCGGCTAAGCATATCAGAATAAGGAGTATCATGTACACTCACCATCAAAAGGGTCTCACAGAGGGTACCACTGCCCTTTCTCAAGACTTCGTCCGGATTGAGTGGGATGATATTGCACAGCGAGAAAATGAATGGATGGACGTATTTCATATACAAGTAATATGTCGCAACGGCATCGGAGACGGAATATTGCGCTAGGACTTGAGGTTGCTCCATAGCATAACTAGATTGCACTGTCAGTCCGTCGAAAGTGCCGTAGGAGGTAAAATACAACTTACGGAGTCATAAGCTCAGGATCAAGTTCAATAGGGTTGTATCCCAGCTTTGCAGTAGTAACTGCTTTCAGACCTTGGCTTCCTTGAGGCAAGTAGGAGTCGCGCTTGACCCAACGGAAACAGTCCATGTGAACGCAAGTCCTGCTCTTATACTCATCCTCTGAGTCTTTGGCAAAACCTGTCTCCAAGAACATGTCAATGCCGTTAACCTGCGCTCTGGCGTCAAGGAAAGGAAAATCGAAGAAGTCTCCGTTAAATGTCGCCATAACAGTAGGTTTGACATCTTGAATATGTGAAAAGAACCGCTTGATGGTCTCGGCCTAGACACAATGTAAGGAACAAATCCACGCGAGGGTAAATCGTTCTTACTTCATTCGGTTCATTGAAGATAATGAAAGGTCCTTCATATCCATCTTTCGGCGTGTACTCGAAGTCTTCAATGTCTTCACTGACAATTTCACGATTGGTGATCAAGTAACCCTGTCCATCGACCATGTACGAAATCATCATGACTTGGTCAGTCGCCTGGTCTGGGAACTTGAGGGGTGCCTTCGTTGTCTCGATATCAAAAGCCATAACGACGGGGTCGGCACGCTTGACTCGTTCCACTATTTGGTTAAGCGCTGGTTGACCTTCCGTGAACGTCACAGCATACCAGAGACCCACTCGGATTTCGTTGTCCATGGCCACCCGCAGATAATAAGGGACATCGTATTCTCGCACGTCGATGATGCATTCCCTTGGATCCTGGTCTCTCTGCAAAGCAGGTTTCCCTGTACGATTACCGAACCCTCCATCCATATCATCTTCAAATTCCACGTCCATACTTGCGTCAGTCGTCGCACGGATGACTTCTGCGTAAGCGTCAACGGCGTCACGTTTTGCGCCGTTCGCAAGGGCCAGGGGAACGATGTCGCGTCGCACTGTCAAGAGATCCGAGATGTTTCGGAAACATAGCTGAAGGTACAGGCGACGGTGACCCATAAGATGGTTAGGGAGCTTGAGATCTTCCTTCCTGTCACGAGTAATACGGCAAATAAGACCCTCGTATTTCTTATTAAGCCATTCTTCAATCATAGTTTCCGTGCCCGCCTGTTCATTGTAAGCATATGAGGCAAAGTAGACGTGCAGGACTTTGACTTGCCTTGCAAGCGATATAGAAGTAGGGTTCGTACTGATACGTGCATTTGAACATTCCACCGTCGTCCTGGATAAAATAAAGATCTACAGCAGATTTACCGGACGGCCAATCTGGATCTTTTATAAGGGTCTTCCACCCAGTTAATACATTGCCTCTCAGTAAGTAATTATGATGAACGACTCACTGGATGCATGTTTATCAACCAGCCCTCTCTCCTACCACCCTCCTCGACTCTAGCAAATCCAAGCTTCTCATCAACTTCATCGTTCTGCGCCGTCCTCTCAAATCTTTCCGCCAGCTGCGTTCCGTCGTCTTCGCGAACAGGTGCTGGTTCCCCAGGTTTGTTGATTCTGGCACCTCCTCTACCGCGCCCACCGCGCCAGGAACCACCACCTCTGAAGCCAGCGCGGAAGGAGCCTCGCCCGCGACCACGCGACGAGGTCAGTCCAAAGGTTCCTTGGCCTCTTGCCATCGCGAAAGTAAGTTGGGAGCAACTCGTGGCCGCGAGCACTTTGTAAAAGTAATGGTCACGGAACGCGTCCTGTCACGAACGAATGAAAACAGTCACAGAAATTTTGTCGCGCCATTATCCGCGCCATATTGTGTTATGGAATGCTTTAAAAATGTTCATAGCATTCATTCTCAAAGAACAAAAGGCCAGCTGCTAATACTACGTGTTCGAACTACAAGCGTTAATATACACGACAAATAAAAGAACAAAACTAGAAAATAAAGTCGTTAATGCAACGTGAAGGACATAAGAGTGATCTGGTCAAATAAATAATGAAACGAAATTACATGGAGAGACGAAAGAAGATAAAAAGGAGCAAGAAAAGTTCAATATTCATCTTCCTCCTTCACCGTAAATCCCTCGCCCCATCGAGCGGTGCTGCCAATACTTAATCCAAGATCCATCTGCGAGTCCATACTCGGTCGCGGCTTGAAGCTCTCCCGACGCGCTCGCGTTGCCTTCTTGGCTACAGCAGGCCCTGAGACATGGTGCACTTTCCCGGCATAGCCTGCACTCGTGGAACGTGCGTACGGATGACTTGAGGATGTGCTTCGTCCAGATGAGTAGGTGTTAACTCCAGCAACCCCAGCCCCATAAATGACACTGCTAGGCACTCTTCCATGACCTAACGCATGATGCTGAGTGCCCGGTTTGGGCATGACCATCGACATTGTCGCTGGGCGGCTAATAGGTGTCTTGGTAGGGATCTTCGTCGGCGATGATGCCCTTCCACCGCTATTAATGTTCCCACCTCGATGGGTGCCCAATGGTGCGCGAGCACCTGTGGCAGCAAGGCCTGGTGTACCAGATGACATCGAATTCTCGCCAAGGCGCTGTCTTTTGTTTGGGACCGACCGAGTGGACATTTGCGAACTTGTCCTGACCGCCGGAGTCACGACGCCAGTTCTTGTACCTGGAACATATGAATTGCTGTTGTTTACTGGGGTAGTAGAGCGCGCAGGAACCGAGCCAGCTCGAGGTTGTTTTCGTTTGTTTTCCTGATCCGACGAAGTGACGCTTTGCATAAGCATCTGCAAGAAGCTTTCTCCATTGACGAGGAAAGGTCGACCGGCTTCCTCTTCCCATGCCGGTATAGATACTAGCAGATCTTGTTCCAACTGAATGATATTGTGAGATATAGATATTGGACTTGTGAATAAAAGGCTTACCCGAGGTTTTTCCTTCGAGACTCGTTTACGCATCTTTTCTTCTCGTAACAAACGACCTGGATCGCGAGGACCACGTCCAGTGAGGCGCGACTGGTCAGTTGCAGCCAACGCAAGTTCTTTCTCTTCTTCGCAGATTTCGAAATATTTCTTGATCGCAGAAAGCAGCGGAGCCTTTGCCCTCCTCTCATCCTTGAGACGTTTGATTTCGTCTTCGTGTATGGTCAGAAGTTCTTCCGTGTATTCATCTAAGAATGCAAGTCAGAAGATAATAACAAAAGACGGATATATGAATACACACCATCCGCAAACGGAGCGAAATCAGCTCGTTCCTCTTCTCCAATGAGGAGGTCATCCCATAAACGAACAATCTCCTCCCGTGCACTCTCAACAAACGTGCTCATACGTTCTTGCTTAAGTTCTAGCATGCGCTCCAATTCTTCTTCATACTCGTGTACGGTCTCTTCGGTACTCCCACGATGGTTCTCCACGAAGGCATCCATGTCGCTTTCCGCAACTCCGAGCCTCTTCCATAGACATTCGAGTTGATCGTACATTGCTTGAATGTGCGCTTCCCGTCGACGCTTGATGTCCTCTAGAGAAGATTGCAGTGCAGCAGCCCAAGCAAGCAGCCCAAGCGTTGGCTCGACGCCGTCGAGTCCAATAGGCACCGATTGATTTGTTGGAAGGTTCTCGGAGTCCACCTCTTCCATTCGGGCGACAAATCTAGATAGGATTTGCTGATATTCATATTCAGGGGCGGCCGGAACGTCATCATGATATAGAACAGTTGAAGAGCTTGACCGAGATGCTGGTGTTGGAGTAGAAGACACAAAGGGATCATCAGAAGTGCTGGCATTTGAGGCTGATAACAAGGAATGGGAAAAGGGACCGGCGGGCGATGGTTGTATATCGTCGTCCGCAGAAGGATGTGGGATTCCTAATTCGGTGTACAGCCAGTCGATTTGAACAAATGTCGCAGACAGTTGATTTAACCTCTTGTGCTAACGTTGGAATCGCATAGGTCAGTTCGTGACTACACATTACTGCATCGGTATACAAGCTCACCACTTCAGCTTTGCCTCGCACAAGCTCTTTCTCTAACCTCTTGAATCGTTCTGGAGTGACATCCCTATTGACCGAGGCGGTCTCGCTTTCGTCTGGAACACCGGATGCCTCCAACACATTATGTTCAAAGAACTCTGTACCAAGAGTCCTAGCAAGAGCTTGTAGTCGGTTCGTTAAAGTAGTCAACTGCTCTAATTTGGCGTGGTAAAGCTAATTATCTTGGTTACCAATGTCGAACAAAAGATATAAAAAATGTGGCACGCACCTGCCGTAGCTTTTCTTGATACTCAGCTACAAGTTCATAGCGCCTTGGGAGTGACTGTTCCTTCCTTAATTCGCCTAAACTGCTCCCTGTAGACTTGATATTGCCACCCAGAGCTTTCGTATAACTAACACATCCTTTCTCAAGCTCATCGCACTTGCCCATCCACTGCTCAACTTCCTGCTTCCTTCTATCTATCCTTAGTTCCACACTTTGTACGAGCTGTTCCTGCAGCCCTTTCAATTCTTCTTCCAAAGCCGACGGTGGTAACCCGAGTTGAGCATGGAGTGTTGGGAGTAACTGTGTTTGTGTCTGCAGGTGGGTATGAAGTGAGTTCAACAACGAAGTCAACATCGTTGCCGTTGAGGAGGGCGGCGGCGGCGATGACATCGCGCTGTTTGATATCGCGGAGAGATGAACGTTAGTCGCAAACAATGAGGCGCATCAACAAATTCCAGTCGCGTCCGAGTTCAACTATTCACGTGATCGTGTGTCTTAGACTCTATTTCTTGAAATGCTATTTTGGTATAATTCTGGGGAGGGGCAACACCGCGTTAGGTCGTGGGCTATTTGTACTTGTTTGTTCTGGCTCATACGCGATACAAAAATTACCAGCAGACTTTTTATCTCTATATGAGACATTTTGGTGCTAAATAGTGTATATACCCATTTTTTGCATAAAGGAGCAGGGAAGCGTTGGGCTGGAATTTTTGATTTCGGCCGGGAAAGGATAGAAACACTCAAGATATAGTACTTCTGCTCATTTTCAAAAAAATGTAAACCAACCATTCCCTGGGCCTGATTGAATGCACGAGATTGACGCGCTTTTTGGAGTGTGAACACGTCGTGGCAAAGAAAAAGTCAGACTCCTACCCAGTCGCTCGTACGCTTACTTAAACGTATTACATAAGTGTTGATCCGAAGTTTCTGCGAAACTTAACAACAACTTTTTAAGGCGTACGAGCGACTGGCGACATACTTTATTTGTGCATGTTTTCCAATCACATTTGCCGCGGGTGGTCTACGGCATTCAGTGTCTTGTCAAGCGTGAACAAGGTTATCCCTCTCCTTCTGGTCTATACTATGCTTCGGGAAACTTATGTTGATGTTGCCTGATTACAACTTGCAAAGACAGAAGAAGAACCTTTTGATAGCCTGTGGGTCTGAGGTCGGGAATGACAGTGCACCCTTACCACTTAGTTTGCACTGTCTTGCTACTTAAAGTGCCAGTTAGCACTGTCTCTGCTGAATCTCATGGATTATCTTCTAGAAATGGTCGAGTCAAAAAGTAGCTCTTTCTCTTTTATCTGAGAGAGGGAACTCCATGTCTTTGGGGCAACTTCTTTGAGTGGACAAGCCGGGTGCATGGCATCTCAAGCATTTTTGTACACACTCACACCACACTTCTTGTAATGCAGAAGAATATGTTCCACAGTAACAGTTTGCGGAACTGAAAAGCATAAACATATCTCAAAGGAGGCACAGTGTTGAGCGAAGACTTGAAGCTTGACGTGCAAATGTGATTGGAAAACATGCACAAATAAAGTATGTCGCCAGTCGCTCGTACGCCTTAAAAAGTTGTTGTTAAGTTTCGCAGAAACTTCGGATCAACACTTATGTAATACGTTTAAGTAAGCGTACGAGCGACTGGGTAGTAGGAGTCTGAGAAAAAGTCTGCTTTAGGTGAAGCGCACGGAATACTAATTTAAGGCTTATGTAATACGCGTTGTGACGCGTCCATTGGCTCTCGTCGCAAAGATAAGAGAGATCTGGAGCACTGTCGCTTTGAAATAACTATTGTAAAACTTCTATAAAACTTCCCACTACACTCCACTACTTTTAGTGAGTAAATTGTGCTCAGAATGTGACCCAAATTTTGAAGCCTAAGACGGCATGAATAAGGCCCGGTATACCCAAATCACTTCTGGAAGCCTAAGGTCCATGCTATGGCTACTTAAACTGCATAAGAGTGTAGACAGGACTCATATGGCTGTGTTAGCCCCAATTTTGTCCTTATTTCCGCTTGCTTCAGTCATTGGGTAGCAAAATCGAAGAGGACAACTTTTTTAGTGGTGGTGCCATGACTAAGCAGCCGCTTCCCTTTGCGGACGTTGCCCCTCCCCAATAATTCTATTCCATCCACACAACCACACGAGCTATTCGTCGGGCATCCACCTCATGCAGCCTCACCCTATGGGAGTGTCTACTTGTCTGTCAGCGATCTACACACCTCCGTAGCGAGTGGAAATACAGCTCTCATTTTTCTCTCCTCATGAGGTGAGTACGTCCAATTGGCCTCCTACTTCATTTACACTAAGCAAACCTTCAGTTTCTTACCGAAATTTGAATGACTATATGCCACCGACTTCTTGCTTTGCGCGCTCATGATGGGTGGTATGCTTCAAGGCATAGGCATCACTCACACTACTCGAGTACCCAAATCTCCCGGTCAACATAATGGTACTTGAAACTTGAAGTCTTCAACAGCTCAACGCGATCGTTCTCGAATATTCGTGTTGGATGGTTATGATGGATTCGATCATATATTCCCCGCCCAAAGAGCCCTCGTATAAAATCTGCACTTCCCGAATTTCGCACAGCATCTTTCAGATGCCCCTTCCACGACCACCTGCGACCGACCTGCAAGACCAAAGTAATGCCTTCCTCCTCCAAACCAACCCTCGCCTCCCTCAATTCCTAAACCCAAGGCCTCCTCGCCGAAACGCTACGCAAAGTAGAAGGCGTCTAAGTGGTCCCCAAACGAGGCAAAGATCAAAAGGAGCCCTCTGGGAAGGAAAAGGAGCCAAAGCCCAAGTGCTCACTCACGTACGTATTCCGCCTCGACCAATCTCCCGCCCTGTTTAATCAATGATTTATTCAAAGACGTGAGTATAACGGCCGATATTTTCCCCCGCCCCCACCCAACTGCAGCTAACCACGCTGTTCGTTGCGGCGGCGCGAATGACAAAGGCGTTGCAGCAGTAGTGCGCGACACCCAGCGCCAAACAGCCGTGTCACCCCTCCCTCGCCAGGTCACCATCTCCATGCGCCTCCAAGAAGAGTGTGAAAATGAACTTTGAAGACGTCGAGGTCGTGGACCTGACCGTCGACACTGTCGCCTCCCGCCCCCGTCCCACTTCAGTCTCGCCCAGACGACAATACCTCAAGGCGAGTCGGCGGATCTCTACCGCCACCACCCTTCAGCACCCAAGACATGGATGCCCGCGCTGAGTCATTGAACAGACTCCTCGAAGCCCTCGTGGGCTTTGAAACGGGCAATAGTGTGACGGTTGATGTTGACGAGGATTTGGAGGACAGTCAAGGTGCATTTAGTTTTCTTTTACTACTGACTTGAGCTGACACGGCTTCTCTTTGTCAGACGTAGTTATCTGCTACGCATTGAACCCTGAGGATGAAGGGCACGTCCCTCAGGGTGTCGGCGCATTTGGGAGCGCCGGCACCATCAACACATACCCATCATCGTCTACGTGTGAGGACCGGGCTGGGGTCCTGGCCCCGGAACTATTTCTCACTCCTCCCTCCCCCAAAAAACCGCTCCTTGTTAATCACTTGCCACAAACGCAAAGGACGCGTTTATCTCTCGCCATGATTCTTTCTTATAATGTTTTTATCTCCTCCGGTCACTGGGCTACTTCGCTCTCTTCTCTCTCAGTCTTCCTTTCCCTCCATGTTCCTTGTATTGCTCTGGCTGCAAGTGTTACTAGGTCTTGTCTTCCCTGCATATGGATGTCTTTAGTACATGCACAATGATTAATTTGTTGGAGAATTTGTGTTGCTGAGCTGTCTATATTACCGTCACTGAGTTGCCTCTAAGCACTGAAAATGATATTTTGGGTTTTGCGGTGAGGTTCAGTCAAGGTGTTCATTTGTGCCTGGTGCCAGTGATACTGACTTTAGTGAGGAGGTCACCAGGAGTCCTTTTGGCGCGGCGCGTCCCAATGATCCGCGTGATTGTGACCGACAACTTGATCATATGCTATTTTTGACATCATTCGGTTTCAACGTCCAACCACCACTCATGCGCATAATTCGTCAAAGCATCCGCCTTGTGCACGGGGATGATGCTCCTGATATCTTCCAACCAATGACAAGGAAGCTCACTTCCTCTTCTAGTACTCAGGATGCTGGGCCTGGACTTTTGTTAAAGTTAACTCTTCTGTCTCATCAAGGTGGGTACTGCTCCAAGACATCTCCCTATTTCATTCACGCTGAAAAGTATAAAGCTCATTTGTGATTGAATTAGCAAATTATAACTGCAGATGTTCTAGCATCTCGCGTCTGCTTGAGTCAGGATGCTTAGCAGTTCCACCTCTGTCGCTCACTGTGTAACTTCACCCAACGATGGGCGTTGAAAAATTGAAACCTCATTGCGGCACGGACTAATTAATGGCAACCCATCTCACTCAGAGAGCTTTGGCTTTTCCGTCGGCTCACTCGCCGGGGACGCTTGAAAGGCTTGACGCGATCGAGGTCGAACGACCTTCGCGTTGTATGGTTATGTTGGGCGCAATTCGATCGTGTATTCCCCGCCCGAGAAACCTCTTATAAAGCTCCGTCTCCTTGTTTTTGTACCTTTTCTTTCACATACCCCTTCGAAAATACCCCTGCGAAACATCGCGATGCCTTTCTCCTTGAAACCAACTTCCTCCTCTGCCTCCTCAAAGACCAAGGACGCTCAACGTACCACCTCTTCCTCGAAGCCCTCTTCAAAGTCAAGGGCGTCCAATAAACCCTCGGACAACTCGAAGGCCAATGAGAAAGCCGCGGAGAACAACAAGGCGTCGAAGCCCCAAGGTTCATGTACGTATTCCGCCTCAAACACGCGCCCGCCCATCCTAACCGACGCGTCTTTCACAGTCTTGAAGGCTCTGAAGAAGATCGTCCCCTGCGCCTCAAAGAAGGCCATGAAGAAAAACTTCGATGACGTCGAGGTCGTGGACCTGACCGTCGACGCTGCCGCCTCCCGCCCCGGTCCATCATCAGTCGTCGAACAAACTCGCTCCGACGACAATACCGCAAGGCGAGTCGGCGAACGACGCGTCGACGCGTCCAAGGAATCCCGCAAGGGATCTCCACCACCACCGCCCTTCAGCCCCAAGAAATGGAGGCCCGCAAGGAGTCTGTCCTTGCCGCAGCACGGCTGCGAAATCTGATTAAAGCCCTTGAAGGCTTGGAGACGGGCATTGTAGCACAGGTGAATGTCGAGGAAGCTTGTGATGACAGCCAGGGTGAGCTTAATATTCTTCTCCTACTACTGGCTTGAGCTGATGCATATTCTCTCCTTCAGATGTAGTGGTGTGTTACGCATTAAGCCCCGAAGACGAAGAAGAGCGCACCCCACAAGCTGTCGCCGAATTCGGCATTTCCGACACAGTATCCAGTGTCTGCGAGGACCAAACATTGACCCCAATCATGGTCCCAGGATTGTTCATCACCCCTCCCGCGCCATTGTCAACTGTCTCGTTCGCCATCAGACAAGATCACCAGTACCTCTCACCCTTGCCGCCCTCTGCTACCGGCTTTGACACTATACAAGTCGTCTTCTTCAAAGAGGAGAACACAGACGACGAGCCAACGCCCGATGCCGCGCAGCTCGACCGCTTGGACGAAGAAGAGGATTCTCAGGATTCTCTGATCGCCCGGCAAGACCTCCTCGGGCCCATGCCCGACGCTGGGCACTCCCACCTCTTCGATGAAGAAGAAGAGGACGCTGCGATGGTCGCTCAGCGAGCACTCGCCGCCGCCCAAGAATTTGAGGATCTCCTCAATGGTTTCTAAAACCCGGTGTAGGCGTCGACGACATCATACACCCATGAAAAGCAACAAAAATATCGACCTCTCGCTTTGTATATCCTTTTTGTCACTCTGTTCGGATCTCATCTCCGTCTCGGCCTTTCACTCTTTGTACCTCGATATGTATCTTCTCGCACACTGTCTTTTGTCTCCTTCGGCTTCTCTGGACCTCTCTTCCTGGCTTCTCTCCCCTCTCTCTTGTGGTCTATCCTCTCGTATTGCTTTGGTCGCTGGCGGCTCTCGTCTTTCCTGCCTATGGATGTCACTCGCCTTGGCAACACTACCTGCAATCTCAGGTTTTTCTTTTCTCAATCCTTTTACTCTTCGAACAAACCCTTTTTACTTTATGAGTGGGTAAGTCATTGGTTCTTCCGAGTGCACTGCATTGCATGAGGAGGATCTGGTGACGGTCTCGCTCGCTTTCCGGGGTGTGATGCAGCGCATCACGGAAAGTGTTTACTCTTCTTCTTTTTTATCGGTTGTCTCTCGGATATACCGAGGCCCTTTGGGGCGTTTATCTTTTAATTTATACCTCTCCTCTGAGCATGTATCTTTCTGGGCCTTGTTGTGCATGGTGGGTCAATATCTTCTATCTTCTTGCTAACAATCCTTTCTGACTTTCGTGTTATAGAACTTGACAATATCTGCCTGATCTCGACGTCTCCTCTTACTCTTGTATAACTCTTGTACCCGGCTCCGATTCCACCAAATCCGTCGTCAGTATCACCTGTCCAGGGTCTTGTGGTTCTCTAGACGAACACCGCTCTGCCTCTGATGCCCGACTTGCTCTCTGTCATGTCCTATTCTTACTGGGCCGTTCGTCGACATCATTTTCTTTTGTCAGTTTTGATTTGTACTCTCCCGCTTGTCACTTGTCTTCAGTCTGCTCTTGGTCATACATGGTGAGTTGTTCTCTCCTATATTCATACTAGTGTTTTTCTAATGTGATTTCTTCAGACCTTGCCATGCTCTGACCACCTGGAATATCTCGAGGCTCTTCTACCTGGAGTCAAACCCTGATGACTCCGAACAAGCCAGCCTGGTCCTTGGTGACCACCAATCAGCGCCAGCCTTTGAGCCCTAGCTTGGGCCTTTCTCGCCCGACTTTTACTCTTTCGTCGAACTTGTCTCCTTCGATTTGTACTTTCCCAACCTCTGCATACCTTCGTGGTCTCTCTTGGACTTTCTTTTTTTCTTTATCCTTATCATAATTCCTTTTCCTTCTTCTCTTGGTCTTCTCGTTTTTCTTGATCTTCATTCCCAAACCCCCGAAAAACTCGTTATATCCCCGAACATCTCTTCATTCAAGTATATCTTCCACGGCGTTGTTGTCTTTACGAGCTCATTCCCAACGTTCTGCGGCTCAGCCCGGAGTTGGACCATCGGACACGTGAATTGATTACAGTATGCTCTTGACGTAGTACTTGTTAGTAGATGATGTTTGTTGAAAAAAAGTTTCCTTCTGATTATGTTTGTCTTCCGTCGGGGGTCCGAGGTCAAGGTTCTTGTACCGACTCGTTCGTTTGTGACGCGTTCAACTTAGAATCTTGACTGTGGTGCGTCCGATCCCCTTTCCTTTGACCAGTTTGCAGTCACCAACCTCTCGCCGCCCTGACCTTGATGCACTTCTGGGGCACTTACCTCTTTTTTCGTGCCAATCGTGACCACTACGCTCAGTCCTAGACTCGTGCATAAATTTAGAAATCAACTAGTTATCGCTGAAATCTATTGGAAAGTGTGATACAAATTCGCTTTCAGTCTGGTCAGCCTCTTGTCAGCCCCTAACGTATACTATATAACTAGCCAGAATCACCCTTGTCTCATGTGCGGGATACTATCTCACTTTCCACATCTTAATATCAGAGCAGACCTGGACCACTCCTCCTTCAAATTTCAAAAAACCTAGCGCCATGTCAGAAAATCCAGATCGCCGAACTTCCAACAACCCTCTTCCTCACGTTCACCTCGTACCAGACATTACAGATGCCACGATTTACGCTGAGAATCCAAACAAGCCTTACGCCTTGGGCAACGCCGCTCATCAGAAACGGAATATCGGAGTCTGCTTACAGGAGACTAGACCATCTTGGCTATCAAAAACAAGACATTCACCATCACTACATGGGAGGACTTCAAAGCGCTGCTCGTCAAGAGGTTCGAAAACAAGTATAAAAAGCAAGATGCTTATAGAGCCCTGGGTAACTTGAAGAGATTGGAAGGCTCTATAACCGACGACGAATATCTGGCTGAATTCGAACAACATCGTTACGATGCCGAAATCGACGTTGATACTGCCCTTTTGCTAATCGAACATGGCGCTGCAACTCGCAACAGCAATGGTCTGCCCCATAAACGCCATAGGCACAAGCACCGTACTACTTAGATCGCTAGCGCTTCTCCGACCTAGAATAAGGGTAGATAAGATTGCACCTTGGTCCAGACTGTTTTTTATCTTGCCTTAGTCCGAATGAACCATAAATTTCTTGCGTTGTACAGTTTGCACTTGATCATACAAATTTTACTTTACTTTTCTCCGCCTAACATTCCTTCCACTCCAATCATGATGTTCGCACCAGCTCCTGAGCGCCTCGAGCAGCTCACCTCTTCCCCTCCACCTACTAGCCCTAACACCCATCTCAACGCAACGTTCACCTTCCTCAAGCAAGCCCATAAATATCC
The DNA here is from genome assembly GCA_013053245.1 of Agrocybe pediades. NCBI lineage: Eukaryota > Fungi > Basidiomycota > Agaricomycetes > Agaricales > Agrocybaceae > Agrocybe > Agrocybe pediades. The sequence continues at coordinate 1,671,733 of JAACJL010000059.1, forward strand.
GCATACGGATCCCAGCTCGGGTCCGTATGCCTCTCATACTCGATGTAATCCGCCACCTTCTTGCTCGTCTCCTCCCCATACACATGTGCCATGAACGCAAACACCATGTCAATCCCCGCTGACACCCCACTGGCCGACCACACAGGCGCAAGGGATTGCTCGGCGCCCGCACCCGCGGCACGATCATCGACGACCCAACGCGCCTTCTTCACCCACTCCACGCGCGTGCGCACGAGCTCTCTCGCACCAGGCGCCAAAGTCGCAAGTCGTTCCTCCCAAAGCGACAGTGCCCTCTTGTTCGTCGTCATCCTCAACAACCTCCCTCCTCCATCCTTGCCCTTGCCAACGATCCCAGGCGCAGACGCGACGAGCAGCGATCCCGTACACACGGTCAACAGATATCTCAACGTTTTCTGCGTGTAGACCTGCTCTATGTACGCCGCACACGCACTCGCGATGGCCTGATCGCGCGTGCCCCACCCTCCAGGGACGATGAGAACGTCAAGGGGTACAGGGGGCGGCGACGAGAACGTGTGGGTCGGCACAAGGGACTGGGCGAACGGAGATGGGGACTTGTCCGTTGGAGAGGTGGTGATGGACGCAGGGATGAGGGTAGACACGGGGTCGAGGGTCTCTGCGATGAGGTATAGCTCGAGTTCGGGGATGAATTGAGATAAGGAGTTGAGAGCGTCCAGAGGGCCGAATACGTCTAGTGCTTGGAACCCCTGAAAGAGGACCATGCCGTATCTGAGTGGTTTCGATGGGGAAGAGGACATTTTACTTGCTCTGAATATTTCTCTCGAAAGTGAAGATCTTATAAGATGGGAATACGAGAACGAGTCACGAAAACTGAATTAATTTATCGTAATTGCAATGGGATAAAAATAGAAATACGAAGTCCAATAGAAATCAAGGCTCTTCCATGCCCACGAAAGACTCGAATCCACTCGCCATACCCTCCACGACGCCCTCGACCACTCCGTGGCTTCCACCTGCCTTTGAGCCAGCAGGCGCACCTGGCGCAGGGATCGCCTCGCTATCCTCTGGTTCCTCCAACATCACTTTCACCGCCTCTCCTGTCGGCTCGGCTTTCTTGATCGACGACAAGCTGGCCGGGGGCACGTACGCGCGCACCGCCCCAGCAATAGCAGCCGCCAGCTCAGGGGTAGGCATACCCAACGCCTTTGCCAGCGCCTCGATGTGTGACTCGACCGTATCAGCATGCTGCCTTGCCGCATCCGCCGTTGAGTCTGGCATTCCATACTTGTACACCGTCTCCGTGCCCTGCATCACAGCAGGCTTCCTGCCCATTAATAGACTCCACCATCCGCCGACGCTTGACTTGTATTGCACGACGCGGTACCCGTAGTAGCTCCCGAGCAGCGCGGTGAGCAGAAGGAGGACGTAAATGAAGGAGCTCAGCCGGGTCTTGCTTCCCGGAGGAGAAACGCTCCGCATAATTTGGCCTTTGCGGCCTGGTGGAAGGTGTTTGGCAGTTTCACCTATGCTAGGCGTCGAAGAGTTGGGATCGTATGTGCCCCCACCGATCCCGTATACGTCGTTGATTTTGGACGAGCTGTTTTGTGGAGAAGTACGTTTGCGCGTTGAGGACATTGTACGATGGTCCGAATAGATGTGATGGTATTATGTGGGCGTCTTTACGACGTCGATGAGTTGGGTGGTTTGAAGATTAAGAAGGTTCGTAAAAGGTGGAACTAAGTGAGGTGTAGTAGGATCGAGTCTCTTTCGATACAGCGAGTATTTGGGTAAAGATAGGTAGGTAGTCGTTAAGTTTGGTGGTTCTGTAAAGGTTTAGAAAAGAGTAGGACGTGTCCAGTTTTATGTGCACCACACGTCCCCACCCGCAAAGCTGGTGAGCACAACGTCATAAAATCATGATGTCACTCCTTGGAGGGATCTCACGTGACCGTTTAATGTGCCTCCTTAATTGACGCCCGTCGCTCAAGTTTTTATTTAACGACACAAGTGGACCGTGTCAAGCTTCATTAACATTCGTAGGTGGATGCATGAATAGCATGCTGAAGATACTTTACAGGAAATTTAGAAATAAATTTGAATCTAGACTTGATCTTGACTCAAATCACCTCGCATTTTAGCATGATTGCAGAACTTGCATATATCTCTATCGAACACCCAGGTGAACACAAGTAGCGAAGATACCTATGTATAGATAACTTGATGACTTCTAGTGGTGGTAACAGTAAGTTCATGCAGCACCTACTAGTATATGACGTCATTCTGCACCGACTGGACATTCCGGACACCGTGGAAGCACCCAACTTTATATTCTGCCCTATTCTGCCATCGTAGTGCGCAGAATAACTTATTTTAGTTTCTAACGTTCCTGGTTATCCCATAGCTACGCAGATACTGCGTATCCTTCATCTTGCAAAGCATACACTGCTGTATCCGGGCTCTGGCCGTCCAACTCGGAGCCCAGTGGCCGGACTCTGAGAGATATCTCGAACGTCATTGGCTCCATCCAGACGCAAGCACAGGCCCCAGAACTGCGATCGTCGTCATTCCGCCCTTTTCTTTATTTATTCTTATCACGTATATAAACCGCAATGATATGATCGTCTCTTTCATTATCTCTTCCCAACTCACATTATCCAAAACCACAAATAACTTTTTTAACAATGTCGAACATGCTGCACAACATCAAAGACAAGCTCTCCGGGGACAACTCCAAAAGCTCGAACAACACCTCCAGCAACAACAACAACAAGGAGCCCACCTATAGCATCCTTCCCCACCCTGCCGTACGTCCCCTCCTCCCCCAACCAATCCAAGAACCTAACTAACTTTGTTCTCTCATCTAGAAATCCAACGATCCCGCCGATCTCCAACCCAGCGGCGGCCTCAGACACGGCGGACCCATGGAAGCATTCCACGCTCGCGACCCCTACGTCCCCAGCGAAGAGATCAGGAACAACATGCCCGCGCCCCGTGTGCGTAATTAAAAATCCTTCTCCCCTTCCCCTCCCCCACACACCCACCCTCCAAGACACGGCTGCGATTGTAAGAAACACGGTCGTGGCTACCTAATCCCTTGTTTCCTGTGTTGATGACGTTTCTGACTGGATTCTCCACAGAGCCGGGAAGAACTCCATGCTAGACAGGCGCAGTTGCAGAGCGAGAACAATTGAATGTAGTTCCGAGAGGACCTGCCTGGGCTGAATATGAGCATGAAAGGCTCTCAGTATGAAGAGGACGACGATATACGACATTGCGTCATGACCTGATACGAATTTTAATAGCCTCTTAATACTTCTACCTCTAATAAAGGAATTAACAATGATTTGTACTACCACGAATTACGCATTCACCATGATAAGCGCACATGAGCACGTCAAACCTATTGTTAATAGTTGTATCTGCGAGATGAATAGTTTTGGGGGCTCGTAAACTCTGAGGCCTGGCTGACCAGTAGCACCTCGTGATATTCATCGATGAACCAAAGTCTCCGCGACACAATCCGAGTCGCATGCGCCCGCAGTCAGGACTTACGGCCAAACCCAAACTGAACGCGTCTGAACAAAAGAGTAATATGTATAGATTCCTCAACGAGACAGGAAACACTTTTTTTTTCAACCAACATCGTCTAATACCAAGTAATAACTGAAGAGGGTACCATTACCGATTCAAAAGTCCAAAAGGTCCAACTCCGGGCTGAGCCACAGAACGCTGGTAATGAGCTCGAAAGGAAGAACAGGTACCGTACCAGAAGATATACTTGGATAAAAAGAGATGTTTGGGGATATGAGATGATTTTTCGTGGTTCAGGACAGGAATAAAGATATGAAGAATAATAAGAGGAACAAGAGAAGAAGGAAAGGAATAATGATAAAGAGAAAGAAAAAGAGCCAGAGAGACCGAGAGACACGTGAAAACCTGGAGAGTACAAATCGAAGCTGACAGAAGGAAATGATGTCGACGAAAGGCTCAGTAAGAGCATGACATGTGAGAGAGGCCGAGAGAAAGTTGGCCATCCGAGGCTGAGCGGTGTTTGTCTAGAGAACCACCAGACTCGGCTATTTGAACTAGACAGGCGATAATGGTGACGGATATGGTAGAAGAGCCAAGTACAAGAGTTGCACAAGAGTAAGGGGGGCGGATGTCAAGTTCAGGCAGAGTGTGTCAAGTTCTATAACCCAAAATTCAGAAAGGATCAGTAAGAAGATAAAAAAGGCCAACTCACCATGCACGACAAAGCCCAAGACGTCGCATGCCCAAAGGGTGGTACAAAGTCAAAAAAATAAAACGCCTCGAGAGGCCTCGGTATACCGAGAGACAACAGATGAAAAAGAAGAAGAATCAAACACTTCCCGTAATGCGCTGCATCACACCCCGGAAAGCGAGCGAGACCGTCACCAGTTCCTCTTCATGCAATGCAGTGCACTCGGAAGAACCAATGACTTACCCACTCATAAAGTAAAAAGGGTTTGTTCGAAGAGTAAAAGGATTGAGAAAAGAAAAACCTGAGATTGCAGGTAGTGTTGCCAAGGCTAGAGACTTGCATAGGCAGGAAAGACGAGAGCCGCCAGCGACCAAAGTAATGCGAGAAGATAGACGACGAGAAAGATGAGAGAGAAGCCAGCCAGAGAGGTCCAGAGAAGCCGAAGGTGACAAGAGACAGTGTGCGAGAAGATACATATCGAGGGGACAAAGAGTAGAAAGCCATAGACGGAGATGAGAGAGTCCAAACAGAATGACAAAAAAGGGATATACAAAGCGAGAGGGACAATATTTTCGTTGCTTTTCATGGTTAATGATGTCGTCGACGCTTGCACCGGGCTTTAGAAACCATTGAGGAGATCCTCAAATTCTTGAGCGGTGGCGAGTGCTCGCTGAGCGACCATCGCAGGGTCCTCTTTGTCTTCATCGAAGAGGTGGGAGTGTCCCACATTGGGCGTAGGTCCGAGGAGAGCCTCAAATTCCTGAGCGGACGAGAGGGCTTGCTGCGCGATCCTGGCATCGCGAGCATTCTCGTCATCGAAGAGGTCGAAGTATGCCGCATCGAATGCAGAATCGTCGTCGTCGTCGTCGTCCTCCTCAACTTGCACCTGCACCTCCTCGGTAACCACAACGGCGTCCACGGGGATGAAGGTACTTGCAAATAATGGAGACGGCGACAGATAGTCGTCATCTTTGCGTTTTTGGTAGGTGATTAATAGGGAGCGGTTTGGGGGGGAGGGAGGAGTGAGGAATAGTTCCGGGGCCACGACCCCAGCCCGGTCCTCACATGTAGACAATGTGTTGATGGTCCCGGCGCTCCCAAATGCGCCGACACCCTGAGAGACGTGCCCTTCGTCCTCAGGGCTCATTGCGTAGCAGATAACTACGTCTGACAAGGGAAATCATGTCAGCTCAACTCAGTAGTAGAAGAAAACTAAGCGCACCTTGACTCTCCTCCAAATCCTCGTCAACATCAACCGTCACTCTATTGCCCGTATCAAAGCCCTCGAGGGCTTCGAGGAGTCTTTTCAATGACTCAGCGCGAGCGTCCATTTCCTGGGTTATTGGACGGGGGCGGGAGGTGACAGCGTCGACGCGCCTTGTGATGGTGTTGGAGCGAGTTTCTTCGACCGCAGATGCTGACCGGGAGCGGGAGACGACAGTGTCGACGGTCAGGTCCACGACCTCGACGTCATCGAAGTTTTTATTCATGGCCTTCTTGGAGGCGCATGGTATCATTTTCTTGAAAGCCTTCAAGACTTGTGAAAGACGCGTCGGTTAGGATTTGGGGGGGGCGCGTGTTTGAGGCGGAATACGTACACGAGCATTGGGGCTTCGACGCCTTGTTTTTCTCCACGGCCTTTTCATTGGCCTTCGAGTCGTCCGACAGTGTCTTGGACGCCCTTGAGTTTGAAGAGGGCTTCGAGGAAGAGGCGGCACGTTGAGCGTCCTTGGTCTTTGAGGAGGCAGAGGAGGAAGTTGGTTTTAAGAAGAAAGGCATCGCGGGGGTTTCGCAAAGGTATGTTCGTGGAAGGGGTATGTGAAAGAGAGACACAAAAGCAAGGAGACGAAGCTTTATAAGAGGTTTGTCGGGCGGGGAATACACGATCGAAATGCGCCCAACATAACCATACAACGCGAAGGTCATTCGACCTCGATCGCGTCGAGCTCATCATGCTTTCAAGTACCGCTATTTTTAGCCTGAAAACCTGGAGAGTCGGGGCAATCAAGCTGACGGACAAGAAAAAGCCTCCAGCAGCAAGTAATTGTCTCCCTGTAGATCGTGGTATAACAGTAACGAGTCCACTCCTGATATCATGCTGCCCAATGAGCGCGCAGGCGCGAGTCACTTGCCAATACAACCTGCTGCCTGTTGATTATTCAAAAAAGGACCGCACACTTGTCAGCGTGCATGAAATAGGGAGCCAATAGAAGTATACTTATTACTGACCCTCATAAAACGAGAAAATGAGGAGAAAGTGTTAAACTGGTGTTGGGGGCATTTTTACTACTGGTCTGGATTTGTGTACATGTGCCGCGGGGACAAGCAGACCTTATTGTGGTAAGGTCTAGATTATCTGGGCACATGAGGTGGATGCTCGACCAAAAATCGTATGTCGTAAATCGAGTGACCACTGAGAAACCGGGGCATAGGAATTTGGAAGTAAGTAAGAGTAAGTTTGGAGTAAGTAGCACTGAGCAGATTCCAGAAGTAACAAATTTAAACTTTCATAAGTTGAGACACACGGTCATGTGATTAGAAACGCGGACACGCATGCACTTTATTGAGGCGCGTGTCGCGCTCAGTACACTACAACTTTCTCCGTACAAGTACAGTCACTTCTGCTAGTGGACCTAACATAACATACAACAAGCCCTGCAGATACAATCTACTTCAACTTCTTACAATCAGCCAATAACGTCTCAATCTCCTTCGCAAGTTCGAAACCATAATCCGCCTTCTTCTCTTTCCTCTCCAACAACTTCCTAATTCTCTCTTCTGAGTTTCGTAATCGAGGCATGAGTTCCATGTTCGTCCCCTCTTTTTCTTCAGCGGTATTCATGTCAAAACTCGAACCTACTTTCTGTAGGTTTTCCGACCTAGCCACGCGTCCCACCAACTCTTTGAGGTCCTGTACGACGTCAGTCCGTCCCGCACCCAGAACATCGCGGACTTCGTCCGAGAAAGACTTTTCCTGTGCATGCGCCAGTGCCTTGGCTTGCGATTCGACGATAAAAGTCCGGAGTGTATCCATATATCCCTCCGTTCTCTTCCTTTCGCTTTCTAATTGTCGGCTAAGCGCAGGTATCGTTTCCTGGCGGAAAGTAGCAAGCTGTGATTTACGAGTGGAAGTAAAAGTGAGAAAAAAATGCAAAAGATACATAGGAAGACCCAGGAAACAAACATACCAAATCAATGTTCTCTTGACAAAGCCAGCCAAGGGCTGCAGCTCGATTCACGTTCTGCTGAACCACCACCTTTTTCTGTTCGATTGATCTGAACATTTCGTCGAGGTCAATTTGTCCAGCTTGCTCCCTATTGTTCAGGTACAATGCGCGTATCTTGGCTTCCGCTCGCCGCTTCGCTACCTCCGTCAGCTGCTGTCTGTAAAGTCGAAAGATGGTTAATCTACCGTAGACAAGATAATGATTAAGCTCTAACGCACGTCACAAGCTTCAAGGCCTTCTCGTCGTTGCCCAGTCCAAGACGCTTGAGAACATCGCGCAACCTTTGCTCCATATCCTCGCGAGAGGACGAGGATTGTGCTTGCCTAATATGTGAAGCGTGCAGATTCTGTCATGACCGATTTATTACAGATTCAATAAGGTTGTATGCCTGACTTACAGCAAGAACTTCCGCCGTGTGTCGGTATTTTGTTGCGGTTTCTTTCCGACGCTGGGAGATTGCGGCGGAAGTAGAGTCGTTGTTATCCTGGGTGAAAACAGTGCAATGAGCGCGTGTAAGTTAAGATACGATGTCGAAAGAAATGAGAACCTTTGAAGATAGACAAGACAATCGTGTACGTTCAAATTCTTCGGTGACAACTAGCAATCTCTCCCTGGACAAGAGATGTCACTTCAGCCTCGATATGCCCAAGATCCCAAGGAATACTCACTGCATATCACGCAAAAGCATACCGACCCCATTTTCGTTTCCCAGCCTATCCATTCTTATTGCCTCCCTCTTCTCAAGAGTTCCAAGAAGTAGCTCCACCCGTCGTTTATAGTCAAGTTCTTTCTCCAGGTCCTTCTTCTGCCGATCTATTGTGCGTCAGCAAGGATACGCAAGGATTGGGCTAAACGCTATACCAAGGTCAACCATCTCATTCTTGACGAGATTAAACTCTTTCTTCACACCATCTACGAGCCCTCTGTACGCGTTTTTCCTTTGGCCGGACGCGACTTCAACAGAATCTTGCAGAAGGTTTGTCGTACTTGAGGGTGCTTGGATTTTGGAAGCAGGTTTGACGCTTTCCGCATGCCTAGCTCTTGACAAACAAGATTAGCATCATCGAGAGTGCAAGCTAACATAGAGAAGTACCTAGAGATGGTATCCCTGACTTTCCACACCTCCTGTCTTCCAACGATCCTATTGACAATCACACGGAGCGTGTCTCTCGTTTTATCATCACTGACAAGGCGCTTGAACGCTTCTGGAGTTATCTCGTGTGGCATCCCCAGGCTATGTAAGTGCTGATACATGGCTTGGACGTCTACATCCTCGTGCTGAGGTTGGGTTGGAGGTTCTGCAGCCCTCGTCGCGGCGGCGGTCCTTCCCTGTGATTTCGAGCTGGGTTTTGCTGGATTCATCGAGATTTTAGGGGTGGCGTTATGTAGGATATAGAATACAAATAGGAACCAGCCTCCTACGCGGTGGGCAGGGCATGCCAATGCACTTGTGGCTGGCCGTTGCGTTTGGCCAGAAGTTAGTCATTGAAATCACTTGCGCACCGTGTTCAGTCGCGCTAACGCGTGACGTCGTGCTCGGTCGTGGGAACATTACTGTACAAATAGTACAATGGAACTGAACTTTAACAAGAGCCAACAAAGAGCCAAAGGACATGGCTTGTACCTACTTAACGTGTCGAGCGCTGAGTACTAGTGTCTCGTCGTTCAATCTCAGGAATTTGTCTCCTTGAACTTGCCTCAATACTCATATCGCCATATTTCCTGCCATCGTACCAACAATGCCACCCTCCAAACTACCTGTCGCAGTTGAACCCCCTTCATTCGCTCCCTATCTCAAAGGAATGCTGGATTTTTCATTGCATCCTGACATGACTCAAAGGAAGAGTTGCGCAACCCTGGAGCCGGAGGACACCCCTTTGACATTTTACGACCGCCATATTAGTTCTAATCTCATATGTAAACAGGTGTCTGCACTCTCGTCCTTGGTCCAGTCACTGTCTAAATTGTGCGACGACGCACACAGGGAAGGCCATGCGTTCTCGCAGATGGAGTATCGGAAACTTCATGATTTACCGCCGGAGCCCTTGGAATACGGAAAAGCACATACCATCGGTGACTATTATGAGAGGTATGTTGTGACCCCGCGACCACTTATGCTTCCCGATTCTGCTTCAGCCCGGACGCGAAAACGTGGGACTCAGTGTTTGGGATTTTGAGGCACTATCCGGACTACGATTCATGTAATTTCCTTGCCGAATACAAATTATAGGCCTTGGGTGAGAATGCCCAACTCGTCCGTACCCGCGCAATTCCACATGCTACTATAAAGCAGATCTGCGATCTTCATCAGCGGTTTCCAACGGCCGCCCTGTGGCATTTCTATCCCATGACGCCGTCCGGCAAATACATCTTGAAAGATATGCATCCTCAAAACCCCTTCCATTGGGAATCTTCCCGCGCAACAGGGTATTGGAATGTTTCCTCGAAAACGCCTCCTTCGGATGCTTCGCAGGGGATCTTAAACCGCCATAAAGACTCTGTTAAGGGAGGAGTCCCTTTCAGTGGTAAACAAAATAGAAAGCGACCCCTTGGAATCAGAGACCCAGATACTACCCCGTTGGACTGCAAACTTAAGCAGAAGCGGCTGTCTGTGGTCAATATCAACAGGCAACCAGCCAGGACGGGTCGACGGCGTACCGATGTGCATCAATTCATACAACATGTAAGTATCAATCTTCTTCGTAATGAGTCAGCCGAGCTAGCGTCGAACTATCTCAGGCTTGGTCAAGGGCGGTAACATTCGACTCAACATTCATCGTCTTCAACTGCGGATTATACGAGCGCATTGGGATCCGACACCGAGCCAGCCAGACTTTGTTCCTTTCCCCCTTGATTGAACCTATCAACTCCCGGCACCCCTCATACGGCAAATTGCATGTAGGATTACATGTCACTATTATCCAGGATCTTTTGGATCGATCGGAGTGCGAGTCTAGTTTCAAGCCAAAAAAACCCCAACAAACGATCCTCAGATCACCTCGAAAGACATGACCTGCCGAAGAAACGACAGAAGGCAGAGGCACCTCCGCCGCCAGACAACGTTAGTTATGTCAAGGTATGATTCTGAAAATCCGTCCAGATACATTCTAATCCATATTCCAGGTGAAAGAGGAGATGAGAAAAAGGGAGCTGGCTCTCGGGACGTTGAACTACGGGATATACTGCTCTCCTATCCCAGCCACTTTCTTTCGGCTGAAGCCTTCCTGTGCGCCAGGTGTTCCCAGAGTTTTTCAACCGACGAAAAAAAACCAAATTCCGCTCGACAGAATACATGGACCTTACTCTTTCGGAACCTATAGGAGAAGGTGCTGTTGGGGTTGCGCGTGCGGCTACGGTCTCTTTGGCGCTTGAAACTGGCGAAGTCCTGGAACACAGAGTCATCATCAAGTTGGCATTTTCTAACGTCCAGAAAGAGAAGATCCGGCATGAATATGGGGTTTATGAACATCTCGCCAACGTCGGTCACGTACAGGGAATCGTGCAGGTACATGACTTGTTTGAAGACCCCGATTCAAGGACCTTGGCGCTCATTATGGAAGACGGTGGTCAATCACTCGCCAACCTAAATAAATTGGAAGGCAGCGGAAAGAATAAGGTGACGGGTGCTGATCGGTGTGTGTTTATTGTTGCTAAATCATCCCAGTTCGCTGATTTCTGGAAAGGAGAACATGTTTGAAGGCCCTAAAATCTTTGCACAAGGCAGGCGTTCGTCATCGAGATATACGTCCCGCGAACATTCTGTTCGACGCCCACCGCAGGGTGTCCATCATAGATTTTGATTGCGCTACATTCGACCCCCTTGACATGGAACAGGAAAACCTTGATGATGAGATATGCCGGATGAAAGAGGTGCTTGATGGAAATTATGTGGATGGTTTGTGGGTCTCCTGAAGTCGAAATATGTGACGTTTTATTAGACGTAAAGTAGACAAGTTAGGCCATTCCATTCAGACTGCTGTGTCAGTCGTAGTTGTTTGTCGGGCAGTGTAGCTCGTCAAATCAAAAGTAAATAAGTATCTTGCTCAAACATTCCCTCAAAAACCAAAAGGAATCAAGTACAATTGAAGGTAATGGTTTTAGATTTGTCGACGAAACGCGAACACTTTTTTCAACAAACACCATCTACTTAAGAAAAAGTACTAATCAAGAGGTACTATATTCAACCGAGTGTCCAAAGATCCAATTCCGGGCTGAGCCGCAAACACTGGAAGGAGCTTTCATCTCGGATGGGAGTACCGTAGAAGAGATACGAGGGCTAGAGAGATGTTTGGGGATATATAATGGTGTTTTCCAGGGGGACAGAACGAGGTAAGAGAACAGCGAGAGAAGAACTAAGGGAAGAAGGAAAGGAATAACGATAATGATAAACAAGAGCCAGCAAGGCCGTGGAGACAAGTTGAGGGCGGGAGACTACAAATCGAAGGACAACTGAAATGATGGCGGCGAAGAAGTAAGAGCTCAGTGCAGGAAAATAACGTGGACGAGGTATCACGGGATGAGGGATGTTCGTTTGAAGAACCAGGATGAGGCTCGCTTGTGTGGAATATCCAGGCGGGATTTCGTAGAAGAGACTGATACGAGATAGTGAGAGACAATCAAGGCAAGCAGGATTGGCCAAGTTCTGAAAATTACGTGTCAGAAAAGCATGAATGAAAAGATACAAGAAATTGGCTCACCATGTAAGAGACAATAAGGAAGTTACATGTCCCAAAAGTGGTACAAGTCGTAAACAAAACGCCTCGAAAGGCCTCGGTATAACCGAGAGACAACAAATAAAAAGAAGAGTAAACACTTTCCGTGATGCGCTGCATCACAACCCGGAAAGCGAGCGAGACCGTCACCAGTCCCTCCTCATGCAATGCAGTGCACTCGGAAGAACCAATGACTTACGCACTCATAAAGTAAAAGGGTTTGTTCGAAGAGTAAAAGGAATGAGAAAAGAAGAACCTAAGATTGCAGGTGGTGTTGCCAGGCGGAGAGACATTCATAGGCAGGAAAGACGAGAGCCACCAGCGACCAAAGCAATACGAGAAGATAGACCAAGAGAGAAAGGAGAGAGAAACCAGCCAGAGAGGTCCAGAGAAGCCGAAGGTGACAAGAGACAGTGTGCGAGAAGATACATATCAAGGATCAAAGAGTAGAAAGCCGAAAGGTAGATGAGATCCAAACAGAGTGACAAAAAAGGATATACAAAGCGAGAGGGACAATATTTTTGTTGCTTTTCATGGTTGAACGATGTCTTCGATGCCTGTACCGAGCTTTAGAAACCATTGAGGAGATCCTCAAATTCTTGGGCGGCGGCGAGTGCTTTCTGGGCGATCATCGCAGCGTCCTCTTCTTCATCGGAGAGGTGGGAGTATCCTGCATCGGGCATGGGCCCGAGGAGGTCTTGCTGGGCGATCAGAGAATCCTGCGATTCCTCTTCTTCGTCCAAGCGGTCGAGGTGCGCGGCATCGGGCTTTGGCCCGTCATCTGTGTTCTCCTCTTTAAAGAAGACGACTTGTACAGTGTCAAAGCCGTAGCAGAGGGCGGCAAGGGAGAGAGGTACTGGTGGTCTTGTCTGATGGTGAAAGAGACAGTTGAGGATGGCGGGGGAGGGATGATGAATAATCCTGGGACCAGGATTGGGGTCATGATTTGGTCCTCGCAGACACTGGGTACTGGGCACATATCCATGTTGTCGGGCATTCCGAATTCACCGACAGCCTCGGGTGTGCGCTCTTCTTCATCTTCTGGGCTTAATGCGTAACACGCTACTACATCTGAAGGAGAGAATTTGCATCAGCTCAAGCCAGTGGTAGGGGAAGAAGATTAAGCTCACCCTGGCTGTCATCACAAGCTTCCTCGATTTCCACCTGTGCCACAACGCCCGTCTCCAAGCCTTCGAGGGCTTTAATTAGATTTCGCAGTCGTGCTGCGGCAAGGACCGCCTCCTTGCGGGCCTCCATTTCTTGGGGACTGAAGGGCGGTGGTGGAGGAGATCCCTTGCGTGACTCGTTGGATGCATCGACGCGTCTTTCGCCGAATCGCCTTGAGTTATTGCCCTCCGATGGGCGAGTTTCTTCGACGATTGATATTGGACGGGGGAGGGAGGTGACAGCTTCAACGGTCAGGTCCACGACCTCGACGTCATCGAAGTTTTTCTTCATGGCCTTCTTGGAGGCGCATGGGATCATTTTCTTGAAAGCCTTCAAGACTGTAAAAGACGCGTCGGTTAGGATGGGCGGGCGCGTGTTTGAGGCGGAATACGTACATGAACCTTGGGGCTTCGACGCCTTGTTCTTCTCCACGGCTTTCTCATTGGCCTTTGAGTTGTCCGAGGGTTTATTGGATGCCCTTGGCTTTGAAGAGGGCTTCGAGGAAAAGGCTGCACGCTGAACATCCTTGGTCTTTGAGGAGGCAGAGGAGGAAGTTGGTTTCAAGGAGAAAGGCATCGCGATGTTTCGCAGGGGTATTTTCGAAGGGGTATGTGAAAGAAAAGGTACAAAAACAAGGAGACGGAGCTATATAAGAGGTTTCTCGGGCGGGGAATACATGATCGAAACCTGCCCAACATAACCATACAACGCGCAAAGTCACTCGAGGTCGATCGCGTCGAGCCCTTCGAATGCAAGTGTTGGTATTTTAGCCGGTATATGTGGGTGTTTAAGCTGACAGACAGCCGGCGCTCCCAGAAGCAAATAAGAGAGACGTTTCAACATGTTTTTCTTAAGAAGACCTGTTCAAAATTTAGCGCCTGTAAATCAAAATACTTGTCCCTGCTCAACTCTCACCTTGATGAGACGAGAGATAGTAAGCGCCTTCAGCATATTCACTTCCTGGTAAGGATGTGTGTTTGACAGAAACATGCCCCAAGCACGGCAAATTTTCCGCTTCAACACTATTGTGGTCACTTAAAATGAATTCTGTCAGTTTTTGTCATATCAGTTGACTTGATAGAGGAAAAACTTACTAATATGTAACTTTTTCAGGATATTCTACCACCTAATAGCCTACATCTCGTATGGATCGTTTCAGTTGAAGAATATCAGCAGAACTGATAGGAACCGGCGCCAGCAGTGTTGTGGTTCAGACAAGTAGCAAAAATAGCCGTTTCAAGTCGTCGGAGGCATTTTAAGTAGTCACCTGACTTTCAGGACGCGACTGGTCGCAGCTAAGCGATTCGGCTCGAGTACTTGACTCTTCACCGACTTTCATTACTACCACAGTGTTTGCTCTTGATCTTCAAGACCTCAGGGAAGAGAACAGCAGCGAAGAAATGAGATAGCCGACTGCATGAACCAGAGCTACACCCCTCCCGAGTCACTCTCCTTCCGCGCCAACTTGGCAAAGTTGGTCTCCCCTTTGCGCCGGGTTCGGACAAGGACACCCTTTTTCCGACTCGCTGCTCATAGGATTCCGACGCTATGGTCTCTCTATCGTGGACTGCTCCGTAACTCACCTACGGAAGAGGTGCTTTGGGGTCCAGTTTCGTCTGCTGCGGTTGTCTAATTTTTTTTTGACTGCGTAGGTCAAATTCCGTGTCCGTCTTCTATTCCGACAAAGTAAGCAGTTTACGGGTGTAGAACAAACGCGAAAACGTTTGACACTGGGCTATAAAGTGAGCCTATACGTATTCTTGTCCGTTCCGATACATTCTAACCACAGACAGTACTTGGATTTCTTCAAGAAGGCCACGAGCGGTGATGAACACTGCCAAAAGGTCATGATGCGCTACTCAGACCTGATTGCTGCAAAACGGGAGAAGACAATGTATACGAGGTTAATGTACAGGGCAATGGTACGTTATCTATCCATTCTGATATGTGAAAAAAATAACCAAGCCTTTGAACATAGGACGAAGCCATCGCCCAACGCAATACCCCCATATACACAGGCAGCTTCATACGGCCTTCGTTGTACAACGTCCCGCTACCTCGTATGAAACCGCAACCGCTGGCCACGACGATGATATACCTCAAACGCCGGAAAGCCCGTCAAAGACGGTACGAAAAGAAAGAAGAGCTCCAAGAATACCTACAGGACTTGCAGATCGAGCAACAGTTCGAAGAGGAGTTATGGCGGAGCGCTCGGTACAAATTCCCAAGGGCATACTCTGGTTATCCTGCGTCGCAGGAATGGAGTACGTTTATTCCCAAGAAAGGTCGTCATTGCATTCGTTTGACTCACATTTTTCTTTATCGCTTTTCTAGAAACACCTATTAACGATGCGATATACGCTATAACCCAAACTCAAGTTCGAGAATACCAGCGCGCTGCCATGAAATTCCCTCCAGACATGGTGGCAGCAGTGTTCGAAGCTAGGCGGGAAAGAATACGGAACAAAATGCGAGAGAAAGAACGGGAGAGGAAGGGTGAGATACTGCGAAGCACGCTCAAGCGACGGCGGAAGGCACCTCCTCCTCACATATTATCGAAGATGACTCCAAAACAACGGGAGATGGACAAGGTCGCGAGAAGCTTGAGCGAAGTGGGATACGTCGCGTTGGTGAAACGGAGGCTGGGATTCAAGTTGAAGGACCCGGAAGCTGGTCTCGAATTGGGAGAGAAAGAGAATCGGCCAATCCTTGACCAGGCTCTTTCGGTGATTCGCGCAGAGAATGCAAACAGGGCAAAAGAAGGTCGCAAGCTGCTAGGACGCCTCTCGAAAGAGCAACGATCTAAATCACGATTGTGAAAAATGAATGCGTAAATTCATTATACCACTCGAGCAGGACATCTTTTGGTGTAGCTTTTGACTGTATAACAAATTTCGGAAGCGGGATGGAATTACTTCCGTCCCTCCCTCATATGCACGACCCACATCTTCAATATTGGCCTAAAAACATAACAACGAAGACTCATTCGGCCTTTTCTATAAGACAGCATTTGGTGTATTTATCTTACCTTGTCGCTCGGATAGGTGCACTCGAAGAAGCGCAAGACATACCTACCGGGTCATGTTATTACAACTTCGTCACTGGGTTGCTCATGTTCATTTCCTGTCTGCGACAAATGTCATTGAAGTGCAAAAGATTCGAAAGGTGTCAGGGCTGTCGAAATAAATTCCATGCAAGCTCAGTATGACTGAATGCCTCCGCCAACATGACTTTAAGATCCAGCACAGTCATGGCCGATCGACACGACGCCACCAATGTATCTCAGTTCTTGGGTTTCGAAGCAGCTGACTACAGCTACATTTCCGCAGATTCCTCTCTTGCAATATTTACACAGACTGTAAACCGATGAAAAGGAGGTATTCGGGAATGGCGGTGATCTGAATCAGATAAACATAGCAGAGGTGAAAAATGTTGGGAGCCACCCGTCACTGCGTGTGTATAATGAACCAGAGAGAAGCCAGGAAAGCGGTGTGATGTTGGCTATATACTTATGTTCGATATATTCCCCCGGCCAACTATTTTTGAGGATCGAGCACTATTTGTGATGTGTACCACAGATCTTGCTCAAACATGTATATATAGACACTAGATAGACGCGTTGAAGAATGATAATGATGATGAGGAATAAGAGCAGTCTGAGAAGAAGCGGTGCAGTTGGAAGGAAGGTGGGATTAAGAGCAGGAGTATTGTGCAGAATCTGATAATTCAGGAAGTGGTCGCGTGCGATCCCCTCGCCATTAGACCGTTTGTGACGAGGGAGGCATGCTCGCGCTGCTCTGGCCGAGGTACGAGTGAAATAAGGGTCATACGACGACCTTTCTGATGACGATGGGGAAAGAGCCTAGAATCTGCCAGCTTCATGAGCGTCATTCTCCGCCTAAAAGCCGGTCTTGAAGAGCTCACCGAGCTCAGCGAGCAAGAACCCCAAGAAACATGGTACACCAGGTAGGGCCTAAACGACATTTACTGATTCCCAATGGCAGGGTTTCAACGGTGCTGTAGTTCTAAGTTGGTAGCCCTCTGTGCACTTCTTGAACGCTTCTTGCACCGAGTGATTGTGGAGATACCGTGCTCATTTCTCGCATTGAGTTCAAGCAATTAAGGCGATCCGATATTACCCTGGTCGATATACAGGAGCTACGTGGCCGAGCCTGCTCAAAGCATCTGCAGCTTTCTGAATGAGAAAAAGGGCCCCTTTTGCGTCCGACATGTACGGGAGGTATTTAGCTGGTGCTCATAGAACGGTATGGTTATTATGGATGATGGCTGCCCTGGACGCGTCGCGAGTCCGTGAGACTACGCATGTGACTTATAGTTTGAACGGTGGCACGTGAGTCTAAAAGTTTGAACATGGACTTCTCGAAGGGCCAAGGCTATCGTGAATCGAGATTCGACAATGATTCCCTGTCCTATGATCCACATCCACTTCTGCGCCATACACCCATTATGGTCTCTTACGTGCTCGTAACCCCAATGCTTGTATTAAGGCAACTACTCTGGTCAGACTCTGGTCTTTGAGCCAGCGCTCTGAATCTGCTGTGTTTCGAGACTATTCAACATATTTTTGGCCATCACAAGCCCTGGTGCTCTTGGACCCGTTCGCAACAGATCTGTTAAGAGCTCTTGCAACTGCTCTAGATCTACGGAGTCATCTGGTCTTGTGGCAGTAGGCAGTCCTATCATTAGGATATTGCTACAACTTAAACTTGAGCTTGAGCTTCTCACGGAAGGAGGGATAAGAAGCGGTAATTACGCATGCAAGTCGAAAACCTGCCAGAATCTGTGCGGATCCACTCTGCGCTATCATAATCTTTTACTCTCTGCCGGAGTCCCGCCCAGGGCTTGCTTTTATAACGGCCATTGCTGGCCTTTTGATGTGCCTTGCGTTCCCCTCATTTATATAGGCTGTCCCTTTAAATTTTCTTCTCCAATATACGCCTCACCTCACCTCTACTATCCATGATACTGATGTTTTTCCGGAATGGGCCTGAATATGAGGCAAGGTATGTGGACAACCTTCATAGACATCCTTTATAGTTAACTCGTCCATATATACTGACTTCTATAATCTATATCAGGCTGAAGAAGCCATTTGCGCCTCCGAACGTCACTCTCAAAGAAATACACGATGCTGTACCAAAGCACCTCCTACAGAGTACGCCCTTCAACCCCCCGCAATACCGTCACTAGCTGACATGCAATCTCACAGAAAACGAGAGAAAGGCCACTCTCTATATTATCCGAGACATCGTCCTCGCATCGCTGCTGTACAAGTTTGCTTATTCGATCACACCACTTGTGCAAAGTGACTTTGGAGGATACGTTACAACCGGATGGCAAAAGTTGCTCCTAAAGGCATCTATGTGGATGTTCTACTGGTGGTTTCAGGGGCTTGTTGGTGCTGGCATCTTCTGTCTTGGTGAGTAGCATTCACCACTCCGTAATCGTTGATGTCCATCTGACTGTCGTGAATGCAGGACATGATGCCGGCCACACCTCCCTGTACAAAAGCAACAAGATTAACAACACCGTGGGCTTTATCTTACATTCAGTGGGTGCTGCCTTTGCATACCAAATGCTAAAGCTTATTCATCGCCTTGCAGTACCTGCTCATCCCCTACTACTCATGGCGTGCCACTCATCATGCGCACCATGTAAGGCACAATTATTCGTATACCACACCCTGATGGGTAGCTCTAACCATTAACTTTCTCACAGAAAGCAACGGCATCCATGGAACGCGACGAAAATTACATTCCATACACCCGCAGCCGGTTCAACCTTCCCGATCAGAAGACTGCAAAGAAAGCCGACTATGAAGAGATCTTCGAAGAAACTCCTTTATATACATTGATGCGGATGTTTACCATGCAGGGATTGTAAGTTTCTATCTTTTCTTTTCGATACCAGATATAGACCTGACAACGACCTTCCTCGCAGGGGCTGGTGGATATACCTTGCGTATGTCTCCACGACATCAACATATCTCAGGAGTTGGGGCTGACCGTCAATAATCATAGACAAAACACTATGGGATCGCCGATGTACCCACCAGGGACCAACCATTTCAACCCGAATTCACCTTTATTTAAAAAGGAGCAACGTGAGCAGTTGTCTATTATCAACGTCAGGTTGAGGCTGTGATCTGACCAACATGATCAGGCTTCTCTATTTTCATGTCCAACGTCGGCATAGGGTCTATGGCGTTCATCCTCTACTGCCTAGGGCGGGAGTTCTTTTTTTGGTACTACCTGATCCCATACATGGTATGATCTTTCCCTCGTTCCGCACTCCTGAGGTCATTTTTATCTGATCATGCGTCAATCAATGATATCCAGCTTGTGAATCATTGGATTGTGATGTTCACCTTCCTGCATCACTCTGATCCAACTGTCCCTCATTACCGAAAGGGAGAATGGTCTTTCTTGCGGGGCGCCGCGGCCACCATCGACCGACCTCTCCTTGGTTGGATGGGGAGATTCTTCTTCCATAATATCAGCCATGACCACGTCGCACATCGTGAGTCCGATCTCTTCCTGTCGTTAGCACTCGCGATCGTCATATTTATGGCTAATGTTACTATAATAGACTTTTTCCTTCGAGCACCTTTCTGTAAGTCTTTTTTGTTCTATGTCCTATTTATCTCTGCCTGACGATCTTCTCGTGGCAGATAATGGGCCAGAAATAACCAAAGCGGTGAAATCAGTACTTAAAGACCACTACAACTATGACTCTACGGTGCGTACCATTATTATCCCCTAATCATTTTATCCTCGCTGATGCTGATTCCGGGTGAAGCCGTCCTTCTACGCTCTCTATCGTTCTTTCACACAATGTTTGTTCATAGAAGACGAAGGCGACATCATATTCTACAAGAATAGAGAAGGCGTTGCTGCACGTCAGCTAGAGGAGGACGCTGTCCAGGAGATCAAAGCAAAGGGTTGGGATCCGGCCGAGCAGCATAAATTGGAAGAAGAGAGTCCGAAATCATCCTGAAGTCAGAATACTGGGGTAGACGAGCGGTCTCATTTTTCGATGTACATAAAGTTCCGTGATGTAAAATGGGGTGTAATATAATAGTTCTTGTAATGCGACTCGACTAAATCGATGGAGGAAGAAAACGACTACAAATTACATGCTGGCTTAAAATTCGCACAGGCGCGTTGAATCATAGGGCACTCAAATCTGTGAGCTGGATCACTACATAGTACATAAATCGCCAAAAAGGCTTCATGCTTCTGCTCCGGGCTTTTGTGAGCAATGTCATTGAGTCATATATATTGTCCGAGGCTCGGGTTGGAAGTTTGAAAGATGGACGTACTCGTGACAGTACCCGGTTTGATTACACGGGGTATTTAGTTTGTGCAAATTCAACTCAGGGTACGGATACATTCCACATCACAAGTTATAGACGTAGGCCGCGCACTCTGCGGGGAGATATGTAAGGAAGGCTACTGATCATGAGCCGCTTTGAATTGTACATGTACATTTGCTTTTAATATGAGCGGCCAGGACATGAGTATATTGACTCAGTACCAGAGTACGCAGCATCTCTGTTGCAATAATGCTTGGCTTTCTTTACTTTTGCCTCAGCTCTCTGATACCTCTTCTGAGCTGCACTGCGATGAGATGCCAGGAATGTAACGCATATGCATAAATACTGGCCGTGGGACGTTGCCGCCTGATAGAACCCCTATTAACAGTTTATTTATAGCTCTTGGCCATTAATATTCCACTTCACAAATGTCGCATGCAGAACTATATAACTGGCGCGCGTCGGGGGGACTCTGCTTAATCGTCAAGCTCTTTGCCATAGTGACTACCGCTCCGCCGTGCCTGCTTTTATGCTCAAGACTTTTTAAGCTTACAGAATAAAGCGAGGGTTCTCTGCTCAATGCACATGTGGTCGAAAGTCCGTCATTGACATTTTACAGTTGTAAGTGCCATATCAAACGCCACATAAATCAGCTGTTGAAGGAGACCTTGAAGTTGACCTCGGTCAAAGTAATAACAACACACTTGCCAGAGTCAATCTAAATCGGATACCTTAACACAGCTATCTTGTCAGTAGACATATACTCATGCTGTCTTTCTGTAAATGTCTCTAGATCAGCCTCCTCTCACTGAACTTTAGTAGAGAATGCCGATTGATGCCTGGCCGAGCAATGCCCGAGGGCGCGCGCCGGAAGAGCTGGCCGAGACCGTGCTTCAATTACTAAGTGGCTGCTCAAGTATACGGTCTGCTCATTACTCCTGCTCCTCCGACCGCACGTTTATGTATTTTACCTGCTCTCCGCTAAAGCGACCTGGCGATGGCGAAGAGGGATTATTATCCCAAGTGGAAGTATATTCCTTTTATGGAAGCGCTCATCATTCGCTTACAGCATTTAGGGTATGCATCCGGCTGTTCTATTTATAGGTCATCGGTGGGAAAAGAACACCTTCGCAGAGTTCTTCTCCTGATCAATCATTTCTACGGCGCTCGCCGACTTGATAAGAAGAAGATAGGTCCAAGCTTTCTTTTCTTTGACCTATACCATGACCTCCACGCGTAAACTTCCACCTGCAGACGGCACCGTCACTCTGCCAGAAGCCATCGACTTTCAGACCCAACATAACCCAGACTATCCCATCTTCGTCTTCAACGAAGATGGAACATCAGAAATCACCAAGATTACCTACCTCGAGTACGGGAGAGCCTGCGATCGTGTAGCGCATAGGATGAGGCCGGGCAGAAGAGGGCCAGAAGGGGAGATAGTAGCAGTCGTCGCGTTGTCTGATACCCTGTTGTATCATGCAGTGTCAGTTGGATTGATTAGGGCAGGAATCATTGTGAGTGGCATGTTTGCTCACCACCTCTGCACATCTACTGATACGTACTCGAGCCATTCTTGATGTCTCCCCGTAATACGGCTGCAGCTATCATCAAGATGCTCAAAGAGACGAATTGCCACAGACTGCTGACTACCCAAGAAACGTTGAAGTCGCTCATCTCAGAAATTAAGTCGGAACTCGCGAGAGACAGCCCAGGCTTTGAACTTCACGTGGAGGAAATGCCACCCATCATGGAAATCTACCCGAAGATGGGTCGCGAAACCAAGGACGACCCATTTGAAGAGTACCCAAAAGTTGCAGTTCGCCCGCCGCTTGATAATACTATGCTGTACCTTCACTCATCTGGCAGCACTGGGTTCCCAAAATCTATCAGCGAGACTTTCAGAATATTTACACATTGGGCATCTTATCGTAAGCACATAAAGTCTGTTCAAATGTGACGACACTCAACTGAACTGGACATTTCAGCGCCGATGCCTGAGTTGGGTTATATGACTTCTGGCTGTATGGCTTTACCTGCGTTCCACACACTAGGAGTTATTTCACAGGTTTTGCACTCTATTTACGCCCTCACCATAATCGCTTTATATCCTCCTGTTGCTACCTCCCCATCCGCTCTCCCTGTCATGCCTACCCCGGACAACATTCTAGACCATGCGAGAAGGACTAAATGTGATTGCTTGATTACCATCCCTGCACTTTTACAAATATGGGCTCAGGACAAAGCCTCAGTGGAGGCATTGGCGACACTGAAACTAGTGGCTAGTATCTACTATCTATTCTTTTCACATGATTAACTTATCTCATGACTTCTTTGACACTTTAGGGTTATTCAGGTGGTTCTGTCCCAACCAAGCTGGGAAATTTCATGGTCAACTCGGGAGTCAACTTGTGCCCCATTTACGGCGGAACAGAGTTTGGCGGGCCGACTTACATGTTACGCAAGCCGGAAGGCGAGAACGCTTGGGAGTGGATCTCGTTGGACGAACGTCTCAATGTCAGGTGGGACCCTCAAGGCGATGGCACGTATGAATGTCAATTCATTGTATGTCCGATACGTGTGCTATCCTGAACATTAATTTTATATTGACATCACACCAGAATAGTGAATATCAGCAAGTTTCTGTCGAGAACATGCCCGATGTTAAAGGTTATGCCACGTCTGACTTGTTCATTCCCCATCCTACCGCCCCCGGATTCTGGAAAATGTATGTCCATATCGATTGCTATTCGTCAGTCACTATAGGCTCAACTTGCCCGCCTCTTTAGCGTCGGACGGAAAGACGATGTCATCATCCATTCTTCTGGCGAGAAAACCGTTCCTGCACCTATGGAGAATATCATTCTGAACAGTCCTTAGTGCGTCTAGTAAAATTATGATAGAAGGTTATAACCCAAGGGACTAATGAATGTACAGCACAATGGGTGTTGTTATCTTTGGACGCGAGCACGACCAACCTGGAGTTCTGATTGAACTCAAACCTACGTATGCAATCGACCCTTCCATTGAAGCAGAGAATATCAAAGCTAGAAATCTCATCTGGTTCGTGTCTCGTTCCACACCGTGGTATACTTATATTTGACTCAAATCTGTTCATAATTTCAAAGGCCTATCGTCGAGGAAGCCAACCGCGTCGCACCAGCATTTAGTAGGATATTCAAGGAGCTCATCATATTTGTCAATCCGAGCAAACCTCTTCCTCGTGCTGGTAAAGGGACCGTTATGCGGAAGGCAGCTCTAGCGCTATATCATGAGGAAATCGAGGCCTTGTAAGTCATCTACCTTGGATTAAAAATATGTAATGGATGTTAACGTCTCCAATGATGTTAGATATGCTACTATTGAGTCGACAGTAAACTCTGAGACTGTTGAACCACCCTCTGCATGGACAGTGCCTCAGACTATCCAGTGGCTAAAGGCTCAAGTCGAAGATATCGACTCCGGGAAGACATTCAATGTCTCGGCAGATTTCTTTGAACAAGGCATGGACAGGTATTTGCATCCCCATATGAAGTTTTTTCTCGTATTTAACAACGATATTTTCAGCTTGAGCACGACCATCTTGCGTAGAAGAATATCCGGTGCCCTCCAGGCGAACAAGGAGACCCAAAAGGCAGCGGAGCTTGTGTCGCAAAATACCATCTACAATTATCCCTCGATCGAAAAACTTGCCAATTTCATCATAACCCTCATCGCCGATCCTGCTAGCGTACTTGCCTCCGTTAGCAGGACGGATGCAATTGAAGAAATGATCGCGAGATATTCCATCGGCCTCGAACATCCGATTAGCGCCGGCACCCAACCCGCTAATGGTACCGTGGCTCTCGTCACCGGGACCACTGGAAACCTAGGATCACAAGTGCTGGAAATTCTAATCAAGGACAACTCCGTCACTAAAGTATATGCATTGAATCGCGCTTCTGGCGATGCTAAGAAGAGGCATGCGGACAGGTTTAAGGATAAAGGATTCAACGTCGACCTTCTGTCTAGCCCAAAGCTGGTTCTTCTGGAAGGGGACATCACGCAGAAGAACGCGGGTCTCGAGAAGGATGTTTACCAAGAGGTATCTAGGCTTGCATTCTTATATCTTCTTTCGATTGACATACCGCCTAATAAACAGTTATTGCAAAACGTTAACCTCATCATCCACAACGCCTGGAGATTGGACTTCAACCTCCAGCTAGCCTCTTTTGAGCCCAATGTCCGTGCCACGCGTAACCTCATTGATCTTGCTCGTGCTAGTTCCGCGGCAGCGTTAACGAAATTCCTGTTCACCTCATCTGTGGCGTCTGCTCTTTCATGGGACAGGTCCAAGGGTGCCTATCCAGAGGAGGTTCTTACAGACGCCAAGTATGCTGTGGGGACTGGCTATGGAGAAGCGAAGTATGTCGCGGAAAGGGTAAGATCATTTTATTGGTCATACCTCGGCGGACAGTTCTAATCTCTTTCAAACGTCATTCTAGACCCTTTCTCAGAGTGGTCTGCAGGGTACATCGTTTAGGATCGGTCAAATCTCTGGTGGAGAACCGAACGGAGCCTGGGCCGTCAGTGACTGGGTGCCCATCCTGGTCAAGTCGAGCATCGCTCTGCATGCCCTACCTTCGATGGTTGGAGTAAGTGCAAACCTTCTCTCTATCCAAACAACAAGGTAACACTAGTATTCCAGGTATCTTCTTGGCTACCAATGCACGGTGTCGCACAAAGCATAGTGGATATCGCATTATCTCAAACTCCTAACCCACCGGCGCTTAACTTGGTTCATCCTCGACCGGTACCTTTCAACGATTTGATCTCCGCCATCAACGACGCCCTCGTTGAAGAGAGAGTCCTCTTCGATACCCTCCCTGTACTTACGTTCCAGGAATGGTTCTCCGTGCTAGAAGGACGGGCTTCGGCTCAGAACGAAGATGATCTCACCGATGTTGTGCGTGTTCTCCTTTTTCTACAAATCAGACGTCTCGTACAGACTCATTAATACGCATGAACAGCCTGCGATCAAGCTGATCGACTTCTTCCGCAACACAGCCAAAGCTGACGCAGCTCTTCGTGCTGGAGAGAGGCAGGGCAATGAAAGTGGGGGTATGGCCGAGTTTTCCACCGCCAAGGCACAAGAGATCAGCAAGACGATGAAGGAGCTCCCGCCGATTGGGAAGAAGGACGCGAAGTTGTGGGTCCACTATTGGAAGAATGTTGGCTTGTTTGTGTAATTTTTCATTCTATTTTTTTTTTTGTGAAACTATCATTGCTTGGTTGTCACAAAGGGTGTACATTATAACATGTGTAAGAGTAGCCAATACTATCCAGATCCTAGATATCCTAAAAGGTAAATCACGAAGCTATCGATCTTTAATGTTTTCAACGACTGTTACGACTTGCTGACGGGCGACATTAAACAGTATGAACACGCGCGCCTAGGACTGTCGTTATTCGCGAACATTATTGGCAAAATATGGCAGAAACAGATCCAGGCGAGGCGAACGAGTGCGCGTTACTTACAGAAGGTTAGGGATCAGCCAGTTCTAATAGGGCGCATCATTATACGATGAAATTTTGCAGAAATTTTGCCTCCGACCGGAAGTCCGCTGATGCCAAGTGCCCCAGAGCGCATGCGGACGAGGCTAGTCACGACTCTCTAACTTCCTCAAATGTTTATTTCCCTAAAGTAACGCCAGCCAAACTGCCACTTATACCCTTGCTATGACTATCAATGATGGACAGGAGCTAACATACTCAGAGGAATAGAATTTCCCAAGTGCGTCTCATTGTTATTGGGTCCATGAGCTGCATATGCATGACTTATTAGCAGACAAACCTTACCTTTCCAACATCCAGCACCTGCCCTCATTTCCTTATCTGCTCGATGCAAAAATTAAGAGATACAGTGCACAGCAAACTTACTCTCGTCGACTACTTTCAGCAGGTCATGGATACCCACTTATACCCATAATGATGATGAGAGGCGACTTTCCGAAAGAATATCTCTCCCGAGGAATCTGCATTGGTGATGTGGGCTGGCTGAACGGAGCTTCTGGATTCACGTTACTGTTCAATATATTTCTACCGGCAGATCACCCAATAAACAATGGCTTAGTTCCCAAGAATTTCGTTCCAATGGACCCGTTAAAGCCCGAAGAAATCCATACAACGCCTCTCTTCTTCCCCACCGGCACCGCCATTGCAAGTAAAGGTGTTAGTGTGAAGCGTCGAGCTGAGAGCCCTCTGTAACCAATTTGTTCAGGAAATTTTCAAACATAGTCTGACCTTTTCTAACACAAGCATATTACATTTCAATCCTCCGAGCCCGAGGTCGCAATCTTGGTCCTACCAAAAGGCGCGACACGAGAAGATGCGGCGCGAACCCGAATACAGAGCTATGTGCAGAAGCATTTTCAGGATTACTTTGATTACTACAATGAACCAGGCTTACAGCATTGTATGCAATCGAGCTGGTCGATCTACGTCGTTACTGGAGTTGATAAAAGTGATACATATGCCATTGGCACCTATCCCGGTTTACAACGAGGTGGCGTGGTACTCAACGAACGCCATGGCCATACCCTGTCTTTTGATTTTAAAGGCCACGCATTCGAACCTGTCACTGGCCTTACATGTTCTGACAGCATCGGAAGGAATGCGTCTGTTTATTCTTTCTTTCTCAGAGGAATCAAGTTCACCGGTAGCAATACCCAGCGTACGGCCAACCTTACTAGACAGCTGGGAAATCCTCTGCCTTTTTCCTTTCTTCCTACTGCACTACCAATACCTGCCCAAAGAACGCCAATTCGACGCGTAGAGACTGTGATAGCCAAGGCTATCAATAGTTTGAGGAATCGCGGCAACCCTACGGAATTTGTGGATACTTACAAATTCTTCAACTACGTAAGTACTCGGTTACACGTCAGTTGATTTTCTTTGATATGCTCCTTATCGTGTTAGGTTCCTTTCCATCCTCTAGACGTCGTTTTGCAGTTCATGCTTACCAAAGTAGGTTTAGGAGTTTTTTGTTGACTTCATGCTGTCTTTATACTGATTGAACTTGCAAGCATCCTAACGCGCAAATTGCAATCGTAGACGACTATATTATGTCACTATTTGCAGCAGAAGATGGCGTACAAAAGGTTGAGTACAAATCGTGGGAGATAGGTGCAACATATCAGTGCTCACTCGGTGGATTTGCATCTAACTTTGCGACAATGTTGGAAACAATATTCTATCTGTACGATGTCGTCGACACCGACGGTACGATTTATAATGTCTTGTTGTGACCCACTCAAGTTATCGACCGCTCGTTGCTAGGCATTTTAACTTTGGTCAGGAACTCAAAGCGAGAGGTGCGCAAGCCAAAATTAAAGGTCAGTTAGCAATATCTACGCCTCGAAGTGACGATAAGACTAAAGGACGCCCAGCCTCCGACATGGCGCAGTGGTATTAGTTTCTCGATCTTGCAAAAATCGCGGCCCTTGCCTGATGGCTGGGCATATGAGCTACTCCATCAACTAATCAGAGAAGGAGAGGATGAACACGCAGGGTTTTGAACTAAACGTTTGGCTGTTTGAAAAGGTAAAAACTATCTGCACCGACCGCCGTATGACATCAAGGATGTGACCCCCACTGATTATGATCTACCTTTGAACGCCTTCTCGTGTTTATGTGCACTTTGAGTGTTGGATTCTGCTTCAATGACGAAAGCATGTAATGTTAACAATAATCTATGTAGATTTGTTGTATGTACAACATGCTGCCTGTCCCTGTACCGAAATGCTTCGAGTGCGTCGGCGCCCGATCACGATCAAGCCTGTATGGCCGCATCACTGGATTAAGCGCTCATCGGCGAGAAATTTTTAACTTGGACATTCGCCATCAACTTCACTATATTTTACTCCAAAGATATATCTATACTCTTCTCGCTCTATCGTCTTTCCTGGTCTTATCTTTTCTGGTCACAGAACAAATTTCAAAGGGCCGCAACGTTCAAGTCCAAGCAGAAGAAGGCAGCATCGGGCATCAGCTGATCACCGTGAACGCCGGGTCAGGAACTTGCACAGCTTCTGATCGTAAACCGGGAAAGATCAACTGCCGACCCGGTGCATCATGATCAATAAACTCCTTACACTTTGCTTTCTGAACGACAATCCGGGGTTATTAGCAATGCAGCCGTAGCGCTCCTCTTTTTAGTACTAATACTAACCAGGCTACTATTCGCTCAACTCTCCCCCCGCTTTTCTGCACGAATTACGCCGTACGAACTTCAAGATGGTTAGCACGGTGACAGTGAACATTGCAGACCGCATCGCCACTATTACCTTGAACCGGCCGAAGACCTTGAACGCTATCACTGCAGAAGGTATGCTTCGTCTATTTATGCGAAGAAGGAGGTCTGCATACTGATAGCCTCTCCTTGCCCCCCTTAATCAAATGAAGACTACGACGCTTTCGCGAACGCTTTACGGGAAATTGACCAGAACCCGGACGTGTTGGTCACCGTCTGGCAAGGTTCGTGACCCCATCGTTCGTCATTTGTTCTTGCGAAATGTCAATTGGATGTCAATCTTTTCACAGCAACTGGAAAGTGGTTCTGCGCGTGGGTTCTCCTACCTTTGCCTCGTTAGCACTTCTTAACATATCAAACCTAGCGGGACCGACGTGAAGGGCAGAAAGACGCAGGATGGCAATCCTCACTCGAACGTGCGTGATGCGCTGAGGAACAGCGTCGTCAGTACCACCCTGGATTGTGGCAAAGCAGTGAGTATGGATTTCCCCTCAAGTATAAAACGCCATTTCCCCCAATTTACAATTCACCTTCAGCTCTATTCTCACAGCAAAATCCTAGTTGCTGCCTTGAACGGCCCCGTAATGGGTGAGCTTCCTTCAGTATCGTTCAATTGATGGTTATGCTGACCGCGCTCATTGCGTTAGGGATCACCGCCGGTATGTTTCCTTCATAAGGTACCAGCTAGCATTCAAGGTTCTCATTTTTATCAGCGTTCCTGGGATACTTTGATTTCATTTACGCCATGCCTAATGCATGGTTGGCCGTCCCTTTTACGTTCTTAGGCACGCCGAGCTTCTTTCTTTAGATGTTACGATTTGGTTAACGTATGCTTCTCTACCAGGTATCGTTGCGGAGGGAGGAGCGAGTGTTAGCTTCATCAACAGGAGTGGGTCTTCGCTTTTTTCCTTCTCGTACCTTTCATACTGATTGGACTTTGGCTGTAGTGGGCGTCGGATTCGCGAACGAAGTCTTGATATGGGGGAAGAAGAAGAGTGCGGAAGAGCTCCTTGCCTGCGGGTTTGTCAAGTAAGTCATCCAAACCCTTCTACAGATCAGCGTTACTGACACGGTTTATGTGCCGAATTAGTAAAATATTCCCTCAGCAAGAAGCAGAATCCTTCCACGGTGAAGTGAGGAAATTACTTCTGAGCGAGCTGGAAGGATTAGATCCTTCGGCTCTCCTGGTCATGCGGGGGCTCATTCGCCGGGGCCTGCATGAGAAGAACGACCCGGATGCAGTCAACCTTCGCGAGAGTTATGGTACGCGGTTATACTCATATGACAGATTAAAGACGAGTTAGCTCACCTTTTTTTCTTTGTTTAGCCCAAGCAGAACGCTTCGCGAGTGGTATTCCCGCTGTACAATTCATGAGAATTGCGAATAAAGAAATCAAGCATAAGCTTTGATTGACTCGGATACCAAGGCTTGCGCTTAGGGTCCACGTCCACGAAGTCTTGTGTCACAGATATCAAGGAAGATATTCCGCTGTACGTTTTATTTACCAAGGATATGTTTAACTTTAAGGAATACGTGTTGTTGTATCTGTCATTTTCTATAGTGGAAGGAATGCCATTGTTGTAAAGTTGCCCCTTGACTGAAAGCTTCGCTGCGTTTTATGTCTTTTGCTTCTTAGATGTACTCGTACATAGGACCAGAGGAAGTCGCGAGGTAGTTGTCGCCTCACTGCCGTAAACCTATCTTAGGGTTAGGTTCTCCATCATCCATCGCAATGTCAATATGCCACACTTTGCTTCATTCTCCATGGATCTCCAAGATACCTTAGGTCACTCTGAACTTCTGAACGATACCCTCGTGTCTTCGAGCGAACAGACCGTGTACCATATCCTGTCTGGATCGTTCAAATCTCTTTCTCTGTTCTTGCTCGCATTCTCGCCTGCGAACCGGACACTCTCTCATCTGCAGAGCATCCCTGCCTTTGGACCGCATCAGTATCTAGCCACGAATGCTGCTAAAGATCGGGTGTATACGACTAGCTGGGCCCTCCCACCTTCTCTGTCCAGCTGGCAAATCGACCGTTCTTCGTCGCTATATGAAGTGAAGCATATAAATACCGTTCCGATTAGTATGCTTTCCATTAGTATTTTGGAGAGAAGATAGATGCTGAAAGCTTTATAACGATAAAGCTGCTACTTCGTCTTATTTGACGATACCAGCGCCTTATACCCATGTTTATTCTGTTGGTGGACCCACTGGCGAGTCCCACCTCATCGATCCAGACACTGGCGGGTTTGGCGAGAAAGTGCAGGAGATTCTGTTTGTCCCTGAACATGAGCTAGAAAAGGCCGATAAAACAAGGGTGGCTTTGGTACGTTCTGATCGTCTGGTATTTTGTTTCTATGCTCAAAGATCCTGATTTCTCTAGCGGTATGGATCGCATGGAATTGAATTTACACCTTCGCGTCAATTCGCATTCGTACCCGTGCTTGGGACGAATTCCATAGAGATGTACAGCCATGATTCAGAGAACGGTCGACTATCTCATATCGCGTCAATATCTTCTCCTCGAGGAGTTGATGCCAATGACGGTCCTCGTCATCTAAAGATTCATCCCAATGGGAAGGTGTTGTATTGCATCACTGAACATTGTACGTTGAGTCTGCGGGTATTTTACTCTTGAGGGCGTCACTAATAGTCTTTCTCATGCAGCAAACTACGTGGATTCCTACCGAATTTTGCGTACCACGCTCAAGTACATCGATTCACGCTCTGTTCTGCCAAAAACCTTGAGAGGTCATGGCTCAGGTGCTCAAGGTCATTTCCGTGGTGATACCTTGATGCTTCCACCGTCAACACCCTCAAGTCCAACGCCCAAGGTTCTGATTACTACGACCAGATATTCCAATTCCAACCTGCGTGGCTGGCTGAGTGTTTTTCCGCTAGACGATGAAGGGAACTTCACAGGCCTTCCAGAGTCTGTCGAAGGAGATACCGAAGCAGAGCGATTCGAGACCCCTACATCCGGAGGGAAAGCCAATGCAATTGATATTCTATCGAAGGCACCTGACAGCGGCGGCAGCGGGTCGGACGGCTTGTGGATTCTGCTCACTGATGATGATGATATCACGTCTTCTCCGTCCGGAACAGGCGCAGTTCGCGTATTGGAGTGGAATGGATGGGACCAAGGAGGTGTGAAAGTAGTTGCTGAATGGCCCTCGGTTGACGATATTCCGAATCTAAGTGAAGATAGAATCCAAGGTGCTAGCCATGCGATCTGGTTGGATTAATGTGAAAAATATTTTTTCCTACCAGAAAAAATCCCAAGGCCTAAGGCCTAAGCATCAAGTCAAGGCTTAAACGTTTAAACATTTATGATCAGCAGACAGGTGGATTGAACCCTAAAATAGGGGTCTCAGTCTTTACGCGCGGATCCGTGCGATCCTCTCGGGCGGGTCTTCCTACGCTCATAACCATTCTCATGGGCAACATAGCTCATATGGTGCAACATTCACGAGATATCCTTATACCACCACCACTGCCGGAATGCATCTTGCTCAGGCTCTACTCGTGAGCGTACTCGTCAACGTTGGCCAGCACGCTTTCGCACATCATACACCAAAGACGGACCATGAGATTGAGGTCCAACGGGCTTTGCAAGCTGCGGCATACTATGTATGTATCCAGAGATACGACTAGTGTTTTCTACCTATTCTCACAACGTTACAGTGCGCACCGGCTGTAGAATCGTATACTGCAAGTCGTAAAAGAGCGTTTGCTCAAAGAACCCTTTCGCATCTTCCCGGATATCAAGAACTGTTCTCCGCAGAGACTTACGCTGATATCGGTGACGCTCCCCACAACAAAGACGCCTCAGAAGCCAAGGATCATGACGACGATACCATGATGAAGTGCACACCTATATCTGATACTCATATCCAAAACAACACGTGTGTTTTGGCACCGGAAGTGACTGAGGGTCCTTATTATCACACGGAAGGGCATCCCATTCGTCAAAATATCGCAGAGAATCAGGATGGATTGCTTTTGGTGTGTATGACCCTTCGTCAACAAGATTCAGGGTTTGCTAATAACCATATAGCTTCTGGACATCGGCGTCATTGACGTAGAAACATGCCAGCCCCTGCCCAATGTTCTGGTTGATATCTGGCTAGCCAACGCAACTGGAAGCTATGCAGGTCTGTGTATATTCCCTTGATCTGACCGCACCCTTTTCAATAGTGATAACAGGCCATCCATTCCCTCATCCTCATCTGGTCAACGAGCAACCAGCGAGTGAAGGACGTAGAAGAGGTTTGTTATCTGCGTATCCTCGCACCGTACATGAGGAGACTTGGCTTCGAGGAGCATGGCCTACAGATAAAAACGGTGTTGTTCAGTTTACTTGTAAGTCCTTCATCTCTCACCATTATGCCAGCATGATCCTGACGTATCTTGAAGCCATTTATCCTGGGTATTACACAGGACGCGCTACCCACATCCACACCAAAGTTTTCCCTGAATGGACCCCGATTGCGGAGAACAACACTTTCAAAGCCGGCCGTCTCGCACACACTGGTCAATTCTTCTTTGATGAGGAACTGAACATGGTCGTTGATAAGATGTACCCTTACGTCACAAATCCGATTCGAGAGACCCGGGGCAGGACGAGGAATCATCAAGACTCACTAAATATCTTCCATGACAGTCATGGACCCGAGGGCAAGTATAACCCGGTGTTCAAGACTCATCTTCTTGGGGGTGTGATTTCTCAAGGATTGATAGCCTATATAACCATGGTACGTCAATCTATTCTTGTTCACGATTTCGCAGAGTTCTAACATCCGAAATCAGGGAGTCAACGCGAGCGCCTCCTACGACAACTTTTGGAAGGGTTAGGAACGGCGAAAATTTATCTTGGTCACCTATGTCTTTACGTGTGTCTGAAATGTATCTTACCTCTCTCCTATACCCCACGTTGCGTGTATGTCAGTTGACCATCTTGGCTTACTCGTTCAGACCTATCGAGCTTTTTATTCGAACCTCCGCATTATTATGCAAGCTAAAGCTCGTTTGATGGGCAGTTGGGATCACCGTGAAACCCCTTCTATACCGCTTTGTTGCCGTCTGAAATATGAACGCGGACTCTTTCCTTCACCATTTCCTACGACGCTCGGGATTTTAGCTAATTTGACTTCTCCTGCGGGGGTAAATAGTATGTCGTGCTCGTGGCGTTGCTTCTATTCCATTCCGGATGGTACGCATCTTGACAGAGGAGGAACAAAAGCTTAGTCTTGGGCATCCCGAGGAGTATAAATGACCAAGAAATGTGTTGGTATTCTGCAAACTGAGCAGAATATGCTTTCTATGCTCAACTGCCTACTACTGCTTGCGCCTCTGGTTCGAGGAGCAGTCTATCCTCGTGCTGAAGAACTTCCTCAAGTATCGTATGACTTCATCGTCGTTGGAGGTAAGCCTGTGATCTGTTCCTCGTTTCAAGGCTGTATTAACGAGTGAGGACATCAATGCAGGCGGACTAGCAGGTTCTGTCGTAGCCAGTCGGTTATCAGAAATCCCTCGGTTTCAAGTGCTCTTGATCGAAGCTGGACCAAAGTATGGCATTGATTATACCGACTTTAGTAACGAGTGAAAGACTTACTCAATTCACTCGGCGAAATAGTAACGAAGGGGTGCTGGACTCCATCGTCCCAGATTTTGCGAACAACCTGCCGAACACGATTTATGATTGGAATTTCACGACTACTCCACAGAAGGGACTTAATGGTCGTACTCTAACGATGCAGAGAGGACACCTCCTTGGTGGGAGCAGTTCAGTCAGTGAGTAGCATCCCCTTATGCTGTTTCTTGCTTTCGAGACTTATGGTCCTAAATTATGTACAGATGGCATGGTGTATACGAGAGGGTCTTCCTCCGACTATGATCGGTTTGCTCGCGTCACGGGGGAACCTGGTTGGTCTTGGAATGCTCTCCAGCCATACATCCGCAAGGTACGCTCGCTGCATCTACGGTCACGTATCGATGTCTATAACTTTTCTATTTCTTTAGCACGAAGGCTTCGTCCCTCCAGTGGACGGCCGTAACCCGGCTGGAGAATTCGATCCACGCTTCCATGGCTTCTCAGGTCCTATTCATACAACTTTACAGGCACTCCTCAACCCACCTATCGACTCGCGGATGATTGCAGCAGCCAATCAACTAAAGGGTGAATTTTCATTTAATCTTGACTTGAACTCTGGGACACCTCTTGGATTGGGTGAGTGTCCCCTGTTATTGATATTACTGGACACTGCAGAATAGTAATGCCTCGTATTGTAGCGTGGCACCAGTCCACTACAGGCCATGGCGAGCGTAGCAGTGCGGCTACAGGATACTTGCCTGCCAGCGTGAGGGCCCGACCAAACCTTCATATCCTCATTGGAACTCGGGTCACTCGAGTACTACCAACTTCTGGAGACCGTCAGGGAAAACCAAGTCTACGTACGGTGGAATTCACCAGTGGAACCAGTAAGTTGGTTTCTCTTAAAGAAACTTGTGTTCACAGTCCATGATGATATATAGGTAATTCATCCCCAAGAACGACTGTAACGGCGACCAAGGAAGTCATCCTCTCAGCTGGCAGCATCGGAACGCCACACATTCTCCTTCATTCTGGTATAGGCGACAAGAGTGAGCTCAAGAAAATCGGCATCGCTTCTGTGGTAAACCTGCCTAGCGTAGGTAAGAATCTTACAGACCATCCCATATTCGCTGTCGCTGTGAACCTAAACATCACGAACGACAATGATCCTTGGGCAAAGTGCGTCTCTGGCTTGATATATTTTCATCTCTCCTGACGTCTTTGATTCATTTCAGCATCGATACGAATACGACTCTACAAGCGGAAGCCCTTGAAATCTGGAATTCAAACAGAACCGGGCCTTTAGCGTCTTTTGGACGCCTGGATCAGTTCATATTTGGACGTGTTCCTCCTTCGAAGTTCAAGGGCCTCGCTGACCCATCGTCTGGTCCGAACTCAGCGCACTACGAGCTGGCGTTTACGGTGGCGTGTTTTAATTTATACCTCCTGCAAAATATAAAATGACGCTGTGCCGTATCAGGGCTCTGCCAATCTATTGCTAGCCGCAGTCGCCGTGTCTAGTCCTGCTTCTCGTAAGCCATACAGCCAATGAAACACTATATTCACCCACAAAATAATTAAATGAACCATGACTATTGCCAGGTGGAACAGTCAGCCTGCAAACCAACAACCCCTTCGACCAACCTCTTATCGACCCTCAATTCCTCACCGCCCCCATCGACGTCATCCTAGCAAGAGAAGCCATCAGGGCATTCTTCAAATTCACCACCGCACCTGCATGGAAAGACGTCCTGCTAAGTCCCACGCCCGGCTTCGTGAACAACACAGTCGACTCTGTCCTCGATGAGTTTTCACGGAACACAACTATAGCAAACCTCCACCCTATAGGAACAGCGGCCATGTCACCAGTCAATGCACCTTGGGGCGTGGTCGATCCTGACCTGTTGCTGAAGAAGGCTTCTGGGTTGCGCATTATTGATGCGTCCGTCTATGTAAGCAGTCACTTACCTGTCGCAATGAAGTTATTATAAGGTTGATTGACGCCACACATATCAAATAGCCGTACATCCCGTGTGGGCACACGCAAGCGAGCGTATATATCGTCGCAGAGCGGGCAGCAGACGTCGTAAAAGCTACATGGCGCGCATGATAATTACATTGATGTCAAATCATAGCTATTGCCACTAACAACATCAATACTTTTGTTTCAATTCTTATCATCATCTTCCGAATAAAATACACGGGTTCTGGCTGTGATATTACAAGTTCTGTGTTGAACAGAGAAAAGACAAAAAAAAATGTGACCGAGACAGGGGTCGAACCTGCAATCTCCTGATTCGCGCTGAGTCGTAGTCAGACGCGATGCCATTTCGCCACACGGCCATGCAGTAGGCTCTAATTTAGACCCACCTATGACAAACTTGCAGTACCAAACCTAAACTCTTCTTCTCCTTGTCAAATCAGTTGGTGAATTAGTTCAAGTACCCAGTGTTTTGATATCTTCCTTATTCTGATTTCTCGTGTTGTATAACAATGTAAGTTTAAAGTCGCAAGCACTTCTTTGAAATAAAAGGCTTGCTTATAGTCGCCGCTCTAAATTCAAGTAGGAATCAATAACTTGAATAAGTGTCGTAATGCGTAACACGTGAGAGAATTTGGAATACGCGAAGTGGGGACACTGCGCAGTGCGGAGTGCCTAATTTATAAACATAAAAAAGCTCACAAAATAATAAATATCTCAGCTCCAGTAGTCACTAGTCACTAGATAGGTTGCTCGCTACAGAATCCAGATTGATGCTCGTCAGGAATTCTTCTGTGAACGTAAATAGCTGCTGCTGGATTTTCTCGTCAAGTGCAGCGGGTGCTTGGGGATAAGCGACGTTAGGCGGGAAGATATAGGCGCCATGAGATATCTCCGGATTATTTCGGGGTGCGCAAGCCGCAAAAACTGCCGTATATGCCCCCATTTCCTGAGGGTACATCATCTTTCCCATCAACCATATCCAGAAGCTTGGGAAAGGGAGAGTTTTGAGTGACCGTATTGCACCG
The DNA here is from genome assembly GCA_013053245.1 of Agrocybe pediades. Lineage (NCBI taxonomy): Eukaryota > Fungi > Basidiomycota > Agaricomycetes > Agaricales > Agrocybaceae > Agrocybe > Agrocybe pediades. The sequence goes on from JAACJL010000059.1 coordinate 1,709,272, forward strand.
TCCTTGATACAAACATGTGAGCCAGCACCGGATAACAGGATAATAACTTTAACCTACGCTGAGAATGGCGCCAGGATGAGCTAGGAGTATCATTACTTTTGAATTTGTGGTAGTGAGGCGTTTGGTGAGATTGTTGGTCCATAGGTGAACTGCGAGTTTCGAGTATTCTGAAGAAAAGATCATGACGGAAATGAATGATGACTCGGAAGCGCCCAAGAACAAATAGACTCGTTTACTGACTATACCGTTCCATCGTCGGGAGCATAGTGCGTTCAAACTTATGATTCCAGGCAACCTTGGAGCCATAATCAAGGAACTGTACATCTTTATGTCCATCTGAGCCGATCTGTCTCTCAAACGTGATCAGTATCTATTGGCGAACTGCCAACATAAAAAAATTGCTTACATTTACTATTCGCACATCGTTTCCACTGCCTGCAGTATATTCTAGAAGTGGAAGTAGCGTTCCGGTGAAGACGAATGGCCCGAGGTAGCTAGTAATTTTGTTGGCATATCTTGGAGCACGCCGGGCAGTATGGGAATACTCACTTTATTGCCATGTTATACTGGATGCCATCATCATTGACCTTGGGGTTACCGAGGTCAGAAATCCTATAACAGGGGCATATCAGAGCTAGAGTCCTATTGAATATACTGGAAGATCAACTCACTGCGCAGCATTATTGACTGCGGACATGTCATCAAAGCTGATGCCGATTCAGAGGAAGTGAGCATGCAGACGAACCTAAGATATCTAATCTTGCTTCCCTCGCCGTGAATTGTTCAGCGGATGCTTTTGCTCTTCGAGGGTCTGTGAGATCAAGTTCATGCCAGGTGGCTTCCCCAAGGCCAGGCTCCCGTCCCTCCTTTTCGATACGCTCTAATGCTTCTTTAACAAGTTCGTTATCAGGAGCCGCCATGTACACCTATCAGTGAATGCATCATTACACCTATTGACCCACTTGCAGAGGAAGGTAACGCGGGGCTCGCCGCTCACTTTGGCACCCAATCTCAGAAGATGCTGTAGAATAGCAAGTCCTATCCCACTACTGTATATGCTGTTTATGAGACTCTGTGAGCCGCAAGCTAGAAAGACAAACTCGCCTGGAGCCCGTTACTAAAGCAACTTTTCCTTTCATCGAAGGAAGGTCCCGCGCGGGATCAAAAGTTTTCGATGGTGCAGCTCCGCCGAAGACCATAGCTATTGACACACTACTGTTGCGTGCTAGTTACCGCTGGTCTTATAGTCCAAGCCTCATTTATTCTATGTTGATGTTGTGTATCTACATCAGCCTGACATTTGATGCTACTTGATCGATGTTACCTAAAAATAAGCCTATGAGACGATGCATGATGAACAAATTATTAGAATCTGTTTCACATTCTCTGCATCTGATCATTTGCACCATGAGCGCTCCGTGGTCAATAATCATTATCTGTACGGTGTGGTGTCGATTGTTACCACTCGGGTTGATGCGAAAGGTTATTCCATAGCCGAGTGAGGGGATGGGTATCGGGCGAAGGTCAGATCCAAGGGCTTAAACGGTGGGTTTTGTAAATAATGATACCGGAAAACTACGATTATTATGTTTTCCTCCTCTATTATATCAGTTATTCCGAGACTTAGCTACTACCTATTCATAATCTGCCAAAGGTTATACCAGAGGCCTCCGATATGCAGGACTTAGCATCACCCCCACTCGCGCTGCTTCTCCCGCAAAAAAGAAGCCAGATGGTGGCGCGGATAAGCCCGAGTGGTAACAATCGACGCACGACTCGTCGATGGTTCCTTGGTATTTAACCGTTCTCCCCAAGTTGAAGCATGTCCACTCCCCGGAAGTTCGAGCCCAGTTCTTCAATTATAGCCCACATTTCCCTGTTGAAGCACCTATCATCCCTAGGTCGCTAGGTCGTTCTAGTAAACTATGTCAGGGGCACCCTTTCCTCCAAACGTCGCATTGCCGAAGTTTGACACGACTTTGGGTGCTTTGTTTGTCGGATCGAGTACAGCGACAATGTGAGTACCAGCAGGGTGTTTTCCTTTTCCAATTTCCCGATATTGAATCGACTCTTTTTCCTAGTCTCTACGGCGTCAGCTGTCTCCAGTTATTCATATACGTGACAGGCTCGCGTAGTAGCAAGGATAAGCGTTGGCTACAAGCATTGGTCTGGTTCACATTGTACGTTTTCCTGCAAACATTCATATTATGCATTAAATAACCGCACTGCAGTGTTAAGTCCTCCTTTAGCCGCTGTTCGACAGCAAGGCTGATAGAACCCAGGCCCTAAGCACGGCAGAGCAAGCCATGATGATGGCTGGAATATACAGGTTCTTAATAACCGATTTCTTAAACCCATTGGCCCTTCCCCGTGATACACCGGGAAGCGGTGGAATGTATGCTGGCATTGTCATTCTATTACTTTGTCCTGACAAACTATTCATCATGGATTTACTCATACAGATTCATATATGTACGCTGTGCAATTCTGAGTGTATAAACTATCAGACTGATCTTTACCGCAGGCGCAGTCTTTGCTCCAAGTAAGTCTTCTTCTTAGTTAATGGTGCAGTTGCCACACAGCGCTTGACTGGCATAGGCTTGTATCGTTATCTTGATGCAATGGTACGGACGCTCAGTCTATAGTAACGAACAAGCCTTTTTGCCAATTGAACTTGTATAGGTTTTTCTGTTGGCGGATATGGGCTTTCAGTGCTTCTAGCTTCTCAATGAAGTCCCGCGTCGCTTTTACGGCACTCACGGTACGTGCATTTTTGCTTGATGTAGTGTTCCCTGGGTCTCAGTTGGGATCTTCTTCAGGTCTCGCTATCAATATTTAGCTTCGGTAGAGTACATTACTTGCAAGAAAAAATGGCAATCTCAAATATATATGACTTACTTTTCTAGCAAGCAATATCGGTGAGATCAGCTTCACAAACGGAAGCATTTGATCAGGCACAAAGCTTATTAACGGCGGCGGCAACAGATCTAGCTATCAATGGCTTTACCCACAAGATCCTCACCGGAAACACACCTGGTTTTACTGTAAGTATGACAAGTACTATCTAGGCTAGCTGGTATCGTTGACCTCAAAGCACTGTTGTAGCTGGCCTTTAAACTCGCAACGTCGAGTCAAATTACCTACGATGTCATCGTTACAGCTGCGATGAGTGAGTCTGAACTGCTGCATCAGTTAAATTTGACGTTAACCTCATTATTACGTCGCACACGATTTCAGCTTGGAGTTTGCAGCGAGCTCGCATGGGCATTAAGAGGTACTTGGCGTTGCCGGTTTTCTCAATATCACTCGATATTCGAGTTCTCTGACAGGCATTGCGCCATTCGTCCATGCAGGAAAGATCATGTCATCCAGATTATTACGCTCTTCATGATCAACACGAATCTTCTCACGACGTGGGTATTTCCTCTTTGCACCATTCAGGACGCTGAAGTGACTATCCCTCTGTCACTTATTATTTGCATTCAGGCTGCTTGCTATTGCAGGTTTGGTGACTGTATGTGCTAGGATAATGTATTGCATATCATATACCCCCGACTGACTTATTTTCCCATAAACCCTTGCGGTCACTGCATTCTTTATAGTTTTTGACCCTACCAAACGCAACTGTATACGGTGGCATAGAATTTCTACTGGGAAAGAGTAAGCAACGTGCAAATTTGGACGACCAATATTGACCGATTGTCCGCAGCCTGTTTCAATTCATTCTTCGCTGTGTACGTCTGCAGATATTCCATTTACGTCTTACAAAGTTAGTGGGCGCTTACCAGAGCTGTAGGTTGAACGCACGAGACTATATGCGTGAGAAGTTCGATAGCGATGGGAGCACCAGCGCAGTTTACCCTGAATTTCGCGACGATGAATATAGAGGGGTGAGTTGCATTCTTGTAATTAATTATCCGAGCTGTATTGGCTGACTTCGGGCTACAGGAAACTGGAGATACCTTGTCAGGACCATACGAGCTTGCCTCCTTGCCAGACATGACTTTTTGTTCTGTGAAAGCAAAGGCGACGATAACCCGAGGCTGAGCCCGTTATGTCTGTTCTATCGTCACCTTCATGTTTCTAGGCCGTGGCGTTTGAACTTCGTAAACCTTGGATCTGGCATTCACCTTGGTTGAATTTCTGTTTTATTTCAAAGCTCCTAGCTCAAAGACTACCTCTCGGATTTCCTACTATCGCAGCAGTCCTCAGAAAGTAGTCTTACGTCTATTCCGTATGTTCCATATATGTATTGCGGGTAAATAAACAGTACGTACTTAGATTTGCCCCTCTACCTCGTCATGAGTAGAACGGACGCTTTCTTCCCCCCTCTCTTTCTATGCATATCCCTTCTACATAACACACCTACGCTTTACAACTCGAGATGATTTAGTTTCGTCTCGCCCTTCCCTGTCGAACTCAAGCGTGCTCCAATTGTTTCAAGTCAAAGCGATGGAGTTTTGTTGATCAAGTAGCCCAAGCAGCTTTCACAATGTCCGCTGCCCGCTCCGCGATGATGTACACACTAGCCTGCGTATGTGCACAGGGTACGAACGGCTGCACCATAAATAAGTTACCCATTAGCACGCAAGGAGTAACCGAAAAAAGATCATGGTCACTCACATAAACTGACGCATCTACAATCCTCAGCCCTCTCGCCTTCTTGAGGAGTAAATCCGGGTTGACCACACCCCACGACGCATCAGGAGGAGACATCATAGCAGTCCCGGTGGGATGTGCGTTCGAGCTGGACGTGTTCCGAATGAACTCCTCGAGAAACGTGTCGGATGGGTTGTCGATGAGGGGCAGTGTAGGTCCGACGAGGACGCCCTTCCATGCAGGTGCAGCCATAAATCGGAAAAACGCTCGGATGGACTCTTTCGCGATGGCTAGATCGACTGGTGCCGAATAATACGCTGGGTCGATTAATGGCGCATCGAATGGGTTGTTCGTTGCGAGCGTGACGGTGCCACCTGAATATTACTTTCTATCAACTATGCAAATCAAGAACATTCAAGAGACGCGTCTTACGAGATGCAGGACTAACGATAGATGAACCTGAAGCAATCGAAGTAGCAGATCCCTGTAAGGCGTATAGCTTGAGCTTCTCAAATGTAGTAGCTAGTTTGAGGAGCAACTTACTTCTAGAGCAAGTTCATAATGTGCGGATTTGAGACCGGAGGAAGGATCAACACCATTCGGTAATGTGAACTGAGGCACACGAGCCCATACAATCTGATCAAGGCGCCCAAAAGCAGCCAAAGGCCCTGTTTTATTATTGCTCCACAGCTGAATAGCCTCGGCTTCGAGTGTCGTATTGGTGGAAAGACTGTCAAAATGACAATCAGAAAACCTCTAGCAAAGGATGGTCCGCGTTCATTGATTGCTTACTCTCCCCAAGGATCAGCATCGTCCGTGGTATTTAGGTCAAACCCAGGGAAAAAGGCCGGATGATCAGTCAGATTCTTCCCGACACTAGGCAAATGCAGCACAGGATGTACTGGTGCCCACCAAAAGTGCCGGGACGCGTGACCTGTGACCGTTTCCTCCTAAATCCCTGCAGCCACAAAATTCAAGGATTACAAGCTATCCTCTGCACAGAGTAGTGTCAAATTTTGGCTGTATTATAATCAGAGTAATTAATTTGCTTATATGCAATTTGGTAAAGATATATGTAGAGTAGAGGTCAGAATTATGTCGATTTGTGTCAATTGATGTGACGGGTAGGTCACGTGTCCCGGCACTTTTGGTGGGCACGAGTATGCCCACTTTCGCAAGTTCATTTTCGTCTCCGATACCGGAGTGAAGGAGGATGTGTGGGGTACCAATGCTACCTGCGGAAAGAATGACCTCATTGGAAGCTGTAAGTACGCTTCTTGGTGACTGTTGGTCTTATTTAAAACGTCAGCTTCACCGTCTCGACGACCACATAATGAATATAAGCTCGCCATTTCCGTTTGTGAATTCTACAGATGTCATAACAAACCCATGATGTCCCGGCGTTTGCAATATCCGTGTCACTCCAGTGTGTACGAGTATGTGGAGGTTTGGGCGAGCTCTGACGTTAGAAGGCAGATAACCAGTCGCGGCGCTACTGCGTTCGCCATGCCCCGTAGTGGACTGATGCCATCCTATCAAAACGTCTTGAAAAACGAGAACAATAGAAAACCCGGTGATGACGGACCCGTGCCAAGTGGTGTACCCGAGTTCATGTCAAGGTTGAACGAGAAATCACCTTGAAGCTGGCGTGAAGCTGCAAGAATTCTGGCGTCGATAGAGGGGTTAAGCAGTGCTGGCAAAGTCGTGTGTATAGGCCCAGTAAAACCATGAAAACGGGGATCGAACTCTCCTGCAGGGTTACGCCCGTCAACGGGTGGTACAAAGCCCTCATGCTAAGCAGAAGGCTCAGTTAAGTTTGCCAGGATTTGGAAAGCTATTAGAAGTACTACCTTGCGGATATAGGGTTGTAATGCATCCCAAGACCAAGACGGTTCACCAGTAACTCGAGCGAAGCGATCATAATCCGAAGAAGAACCTCGGGTGTACACCATACCATCTGCACAAATCTCATTAGCTACAAGTAAGAAAATCGTAAAGGACTTTCAACGCACTGACTGAACTGCTGCCTCCAAGGCCATGTCCTCTTTCAAACTCAACAGAACGACCATTGAGTCCTGCTTGAGGAGTGGTTGTGAAATTCCAATCGAACGCGCTATTGGCCAAGTTGAACGCGAAATCAGGAACGATACTGTTCAATACGCCTTCATTGCTGATGGACATTATAATGAGCACTATTACCCTCACTCGATGGAAGGACTCACTTTGGTCCAGCTTCTATTACCAAGACTTGGTAGCGGGAGATTTCAGTGAGACGGCTTGCGAGGACTGAACCCGCTGTGCCTCCTATGCCAAAGAACTTCAGTGGATAGACCTTATGAAGGCATAAATATGCATACCTCCCACAATGATAAAATCAAAAGTGATATTCGGAAGGGTGTCTAGTGAATTGTAGGTCGCCCCTAAAGCTACGGCGGCTAGCGTCAAAACGCTGAAGGAGGCTAAAACCATCTTGAAAATCATTCTTGGTCGTTCTTCAATCGAGGTTCAGCCTTTGAATTGCTAAATACCCGTTTTATGACCCCCATCTTCCGCTGGTTTGGAAACTCCAAGAGTAACGAAGATTAGAATAGCACATCCTGCCCTTTGCACAAACCCAAGGACCGCGGTCCTGCATGGATAATAGTTATTCCTGGAGAGAAGACGCCGCCACCGATTCAAAGTTGATGAAAGTGATCATGTTGGGACCAAGAGGCGCTGTTTAAGAGTAGCTCCCGCATACACGGATACACGGGTAAGCACACGTACGTGGCCTTGCTTGGATAACCTCATCGCCTGGTACGTGATTCAAATATTTCTACCAATACTCTAGGGGCTCTGGCTGGGTCAAATTTGCGAACAAACAGACGTAAACAGTGCCTACCTGATTTCTTCCTAGGCGTATTGGTAGCTCTTGTTAGCGACTTAGAACGATTGATACCCTCAATTTCAAGCTTCAGGACTATCATAAAAGTGTTGATCTTCAAGAATATCAAGAAAAATGGGCAATTTTTACCCAGCGTGCTGCTCTGTGGCAATTTTATGGCTCAGGCAGGCTGCTACTTTCCGGAGTCGGCCGCGTCACCCATCTAGGATGGCGCAGCGAGCCTTCCCCCGCCTTGCGGCGGCATTTACATTTTAAGAGTGTACGACTTTTCAGGCAGTGAGCACAAAGTTAAGCCCACAGTGTGTGTGTTACAGTTAGAGACAGAGTGAGGACTAAAATGAGGTCACGCGTTGTCGCGTTATTTGTTCGTGTATTTTGCGGATGGGTGGCGGTGGCAACGTCGTCGCGTGAATTGAATCCGAACTCGAACTCTCGGTTGCCCAACAAACACCAAATACATACGATGCTGCATCCTATCCTCAGGGTCTCAGTAGCGCGGTTGACCACCGCCTCCCGCGTTCTGCCTTTTATATGTTTTTTTTTTGATAGGAAATGCCACTTCTCTACCGGGCGTCTATGTGAATTTCCTCTCAATTTTGTGTGACTTTGTCGACTGAAGACATGATGACTTGGGAAAGGGTCGAACTTGAAGCTTGAAGATCAATAACCATTGATTTTGGGGCTATTGAACCTCTGTCACCTCTCCGGTTGCTGATCTTCTGGAAGTTCTACTCCGCTTTTCTATCTGCTACTCGTCTGCCCTCCTCTGCCGATTCTTAATTTCTCACTAGGCTCTGTCTATTCTTGTCGTCAAGACAGTTCGACGAAGTCCCTGCTATGCTACTTGTATCTCGCCATACTGAATTGTCATGAAGAGAAGGATGCTACAATTAAGAGGAATCGAGTAACGCCTGGTTTATGATGTGATCGACGCGTCGCGTCCACTACCCAAAGTAGGGCGCTTAAAACGCGATCGAGGACGAGCATAAACGTAGGATTACCTACGCGTTATGTGGGCATGTTGGTATCAATTACGTTTCCCCGCCCAAGAGAATGCGTATAAGAGACCTGAACTTCTCTTTCTATCTCTCTTACACGCATTTCATCCTTGTTCACGAACTCAAGCTAAAAGCGATACCCCTCCAACCATCATCCAAACATGCCTTTCTCTTCTTCAACTCGCGATGTCTCCAAGAACACCATCTCCGAGAAGATCACTGGACACACCAAGGTTCAAGCAAAGGACAAGAAGAAACGTGGCGGTTCATCGTGTACGTACCTGGAAGTTCTTTTAGCATACCCAGCCTTAACTAACACTCTGTGTGCAGTCTTAAAAGCCCTCAAAAAGATTCTGCCCTGTACTCGCAAGGCAGTAAAAGCAAATTTCGACCTCGATGACTCCTCATCAATGGACTTCGCTAGTCCAAGCATGGCCGTCCCACTCTCTCCCAAACGCCCTGGCCTAAACGCGAGGGAGGTTCCCTCGGAGTACGAAAACATCCCAGTCCTCAATTGCAAAATCGAGGACTATCAGAAACTAAACGATATGGTGGTCAGAAGGGAACGCCGCCGTGCGATTGTGTTCCCAACTACCGAAGCGATTCCAGAGGTCGACCTACCACACCCACACGCGGCGGGCGACTTCTCACCCGCGTTTGTCGATGCCCCACGAGATGTCCGCCAAATGAACGTTGACCGCAAGCGGATTAGGCGGTATGCACTCCGCCATGATGAGGTCGTGGGGACAACGTTAGTCGAGGATGCTAATGAAGGTACCACTCATACTTTACTTCGCGTCTTTTCCTTGCTTATGTTGGCCTTTTCCTAGATGTTGTGGCCGTAGTTCGAGGGGACGAACATCGCCAACAATGGGGACATGTGGAGGCCCACCGCGCCATAAGACAAAAGCTGGCTGAGTATGGAATTGGTGAGTTCACCTGCTCTTTCTTATTTTCTCTGTCTGATCCGTTCCAAGTGTACTGCGGAGCTCCTCTCGAGCTTCCTTCCAGACCATACGGCCCAAACGCTGACAGTCTCGAAGTCGACCTCCGATTCCCTCGCGGCTACATCAAATTCGTCCCAGAAGAGTCCATGGATCCCATCGAAGAGGTCATGGAAGGCTTCGAGACACCCGACACCCAGCCCTCGACGCCCGCCATTCAGACGCCCGTTGTGGATTTAGCGGACAACGCCGCTGTTGTGGCCGATGGCTTTGTCTCTCCTGACGAGGAGCAAGACGAGGTCATCGACCGTCACAGTGCCAGTCACTACTCGACTGTTTCTGACGAGAAACAAGTCGAGGTAGTCGAGGCACTGCGACAGGGCAACAGCGTCGCGACTCCCCGTTCTATCCTACAAGGTCGTCGACAAGGCGGGCCCCCGCGCCCTGGAGCTTGCCTTAAGCGCCTCGAGACGTGGCATCTCTGATGCTATTATCATCACCAAACCAGGCATTGCCTACACAAGGCCTCCACGGACGTGGTTGGCAGTCTTTCTCTCTCGCTGGTTCTCTCTCTCGTTTTTTCTCTCTCTGTGTCTGTCTACTCTTTCCCTCCCCGTCTTTTCTCTCTCTTGGGACCTCTCTCTCGCCTGCTTCTCTTGGATTATCCTTGATTTGTTTCTCATCGAATTTGTATATCTTCTCCTCCTTCCGGACCTTCTTGGATCTCTCCTCTTTCTCTGTATTCGATTAACGCCTTCTTGGACTCGGACCTGTGCCGAGTCTCTCTTCGTTTTGTCTCCAACAACTCGGCTTCTGGCTGTGCCTGAACAACGTCATCACTTCCATGTAAACTCTTTTGAAAACTTCGGATCCCTTTGGGATAAATCTCCTGCAGCTCAATCATCATCTCCTCTTGTATCTCTCCTCTCTCCAAATGTTTGGATTTGCATAGTTTATCTTGAGCTTCATGAGTCATCAATCGTGCCATTGTCTGTTTGCTCGAACATGCTTCTAACACTGCATCCTTACCCCAGGATTATGACCACATGATATATGCCCATCTCGTACCTTACCACGGATGGATGAAAAAAAAGAGTTTCCAATCGCATTTATTCCAAAGTTGTGACTCGTGAGTGATTCTTAACCTCGGTTTCTTATATTTATCTGACTTCCTCCTTGTACAGTTCGAAAAAAGATATTATCATCGACGATAAATTCGTTTCGCCTCTGTCCTTTTTTTAAATGATGATCCCAATGTAATAAGGTACGCTTTTTCGATTTTGAATACTTCTTTCTCATTGTCTGACGGCGACTTCTTTCTTAGGATCTCTTTACCTTTCTTCTGTTTTCTACTCGCTTTCACTTGCTTTCATCCGGCCGTCGCTTTCACCTTATGCTCTCCTCCTATTAACGCTATGCTGCTGCTCCCATGCTTTCCATCTCTGCTCTGTCATACATCAATCGTCTGGCACTATTGATTACTCTTACTCTTCGCATTTCCGCCTTCTTTTTGCCTTCTTTTGTGCATTGGCACTGGTTCCTTTATATGATTCCAACAACCCTGCGACTTTAATGTCATCCAAATCATTCTTCAATTCCCCAAAATTCATGTTTATCATCCTTATAAAAACACGTCATAAAGCAATTTCCTTTCTTTCTTTCGTGATGTCCCAGATTCCTCACTTTCGAGCCATAGATTATTGTAGCCTTGAGTCTCTCTTCACCTCTTGTATTTTTCGTATCTTTTGTTTCTCTAATTTTGACCTATCTGTGTACATCCTCCGCTTGTATCTCACCAGCATCATCAGGCGGCATTGTATGTTCCTCTGTCTGCGACATTGTGTGCATCGGCGAGTGCGCCTCCCATACCTTGCTTCTCTCGATAGATATACGTGCCACCATGAGAGTGGGAGCGAACGCCTGTCTTGATGGGTCAATCACCAGGGTCACTCTAAATTTTGGAATGTATAGCTTACAGTGGTAAACACCATGAGTCCGGACGTGTAGAACTCTCCATTAAGAATTGCAGAGGTCAGAGTGGCGAGGTTTCCTGAGGTGGTAAGAGCAATGATTGCTTGCCCAAGTATGGTGAGGGAGTATAACGCAGCTGATTGGATCATGATTTCGACGATATGCGCATATCGTTTTCGTGCCCGAAGATTCTGACGCGTTGAGACATAAATTTGGGCGCCAATCACGAATGTTGCCATCATGCTTGTCATGGCTGTGACGAGAAATGTACTACCCTGGAGGATGTTGTACCGGCGTGCAAACTGAGCAGTTTTGTACCTTGGGTCAAACCACACAAGTCCCGCTATGGCGAAACCCACCAGAAGCAGCACTGACGAGGAAGTAGGTCAACGAAATTAAGAGAACTGCCAACCGGCGGGGGAGGCTGCCACTCACCTATCTCGCCGATGTAGAAGGCAAATAGTAACAATTTGCGATTCCTCCGTCCAGTCAAAGCCTGCCAGCAACGCCAGATCTAGTAGATGCCCTGTCAATATTTTTATGCCCCAATCTTACAAGAAGTAATCAGAATAACCATGAGAGCGTCTGCAATGCCTTGACCTATTCCAACAAATAATACGCTGATCAAACCTTCTTCAGGAGACGTCACAGGTCCTAAACTCGACACAAACATATCGAACCGATCCTGTGCGCGTCCTGAGAAGGCTGCTGTCGTGTAATGCCACTGCAAGATTAACTGTCCAATGGTCAGCACACAAAGTGCTGTCAGAGAACTGGTAACAATTCGACGACTGGGTCCCAATTCGGACACTTGTTTTTGTGTCTAATCAGCGCTGCTATTGGTTGACTGCATATAGACGTAAGGTACCGGTAACATACCGTAAATCCGAATTGTGAAAAGGTACAAGCCAATGTATCCTCCTACAAGTACGATCAGCGCTGGGTCCTGTATTATAAAAGTGATACGTACCCAGTAAATAAAAAAATAGGAGGGTAGAATTTAAGTTACCACTTATGACTGATTTTTGAAAGGACACGGAGGGGAGATGTTCGCCTTGGGACGACATTGTGCGGGGGATTGATCATGACCATTGAAAAAAACCTTCTACGACTTTAAATAAGATTTACGTTTGCCACTCATTGATTTGTACCTCCTAAAAAGGCCAATGCTATCACAGCACTCCCTTTCACCACGGAGAAGATGAATATTTATAAAACCGTAACATAAATTCTATTTATATAGGGAATGTGCTACAGTTTTGACGCTACGGCTGAAGCAAGCCTTATTCAGCGTCCAACTTGTTAAAGCGTGATAACCAGCCTTCTCCCCTATGCTGCAAGCTACGCTCGCCCGTTTGACATGTCTGGGTACAGCGAGGTAGTCTCAGGTTACGGGGGTGAATATTTGGATGTCGTACTGCCACCAGTCATGTAAACCACGATACCCGAGGGCCGATACTCCGTTCGTCCCATAATTTAAATCTCTAAGTTGATCACTACATACCGTCTAATATTAAGTGGGCGCTGATGCATATAGCTGTTAAGTAGTGTATTGGTAGTGTATCATCTTAATCGGGTTTGTATCAAGAAAGTGGTCATAACTTACGAGAAATTTGTCTCGCCGAGTCATACCACAGAGCCTCCAGTTCTAGTGGGCCAGACGCGAGTCGCGCCTATGGACTTTCTCTTGTAATAAACACGTCCACGGCACCTCTCTGTCTCTATTAAAGAGCGATAATCGTCGTCAACCAATGGATGTGAAATGATAAGCCGGTACGTGGCCGTTTACAAGGTTCATTTTCTGCACATTCCAGCCTTGATGTCGATGCATTTGTGGAGAGATCGATGATTTTGCGGATGCATGGAGCAGTCGACGGGCCACGGATGTTATGGGTATGCACAGATTTGCATCTGTAGTATGCGTATCAAGCTGAGAGTTAGCAGAGAGGGGGGACTCGGGACTCTGACTGAAATGAGGTCACGCGTTGTCGCGTTATTTGTTCGTGTATTTTTCGGATGGGTGGCGGTGGCAACGTCGTCGCGTGAATTGATTCCGACCTCGAACTGTCGGTTGCCCAACAAACACCAAATACGATGCTATATCCTATCCTCAGGCTCTCAGTCGGGCGGTTGACCACCACCTCCCGCTTTCTGCCTTCTATAGCCACTGCCTCCTTGGCTTCGCGTTCGTTCTGGAGCACCCCTGCCATTCAGAAAACGAGCACCACTACCAAAACCAAAGCCGTCAAGAAACCCGCTGCTAAAGCTACCAAAGCAACAAAGTCTACCAAGTCTACCAAATCCACAAAGACCACGAAAGTTGCTAAGCCCAAGAAAGCTACCAAGCCCACGAAAGCTACCAAGCCCAAGAAAGCTGCTAAGCCCGCCCTACCAACAAGTCAGTTGCCCATACCCAATCCTACTTTTTCCGCGTGCAGCTCCCCGCGACCGACTCTGAGTTGATTCCTTCTTTTTTTCAGTCAGGAAAAAGGATATCACTCCACCATTTGAGCCTCCCGTCAGGAACGCTTGGAACGGTTTCCTCACTGAATACCTCAGGAAGAACACGACCAAGGGTGCGCTCGTCGACCCTGGTTTATTCAAGACCGCGCTCAATGAATATGAGAAGTTGAGCGAGGTCGAGAAGGCTGTATGTGTCTGCGTTTTTTTTGCCCGGTTGAAAATGTGTTTGATACCTCCTCTTTTTCATTTTTAGAGATACAAAGCTAGCGAGGGCGAATGGGAAGCATACCTGAAGAAGCGCGAGGATTGGGTCGCGTCGCTCGATCCCCGTACAAGGAGGGCCTACAACGCTTCGAGGAAGAGGCCAGGCGCTAACGGCCCTTCTACTTATTCCACGTACGTCGTATTTCTCCCGCAAAGGTCCTTGGATATGCGCCCGCCAATGACTTTCTCATTGCTATTATAGTTACATCTCTGCCAATTTCGCATCCGCGCAGGGTTCCAATCTTGCGGAAAAGTCAAAGTACCTTGCTAACGCCTGGAAGAGCTTGAGTGAATCCGAGAAAGAGGTGCGTTCCGTCCATCTGTTCCCTTTCAAAGACGAGGAGTTAATCGCTATCAAACAGGTTTACGTTGCACGAGCTGCTGAGGCCAGAATCGAATATCTCAGGAAGAAAGAGGAGGCAGAGGCTGCAAAGGCCGCTGAGAAGGCTGCAGCTGCAAAGGCCAGAGCTGAGAAAAAGGCAACAGCTTGAGAGACGCAATCACTGTAGCAAATAGATGGTAGAGTCAGGTTGATGCGCCATGCTCGTAGACGGCCTTTTCGATAACCCAATATCCACTATACGACTACCCTCACAAACTCTCTATTCTTTCTTTTCTTGTGATTTTATTTGTCTAGTAATTCGGTGCACTTGATAATGCCCTGACAGACTGCTTTATTAATTCCAAGGCCGCAGATTCGTTTGTGCTACTAGTCCCATCACTACCACTGCGTTCTCGCAACACGACAAGCCCTAAGAAAAGAGAGTACCATAACCGCTTGGTTTTCTGTCTAGGAAACACGATAGTCTGTTTGCCTCCACTAGCAAGATAGCCTTCCTGGAACGCAGCAGACGGGTTGGGAGGGAGGAAGAAAGACTCCAACAAAGGATCGCCCCATAACGCGTGTCCGACATTCGGTAGAATCGCAGCGATTCCATTGCTGCTGCTCTTCGACTCTGTAGAAATGTATATATCATCTTCTGAGCCTGTGAACCAGATAAGAGAAGGTGTGTCCGCGTCGTCGAACAGGAAAGACCCAATCGCGCGGGAGAGGTAGCCTCTTATCTCCTGATAGGGCAGGTCCTTACGTCCCTTCCCTTCGAACTCGCTCAGAAGCGACTCGAGCAGACCCGTGAACGTCTCTTGCCAGCTGTACCCCGCATCGTCGCTCGGCGCGTCGGGAGATCCTAGAAGGGGCACGCCGAACCAATCATTCTGGACGTTCCCGTGCAGCTGCCCAAGGAGCCTCCCGATCTGGAGGTCTACCCGGATTTGGGCCTCGGGAGAGAGGAGCCCTGCCTTGCGCGCAGCGGACAAGGGGAGGATGGTACTCGAGGAGATGGGGGAGGCGGGGGAGAGGAGGAAGGGGAAGGGTACGGTGGATAGGGAGGTGTCAAGGATAGGCTTCGCGATGGGTATGTCTGTGCGCGAGAGGATTTGGTGGATTATGGTGGAGAGCAAGGGGAGGGTGTGTGATGCGTATTCTGGGCTATTGGTAGGATTTGGGTGGGCAATCACGATGAAGCAGGAACATGGTGCTGTGCTGCTGTTGTTTGGAGATAGGTCTATCATGTACGTCCGTGTGTGTGGCGTGTAGCTATGTAGGAGATGGTCGGTTTCTTCGTAGGCCTTTGAAACGAAGGCATACGGCTCACCTGTACCCATCGTTCTTGATCTCCTTCACGTACTGCACCGTGGACTCGGAGTGTCCAGGAAGATGTCCATTAACGATTTTCTGCGCTTGCTCTTCGCTCAGCGAAAGCGAACTCATGGGTGTATGTAGCTGATAGTCGAAGGAGTAATATTCTGCAGGCAGATTATATGTAAATAGCGAGATAACGCTCGGGTAGATCTTATAGACCCCGAAGTTACTAGGCTGGCGTAGAACCGAAGGCGTCTGCACGAGACTCTCTAGGAGCTGCGCCGAGTTATATGTAGGTACAGGAACAAGCAAGATATCTTTGTCATCGCGGGACAGCAATACGTAGAAATAGGACGTCGCGTCGAATTTTGGACGCGGTAAATTAACGCGACGCGAATGGGAATATGTACAGACTTCATAGAACCGAGATCTGGCTTTCGAACCTAATGGATCGATTCTTAATTAATTAAATTGATGGCGGGGTAAAGGTTAAGATTATAGAGGCAGGACTACTGAGTAAGAACCTAGTAGCATCCGTAGTACCCATGACACAGTACACTTTGACCGAATTTATGACAATGGATTTCAAGGCAGAAATAATCGCTACAGACAGACATAAAGACTACGGGAAAAATGGATACAAAACGAGTCCAGATGGCCAAAAAATAGAGAAATAAAAGATATGAACAATACAAGAGATGAAGAGAGACTCATGGCTACAATGATCTATGGCCCGAAGGCAAAGTTTTTAGGACATTACGAAAGAAAGAAACTTTAAGAAAGGAAACGCCTTATGACGCGTCTTATGAGGATGGTGAACATGCGTTTTGAGGAATTAAAGATGATTTAGGCAACATTCGGTTCGCGTTGGAATCGTATAAAGGAGCTGCCCAAGGACAAAAGAAGGCGAAAAGAAGGCGGAGATGCGAAGAGGAAGAGTAATCAATGGTGCCGGACGATTGATGTGTGACAGAGCAGAGGCGGAAAGCACGAGAGCAGCGGCATAGCGTTAATGGAAGAAAGCATAAGACGAAAGCGACGGCCGGATGAAAGCAAGTGAAAGCGAGTAGAAAGCAGAAGAAAGGTAGAGAGATCCTAAGAAAGAAGCCACAGTCAGAAAGTGAGAAAAAAAGTATCCAAAATGAAAAAAGCGTACCTTATTGCATCGGGATCATCATTTAGAAAAGACAGAGGTAAAATGGAGAATATTTCTTTTCGTACTGTCCAAGGAGGAAGTCAGAAAAATATAAGAAACCGAGGTTAACAATCACTTACGAGTCACAACTTTGGAAGAAAGGTGATTGGACACTTTTTTTTCATCCATCCGTGATAAGGTACGAGATGGGCATATCATGTAGTTATAAACCTGGGAAAAGGATGTGGTGTGAGAAGCATGGTCGAGCAGACGGAAAATAGCACAAGTCATGACTCACGAAGCTCAGAAAAAAAACTATGCAATTACACAGATTTGGAGAGAGGAGAGGTACAAGAAGAGATGATGATCGAGCCGCAGAAGGTTTATCCCAAAGGGATCCGAAGTTTTCGAAAGAGTTTACAAGCAAGTGATGACCTTGTTCCGGCACAGCCAGACACCGAGTTGTTGGAGACAAGACGAAGAGAGAGGTACAGGCCCGAGTCCGAGAAGACATAAATCGAATGCAGAGAAAATGGAGAGATCCAAGAGAGTCCAAACAGAGGAGAAGATATACAGATTCGATGAGAAACAAATCAAGGATAATCCGAGATAAACAGGCGAGAGAGACGTCCCAGGAGAGAGAAAAGACAGAGACAGGCTGAGGCGGAAAGAAATAGAGAGACAAAACGAGCTGAGAGAGAACTAGCGAGAGAGAAAGACGGGCAACCACGTCCGTGGAGGCCTTGTGTAGGCATTGCCTGCTATGGTGACGATAATCGCATCAGAGATGCCACGTCCCGACTCCCGAGGCGCTCAAGGCAAGCTCCAGGGGCGCGGGAGCCCGCCATGTCGACGACCCTGTAGGATGGAACGAGGAGTCGCGGCGCTGTTGCCCTGTCGCAGTGCCTCGACTACCTCGACTTGCTTCTCGTCAGAAACAGTCGAGTAGTGGCTAGCACTGTGACGGTCGACGACCCCGTCTTGCTCCTCGTCAGGAGAGACAAGGCCATCGGCCACAGCAGCGGCGTCGTCCGCTGAATCCACAATGGGCGTCTGAATGGTAGGCGTCGAGGGCTGAGTGTCGGGTGTCTCGAAGCCTTCCATGACCTCTTCGATGGGATCCATGGACTCCTCTGGGACGAATTTGGGATAGCCGCGAGGGAATCGGTGGTCGACTTCGAGACTGCCAGGGTTTGTGCCGTATGGTCTGGAAGGAAGCTCGAGAGGAGCTCCGCAGTAAACTTGGAACGGATCAAACTTAGAACATGAGAAAGAGGAAGCGAGCTCACCGATACCATACCCGGCAAGCTTCTGTCTTATGGTGCGGTGGGCCTCCACATGTTCCCACTGTTGGCGGTGGTCGTCCCCTCGAATTGCCATTTTCCCCCGTCCGGCGGGGGTATTTTCAATGTTGTTGACTCGGTCTTCAACATCTAAGAAAAGGCAAGCATAAGCAAGGAAAAGACGCGAAGCAAAAGGATGAACAGTACCTTTATTAGCATCCTTAACTAACGTTGTCCCCACGACCTCATCATGGCGGAGTGCGTACCGCCTAATCCGCTTGCGGTCGACGTTCATTTGACGGACATCTCGTGGTGCATCGACAAACGCGGGTGAGAAGTCGCCCGCCGCGTGTGGTAGATCGGGCTCTGGAATCGCTTCGGCGGTAGTTGGGAACACAATCGCACGGCGGCGTTCCCTTCTGGCCACCATATCGTTTAGTTTCTGATAGTCCTCGATTTTGCAATTGAGGACTGGGATGTTTTCGTACTTCGAGGGAACCTCCCTCGCATTGACGCCTGGGCGTTTGGGAGAGAGTGGGACGGCCATGCTTGGACTAGCAAAGTCCATCGAGGAAGAGTCATCGAGGTCGAAATTTGCTTTTACTGCCTTGCGAGTACAGGGCAGAATCTTTTTGAGGGTTTTTAACACTGCACACGACGTGTTAGTTAAGGCGGGCTATGCTAAAAGAACTTCTAGGTACGTACACGATGAACCGCCACGTTTCTTCTTCTCCTTTCCTTGAACCTTAGTGTGTCCAGTGATCTTCTCGGAGGTGGAGTTCTGGGAGACATCGCGAGTTGAAGAAGAGAAAGGCATATTTAGATGATGGTTAGAGGGGGTATCGCTTTTAGCTTGATTCGAGAATAAGGATGAAATGGGTGAAAGAGAGATAGAAAGAGAAGTTCAGGTCTCTTATAGGCGTCCTCTTGGGCGGGGAAACGTAATCGATACCAACATGCCTACATAACGCGTAGGTAATCCTACGTTTATGTTCACCCTCGATCGCGTTTTAAGCGCCCTACTATGGGCTTTGGACGCGACGCGACGATCGGGTCATAAACCACACTTTAGCAAGGATGAGGTCATGGGGTACTCGATTCCTCTCTTCATGGACGTTCAGTGTAGTGAAACAAAAACGGTATATAGCAGGAGCCTAGTCAAATGATTCCGTCAAGGCACACAATGTTAACGGCGACACAAATAGATAGAGGGTGGAAAGAAACAGCAGTTGCAGAGGAGGTCAGACGAGTAGCATATAGAAAGGACGATTAGAGTCTCTTGAGTATCAGCGCCAGAAGGTGACAGAGGTTTGCCTCAAAACCAGTGATCTTCGATCCTTTCCCAAGTTATCATCATTCATGTATCAGTCGACAAAGTCACACAGTATAGACACCCGATAAAGAAGCAGAATTTCGAAAGCAGTTCTGAAGTGGCAGACTGGCAGTGGATGGTCAGAAAGAAAGAGCCAAGTTTTAGCTGACTGTTGTCCAGCCAAAAAAAACACGAACAAATAACGCGACAGACGCGTGCGGTGTGACCGCGACTTCTTATACTATTGTCTTATTCATCCCTTCCTTGTAATACGCATACACTGGGCTTGAAAGCTCAATATATTCATATCTACCCTCATCCTCCCATGGTTATCCTTCCCAGTGCTCGAAAGTCATAGCCGTACAATGACCGATCTCTCTAGAAATACTTCGGCATGAGAAAGTACTACGTCAAATTCTTTAAACGTTCTGGCAGCCGGCAACTTTGGTGCTCCTTCAAGAAGATGGCCTTTGGACGAATATCAACCAAGCTGTCTTTGCGGAAATATGATGGTGCCGCCATCTGTCGATAAATGACTAATCTTGCGGTATCGAAGGTCATTGGATTGGTTCGAGGGACAGAGAAGTCTATTCTGAGCGTTGGAACACTTGATCTGGTGGGCGATGGGGGTGTAGAATGGATGTTTAACAAGGCAGGGCACGATTAGACAACGTCCAAGCGGTCTTTCCATATGTTCTTGACCAACTTCTGGTTTTCTACCCTATCCACCGTAGCCTTTGCGATGATCTACAATTCACCAGAATGCCTTCCAAGTCTTATTTTTGACTTTATCATTGTGGGCGGTAAGCATATGCATGACCTGACAGTGACTATCGACTGAAGAACTTTGATATAGAAGGCACGGCGGGTTCAGTCCTTGCAAACCGTCTTACAGAAATACCTTATTATCAAGACTTGGTGATAGAAGCCGGACCAAAGTGAGTGCCTCCTTTGAGTCGGAGCTGCCATGTTCATTATTCTATTCACTAGCAATGAAGGCGTCTTGAATAGTATTGTACCTGGTCTTGCGGTCAATCTGGCCAACAGCATCTTTGATTGGAACTTTACCACTACCCCTCAAGCAGGGCTGAATGGTCGTTCTGTTGAGTTTCAAAGAGGACATGTGCTTGGTGGCAGTAGCTCAGTCAGTGCGTTGTCAACTTTTTATTATATGTCCGTACTTGACGAAGTTTGTTGAACAGACGGTATGGTGTACACTCGAGGGTCTTCTTCCGATTATGATCGGTTTGCTCGAATTACTGGTGAACCTTCCTGGTCTTGGAATGCACTGCAACCATATGTTCGCAAGGTAGAGCCTCATGTGCCTAAAGTCGAGTATATCTTACTGATCTTCTCTTTAGCATGAAGGTTTCGTACCGCCCGTTGACGGGCGTAACCCTGCAGGAGAGTTCGATTCCCGTTTTCATGGATTCTTGGGTCCTATACACACAACATTTGCAGCATTGCTTAGCCCCTCTATTAATACCCGGATTCTCGCAGCCTCACGCCAGCTTCAAGCCGATTTCTCGTTCAACCTTGACATGAACTCGGGCACACCACTTGGCACGGGTCCGTCATCACCGGGTTTTCTATTTTTCTTGTTCTCAAGACCTTTTGATAGGATGGCATCAGTCCACTACGGGGAATGGCGAGCGCAGTGGCGCCGCGACTGGTTATCTACCTTCTAACGTCAGAGCTCGCCCGAACCTCCACATACTCGTAAACACTCGAGTGACGCGGATATTGCAAACGCCGGGACATCATGGGTTCGTTATGACATCTGCAGAATTCACAACCGGAAATAGTGAGTTTATATCTATTATGTGGTCTTCGAGATGGCTAATCTGACATTTTGAACAAGACCAACAGTTCCCAAGAAGAGTACTTACAGCTTCGAAGGAGGTCATTCTTTCCGCAGGTAGCATTGGTACTCCGCACATCCTCCTTCACTTGGGTATCGGAGACGAAAATGAGCTTGCGAAAGTGGGCATACATCCTGTGCTGCATTTGCCTGGCGTGGGGAAGAATCCGACTGATCATCCGCTCTTTGTCGTTGGGTCTGTCTTGAACATTACGGATGATGCTGATTTTTGGGGAGAGTGAGTGACTTATGAAGTCATTGGCTGTTTCGCCATGTTTCTTACTGGTATCGTTGACAGCCTTTCCACAAATGCAACGCTGGAAGCTGAAGCACTACAGCTTTGGAATAAAAATAAAACAGGGCCTTTGGCTGTTTTTAGACGCTTCGACCAGATAGTGTGGGCTCGTGTGGCGCAGTTTATCTTACCGAACGGCGTTGACCCTTCGTCTGGCCCCAATTCTGCGCATTATGAGCTTGCGCTGGAAGTAAATTACTGCTCAAATACGCCTCTACACGCGTACGCTTAAGGTATTTTTCCAACAGGGATCTGCCACTTCGATTGCTTCAGGTTCATCTATCGTTAGTCCTGCGTCACGTAAGAATTCTCTTTCCAATAATCTCGAGTTTCAAAATTGATAGAACACAATCTTCTCAGGCGGCAGCGTGTCTCTCGCAACGAATAATCCATTCGACGCACCATTGATTGACCCGGCATATTATTCGGCCGCCAGTCGACCTGGCCATCGCGAAAGAGTCTATCCGTGCATTTTTTCGATTCGTGGCTGCCCCCGTTTGGAAGGATGTCCTCGTCGGGCCTAGGCCGCCCCTCATTAACAATCCGTCCAACGCATTTCTTGAAGACTTTCTTCGGAACACGTCCAGCTCAAACGCACATGCCATAGGGACGGCCGCGATGTTTCCTGTCGATGCGTCATGGGGTGTGGTCAACCCAGATTTACTCCTCAAGAAGGCGAGAGGACTGAGGGTCGTGGATGCGTCGGTGTATGTGAGTTGATCATAGTCACTTTGTGGTCACTTTTTGGGGTGCTGATGGTTCACTTGTTCATGGTGCAGCCGTTTGTGCCTTGTGCGCATACGCAGGCTAGTGTGTATATCATCGCGGAGCGTGCGGCGGATATTGTGAAGGCTGCTTGGGCTGCTTGATTGGGCTTTTGCACCATGCGCTTCGCAATGCAAATGGATGTATATTCCAAGTTCAATGATTGGACATCTTTGTGGAGGCTAGTGGTTGTTGCGGCCGCGAGCCTATCTGCGAGTTCGTTCTTTCCCAGGTCCGACTCATTACATATATCAAGACAGGCTCTGGCTGAAGATATTATTCAATTAGACATTTGGTTATATGAAGCAGGACATTCAAGGCCTGAAGATACCAGTGTATGCCAGACCTTAGTGGCACAACGTCGCCCTGGCAGTTAACGGCGTTTCAGGCACCTCTTCCTGGAAGCCCTGGAAACTTTGCTACCTGATAGGGCTTGTACAATTCTCTCATCACGGCTTTCGGCAAGAAGTTGAACTACTCCGCTCACTATGAATCTGCAAGATTTTTTCGAGCTCGTGTTCTAATCAGAAGAGAAGCTTTGGGAAGCCATTCAACTGATAAAGGATCTGCCACCTCTCTTTTCCCGTCAACTTTGTTTGGTCAACCTAGCGTCTGTGAGTTTTCTTCGACCTGGTAGTGAGTGCTAAATTTTAAAACGTCTGATTGTCCAGCTAACGGCGGTTTACATAGGCCCGTACTCTCACTCTGAGAAATATTCGCCCTTTGGATGCCGCAGGGCTGACCTTACTTCCCTAATTGCTCGTATCTATGTGCAAGTTTTCAAGAACGAGCCAATCGCTTGTTCTTTACGTTTCGGCACTCCGAAAGAGTTTTCTTCCCGGTCCAGGAATTATCTCCCTTTTCTGTTAAGCCTTCTGACGTCTTCCGTGTATGATTCCGCTCATAGCCTCAAGAACATCATTATAATTACGGTCAGTCTGTACTTCCAATAGGCGCTTTCCAACAATCCTCTAAGCGGTCTCACAGGAGTCATCAACTTTGTTAAACACGGATATAAGGAGGCGATTCAAAACCGTTGTCGGATATTCTGTTCACGCACGCGCCTTGTGAGCACCTCTGAGCAAGGAAGATAGTTTGCCGCCACTCAATTACTTTTCCTTGGCTTTTTTCAAGGTATGTCATTGTATAATTATATCTGGTTAACGCGGGTCTGATGTTCCGTAGAAAACATGGCATTACCTTTACGGCGATTTCCTGGAGCCTATTTACCCACTTATCCAGGATTCAGGAGGCCATAAGCAAGTTTTGTATCTCTCACGATATCTTCAAGGTCGGGTCCGTCCTTACCAAGTCTGATTTCTCTGAAGTGCGCAGCAGATTGATGAAGACCCAAAATTAACGAGGACCCTGGTTAATTTGCATGCATGCGAGCAGGAGAGAAAACGTTATATGCTTCGGTTAAGTAAATGAGAAAGTGGTCAGTATTAAACAGACTAAATAAAGCAAGCATACGCGGCGGGCCGCCATGATGGTAAACCACTGCTTCTTGCCATCACCTGCCCACAACACTGACCGAAACATTCTGTCAGGACTCGGCGCATTCGTGTACATCTTTCATTTCTATTCTGATATCTGAAAGCAGTCGTCGAGCGAATCAATACTACCTGAAACGTTTCCACGATGATAAGAAACGTACCAGTTTGATGACTAGGCCAACTTTTTTCACCGGTGGCAACCTTCATCCAAAGCCTGGGGTTTGTAAAAATATCTCAGGCGCATACAGCCAGTGGAGAACCCGGCAATACACTGCTGGAGTAACTTCGAATGGTCGTTAAAGGGCGTAGAACCGCCCCTGTCTTTATGAGCGATTACAGCTGGCCTGAGATTCATGCGGGCAATCGTCGGGATTGGTGGCGACTTGTGTCGGGACTACAGCGCCATGTTCAGCTCGAAATAACACTCTGCTCATGGGAAAAAAACAGACGAAGCGAATCCGCCATTTGCAACAGGATTATGGCTTGGATCCACTACGATCAATTATTTTTGTCTTTCTCAGGAGTCACCAGACTCACACATGCATAGTCCTATATGCGCAAACTATCTCTCATGCTTTCACCGTGAACCAGGCACTCGACATTGACAGCTCACAGAACGTGGACTCCACGTGGGGTCTAAATTGACGGGATCTCCTACAACCCTGCAAGCGAAGGGAATTATATGTTATCAGTCAGTCAGATTTTTTTCCCAAAAGATGCATATTAACGCCTGTCTTTGTACATATCAGAAGATAGCGGAAGTAGCACGGATACTCCCGTACCTACTCTGGTCACACAAGAGCCAGAAATGATATACCGCGTTGTCTCCCTTGGAAAGCTATTTTCACGGATGCTGCAATTGGGCGTCCATATTTTGTATTTTTACAGGCCAAGTTCTGCCGGTGCCGCCGTTTCATGTTCTCATGCTATATGGGCGAATATCCTGATTGGCACATCCACCTGAGAAGCGAAACTGCCAGCTTTATAACAGTCGATCATTTCATTTCAAGATTCGCAACATGCTGCCCTTTCTTGCTTGCCTACTCTGGCTCGCGCCTGCCACGTTGGGCGCCATTTATCGTCGATCAGAGGGTCTGCCTGATGTGACGTTTGACTTCATTATAGTGGGAGGTGTGTATTGCCAGTCTTCTTCATCAGAAAAAAATGCTTATTGCAAACATCACCGCAGGAGGTACTGCAGGTTCTGTTTTGGCCAACCGCTTGACAGAAATACCTCAATTTCAAGTCCTGGTCATCGAAGCTGGACCTGAGTTAGTTCTTTATAATTTGGTTATGGAAAGATCGTGACTGATATTTCTCGTCTAGCAATGAAGGCGTTTTTGACTTGATGGTCCCAGGATTTGTATTTAATATAGCAAATTCGGCTTTTGACTGGAACTTTACGACAACTCCACAAAAAGGCCTCAATGATAGGATCATAACCTTCGAGCGAGGTCACGGTTTGGGAGGCAGCAGTTCAGTCAGTGAGTTACTTTATATGAACGTTTTTACTTCCTGTCAACGTGCTGACGGTCTCTTAGATGGTATGATCTATACAAGAGGATCCTCTTCGGATTATGATCGCTTTGCTCGAGTAACGGCTGAGCCGACTTGGTCCTGGGACGCCTTGCAACCATATGTGCGCAAGGTACGCTTCTTTATTTTTAATTGGATCAACACTGGCTTTAACAAAGAATTCAGCATGAAAGCTTTACTCCGCCTGTGGATGGGCACAACACAGCGAATGAGTTCGATCCAAGAGTTCACGGAACCAACGGCCCTATCCTCACTACATTACCAGCATTGTTGAATCCATCCATCGATTCCAGAATGTTGGCGACAGCCAATCAATTGAAAGGCGACTTTGTCTTCAATCTCGACATGAACTCTGGCACTCCTTTAGGCACCGGTGAGTACTTGTCTATCTACGCCGACCCTTGCATTGGTAAATAACTCATAAAACAACATAGGATGGCAGCAAGCGACTGCAGGACATGGCGAACGAAGCAGTGCTGCTACAGGATACCTAAGCGCGGCGGTCAGGGCACGTCCTAACCTCCATATCCTACTCGAGACTAGAGTGACTCGTATTCTAAAATCTTCCGGTCCGGGCACGGCATTTCGAACAGTGGAGTTTACGTCTGGCGCAGGTAAGTAGAGCCACGAGGGTGTTTGTGCATCATTCATTGATACGGGTATACTAGGTCCGTCATCACCAAGAACAACATTGACGGCAGCGAAGGAAGTGATACTCTCTGCCGGCTCTATTATGACGCCACACATCCTACTTCACTCAGGGATAGGCGACAAACAGACAGTCAGTAAACTCGGAATCGATTCCGTTCTCGATCTGCCCAGCGTTGGCATGAACCTTACAGAACACCCTTTCTTTGCCGTTACTTTTGACCTCAACATCACGGATGACACCGATCCTTGGGGAGAGTAAGTCACCCAAGAACTAGCTTGTTATTCGCCTTTATAAAACCCTCTGATTGCACATAGAGTATTCATCGACCCGACAGTGACCAATGAAGCCATTGCTCTCTGGAATGCTACCCAGGGAGGACCATTAGCTACTATAGGTCGCCTTGATCAAATTGTCTGGGCCCGTGTTCCACCTTCCACATTCAACGACAATGTTCCTGACCCATCTTCCGGGTCAAACTCTGCTCACTACGAGATGGGAATTTCCGTAAGTGCCACGACTTCATTTTGCGATTGAGCGCCCTTTCTTTTCTCACTCTCCACCAGGGTACGGCTACTTCGCTCATATCTGGCTCGTCTATCGTCAGCCCAGCTTCTCGTAAGGCTCACAAGATTTGCTTCTCAAGTGAGAATCCTAAACTAATATTGCTTTCTGAATGAAGGCGGGACGGTTTCTATCAATTCGAGCAACCCTTTCGATCCACCGCTGATCGATCCAGGGCTTTTCACGAATGAATTAGACCTGACAATGGCAAGGGAATCCATTCGTGCACTTTTCCGGTTCGTGGCCGCACCCGCCTGGAAGGATGTTCTCATTGGACCGACGGCACCTTTGGTAAATAACCCTACAGACGAATTCTTGAACGATTTCCTTCGCAATACCTCGTTTGCCAA
Source organism: Agrocybe pediades (assembly GCA_013053245.1). Lineage (NCBI taxonomy): Eukaryota > Fungi > Basidiomycota > Agaricomycetes > Agaricales > Agrocybaceae > Agrocybe > Agrocybe pediades. The sequence goes on from JAACJL010000059.1 coordinate 1,736,283, forward strand.
CCTCCACCCAACCGGTACTGCCATGATGAGTCCCGCCAACGCTCAGTGGGGAGTGGTAAATCCGGATCTGCTTCTTAAGAAAGCTTCCGGTTTGCGCATAATAGACGCGTCGGTTTATGTGAGTCATTTTCTGTGAATTGAAATTGCGACAGACAGACGCTAAGACGACGTTCTTCTCTAGCCATTCGTACCATGCGCACATACGCAAGCAAGTGTGTACATTATTTCGGAACGTGCTGCTGACGTTGTGAAAGCGGCTTGGGGCGTGTTGTAACATACTGGTCTAACGATATGTTTTGGTATCACCCTAAAATCTGAATGTTATCAAGACATTGTTCTTTTGAGATCAGTGCTAAAGAGTAATGATCGCAGTAATACCTTCATTTTGAGGGAGTCCTAAAATGCCAAATTGTTCCCATAGTGCCTCCGAGATTCGAGAAGCTGTTGGTTGGGAACGCCGTTCAAAGTGGTAGTAGTACGAAGGATGCCGGTGGACGCACATGCACTCACAGGCAATGAGTTTACCGGGAAATGGTTGCAATATGCACAGATCTCCTTCTCCTGAATTCTGCAGCCCATAATCTCCTGACCTAGGCGTACAGGAATTGTCCGAATTCAAAGTACTTTCCAACAAATTTTTGTCCTATTTTAAATCGATGGTTGACGTTGAACATTGAAGAACGCGTGTTTCTAACCGACTGACAGATCCGCATGGAGATTCTGGTCAAGTATAAGTACTAAAGTAACATAAAAAAGACAGCCATTCGCTTCTATATTTTCGCTTTCCCTTCCAACTTCCACCTCGCCTACAAAATACGCCCGATTTTTTTATGTTGCGCTCTCTCTTAGACGCGTTCAAGTGGGCAATTTGCAGCGTTGTCCACAGAGCAACTCGTACCATAGCACCTCCTGTGTTTGCAATCCAGGCAAACAATTCAACCACCCCAGTGACTGCCATCGACTCCAAACAACGGGAGAGGTGGCAACCATTAAAAAACCTGGTGTTTGACGGTTCCGACATTGTACCCTCTAGCTCCAGCCGAGAAGCGGCGGAGCAGAGCACAGGATACATATGTGCAGAACGTCAAAGGTATATTTTCTAGGTTACCACCTCTCTTTAGTTTTGAATTGACAATACGTCGGTGCAGGCGTGACCACGACAATGATATGACGATCCTCAGCGATAGAGTGGACAGTACGTACCGAGATTAATCTTCTGAGTATTATTTCCGCCGTTCTGGACTTCAGCTTGACTTGTCTCTGCCTGTAGCGCCGTCTGAAAGTGAGTCCGACACTGACGATGACGCGACACCCCGGCTTTCATGGTTCGAGAAGGGAAAGTGGAAGGCAGGTGCCTGGCCACAGATGCCAGAGGAAACTAGGAGGCGATTAGGAAGAGTCAGAAGAGTGATACAAAGTAAGCAATGTATTTCGATGCCCTGTTAGACTTACTTACTGAACTAATCTTGGGGCTTTGTAGTACGTCCACGACCACAAGGGCAGGGAAGAGTATCCGCTATAAAGAAGAGAAGAAGTAAGCCGGCGATTGCAGTTCCAACCTCCGCCAAGTACTAGCCAGCTCTGAAGGAGGGTAAATTAGTCCGGTGAGTCGTTCTTCTCTCTTTATAAAACTATGCTCACCATCACATAGTGATGTATCTCAATTTATAGCCCATGGTCTTGAATAAGTAAATCTTGTTACGTCCGCCGGGGTAGTAGTCAAGAACAGGCCGTGTGTCCTACGATCATAAGAGCTCTACAAGAAAGAGTTAGCACTCTGCACGGCAACCACTTGGGACTAATATTCTGAGAGAGGGTTAGGTTCATTGTTGGCTTTGAAACATCGAAGTGTAAGCCCCACCTACCAGTGTACCCATTGATCTTGGTCCCCTCACAATTCTGGACCAACTTCACGGAGGATCGGAGAGCTGATATGTACGCAGATTACTACCTGGGATCGGGAAATGGCAGATAACCTCGAGATATCTGATAACCCTCGGGTGAATCTATCATCTAATGAACCACACGGGGAAGGCTTTGGGGCTTGAAAGGTGTCGACTGGAGTGAAGCTCATTGCTCAAGACAACTCTGACGAGACATAATGGAGAAGTACAGTCAGGTTATGGGGTAGAGGAATGAGAATGTTCGACTCGTCACTCCAGTTTCCGTTCAAATCATCTTCCTTGATATCATGTGATCTTCTGGACGCGATAAATTAACGCGACCAAAACGCGACGGCAAATTCGAGTCGAGAACAGAACTGGCACAGAACCAAGATTACGCCTCCACTGAGTGCTAAACTTAATCAAGTAATATTATGTCATAGCAGAGAGAGAAGAGAACCGGCCTTTCCATGGCGGACTGCATGCATTTTCATAATACTGACAGACCGGAGTATACAAGTTGCAAGTTAGTCTGGGAGTAGTACAAAATGCCACACTACAAAGAAAATGTCATGACAGAAGGTTTAAAGTTTGGACTAATGGATACTAACAAAGATTTATAGGACAAAAGCAAAGGTCCGAGTACTAAGGGGAGCCTCACAGAAAACCGGCGGGAGCAAAATCCTGAGATGGAGAATTGAACTTCAAACTTGGAGCAACCAGCAACCAACAAGTGGGCTCACCAATGATATTGTTGCTGCCTGCCATCTGATGCCTTGTTGACACTCTGTGCATCTAGTCAGAAAAGTAAATCATATGATAAGTATAGAAAATGTATCAAGTAAAAAGATGTTGAATTACCATCAACTAATGCAGTGGCACTGACCACCTCACCATGCCGGAGAGCGTGCCCTTTTATTCGCTTTCCCTGCGTTCGCAGACCATTCCGCACACGCGGGTGGCGGGGCTGGTCATGTTCAAGGTGATTAGGTGATACCCTTCGCATTTACCACAAGGCGGTTGGGTAAGAGCTTGGCGATGACGCAGAGGACTGTTGATGAGTCCATTGGGCCGTTATCGTCGATAAGTAACGTCGACGACGTGTGTACCGCCTTGTATCACGCCGATGTGGAAGGGACAATCTTCTTGGGTACATTAAAGACTGTAAAGGCGTGTTATTAGTCAAGGCGAGATATACTATTAGACTGAGAACCGCGCAAGGCGTACTTACAAGATGACCCCTCCTCGCCCTCCTCGTTTCTTTTCCTTTCTAACCCCGCGTTAGAGCGTTCTGCAATTTTCTCAATCGCGTTTCCGGCGGATACGCGTATGGAGACATCGCGAGTTGTGAAGGAAGACATGTTTGTATGGTGATTGGGGGGTACCGCCTAATAACAAGAATAAGCACGAAGATGAGGGGAAGAGTCATAATATGATAGGAAGAAAGAGAAGAGAAAGAGCAGAGCTTTTATAGCCGTCTGGAAAACATGATCGACACCAACACACAAACATAGTGCGTAGGTGATCCTACGTCTTATGTCCAGCAAGTTTCGATCGCGCTTTTAGGAGCCTTACTTTAGGCTTTGAGGAGAGGCTGCATGTCGCGTCATTTGGCAATATGAACCACGCGTTTCGTGCGAATGCCACAAAAGGAGAGTTCAGACACGTCCATAAAGAAGTGAAAGGAGCCATAGCAGAAATTCTTTATTGTGATGAGGTACACAACGGCGACATGAGCAGACTGAGCACAGCGAGAGATTAAGGCGCGAGAAAGGGAAGAAAGGAACAGATCAAAACAGCTGCAGCAAACGCGTCGACCATCCCGTAATGAAGTTCCATGTTATCCAAACCCGCAAACTTCACAGTCGTCAAAGTGACATGAAGTCAGAGGAGAAGCGCATAAGCGTCCAGGGGGAAAAGGCAATAAAGGGCGGAAAGCAATCTAGAAGTGGCAGTCGTTCACTTTTCCGTTCGATATGCAGAGATGTTATCCGGTGTTTCTGGGCTTTGAGGGCCAAAGAAATAGGCAAAGAATGTGTAGCTCGGGTTTGGTGACGACAAACGCGTCAAAGTTGACCTCTTGTTACTTGGACAAGATAAGAAGATGTTATTCCGACGATCAAGACTCCAAGCTGTATGTATTCTTCTCCAACTAAAGAATATGTCAGTCAGAAAGGTATGTGGCATGAGCAAGCACGGGCGACGCACCTCGGCCTCCAACTCTTTTCGAATCCTGTACTCCTGCTCTGCTTTGATGACGAGGTGGTGGTCATCCAAGTCTTCAATGATGAAGCTTTCTTTTTCGTTGAGAAGGAGGAGGATTTGTTTAACAGCTGGATCGCTATGAACAGAGGAATGAGCGCGAATTTGAAGTGAAGCCACTCGAGGATTTATTACCAAGTAAGCAACACGCCTGTATAGAAGATAAATCAGTCCAATGTTAATTACACGTGAGAAGACACAGACCTTTGATAGCTCTCATCGTTCGTCTGCCAACCAACGAGCCGTGATGATGACCGTACGGAAACAAGAAGTAGGTGTCTCACGGGTGGACGCTCGGCAGCAGCGTTAACCTGCACGGTCACCGCGTCATGGCGCACCCGAGTGTTCATGAGAATAGGAGAGGACAGTAGCCGGGTCCGCCGTGATTAGAATTTGTTTATTTTATCATGTTGTTGTGCCGATCTCAACTCTTTCGTACCGTCCCCTTCGTCTCTGTCTTTCGCCGCCAGCTAGCCAAGATGCCTTTACCCTCTCAGGTCCACTATGACGTGCCGTGAGTCTACTTTTATCGCTCATCATTCCCTGATTTCCGACATATCTCCATCCCCTTTTCTCGATTTCGATTTCCTTCTCGTTTTGCGTACGCTATCGTGTTCAACGCACAGGACGACGCCTATCACGCCGCAACAGATCAAGCCTGTCGTCGGCCTAGGTCCCTCAGAAAGTTCGGGAATGTCTCGTTTAGCTGCTGCTGCAGGTATGCAAAAACCTGCTTGTGGCTAGCCTGGACGATGCTTGATTTTCGATTTTATCACTACAAGCTTCTGCCCTAGCAAAAGCGCCTTTGGATCCCATCGAGCAATCCAAGAAGCTAGCGGCTTACACGGCTGTGGATAACCATGTCAAGCCTGAACATAGGGTGAATGGATTATCATTTCAATACAACATTCGGTGTTGACCGCTGCATAGGTCATCGGTATTGGATCAGGCTCGACCGTCCCGTACGTCGTGGAACGCATCGTGCAGCAAGGAGAGGAAGTCAACAAGGGGCGAGTCTTCATCCCGACTGGTATGCCTCCAGGCTTGATCTTTCCCTTACCCTGCGCTGATTCTTGCGCTAGGATTTCAATCGAAACAGCTCATCGTAGAGGCTGGACTAGGCCTCGGAGACGTTGATCAGTACCCTACGATCGACGTTACGCTGGACGGTGCTGATGAGTACGTCATTGGGTGGTAATCTAATCGCTCTATGCCGCTCATTGGATGGTGTTAGGGTGGACCATGCTTTGAACTGCGTCAAAGGAGGAGGAGCGTGCCATTTACGAGAGAAGGTCCTTGCTGAGGCGGCTACTACGTGCGTTCCAAGTTTTCCATGGCCATTATTCAGTCTGACTGATGAGAATATGTTCGTAGCTTCATCTTGGTTGCAGATCATCGAAAGAATGTTCAATACCTCGGCACGAACGTGCGTATTTTATCCAATCTTGCCATGGCCTCGACTCATTAAACTATCTAGTTCGTCCAAGGAGTGCCCATCGAGGTCGTTCCTTTCGCATATGCCAAGGTCCTACAAAATTTGAGGCATATCCTGGGTTCGCCTAAAGCAACCCTCCGCATGGCTGTTAAAAAAGGTTGGTTTCTTCAAGTTCCGTTTACTTTTGAGCTACTCGTGAACATATTCTGGGCAGCTGGGCCGGTGGTGTCGGACAACGGGAACTTTATCATCGACGCTCCCTTCGAAAGAGAAAAAATGATAGATCCTTATGTGGTGAGTAATTTGACTGATACAAAATTGTCTCTTTTCTGAAATTTCTTTATTTTTTCCCTGCCATAGATTATGGCCCAAATCAAAATGCTGACTGGCGTGGTAGAAGTCGGACTTTTCTGTCACATGGCAAAGGCTGCATACTTTGGAAACTCGGCGAGTCTGCCATTTCGCACATCTGTCTTGTCGTGGCAAATGCTCATGGGACTATGTAGGATGGCTCGGTGACTGTTCGTTGGCAAGATGGCCAAGTGGAAACGATTGCACCTCCTGCAGATGTTTGAATGTGAATATCTAATCTGTATATACCATTTAGCCTCGTTTGATCTATCTACTTCGATTTCTTGCTTGTATCCTTTCCTGTCGATGTCGGTGCATACATAGAGCTGTCTTGTTATTTTATAGCGTATTCAACTAATTTTCGGGGATAGAGTTGACTACTTTCGGCCGTCGGAAATGTGGGTGTCGGCGAACAGAGTGATATGCCCGACCCGAGATTGCAAGTCGAGGTCTGATTCTATTTCCGTGGCTAAAGTGAGGAACCTGAGCAGAAAGGATACAAATAATAAAAATGACTAGCTGCGTTCAGGGTGGATGGAGAGGAAGGGAGTCAGTCTGGGATGAGCCGGGAAGAGCAGACAGAAAAGGGAATGATGACGATCGGCCCGGGAGATTGCAAAAAATCTAATCGCCTGGCTTCGCGCACTCTGGTTCCGGTCAATATAAAAGCAAGCCTCCTTTCTCGCCTAGGGATCTCCCCTCCATCCACCATGGCATCCACCACAGATGTCTTCAAGGTCTCTATCCTAGGCAAAGACTCTATCCACTGCGGGTTTCACCTCATCCCATACATCGCACGCACCGTGCTCGAGACTTTATCGTCATCCACCTATGTCTTGATCACCGACACCAACGTCGCGGGGTTCCATCTCAAGGAGTTTGAGCAGGAGTTTAACAGGGAGCTGAAGGCAGGCGCCAAAAAAGCGCGCTTTTTGAGCCTCATTATCCCCCCAGGGGAGACGTCCAAGAGCAGGGAGGGAAAAGCGCAGATTGAGGACTTTTTGCTGCTGAATCGATGCACGAGGGACACGGTGATCCTCGCGCTGGGTGGTGGCGTTATTGGAGATCTTGTGGGCTTCGTGGCTGCCACTTTGTGCGTTCTATCTCTATCTGTCTATCTACTTCTCTCTCTTCTTGACCTTGTGATGATGTGGAACTGACTGCTTTTGTGATTTGGCAGCATGCGAGGCGTGCGCTTCGTGCAGATTCCGACTACCCTTCTTGCGATGGTCGACTCGAGCGTTGGGGGTAAAACGGCCATCGACACCCCACATGGCAAGAACTTGATCGGCGCGTTTTGGCAGCCGGAGTATATCTTTATTGATGCTGCGTTCTTGGAGACGCTGCCGTCGCGCGAGTTTTCGAATGGGATGGCTGAAGTTGTAAAGGTACGTGGGGTTTACACGTGTATATTTCGAGGATCCTGATTATTAACTTCTACCTATCTTCTTGGCTACTTTTACTTCTACTTCTTACGCTAGACCGCGGCGATCTGGAACGAGGATGAATTTATGTCCTTGGAATCCCGTTCCGCAGAGATATTCGCAGCTATTCAGACTCCGTCCGCGAACAACGCCGGACGGGAGGAGTCGACGCGCTCAGCCGCGCAGAAACTTCTGTTGTCCGTCATCGTCGGGTCCATCTCCGTCAAGGCACACATCGTGACTATTGACGAGCGCGAGACGGGCTTGCGCAACCTCGTTAACTTCGGACATACCATCGGACACGCTATCGAAGCTGTCTTGACGCCTACCATCCTGCATGGAGAGTGTGTTAGCGTCGGCATGATCCTGGAAGCGGAAGTTTCCAGACAAATGGGAATCCTCTCCCAAGTCGGCGTGGGACGCCTTACTCGCTGCCTAAAGGCGTACAACCTCCCTGTGACGCTGTCCGATCCTAGGATCGCGAGTCTCCCAGCATCCAAGCTGTTGACTGTGGATCGTCTTCTCGATATCATGCGCATCGACAAGAAGAACAGTGGACCAGAGAAGAAGATCGTTATTTTGTCCAAGATTGGTGCGACGTACGAGCAGAAGGCGACGGTTGTGCCTGATGCTGTTATTTCGAAGACGCTGTCGGAGGCAGCGAAGGTTATCCCTAGTGTTCCGAGAAATAATCCTGTGAAGATGGCTACGCCTGGATCGAAGAGTATTTCGAATAGGGTTCTGGTGCTCGCTGCGCTCGGCAAGGGAACTTGCAGGTTGAAGAATTTGTTGCATTCGGATGATACGCAGGTTATGATGGCTGCTTTGAATGAGCTCAAGGTATTATTCATATTCACTATTTTTGTACATTTGGCTGACTCGAGTTTAGGGTGCTAAATTCTCTTGGGAAGATGGAGGAGAGACACTTGTCGTAGAAGGCGGCCAAGGATCTCTCACCGTCCCCCCTAAAGGCAAAGAACTTTACCTCGGAAACGCCGGCACTGCCGCCCGTTTCCTGACCACTGTCTGCACCCTTGTGCAAGCCACTGCAGGCGTCACAGAGGAAGAACGTACCGTCATCACCGGTAATGCAAGGATGAAACAACGTCCCATCGGTCCTTTAGTGACCGCCCTCCATGCGAACGGAAGCAAGATCGAGTTCCTCGAGTCTCAAGGATGTTTGCCTCTGGCTATTGCCCCTCAGGGATTGAAAGGCGGCAAGATCGAACTCGCTGCTAGCGTGTCGAGCCAATACGTTTCTTCCATCTTGCTTTGCGCTCCTTATGCCTCGGAGCCTGTCACTTTGGAGCTTACTGGTGGCCAGGTCATTTCTCAGCCGTACATTGATATGACCATTGCGATGATGAAGACCTTTGGTGTTGAGGTTACACGCCGAGTCGATGCCGATGGCAAGCTTTTGGACGTGTATGATATCCCTACAGGCGTATACGCCAACCCAGAGGTGTACAATATCGAGTCGGACGCCAGCAGCGCGACTTACCCGCTCGCTATCGCTGCCATCACAGGCACTTCGTGCACGATACAGAACATTGGTTCTGCTTCCCTCCAGGGCGATGCTAAATTTGCGAAGGAGGTCCTGGAGAAGATGGGATGCAAGGTTGTGCAGACGGAGACGGAGACTACGGTCCAGGGCCCGCCGATTGGGCAGCTCAAGGCGATCGAGGAGGTGGATATGGAAGAGATGACGGATGCGTTTTTGACTGCGACGGTCCTTGCTGCTGTTGCGAATGGTAAGACGAGGATTTTGGGGATTGCGAATCAGAGAGTGAAGGAGTGTAATAGGATTAGAGCGATGATTGATGAACTTGGTATGTGCGTTCCTCCTAGTTTGTCATGCATATATTTACTTTTTTGGTTTTTTTTCTAGCTAAATTCGGAGTTGACACTATCGAGTTGGACGATGGATTGGAGATCATCGGAAAGCCTATCAATGAGCTGAAGAACGGTGTCAGCGTGCATTGTTATGATGACCATCGTGTCGCTATGGCTTTCAGCGTTCTCAGCACTGTTGTTGCTGAGACGATCATTGAGGAGAAGAGGTGTGTGGAGAAGACTTGGCCTAATTGGTGGGATGATCTCGAGAACAAGGTATGAATACTTCTTTTTTCGTTATTTTTGTTCAGGTTTGATCATTGGCATAGATTGGCATTAAAGTGGAAGGTGTCCAACTCGAAGCAGCTAGTTCGGATAGTTCTGCCAGCGGCACGCGTACACACGAACCCAACGCATCAGTCGTCCTCATTGGCATGCGGGGCACCGGAAAATCGTATATCGGTAATCTGGCTGCTGCCGCTCTGGCCTGGCCATGTGTGGATGCCGACGAGTACTTTGAGGAGAAGCATAAGAAGGGCGTACGTGCATTCGTCACTGAGTATGGGTGGCCTGCCTTCCGTGAAGCCGAGACCGCCGTCTTGGAGGAGCTGTTCCAGAAGAAGGCGGTCGGGCATGTGCTTAGCCTTGGTGGAGGCATCGTGGAGACGCCAGCTGCGAGGAACCTTTTGGTGCAGTATGCGGCTACGAAGGGTCCTGTGGTGCATATTGCCAGGCCTCTTGAAGATATCATCGCGTATCTCGACTCGGAGTCCTCGCGTCCTGCGTATGGCGAGTCGATCAGCGACGTGTACCGTCGTCGCGAGCCGTGGTACAACGAGTGCAGCAGCTACATCTTTGACAACAACTTCAACCCCGAAGACACCGTCGCGTCGAAAGGGATCTTTAACGAAGTTTCCCGCTTCTTCAAGCATATCACGGGAGAACAACCCAATTTGGAGGCGAATCTGAAGGAGGATGCGTTCTCCTACTTCTTGTCTCTCACGTACCCCGACATCAGGCAGGCGTACCCTATCATCGAAAGGTTGACGGAGGGAGTTGACGCGCTCGAGCTCCGTGTGGATCTGTTGAAGTCTCCGAAGAATTATGAAACTTTGGGAGAGTCTATCCCGCCTTTGGCGTATGTGCAGGAGCAGGTGACGGCGCTGCGCCGTGTGACGTCCTTGCCCATTGTGTTCACTGTTAGGACCAAGTCGCAGGGCGGCGCGTTCCCTGATGCTGCGCATAAAGAGAGCATTGATCTATTGCGCCTTGCGTTGCAGCTGGGCGTGGAGTACATCGATGTGGAGATTACGCTGCCGGAGGCACAGCTTAAGGAGCTCGATGCGAGGAAGGGATTCTCGAAGATTATCGCCTCGTGGCATGATTGGAGCGGAGCGATGAAGTGGGATGGGGAGATTTTGAAGGAGAAGTATGAAGTTGCTAGCAAGCTCGGGGATATCGTCAAGATCGTGGGCAAAGCAAACAGCATCGAGGATAACTTTGCGTTGTATAACTTCGTGAAGGCTGTCAAGAGCAAGCCTGCAGCGAAGCCAATTATTGCTATCAATATGGGTGTGGAAGGACAGATGTCGCGCGTGCTTAATTCTACGTTTAGCCCGGTCTCGCATCCTCTTTTGCCCACTAAAGCGGCTCCTGGTCAGCTGTCCTTCCGACAGATCCAGCAGGCTTTACATCTCCTTGGTCTTCTTCCTGCGAAGAATTTTTATCTGCTCGGAAACCCGATTCAAAAGTCTCCTTCTCCGACTCTGCATAATACGGCCTTCGATATTCTGGGCTTGCCGCACAAGTATCAGCTGCTCGAGACGAACTCGGTCGACGACGCGGTCAAGCTCGCGTTGACTGCGCCAGACTTTGGCGGCGCGTCGGTTACGATCCCGTTCAAGCTCGATATCATCCCACTCCTTGACCACTTGACACCGGCAGCAGAGCTCATTGGTGCAGTGAACACTGTCATTCTAAAAGTCCTGAAAAACGACAAGGAAGCTTCCAACGCGCAACGTATCTTGGTAGGCGACAACACGGACTGGATAGGCATCCACGCGTGTGTCAAGGCCAAGTTGGGATCTAACACCCCTGTCACTGCGGCTCTGGTCATCGGGGCTGGAGGCACGGCTAGGGCCGCGATATATGCTTTGCAGCAGCTCGGAGCGGGTGTAGTTTATCTGTTCAATCGCACGACACGCAAGGCGGAGGAGCTGGCGTTTGCCTTCCCCGATGCGCGTGTGAAGGTCATCGAGCGGCTTGAGGGGTGGGAGGAGCAGGGTCTGCCGCCGCCGAGTGTGATTGTGTCGACTGTACCTGCTTCGGGTGTTACTACTTCGGCTGCAGCTGAGGGGGCGGTCCGGTTGACGTCTGAGCTGTTTGCGTATAAAGCGGGCCCTGCCGTCGTGGTGGATATGGCGTATAAGCAGGGAGGAACGCCATTGTTGGAGTTGGCTGAGTCTGCTGGGGGTAAAGCTGGGTGGGCGGTGGTACAGGGTGTGGAGGTGTTGCTTAAGCAGGGATATGAGCAGTTTAGGCTGTGGACGGGCAGGTCGTGCCCGAGGGGGTTGGTTGCTGAGAAGGTGTGGCAAAAGTACAATGAGAGTGCTTAGGGATGTTCTTGATGTTGTTAGTGATTTCGCGTGGTGTTAGAAGTTTTGCTTCGTTTCGTTCGATTTATGTAGATTGCCTTTTTTGCTTGTGTCGTTATCAACCTCTTCGAGATTGGAGTATGCCCAATGTGATTTTTTTGACTTTCGACGATATTTTGAGTGCCTCGGCCATTGTGCACTAAAAATCCTGAACCCGAGCCCGGTCAGCGGTAATAGGCCGCACCCAACGGCGCCAAATTATAAGCAACCCAGGGTTCATCCAAACTGACCAATTGATTTCCAAGTCCTGACCGCGGTACCTCACACAGAATGTGAGTTCCTGCTTCGCTGAAAAAATACTGCGAGACTTTACTCATGGTTGTTCCTGCAAGAAAGCTGAGGACAGGGCAGTGCCAAGTTGCCGAGGAGAGGTGAGAGGCGTTGTTGCTCATATTGGACTTGGAGTCGGTACATGAGAAGGGAACAGGCTCGGGTCAAGATAGACGTCCATTTTCTGATACGCTCGTCATGGATCATTTGATCTCATCGCGTATGTTTTGGCTACTACGACAACGAGTGCTGCTATAAAAACGCGCTAACATGGTCAATCACTTGATTCTTCGGCCTTGCAAACTCGCCACCAATGGATTCCAGCATCGCCCCTCCTCCAGCCGACTGCTCTGTCACCATTCCAGAGAGCTTGGACTACCACACCAGGCTGCACCCTTATGAGCCTATATTCATCTTCTCGGAAGATGGCAAGCCAGAGCCGACCAACGTATCTTATCTTGAATTTGGACGCGCTGTGGATAGGGTAGCGCACTACCTGAGGCCAGGTAGAGAGGGGGAAGGAGGAAAGGTCATTGCTTTTGTCGCTCTGTCCGATGTGCTTTTGTATCAGGCAATTACTCTGGGCATTGTCAGGGCAGGACATATTGTGAGTTACCGATAACATAACAGTACGAGGAAACGTTAACCTGTCTGGTCAGCCCTACCCAATGTCACCGCGAAACACTGCTGCAGCCATAGTCAAGTTGATGCATGATACCTCTTCCCATCGCCTGATCACCACTTGCGAAACTTTGAAGACTCTTATTGATGAGATCAAGTCCACATTTGCCACTTCCGACCCTTCGTACGATGTTTCGGTTGAGGAAGTGCCACCGCTCTCTGCAATATTCCCAAAACTTGGAGAAGAAAGGCTCGAGGATCCATTCGAACAATACCCAAGAGGCGAACGCCCAGCATTGGACGACGTTATGTGGTATCTGCATTCTTCAGGCAGTACTGGAATGCCGAAGACTATCCCTCAAACCTTCAGGTCAGCGGTACACTGGGCTAGTTTTCGTGAGCTTCCTTAATTGCCACTCCCTATTATTTTCATTGACTATGTTACTCTGCAGCACCCATCACCGACATTCGCGACTACAGACCAAGGCTAATCATGGCCGGGATGGCTCTGCCTCCATTCCACACTCTGGGGATCATCGTACAGCTCTTCGTGTCCCTGTACTCTATGGTGCCCATCACCTTGTATCCTCCAACAGCTGTTACACCTAAATCACTACCCATGATGCCTACTCCTGCAAATATCCTAGACCACATGGTTCGAACCAAATCCAACTCCTTAGTTATCATCCCAGCCCTGCTCCAAATCTGGGCTCAAGATCCTAAAGCAGTCGAAATATTGGCAAACCTCGAATTCGCTGTCAGTGTGTCTCTTTGATACGTACTTATTGAGAGCCTAAACCATTGTAGTGTTACTCTGGCGGCAACGTCCCTTCGAAGCTGGGAAACTTCATGACGCAAGCAGGAGTGTATCTCAGCCCTGTGTATGGTGCCACCGAATTTGGTGCGGTTACCTATCTCATCCGTAAAGAAGAAGACAAAGACGACTGGGAATACATGAAATTCGGAGAGTCGATCAACATCAGATGGGACCCTCAAGGAGATGGGACATATGAATGTCAGTTTGTGGTACGTGATTGTAACATTTTGACGCGTTTTCGACGTGCTGATGTGTCTATAATTCATTGTATTGAACAGAAAACGGATGTCCATCACGTCTCTGTAGAGAATCTGCCTGACACTAAAGGATATGCGACCTCCGATTTGTGGATGCCTCACCCCACGAAGCCTTACTTCTGGAAAATGTGAGTTGCGTGCCAAACGATTTCGTTCGATGTTTAAAATCGTCAATTATCAGTGTTGGGCGGAAGGACGACGTCATCGTGCACACTTCTGGTGAAAAGACGGTTCCAGCACCTATGGAGGACGTCCTGATGAGCAGTCCTTAGTACGTCTTGGGTTAAGTCACATCTCGTATTTTTGTTTTGACAATCATGTTTTGAATCTACAGTATCATGGGCACTGTGATGTTTGGGCGCGAACACGACCAAGCTGGAGTCCTCATTGAGCTCAAGCCAGCGCATGCCATTGACCCTCGAAACAAGGAAGACCTGATTGCGATGCGTAACACTCTATGGTCAGTAGCAGCATATGTGCTTTCATTTTATGCGGCCTAGCGCTCACGATGATTCGCTTCAACGTATATGCAGGCCAATCGTGGAAGAAGCGAACAAAGTCGCACCGGCGTTCAGCAGGATCTTCAAAGAGATGATCCTCATTTCTTCGCCTGACAAGCCTCTTCCACGTGCCGGTAAAGGAACGATTATGAGGAAGGCAGCGTTGGCGGTGTATAACCAGGAGATTGAGGATATGTGCGTTTTCTCTCTTTTCCTTTCTTTGTGTTACGATGTATAGGATGCCTGAGGCTGATGATGGGTGATTACTAGTTATGCAGAAGTTGCTGCGACAGCGAGCACAGATACAGTCGCTCCTCCTGAATCGTGGATGGAAGAAGCTGTTGTGGCTTGGATAAAAGCACAAGTGAAAGAGATACTTTCTGGTAACGAGATGTCCACCACGGACGACCTTTTCGAGAAAGGAATGGACAGGTTCGTGCATTTTTCAACCACAACCCCCGTAGACCAACCCTTCATTGACTATGATCATAAAAACAGTCTAGGAGCTACCATCCTCCGCCGGCGGATCGTCGCAGCGATACAAACCTCGGATAATGTGCAGAAAACGCGTTCCGCACAGCTCGTCACGCAGACGACTGTGTACTCGCATTCTACGCCGGCCAGGCTCGCGGCGTTCGTGGCGGGCGTCGTGGCGGACCCAGAAAATTTTGCGATGGCGGCGGATAGGGTAGATGCGATTGAGAATATGGTGGCGAAGTATACTGCGGGTCTGGGGAAGCCCGTGGAAGGTGGTGTCTCTCAGCGCGTCCCAGAAACACAGGTTGTGCTGCTTACGGGCTCGACGGGAAACCTGGGCTCGCAGATCCTCGCTTCGCTGTTGATGAATGGGAGAGTGGGGCGGGTGTATACCCTTGATAGGCCTCCTGCATCCGGCGTTGGTGCTTTGTCAGTGGAGGAGAGACAGGCGCGGAGGTTCTCGGATAGAGGGCTTGATACGAGCCTTTTGAGGGATCCTAAGCTTGTTAGGTTGATGGCAGAGATGTCGCATAAGCATCTTGGGCTGGCGCAGGAGACGTATGAGGAAGTATGTGTTTCCTATCAATCATCGTCTGCCTTGACATGGACTTATCATGCGTTTCGAAATTTAGCTATGCAACTCAGTAACCACCATAATCCACAACGCCTGGAAGCTCGACTTCAACCTTTCCTTGACCTCTTTCGAGTCGAATATCCAAGGAACGCGGAACCTTGTTGACCTCGCGCGCGAGAGTGCCTTCAACTCATCCATCAAGGTCCTGTTCACGTCGTCGATATCGGCTGCTTATTCGTGGGATACCACAAATGGCGCGTACCCAGAGGAAGTGGTCCTCGATGCGAAATATGCAGTGGGGAATGGGTACGGAGAGAGTAAATACGTTTCGGAGAGGGTGAGGTTTCACTCTTTTGTTCGTGTTGGGAAGTTACTTTTTTGCTGATGTTTGGATGCTGGGTGTCGGCTTAGATTCTAGCGGAGAGTGGGGTGCAAGCCACCTCGTTCAGGATTGGGCAGATTACAGGAGGCCAGCCGAATGGTGCATGGGCGGTTACGGATTGGGTGCCTATTTTGCTCAAGTCGAGTATTCGCCTGGGCGCTTTCCCAGCTGCTGTCGGTGTACGTGAATTTTCAATCTATCTTATGTTCCTTTATAACGAGGACTCATTCTCATCTTAACGCTCATCTAGCTCTCATCCTGGCTGCCATCACACGCCGTCTCGCAGGCCATACTCGATGTGGCCCTCGCTTCCTCCTCATCTTCCGGTGCAACGCACAACCTAGCACTGAACATCGTCCACCCAGCTCCTATCCAATGGAACACCACCATCTCCCTTCTCAACGAGGTGCTCGTCAAGGAGGGCGTGTTACCTGCGCATCTCCCCTCTGTTGACTTTGAGAGGTGGATTGGATTGTTGGAGGAGAAAGCCAGTGGGACGTCGGAAGGGGATCTAAGTGATATCGTACGTTCCTGCCTTCCTTCTCTCAACCTCGTCGCATATATGTGGTCTGACGCCCATTTTTCTTCTCGTTCTTTTTTAAATAGCCCGCCATCAAACTCCTTGACTTCTTCCGTGGGACCGCATACAAAGACAAAGCTCTTCAGCTTGAACGAGGGTTATTAGTAAACGATGTCGAAGTAGGCGGCCTGGCTACGTTTTCGACTGACAAGATCCGCGCTGTGAGCGAGACGATGAGATATCTGCCTTCGCTCGGGCAGAACGATGCGGATATGTGGGTGAAGTATTGGAAAGGTGTTGGGTTCATCTAGGTTCATCCATTGGGCATGAGGACCTATGCAGCTAGAGGAAGCCACATACTTTTCTTTTCGCAATTGCAACCATATATTATAAATCTGTACAAGAATTGAAGACGTGTATATGTACTCGAGTACTTACTACCTAACGCAGCAATATTTCAATATCAAATTGTTTCCTTTATTTCTTTCTTCTTTTCATAAGTAGTAATTCATGAAGTCAATACATATCGGCCAAGGTATGTGTCGGTGTGCCAGGGAAGGGAGAAGAAGAAAGTAATGTAGGATGGAACGGAAACTGAGGTAAGGAACGTAGGATGAGGGTCTAGAACAGCAGCGCCCTCATAATATAATTTGTGTAATAAAGAGTTTTTGTTGTTAAAAAAGTGGGTATCCAAAGACAGCAGAAAACAGTGAGGACAAAAAAGAGAAACAGGTGCTTAATAAGTAATAAGAGGGGAGGAGAACGAGGAGGGGAGGGAAGGGAAGGAAAAGAGATATGTAGTCGATAAGTAGCATTCGATCATGGATCATCTGCATCACCACCACCCAGTCCATAAATGTCGCTCTGCAAATCGAGGAAAAGAGACAAGAAAGAAGAGGAAAAGGGAAACAGTAGAAGGTATCAACCGCTAGGTATGGTATGGGAAATAAAAGAGGAAGGAAAAGAGGAAAGAAAATAAAAGTACGAGCAAAGAAGAGATTAAAGAGTACATTTATCAGGGGGACTGGTTCTCCTGGTGATATGATCTTTCTATCGCAACCGCGAGGACTCTTGTCCTCGGGTCGCGGTTCTATAATCGGTGTCCAGGCACAGCCCAGAACAAGAGTGTTAAGGCTGTCATGAAGGCGACGACCAGGACGCTGACCCAGATTGCGCGGCCCAGGAGCAGTTTCTTAACGTATGGCTCGCGGATAGTGAGAGTGCGGAAAGGCGTCGTTTCAGACTGTCCCAAGAAGACGAGGATAGGGTCCAGCTCGTATTGATGCGATACGAGGAAGAGAATGGCAAAGAAGAAGGGGATAAAGAGCTGTCATGGAATTCATTAGTATTTTGGGTCAGCCTATTTGGATAGTTTAGAAACTTACGAAGAACCGCTTCGACTTTGGATGTACGTCCAAAAAGATGAGCGAGAACCCAACTGCTAGCCCAATCCACAGGATGACGAGACCCAAAATAAGGCGCACCAGAGCTGAAATCGGAGTTAGGTTACCGAACGCCTTTGAACGGAGGAATCGAGGGAAAGCATCTTGTTCCATGGCGCGGAAACAGTATTCCTTCTGTGCATGGAAAATATCGGGTATCTGAGCCATTAATGCAAGTTCCGTCTGAGACTTGGGTTCTTGTGAACTGCTGAGAGGGAAGCTGTGAATACGCAGAGCGGGTGGAAGGTATATTTCGTGATTCTCAGATGCGTTGACCGTGTTACCAGCCGGTGAGAGATATCGATAGAATATGCGTTCAGCGGAAGCAATCAAGTCCATCCTGGTTATGGCAGCGGAACGAGGTATGATGGTTGGCGCACGAGATGCCCGCCTGAGGTTGAAGAGCGTGGGGGTCCGGCCTGACAGGGAGAATGGTGTTGATGAACGGCCTGCATTGTCGAGGCCGTCGACTGGCGACGCCGATGCGACCCTCGTATTCTCTGACATAGGTGGCCTCGGACTCGTTGACCGTGCCCCAAGGGTGCCTTTCTCATCCCCTGCAGCTGCCAAGTTCCGCCGGTCTTGCTCCGTCAACATCTCCCCTGTGCTCGCAGTACTCCTCTTCGTGCCCATTCCATCTGGATTCAACCCAACCACCGTTCCATAGATAGACCCCCTACGCCTCGCGTAATCCCAATACTGCGGCCAGTCCTCCTTGATTGTACGGCCTGATTTCCGGACGTCCTTAAAGTAGGCCCGGCAAAGATTCTCGTGCTGCTGAACGTCCAACCAGAAATCTAAAATATCCTCCGCTCCTTCCCTCTGCAAGAAGAGGCTGCCAGTCATGTCAGAAACACGAGCAAGTGCACAGTCACCGGGGTGTACATACTAGAACATGAAGAGATCGACAGGTGGCCTAGTTCTTCTGGACAAGACCTCTGTGAAGGACGGCAGCCTGTTCTTGCGACTGTTGGCCCAGTCATCTTGTCGCTGTTTTTCGTCGTCCATGGTGGGCGCGAGGAAGACACGCTCGTCGTCGTGGTGAATGGCGAACAAGGGCGTGGTAGTTGAAATGATTGTTGACATGGCTGGTGGTAACTGCTCACGTAATACGTCTTTTCCCAGCCAGGCCATATTCGGCGGTTACTTCCAGTTCAACTTGCACCATGTCCTTCGCAAGAGCTTTCCCTTCTGCTCTCCGTGAAATCCGTATCTTGTGCTCTCAGACCGGTCAGGCTTCTGCGGGGACAAGGTCAGCCACCGTCTTTCGAACCACTCTTTGCGGTACTCATAGCGTCCAACAGGCAGTTCATCGTCTCTCAATACCCAGTAATCAAACAGAACAACCCAGACCTACCTGTGCTCATTAGAGAAGCCACTGGAACCCCTGCTAGAGTGTTTGCAAGATTTGGTGCGTTTCAAACTGTCTACACTACAACAAAGACTGACCTCTTCTTCAGAACGAGGTGTCGAGAAGCATGTTGAACTAGACAATCTTTCAGCCGCCGAAGTGGAAACCAAAGTCGGTCAACTGCTGAGCTCCTCATAATACTTTTCGATGCATATCAAGTCTCTTAATTCTACTGCTTCAATTCATCATTTCCTCGGAAGGCCCACACGAAGTTGGTGTTGAACTATGCCGTGCGCATTGCGAGAAGAGCGGCATTTATCAACTCGAAGAAAATTCTCGTTTCGGCTTCTGCGTCTGTTCAATTACTCCTGCCGCCTGCCATGAATTTGTAACACTCTTCACATCTTTTTATTGATTCTTATTTCTTCTATTCAACAAGATGCCCACTCGACTTTCTGCTCTCCACATCTTCTATCCTAGGCAACCTATGGGCCGCACTCTCGCTTTCGTCTTCACCCCCCACAGTTACAATCGTGTCTAGTACGATCGGGGAGGTTGTCACTCTAAGGGAGCTGACAGTGGCTTCGACGCTCTTCGTTGTCTGCCCCAGTGCAATCTGGACTACTAGGAGAATTGGCACTATACACTATGGAAGGTCATGTCAGCCAGCCATATGCGAGAAGACAAAGTGTTGCTATGTTTGTCCTTACCACCATGCGTATTGAAATAGCAGCTGCCACTAGCTGGCAAAGTTATTAGGAAGACGTAGAGTAATGTGTCTATTCCCACTCACAATGAAATAGGTCCTCGACAACGCGATAGTCAATATGAAGGAGGCTGTATACAATAAACCTGATTCAACCCTTCGTAGCATTTCAACAGGGAGAACCTAAATAGACGAAGACGAAGAACAACTTACAAAACGCCTACGGCAAAGTTATAGTGCGATACCATCTTCTTGCCCATGAGCAACTTTACTTCCCTCGCTATAAACAGGATTCTCCCGACTATTCCTTCGTGGTCAGACCAACCGGTGATAAAAGAAGGACAAAAACGGCTCACTTGTCAACAAAGTAATTATTATATTCAAGGTTATGGCAATCACCATATATGCCCCAATATACCTCTTCAGAACAGGCGATGTCGTCGCTTCGCTGACGATGCCAAATACTATTGCGGATTAAGTATGTCAGTATGTTTTTTGCCCAAGATCGACTGTTCGTGTCGTACCTGTCCCTACTAATAACATCAAACTTCCTGATACTAAGATAAGTCTACTGTTTCCCCACACGACATAGCACCGCACAAGCTGTTATCCAATTCAAGACATTGCCTCTCAAGACTACTGCAAATCTCTTACCAGAAGAATATCCGCTATTGCACTGAGAATACAAGTATCAGCCACCCTGCTCCTCCCCGTGCTATGAAGGACCCATGTTCACACACTCACTTGTTCAACAAATACAACACGAATTTCGGATAAATCGCTTTGAAAAACGTCAATGTATCCGCCCTGTACATCGTCTTCGTATTGCGGATGACCAAGTTCCAAGACACAGCAATGTCCGCCGTAGCGAGCAGGAACATCGTCACTATCGCGCCCAGCATCAAGATTTGCAGTAGCCTTCCTCGCTGTCGTTTCCATAGGATGCGTACGCATAAAACGAATAAAATGACGTGCATTCCTAATTTAAACAGAGATAATGACGTTGCGCTGAATGGGCTAATTGAGGGAAGCACACACCGTAGAAGAGGGTTTCGACCTAAAAGTGGAACAAGAGATAGAGTTGAAGCAGCACAATCGAGGTAGTCGTCAGTCACTTTAAGCTCTTTAAGGTAAGAGGAAGCTGCAGCAATACCACGAAAGCCAATAGGATCGGAGGAAGATTGTCCTCTGTCAACTCCCAGGGCGACGTCCATGGATTTGGGAGACGAGGGTATAACCGATGGCTTCCTTCCATCCTTTCGAATCCTGGGGGCTGGACGTGAAGAAAGAGAAAAAGAGAGAGTGTGTGAGAGAGAGGGTCCCTCCGAGTTCGCAACCTTATCTTTACTATTACGGCTTACTCAAGTTTCAACGGCCAATAACCCATTCACCGTCGGAACGATATCCAGTTACTCTGTCGCAATGCCTGTCAAACTGAAAGATTTGTGCATTCAGTATGGATCTGCCGTGTCGCTATATAAAAATAGTAAGACGGAGCAATCAAAATGAATACTGTCGGCGTCACTACGAAATGGGCGGCCCTTCAAGCTTCAAGCCTTGATCAGTCGTGGGTTCAATGTGAACGTACTTTCTGTGCGCTGGGAAGGCAACCAATACAATCTCGGACAATCTTCTGGTATCCTGAGCTATCTAGGAGCTATCGCACAGACCGAGCATTGGCACTCTCATGTCTGCCACCGTCCAGTCGCTTCCGTCTCATGGGTGAGGCGAATAGGTGCACGAAGATTGCACATGGAGAATTTCCAAGGAAGCTAAACTTCGGCGCTGTCCAGGACAGTGTACACATATGGCAGGTGCCTGTCCAAAGGAGACGGAACTCTTGATTCCTTGATTCCTTGATCCCGTTGTCCTAGCAGCTCGCGGACGTTGATTACTGCCAGACCTTACATGAGCATTGAGGACGACTGCATACCATCTTGGAGCACGGCTCAAGCTCTTCAACCCGCTGGGGGTTTCAGCGTTTGCTGATTCGAATCTCGTAAGTACTGGGCGTTGTTTGGGCGTTGTCATGTTTGGGTTGGAGAGAGGCATAATACCTTTGTTATCTGATCATTCGTTAAGTGTAATAGTGTACAGGCTTGTACATGCGTACAAAAGGGACTCGGATTAGTGACCAACGTGCCGGAAGCATACTACCGTTCAATCAGTACTCGAGTACAACTCCGTATGGCCCCGGTATGGGCTTGGTACTATGGACCCCTAAGTCGTGGCGTGGGAACTTGAATGGGCGATGAGTTGCTCTCTGCGTTAGCCTCGACACTTCCTGCTACTTACTTGATCTACTTTATGACGACTCCCTCAATTCTTCCTTAACTTCGTCGTCACCGGGGGATGTCGCGCCCTATACTACCGCTATGCGATGTTCAGTTGCAAACTTTTTGAAGTCTCCGAGATCGTGATGCTTAAAACGAAATGATTTCCGGAATCCGACCCTACCCACAACTTAGAAGTCTTTGCACAATCTTTTTGCCCCACTCGCGATGATATTTGCAAAACGCACTTCTCGTCTTTATGCTCTCATCATGACGTTGTTTGGAACTTTTCAACCAATTCACAACTTTATTTCTCAGCAGAACGCTGAACGCCGCTAGGAATATCGAAGGATTTTCTGCTCACTATATCCTCTACTGCAGGTGACATGTGAATGCTCCTGTCCCTTCCATCCTCCACTCCAACACTGACAATGGTGTCTAGAATGACCGGGGCGGTGCTCATTCTGAGCGACTTGCTGACAATTTCATCGACGCTTTTCGTCGTCTGGCCCATTGCTATCTGGACTACGAGGAGGAGCGGTGCTATACACTAGTGTGGTGGTGGTGGTAAATTGAGATTAGTGGTCATCGTGTATGGAGACACATGCACAATTCTTACCGCCATACGTATGGCCATAGCGGCCGCCATCAGCTGGCAAAATGAACTATTAACACGATATAGGACTGGCATATTAGGTGAATGACTGACGAGCAGGTTGGTCGACGCCAAAGAGATGGTCAAGATGAAGGCGACAGTGTACAAGAGACCTGACTCGATTCTTCATAGGTATGAGCATAAGGTCCGGCGTATGAACCATGATTAACTGAATAGGGCTGACTTACAGAATTCCTACCGCAAACTGATAGTGCGATACCATTTCCCTGCCCACACGTGATTTCACTTTTCTCGCTATCCATAGAATCCTTCCGACTAAATTTTGCGTTGTATGTAGGCAAGTCAGTCGAGCGAAGAAAAAAACCGGCGACTCACTCGTCAATGCCGTGATTCCTATGTTCAGGACTATCCCCATCGCTGCAACCCCAAATGCACCGATTTTCTTCGTCAGAGGAGACATTGTCGCCGCTGTGCAAACCATGCCAGATACTATATTGTAGCGGATCATTTGTTATTATCTTTTCGTCCTGGACGTTATCCGCCACGTACGTGTCCCTAATAGTAACAAGATACCACCACTGATTAAGACGACTTTCTGTTTGCCCCATACAACATAACACCGCACAATCTGTTATACAAGGTGATCAGTACCAAGCACAGAAAATACCACCAGTCTACTGCCTCTCACCAGAAGTGTAGCGGCTATTGCACTATAAAAGAAACAAAAGCTTTTGTCAGTCATTTTCCTTTTCACCTCCTACTGAACAGTCTAAAAGATCGAAAGCACCAGACCCACTTGTTAACCAGATGTATCGCAAACTTTGGGTATATTGTCTTATAAAGAGTCGTCATGTCCGCTGTATACAGCATCCTCGTATGGCGAATGACCAGGTTCCAGGATAATGCAACGTCAGTCGTGGCGAACAGGAACATGGTCACTACAGCGCCTAACATCAGAACTTGCAGCAGCCTTCCTTGCCATCGCTTCCACAGGATACGTGCACATAAGCAGAACATGACAACATGTACCCCTATTCATCAACCTCGAAAGATAGGCTAGATGTGAAAGGAGGAAGTGGAGGCGAACGTACCATACAGGAGGCTCTCTACCTGTAAGTGAAGTATTCCAATCAGTCGCTTTTAGGCCTCAAAACTGAAGACGTGTTGATAATACCAAGGAAGCCAACAAGATTGGAGGGAGATCGTCCTCCGTCAACTTCCGGGAGGATGTCAATTGATTACCGCGAGCGTATAAACGACCATTGCTCTCCATATAGATAGTGAGAGGGCTTTAAAGGGTGAATTTGAAAAAAGGATGCGAATGTGGGCTCCCCAATGCTCTTCCGGGGTCGTTCTTTCTCTTATCAGCATCATACGACTATTTAAGTCAGCCAGACTCATAGTGCACGGTCGAAATGGTCGGACAAGCCAGGTTCGTGTGTTCCTTTCCCTACCGAACTAATAGTTTTGTATGTGGCATGATGCTTTGGGCCCGCGACTTACAATTACGTGGTTTGGAGCTAGCTATAGGAGCATCAGAAAAATCAGCATTGAGTGCAGACATAATTATTGCCCATGCTGCCCGTCTCGTCGAAGCAAAAGTGCCCTCAAGATTCCGCCCCTGCCGGTGCAAATGTATGCACATTTCTCCTTTTCATGGTCAGAACTTTATTTCCAAGTACCCACAGTCCGAGTACGATCATGTCCGCCACCGTCTGTTTGCGGTTTCAGTCTCCTTCCAGGGAGTCTTATGACCTGGCCGGGCGAGGCGCCGGTACGGCCATAGCGCATACAAAATTAGAAATGGGACCCGTTGCATGGCAAGTGCGCTACCAGCTACGTACCTACATGCCAGTTACAGGGACGCATAAGTCGTAAAGGTTTTCCCTTGATCCCCGAGCTCCTTGCAAGTGACTACTTCTCCCATTGCTTGTGAACCGGTGACGGCAACTTGTTACGTACGTCCTAGTTTCACCTTTCAGCTGCAGCATTTGCAGTTCGTACTAGATGGGAATCTTGTGAAGGGCAAGGCTTCGTTACGTTGATTTATTTGGGCGTTAATGTACAAGGTATATAATCCAAGAAAAAAGGTGAAAGAAGTTGCTATGGCCATTAGGAAATGATTACTTTTGGGGCTTAAAATTGCGATTGCGAGTTCAGTTTTGTGGTTGTTGTTGTGCGGGCTACCGGCGGATGCGATACTCCATGGATGGACGACCCATGCACTTCTTCCTCGTCGAATAAATGTCCATGCCGGCTTACTGTATCTGTGTTGGCATCTGGCAAACTTTCTTGACAAGGCCAGTCAATCCGATGATGCGGGTTATACGATACGCCTGTCTCAAGGGCGGTGGCAGATACACGTGCGTCAAATGCAGACATCATTGTGCTAGTGCTGGAGGTGTGCCTATCTGACACTGTGCGACCAAGGCCGACGAGGACGATAAGCAGCGTAGGCATAATTGCCTAGAAAAGGCGGGATGCACTCAGCTAACCGTAACGGGACAATATTCTTGAATGGCTCACCACAAGGCGCATACAGACAGTGATAACCACCATCTAAATAGCCAGAGAAGGGTATTCAATAAAGGATGGCGAGACTACCGAGACTTGGGCTCACCCTGTATGGAGATCCCGTAGGAAACATGATGTAAACTAGAACACATGCCGAGTAAACCAGGGTAGACTCGATGCTAGCAGCAGGTGGTGTTCAGCCCATACGAACTAGATAAATGTATGCCCGCAGCGAAGTACTCACAGAACAACTATAGCCAGGTGATAACTCTTGAGCTGTCTTTGGCCAATGAAAGGCTTGGCTTCCCGAGATATCCAAATGACTCGGCCAACTGGAGGGCGTGTCAGAGAAAATTAAACCATGAACATCAGTCGACATATACTGACCAGTGACGATGCCAATCACCATGTTGAATGCAAATATCGACCACGCATATAGCGGCAGGAGACCTGTGGCGGCCGGTAATCCGAAAGATATATCCGTGCTGATGGTGAGGTAGCCCCAAACTACACAGAAAAGTGCTAATTAGTACACCATTTGCAGTATGAAGAACATGTTTACTTGCCTGTGTCTGCCAAAACTAATAAAGAAACGCTGACAAGCACGTATTTTGAGCGCCCCCATACCATATAACATCGGTATAACTAAAGAGAAGCTCTTCGTCGTAATGGTTTGGCTGCAGCTGGATGAATAAAACTGACCATAATGAGATCTGAAATAAAACTAACGTCGTTGCAATAAGGCTAATCAGCTTCGAACAAGGCACTCAATCGGTGTATGACTCACTTATTAGTGATAAATAAAGGATTCTTGTCGTTCATGCGTGCTGTAATTCTAGGAGACTGAACAGGGTCGGAGAGGAAAGCGATATCGTGGGACTGAAGACGCATAGTAATCGCTGCGTCCGCCGTTGATAAAGCAAACATGGCCACGGCAGATAAGAAAATGAATATATGTGTTGTGCGCCGATTGCGGAGTAGAACGAACATGCAGACGGAGAAGAGCACGATGTGGATTCCTAAACCTTGGTCAGTTTAAGTAATGACTGCTGCAGGTCGACTTGCTCACCGTAGAACAGAATCTCGACCTTCTCAACAATGAGCCAAACATTTCTTGCGTAGGAAGGTTATGCTCTAAATGGGACACACACCATCGCTGCCGTATTGATGGCCAAAAGAACTGTTACATTTTCATTGGACGCATTTTGTAGAGGCGCGTTTTCGACTAGCAACATTTCACCACGACGAAACATTAGTTGATGAGCAGAGGCAAAGGAAAAGAAGAGGGCATCGAGAAGAACAGGTGCAGGGAGCCGAAAGCAGTGCCTTACGTGCCTTCGCCATGGTTTTTGACATAAAGAAGCTGGCTCCGGGTGTCCAGCCTGCGGATTTCGCCAGATCTGTCTGTTAACAGGCGTGGAAACCTCGTTGGCATATTGGCATATTTGTGTTGATGCGCCAGAACGAGCGCTTTGTGACGAGTCGGAGCGGCAGGTGCAAGCCGTCCGTCTTCGTTGCACAGCTTAGTCGGAATCAGTATTTTGTGTCCTTTAACGAAGCAAGGCTCACAGCACGTTGCAGGTTGCACAACCGGAGGAAAAGACCTTCGATGCGCATTTATAAGCGCTTAGAGTACATGAATAATCGAAAGTAATATTCCTTTTAGTAAACTCGACAAACATCAGGCGTACTGCGGTGATGGGGGCTGTTCATTGCGCAGGTGGGTGAGAAGTTCGAAATAAATGGAATTCCTTCTGAGTTGCCGAACCAAGGGAGTTCCTCGACGAAGTCCGAATAACCGCATCTATCGATCGCCTATCTTCGACGATAGACCTTGTAGTTGTCTGGCCATGCTGAGTAGAAAACGCTAGTGTGTCGAGGACAATTGACGTTCCGCCTCCCTCTGCATCCATTTCTGATAATGTTCCAGTATGATTGGTATCTTTCAACACTCTGCCCAAGCCAACTTGCACGATCAATAGAGTTGGCATTATGGCCTGTAAATCCCATGAGGCACAATAATAGATTGGATGAATCATGACAACGTCGCCAACTCACCACTAGTCTCATGCAGATAACGATCATAACTACCTGGGATTAGCAGGATTAGGGATAAGCATAAGTTATTTGATAAGAAAAGGATAACGAACCCTATAAGGTGTCGGCGTAGGGAAAAGAATATATGCGAGGATGCACGCAGCATAAACAGCACTGGACTCCAAGCTGCAAAGAAACAATGTTAAAACTGCCTAGATATTTCGAAGATTATACCTACACGACGCCCATTGCTATATGATAGCTCTGCAAATTCTTGCCCATGAAAGGCTTTGCGACCTTATGGACCACCCAAAATATGCGTCCAACTACCGAAGGTTTCAAGTATGTCAGCGATCACTTATCACTTCGGAAGCTCGAACATGCTCACCAGTAATCATAGCAAGCAACAAATTAATGGCAAATATCGACCAAATATACACGGGGAAGAAGGTAGGAGTCAGAAAGGAAACATTGGCACCCATCGAGATATATCCCCAAACTAACGGACACAAACAATTAATCAATTTCCAAAACGACAGGAATGAACGAAGAAATACACCCACTGGAGTCGGCGAGAACCAGGAAAGACGCTCCGATAAGGACGTATTTTGAGCGACCCCAGACCATGTAACAGCGATATAACTTCGTAACATGAGTATCAGCAACGCATTTGAGATGACCTAGGACTGACCAGGACTAGATCCGCCACGAAGCTATTTGCCATCGTCAAGTCAGTTACAACTGATTCGTCCATATTAAACCGAAAGTAAATACTCACTTGTTCGTAACGAATAGCGGATTTTTCAAAGCAATCCGCTTTGCCACCCCAGGAAGCTTTTCCGGATCAAATACCGAACCAATGTCATGCGTCAACAAATGCATCGTTATAGCTGTATCTGCTGTCGACAACACGAACATGATCACAGCAGAAAAAGCTATGAACCACTGCGTCGACCGTCTATTTCGGGCTAGGATGAACATGCATACGCAGAAAAGAACAACGTGGATCCCTTTTGTTAACTTTAGCGTTACTGATCATTGCGCCTGAATTTCATGATATGTACCATATAAGAGGACTTCCACCTGTTGATTCCGACAGTGATCAGTAAAAACAGCACCCTTTGACCAATTCGGAACAAATACCATCCCAGCCGTATTAACAGCAAGAAAAAATTGAATCTCTGGTTGAATGAGTGTGTTTAGAAGGCCTTCTATGTCTGACATGATCGCAGTTCAACGTCAAAACCAGAGACTCTTCGTAGTAGAAGGTAGACAACGAGTCAGGGAGGGAGAGAGGTGCTAGAGAAGTTTCTAAAAACGTTCGTGCCGATGCTGGACTTATCTAGGTTTCCTGCGCTGAGTGTCTAGTTCGGCATGATGAATCAGAGTGCGAATCAGATAGACAAAGGCCAGTTGACCACACGCCTTGTCGTTCAGAACGGCACGGGTGTGCATTTCGGACGTTGACAAGCGCTGATGCAGTCACAGTACGAGCGCTACCGAATAAAATCTATGCCGCAGGGTTCAACAGAGCAACCAGTGTAGGGGACGTAAGGTTTGTTTCAATTACTGGTCCGTTGGTGTCCGCTGTCCAGTTCAAGAACATCATTCACTCCTCTGCCACTGCAAAAGAATGCACGGAAATCTCGTCAGCCCGAAACTCGGACTACATTCCAAGTGAGAAACCTCTTTCGGAGGCTGCTCAGAAGCATGCTCCGCCATGCAAGTATTCCTCGACCATGAATCCCCTCGAGTCGCGATACAAAGTCCTGAGTTCATGTTCACGGTTGACGTCGAAGTTGAACTTGATGATGATAGGGGTGCAGTGACACTGTGGCTCTGAAAAGAAAAGCTCTTTCATAGTGCCTTTATGCCTGGGGTTATTCCTAGTTCAAGCAGCTTTCTGAAGCCTGCGGATGTCTTGCGGATGTCCGGTCTGTCCTGGTTCGCTGTTCAGGTCGCGATCATGCTAGTGACGAAGTGACGTTACGTGACGCCCCTATATTAACGATTGCACTCGCCTCTACACTCCTTAATCTTAAACCACTACCTTCTCCTATCTGTCCTCGTTATCTGGCCCCCTGTCGACAAAACCACCGCGCCCTTTCTTTCTTCTATGGTCTGCACTAGTGGTCATGATTTCTTCTGCTTTCACTGCCCACGCTTGAACTATGTTCTTGCTATTCTGTGCCACATTTTTTCCAGAGAGGTCGGTTTCTGGACGCCTTTTACTACTCGACTGCCTTCTGTGAGGTCACTGCCTTGGATAGCTGAGCTCCGGTGCTTTTTCTTCTTGTTTTTATCTCTTCAACTACTCTAATACGTCCTCTTTTCTCTTCAGTTGATAACAGAGCACGCTTTCCCCACGTATATGCGCGTATGTTTTCATCTTCGTTATGTATTCGACCATTTTCTGCTTTTCTTTTTCCAGGAATCATCCTCTTTACGCGTATAGTCTGCTTCTGGCATATACATTGTGCTTATACGTCGATTCTGGCCCATATATCGCCCTTCGTTGCGCATATATGTTGCTTTCGAGCACCTATCCTATTGCTTCTTTATGAGCACCTATTGCTCCTTCATGGGCACCTATCCTATCGCTCCTTCATGGGCACCTATCCTATTGCTCCTTTATGAGCACCTATCGCTCCTTTATGAGCACCTATCGCTTCTTTATGGGCACCTATCCTATCGCTCCTCTATGGGCATCTATCGCTCCTCTTTGAGCACATATACTGCCCTTCATTTGCGCATATATGCTGCTGTCGAGCGCATATCAATCTCCGTCGAGCACATTCATCGCCCTTCATTGCGCGTGTATGCTGCTCTCGGGCACATAAGGCTCCCCTGCGAGCACATGTTGTTCTTTTTCGAGCATATACGCTCTTTTTCGCGCATATATATACTGCTTTTGTCGTCGTCGTTTCGCACGTCCCCTCGATTTCTTCGTCTCCTTCTGTCACCACTGCTCGTCAGGTCCCTTTTGGGCATTGAGTTTTACTACGCGAAACCATACCATTTGCGACGGAAATATTCTCTTCAAGCGCATCCGACATTCTCCATTAGTCCTGGGCTCCGGCAGGCTGCCCGTTGCAGCAAGTTGAAGGTATGAAGCCCGGCTCTCTCTTTTTGCTAGTCTTCTTCCAACTCTGGCTTACTGTTGATGAAGTCCGAATAGGCTGCTTTTGACTAAGTACGGGTGCTGAGGTTCCTCTGTGTCAATGACTTCGCTCGTTCGTAACATATCCCGCATCAATTGGGAGTACATTACACGGTGAAATGCTAGCTGGTAGACGCCGGCTTTGTCTGACTCTTGGGATCCAATATGCCATTCATGGCGCGGCGGGTACGTGACCTTAGTCGCTTCAATGAGGAGAATTTCCGCTGACGTAGCGGCTGTAGCTGGATGCATCATCGCCGACGCCGTCTTCACTCTCCTCTTCCTCAGAGGAACCTTTCAATTGTTCTTACCTTGGGCAGTGGGATGCCTAGGCATGTGTCTCCTCGGCATCTGCCAATGGAACCTTATCGCTTGGAATACGGGTTTTTTACGGTTCCGCATAGTTTCTGATCCACCTTTCCTCGTCTCATTATGCTTTCAGAGCGAACTGGTGTTTTCTGACGTTACGTTATGCAGCGGTGGCTCGCCATCAGACTTGTTTTGCTTTCAAGTCGTGAAGGACGTCTGCATCCATGAACGATTTTACGTCTAGAAAGTACCAGTATTGACTCGGAAGGAGGGCAAGATACCCTTGCGGCGAGGTCAGTAGAGGATATTCTTTTTTTTTTAAAGTGATGAGCAATCACTCGTCTTTCAAACTAAATAGATAGCACAAATGCACTACCAATGCAAAATTTGTCTTCTTTACATCCTTACCGTAAATTCAAAGCAGATTCTTGCAAATTTCCTGCGTCATATATCATGTCCGAACATTTGCAGTATCTTGCAAAGTCTCACCAAAGTCTCACTGTTGGCTATAGCCCCGGGTCATGGGACTTGTGCGACCTCGTCGTTACCCAAATGCCCAGGTCTTTGGTGGCCTGTCCTTTCCTTTGACGAAGTTTTGGATGTTCTATTTTAGTACCATTCACTCTCGTGGCCTCGATCTTAACTCATTTTGGATGCACATGTCCTACTTAATCTATCCTCGTTGTATCCTCAACCGCGTTCCACACCACCAAAATCTATATATCACCACTCCCATTGCATTGTTTTCTGCTTCTTGGACTTCCTTTCAGACTTTTTTAAAATTATGTCCATCAGTATAAGGTACAGAAGTATAATAACCTATCACAAACCCCTCAGTAATAGTAGTACTAGTAATATACTAATCTAACTGTGACAGAAATCCCTATGTCATAAAAGTAATCTATAACTCTGTAACATAGCCCGCTTAGCTCAGTGGTAGAGCGCGCCACTCGTACGAGCTGTATTACGTCAGCAATGGTGAGGTCGGTTGTTCAAACCAGCCAGCGGGCATTAGCTTTTTGCATGTTTTTGAACTCACTTTCAACGATGAACCTTCGACCTCAGTCATCTGAGTGTGCTGCTGGATGAAGCATATACTTCAAAGCTAGACATATAGGACCGCGAAGAATGTTTTCTCAATTCAAACAAGGTGGTTACCGGATCTTAAGGATGAAAGTTATGTTGTCTCCTTTCGAAAACACTTCCACTTCTTGAAGCCGGCGTCCGAGTCGCGGGCACAACAAAGTTGAAAGACGTTTCTGCCCATCCTGTAAATTTGTTTATCAACCAGCTCTCGACGCTCTAGGTTTTGCAAAATTGGAAACACTACGGAGGTGTTAAAATGCAAGTCGCGAAGAGAACGTCTCCTTGAATACTTAGTGAATGTGAGCGACAAAATTCTCTACTCGAGTAGATACCGGAGGCGGCTTTCTCTAGTGATTATATGCAACCTGATAGTAAAGTAAAAAGTTCTGATGACCGTCGAAATATTGATTATACATACAATGCACTGTAATCTTTTGTATGAGATACAAACCTCAACGCAAAGGGTATGTATGCAATGGTGCATATGTAGGGGTTACATATGGGCTCGGCTCATAGGCCAGATAAGATAAGTAGAGATGGTCGGCATGGATCCAGTTAAATCGAAGCTCGTTTGTAGACATGCTGTATCTCACTTGTAATAAGACATGCCCCTTGCAAGGTCATTACACTCACTTCAAGGATACTTTCATGAAATCCATTCCGGCGCACACCCGAAGATGCCTACATTTTCACCGGTCGTCAGCACTGAGGCGTCCTCCCTATTGAGTTGCAAGGAGCAGCAACCACGTCCCCACATTCTTCCACGGACACTGGTAAAGCTTCTGAGAGCCATAAGTAGTGGCCACTACCTCGCTGTCCAGAAGCAAGAGCCAGTACTCCTAAATACATGAGCCCGTGCGTCCATCCAGGCTGCCACTATTGGAAATCTGCACTCTGCACTCCACCCTAGTCCTCCGTGAAAAACACGTTAAGTCAGGACTTTCTGCATTTTCTAGAACCTGGTCCAAAACAGGGACATCGATTCCAGTGGCGCGCCTCAGTAATGCATATGTCGAACTTGACTCGAGTCAATGTTGACAGTCTTGCGACCGGTTGATATTTGCAGACCATATGATAGCATCCTTGAAGGAAAGATGTTCCGGAAGTGATTCCCTGTAAATTCAGTGTAGTAATCCACAGAAAAACACGGGTTTTGGTCGTTTGCGTTGCTGCTAATCAGATACCGATAGTAGGACTCTTGTGTCACACTTGAAATGAAAGGTCTTTGGGTTCATTTCGATATCCTGCTATGCCAGATCAGGAAGGATCCCTTCAAGGGGGTAAGAGACAGCGAAGAAAGTAAAGCGGGAGAACTTACTTTGGTATACGGTTATGCGTAAATAGGTGTTATGATTTGATAGACATTAGCTGCTGTGGTGACGCTCCGGCTTGGTAGATGTCTTATCAACATGCAATAGTGCAATAATTTCTATGGTTTGAGGACCATAGCAGATGTCTCACAGTAGACATGCGCCACCGAAGTCTTTTCTTGCGAAGGCAAGCCGTCTTTGTCTTTGTAGGACTTCAACAGAAGGATGCGAAGGAAAGGGAGTGATAAGCGGTCCTTCAGAGATTATAGTAGCGACTATTTGCCATCGCGTCTGAGCTAGGGAACCATTTGTTGAGACAGGTTGGATAAGAGCGCGAAGTCCTCAAGAGGTCCTCGGGAAACCAGAGATTTGGTGAAATATGACAGGATTGTACTGTATCTGAGTAGGAGAGTTATAAACGCATTGACATGGACCCAATAGAAAGATCAAAACATCAAATGATGCTTACTTTGCGGACCTCGTTGACTTCGTAAGCAAGCTTGTGAACCGTGGCGTATAGTACGAGGATGTCCGAGAGAGAAGGTGCGTTCGTAAAATTGAATGGCGAACACCCGATGATTTAGGGCCCAAAGTCTGGTACGTTCAAAGTTGTTGAATTGTAGTGACAGAAATCACCCAGAAAAACGGCGCTAAAGGCCCTCCATCCTGCACATATGCGTATGCAATGTGGAAACTCTGGACGCTGTTAATGCTTCAGATAGATATGGACTGAGGTTGGGCGTCCTTTAATTATTTAGTACCAGCAATTGCTGTTACATCTGAGGTAGTGAGCGAGCACGACCACAAGGTGACTGTATGCGCCACAAGAAAGTCGTTAAAGCTTTCCGTCGCTTGAAACTCTTCATTGCTGTATACCGAAAGGAAATCAAAGAATATATGACTGGAATGGTTCTTTGAAACGTCGAATGTGGATGAGATATCCGCCCGCATAATGAACTGAGTAGAAGACAGCGGTGTACTTTGCGTTGCCCAGGAACCAGGGTCTTGACACTTTGAATTGTATTCATCTAGAAATTCGTCATTCGGAGCGGACTGGGTGAACATGGATGAGAGACGCATACATAAACCACACACAACGAGGAAACACACTTTTTTACGCTCGTGGGGTTTTTTTTATCGTCCTTGAACCATGCGTAACAGGATGTTATGCATCAGAGAAAACTAAGCGCATATATTAGGCATGCAAGCTATATCCGAGCAGATAGCGAACTTACAACATTCGACACATCCAATTCACGCAGGATTGCGGAGACTGTGATCGAAAACTTAGATGGAGTTAAAGTAGCAGAAGGAAGAGGCTCACGTTGAAATAGATGCAGGTTCAGCATCTGCGTGGATAGTCGCCCATGTGTCTGTAGATGCATCACAGAAATGAACGAAAGTAGGCTGGTGTGTAGAAGAAAGATAAAGAAGGAAGAGAGCGGCATAGTATTGTCGGCTTGGCCGATGGCAAACCTTCAACGTATGGTAGAAATTTTTCCTATATTTCTATCATCGAACGCCATATGAGTTAGTATAGGTTTACTTTGCAATCAAAGAGATACGGCAGTCTTAAGAAAGCTGCATGTATGCGGTCCAATGTTGTGGTATGCCGCATACTCTATGGCTTGTCCACTCTAATACGTGGCACAAGCATTACAATGTAGCCACAATGGTCGCTTCGCAGAAAACATATACTTTGGCTCGTGTACGACCATGCTCGAATTCCAGTTTGAACTAGTCCGAAGAGCTGGTCTCGACTCTCGAGCTAGTACTATGACACTCACTGCTACCCATCTGCCACCAGCGTAAGCCCTTTAGGTACGTATGCAGTGTCAGTCCATGGAAAACAATGTGATCACGCAAGAAACTATTCTGAGAAATTGAAAGTGGTTATGAGGGAATCGTAGGTTGGGTCATGATGTGGTTAGAAGTTAAGAAACGCATTAGGGAATATCTTCCCTTTTCGGTTTTATCGCGAGAATATCCCCACGCCTTCGAATCACAACCGAGTCGAGGCTCGAGCTTAAACTTCTTTCTGAATAGCATGTCATAATCGAACAATCTTCAATTTTTCTGAAGGATGCCTGCGGGACAATATCATGCCTCCGAAACTCACCAACATGTCGAAAGCTTTCCCCCAACTGCCCAGCCTGGCTCATAAGTTACAACAACCGTTCGCCATGATCACTGGCATGGATACTTGCTCTATCACCGACCATCAAGACATCTCAAGCATCCATTTAAAAGCCTCTCATGTAGCCTGTCCTCCAGTTCTTCTACCTCAATGCCACCCAACTATTCCGCCTACATCCCCAACCACTGTTCAAGTGGTCAGGATATCGCTCCCTCCACTACCGAATGACGACATCTTGATACACGTCGGTAGCCACGATGTCAACTAATTTTAGCGCCTTGAATTTGTGCAGATTTGAATCAAGAAGATATGTACAATGTTCGAAACTTTCGGGGAAACTACGGTGTACTACATTACAAGTTTGAAAGATTACTTTGATAACATCATCTGCGGAGACGTTAGCACAGAAGAACGAATAGATTAGAGAAGACAGGTAGCGAACCTTGACGAATTCTACGAAGCGAGCGAATATTAGGATTGAATAGTGGGAAAAGTCGGGGGCACTTGCCATCGTAATTGATTTGACCATCGCCGTCAACATCAGCTTCACGAATCATCTCGTCGACCTCGCTATCCGACAGCTTCTCGCCTGCGTGGATTAAAATAGGCAACAAGAATAGGCGGAAGGTGGGGCAGAGAAGGTCAGGGACGGGCATATGACAAGAAGGAGGCAGACAACTCACCGAGGTTGGTCATGACGTGCCTGAGCTCAGCGGCACTGATGAAGCCGTTGCCATCCTTATCAAAGACCTTGAAAGCCTCCTTGATCTCCTCCTCGCTGTCGGTGTCGCGCATCTTGCGAGCCATCATAGTGAGGAACTCGGGAAAGTCGATTGTGCCGTTGCCGTCCGCATCGACCTCGTTGATCATGTCCTGTAGTTCAGCCTCTGTAGGGTTCTGTCCGAGCGAGCGCATGACAGTTCCGAGCTCCTTCGTGGTGATTGTGCCATCTCCATCTATACGCGCTCGTCAACATGGAAGTCCTGTGAGAAGCAGCAAGGGATCCGCTTACCCTTATCGAATAGGGAGAACGCCTCCTTGAATTCTGTCAAAATATAAGCGAAATGAGTGAATTGAGTAGCAAGCGATGCGTACCAGAAATTTGCTCTATGGGTTCACAAGAGTAATAAGACGTTAGCTTCGAATCCTAACACGCGATGTCGCAGGGCGCTTCGATTACCTTCAGACTGATCAGACGGGAGTCAGCAGCGATAACGAGGCGCACAACGAGCTGGACACGCACCAGTTGATCAGCCATTATGTATGGGTATCAGGGAGGATACGGGGGGTGTTAAATGTGGTGGTGGTGGTATAGATTGGATGAGCTGGTGGACGCTGAATTTAAAGAAGAGTCCGTCCAATTCCATTTCATATCAGGTCAGAGGGCACCCTCTTGCATCTCGGCGATCGCCGAGAAGGGTCATGTCTACTCAACACCGTCTCCGCCTCGCACAGCTGCGCACTGCTTGTGAGCAACGACGACGACAGGAGCTCGCCTCGCTAGTCATGTTTTTCTGCCTCATGAGCGCTAATTTGTCGAGTCGTATCCAGGAAAGCAATTACGTCTTGCGAGGCTGTGTTTTTACCTCCAGGAACTTTGCTTCCGCACCGCATGTCCACAATTATCGCCTTCCGCATTCGTTAGTCGTGGCTGTATCGCTCGCTCCAGTCGACTGTGCAGCGCTATCTATGCAATCTTGCTTGGTTTTCTAATGTTGTTCTCCGGGACAAGACGATGCCCGGACGATGACCAGATTGTCTGTCGATCACTGCAGCAGTTCTCAACTTCCTCGAGGTCCGAGGGTCTTAGGCACGTTCTCCTCGCCGTCGGGCAAAAGCATCCTTCGACAATCCAACTAGACGATCCTCCATCCTCACGGTCTCGGAAAAACCGTCTTCACATCCCTTTGTCTGTCTGTATGTCCAAATTTACAGAAATAAAGTATCCGAGAAACTAATATAACCACCCTCTGAGTGCCTGACCAAACTCAAAAAGCCGACAGACTCACGCCTCGAATCAAAACCAAAAGCCAAAGCCTCCCTTTCCAGACCCGGAAATACACCTGCTCTAATTCTCTCACCTTCACGTCTATTTCTCGTTGTCCGTAACAGTCCCTGAAGGATAAACAAGCTCCTGCTCCGACGTCTGGGTAAAAGCCCTACCAAGAACAGAAAACGCATATAACCCTGCTGGTAACCCCTCAAAATGTTTTCGGACCCACACCACCCACCAAGATCGACTAAAAATCCCTACTCTATATTTTATTCAAAGGGAATGTACGTACAACGCAAAATAATGTTACAAATGTAATATGCAAGCAATCAAATGAGCAAACAAAACAAAACCGTCATTTCCATCGTTGTCGTCTCCGTCGTCTCAACTGTCTCGCAGTAAAATATGTTATGTATGTAGTAATAAGCAGCAGCAGCAAGCCTGCAAGAAGTTCGCAAATTGTCCACATCCATCTACATCAAATTCCCGCTTCTTCTGTCCCCAACGTACCAATGACCTAGGCTGAAGCACTCCCTCCTCCTTCGAAAGCGCAAATCAGCGACGGCCAAGTCGTAAACTCCCAAACCCCCAAAGTGGGTCATAC
The DNA here is from genome assembly GCA_013053245.1 of Agrocybe pediades. Lineage (NCBI taxonomy): Eukaryota > Fungi > Basidiomycota > Agaricomycetes > Agaricales > Agrocybaceae > Agrocybe > Agrocybe pediades. The sequence continues at coordinate 1,774,081 of JAACJL010000059.1, forward strand.
GAAGTGTCCTTCTCTAGCACGAAAGCAGGCGAGGAGGCAGGGCGGACAAGCATATAAAGCATAGCGCATATGAAAGCATCAAACACAGCGACGGCATCATCATCATCATCATCATCTTCTTCTTCTTCTCGTTTTCCAGTCATCTATCATGATCATTTTCAAATCTTCTTCGACCCCCTCCTCTTCGAGATACTCTTCCAAATCATAACATGACACAGCGCACCCATGAGCACGACGATCTAGATAGTAAATTGCAAGTCAGCTGTTTTGCTCGCAATATCCCGACTCCAACCCCAAGTAAATCGAAACGCAATCCAACACAAACTCTACCATTATCAGACAGCCACAAGCCACGAATCAAAAAGAAAATAACCAATGCCAAAACTTTCATAAAGTAAAAAGTAAAAGGTACTCACCGCAGCGAAAATAAATGGCCTATGCCACACATGATCAGCCGTCAGCAGCGCACCCGCAATCGGATTGCCCGTCAGCAGCGCAAACGCCAACGAGAATGAAAGCATCCCAATTCGAACCCTACATATACATAGTTATCATCAGCATCATGTCCTCATCATCATCATCATCATCGAAACATCATGGTTAAAGTTCGCGTGTGTAAGAACAAATACGAAGGAACGAATGAGAAGGGTTGGATTAGGAATACAACTCACCCTAGATCCGACAGATCACGGTGGGTTATGAAAGACCCAACAGCAGGCGCAACTATAGACACCACTGCACAAGCGGACATAATCAGTAAATACATCGAAGTATTTCGGGACTTTAAAGAAGCAAGCGGCCCACGAGTGGCATTTGCAAAGAAGATAGATAGATAGATACTTACAGCCGCCAGAGAAGAATCCGTAAAAGATAGCAAATGACGTGACACCTGCCACAGTGGTCGCACCGAACATGGCGAATATCAAGCAGGCAGTGAGGACGCCTGAAGGGATCATAACTGAACAAGCATCAAGGATCGTCAGCACACCGCCAAGTCGCCCGCCCAAGCGCAGCAGTGAGAGCGACTTACTGTTCAAAGGCCCATAATGGTCTGCCAAGAAGTTCGGAATAGTCCGTCCAAACACAGAAGCCGCATTCATAATCGTTATCTAAAATTACACCAAGGAACGAGAATTCAATAACAGAAGAAGAAGACTTGTGAGAGACTCCGACATACCGAATACTTGACAACAATCGGGTCCACATCATGCAACGCAGAGTACAACTGCAAGTAAAAGACTATACGGAAAAACGGTCAGCCTTCATTCAAGTCCCCTTTCTTTGTCTAAAACAAGAAGAAAGAGATGGGAGAAAAGGCACCTACACGGGACGAATACACCCCAGAATACCTGTGGGTGTGAGAGAACAAGGCAATGGTCAGTAACAGCCAAATCAAAAACGAAAAAAGTCGTAAGACAAAAGAAATCACCGCCCAGCAAGGATCATCATACCCATCAAGCAACCCAACAAACTCCCAGACAGAAAAAAAGACAGCTCTGCTCACCAAAAATGCTCCTAACACATAGATAAGGAACGGCACATCCTTCAAAACCGACTTGAACGTCGCTCCGCCCTCGTTCCCTCGAGATTTCTTCGGTGGTAGCCGAGTGCGCATGATCAGATTGGCAATGATCAAGAACCCAAGGTCCATAAACGCAACAGCCCTATTTAAGTAGCAGATAGCGTTAGCAATAGGAAACATTAATTGACATGGCAAATAGTTTCGCTTTACTTACCTTACACCCCATTGAAACCCGGATGCTCTCTGGAAGATGTTGTTCAGCAGAACCGGATAGATAACGCCGCCCAGACTCGATCCTAAAAGCGCATATACCCAAATTTAGCACGTTGTGAATCGCACAAAACATTGCACGTACCTGCTATGACAACTCCCATCGCCATAGACCTCTTCTGTTTGAAGTAATGCGAGGTAATGGTCAAAGACGGTAGGAACATGATGCCCATTCCGATGCCCATGCCAAAGCCCTGCGACAGGAGGTTCTGGTAGTAATGATGAGGCTCCGCCAATGACAACATGAATATTCTGCACAGTCACAGTGTAAAGTTTCAGTGACCTTCATTCCAACAAGGAGCGAAACACGTACGAGAAGATGTACACCACAGAACCTGTCAATAAGCAATGGTGGAAGTACCCAGCATCAAACAATCGTCCAGCCGGTAAACCAAGCGCAAAGACGAAAAAGACCTGAAGTGACCCTATCAAACTGATCTGGGATGGTGTATGCTCGCTCAAAGACACCCGCTGGGTTTCCAGTGACTGTCAGCAAACTCGCTTAGATCTCGACACGTTGAATCATACTGACGCTGTAGTAGTCCTGATAAACTCCAAACGATTGTACCACTCCAAACGTGCAGAAAGTCACCATGGTGCTGAGACACGACCCACTCAGCAAACATCACAAAGGACTAGGAAAGGGGAATGATGCACACCCGCCAAGTACAGTCAACCAGGCTTGCAAGCCTCCCTCGGGGAAGGCTGGCGGCTGTGTTGCCTCGGGAACAGGCACGACATCCACAGCCGGTGTCTTGTCCGCCTTCTCGATGTCGACGGTGCGTTCCTTCGACGGCACGATATGATCTCGAGGTGAGTGCGTGCTGTTGCTGCTGCGGCTGTTCGAGCTTGAGGTTTCCGAGGAAAGCTCGACACTGGCGGACGCTCTCCTTGGCATGGTTGGGGGTGGGTGGAGAGAGAAGGGAAGGCAGGCTCTGAAGGCAGAGAAGAAGAATCAATACATAAGAGCATGCCAACTGCATACTTGCAACGTTTTCCCATGTCTGTGCATCTGTGAGTTGCGAAGCCTGAAAAGCTTCCTTGGTACGGATATTTTTGGATGCATACACACGCTCATATCGTGTACGAAATAGCGTGTTAGAGATGGTTAATGACCGTATCTGAACTGGCTTCTGGGGAATGTTCTATGTCTTTAGCCGAGCACGCGAAAATGCTATTGGTAACACCTGATGTTCAGAGCGCTTATTGGAAAGCAAAGAAAGCGAGTGCGGCCGGGAGGAGTTGTGGGATTTTGACTGAGAAATAGAAGGGAGTGTTGGTGTTTTACGATTGAGCCTATTTGCATCGTGATGGCACTGAAATGGCAACGCTGCGAAAAGAACAGTTGGGCATGTGTTGCTGGCCGTCAAGCCGCGTCCAACATATAGATGAAGTGAAATGATTCATAGACATAGATCTATGATCCATCGAGGTCGCTAGTGAAATAGAGTCCTACGAAGTCTGATCCAAGCCTCCTGACACTGCATTCTGCCGGTAATGCACACGTTGTGCGTTGAGTAATAGCAAGATCAGGCGAACAAGGAGTAGCTGGTCGTTGTACCACCTGAAGCTGTTGCGGCCAGGCGTGTTGAGAGTCAAGGCGCTTCAAGGCGCCTGCGCGCTCGCCGTCACACAATGTGATGTTTGTCACCGCCAACAGACTTGACCGCAACCATGCCAATGTCAAGCTGGCTGTCCTGTACGATGGAATCTTGGATAGGTAATCCTGGGATTCTGGTGGAATCCAAGAAGCGCAGTCGGTGTGGGGATCATATGTTCGTGGATTAAGCCGGACCCAGGAGAGTGGAAAAGATTTAGAGCTTCGAGCTGGAGATGGGCAGGACCGAAATAAGCGGTGGCGATTGTCCCTGTTCGCACTAAACGTCAGTCTTGGTGAACTACAAGATCTCGTTTATTTATAGCCTTCCTACAAAGAACTCACCCGGCTACATGATCAAGGTCGAAATATATGCAACAGTTATCTTGCCTTATGTGTGAGCCTCACTTCTATATTTCTACGATGGGAGCGTTACGCTCTCTCATATTCAATCTTGCCAATTCCACGAGTCCTCACTCACAGGAATCCTTTAAAAGCTCCTCTTCAGACCCATCCTTTCTGAAAATCACAACCCTCCTCATTCTTCGCCATGGTCAACCAACTCTACTCACATCCTTTGTTCAACGTCAGGACAGAGCTCCTCTCTCGTGATGAGCAGGTCTCTCTCTCGTATCAGAGAGCCAGGCTCGTCATGCAAACCTATCGTTAGTCGCCGTATGACACTGCTCTCTTGCCACCCCAAGTTAACCTCCTGTTATAGGTCTGACGTCCCAAGATGTCCAGTTTTGCTCTTCCCGATTCTGGGAACTGATGTGTGACCCAATCCTGTCCTTGGATATCGCATTGTTCACCATCCTGGCTGCCCATATTGGCTTGACAATTGGCACTCTGTCTCGCCATCTGAGACGGCGGCCCGACTTCAAGCCGCTCGTTCAACGTCTCCTGCGGTTTGACACCGTCGGCATATATCTGCTGACTGAACGTGGTCACGGTCTGGATTCGTTCAACATCGAAACGACTGCTACAAAAACCTCGGATGGATATATCCTCCATACTCCACGCGAAGAAGCTGCCAAGTAAGTTTACAACGTTTTTTACTTCCTTCCTAATTCATATTCATCTTATGGCCCTTCAAAAAGGTTTATGCCGGCCTCTACCCCTTCATTCAACATACCCAAGGTCGCTCTCGTAATGGCTCGTCTCATCGTAGATGGAGAAGACCGAGGCTGTCGCTTCTTTGTCGTCCCGATTTGCAATGAACGCGAAATGTACGCAGGTGTGCATTCGACCAGACTTCCTCCTCGTAGCGGTACAGGTCCCCTGGACTTTTCCATTACCAGCTTCGACCACGTCCACCTGCCTCCCAGCGCGCTCGTCGCCTCGGACATCAACGACATCTCCAAGCCAGCGCGTCCTCTCGAGGCGTGGTGGAACGAGATCTGGCGAATCCAGCTAGGCACCATGGCCGTCCCAGCACCCTGGATTTCAGCCATTAAATCAATAGCCTATATCGGTGGAAAGTACTCCATGCATCGGTCTCTTCTCGGAAAAAACAATGTCCCTACGCCTATCATCACCTTCCGCACGCAACAGTGGCCTATTGCGCATGCAACTGCAGTCGGGATGATCATGGCAAATTGGTATCCCACGGCCGTTCGATATGCAATGGAGGAAGTCTCCGACCCAAGCCTCCGACATGCTTTGTCTGTCGTCATCAAAGCTACCGTCTGCCGACACTTCCAGCGATGTGTGTCCGAGGTAGCTGAGCGATGTGGTGCACAAGGCACCTTTGAACAAAACTACATGGCCAAAATCGAGGTAAAGCACATCACCTCGCATCAAAAAATTTTGTGACCCCCTAAAATTAAACAAATCCTCTTTTTCTAGAACGACGGCAAGGGTGTCATAATCGCAGAAGGCGATGTCCTAACATTATGCATCCGTCTCTTCTCCGAGCTGCTCCAGAAACACGTCACCATCCCGCTTCCAGACCCATCTTCATCTCTCCTCGCGCAGCACGCGGCCTCGCTCATGCAAGAAAACGCGGACCTTTTCCTTTCCTTGAACTGCGAACACCGGAGCGACGCGTTCAACTTCCTCATCTTGCCCCAATCCCAAACCGTCATCGAAGCCATCGGGCACGCTCTTGCATACACCGCTGCCGTTGAGGCCGGACTACCCCAGCCCATCCTGGATGTGTACGAGTGCGCCATCATCCGCCAGGACCCGGCGTGGTACTCTGAACAGGCAAGCATAACGCGGATGGAGCAGCGCCTGCGCGAGGACGCAGCTGTGAGCGCGTTCATGCCACACTTGGACGAGTACCTCGACGGCCTGGGCATCGAGAACTACGTCTCTGCGCCGATCGTGTCCGACGAGTCGTGGAAGGGCTATTTGGAACACCTTCCTGTGTTCTCGGGGAACGCTGCCGTGCCGCAGATGGCTGTGTTCCAGGCCGTGCTATAATCCAACTCTTTGCTTGCGTCTGCCTACTGGGACGACCAGTTGAATATATGCGTCATAACCACTTCTTGCTTGCTTCTTGCGCTTCCGAAAGCGTGTGTGCACATCACCCGCCTACCCCACCCCACCTCCTCCCGTCCGTCCTTTCGCACAGAACCACCATCTATCCGTCCGGACATTCTTCCTACATGATCATACACACCAAATACATATGACGACGGCCTCGCAACACGAGGTCTCCTCTTCCTTTTTCACTTCGCGCTTCGTTCGTATTGATACCCTTCACTTTTCCCTTGCTCTATTTCTTTTCTTATTTCTGTTCTTTCATTCTCATCTCAACATCGCATTGTTTTCCGGAACTCAACTTCCTCGCCGCTAGCATTCTAGATTCCTGCTCCCTTCATCTCACCTGTACATGTATGCTTACCCGCTCCCAAAACCGCATCTGGCTCCTTGCTTTTTTACCCATTAGAAGTATTTAAGTATGTAGTTGTATAGACTCCTCTCTATAGAATCGTAAACGCATCCTTTCTTTCCCTCCAAGTTCAATCCTAAGTTCTCCATCACGTCACCGTTGCCCATCAAGAACGCGGGTTCACCTTGTGAAATTGGACTTGATTGTATTCTAATGAGAATACTCAGTAATACAAATCCAATTCGACACAGGAAAAAGGCGTCAGGCGACTGAAGGCCTCTGGTACTTCTTCGTATTCGCTCGGGCGAGTTGGAGATGGGCGAACCCGACTCGTTTGAAAATCACGTTTATCCGAAGTTTCCTTCAAGATTTTAATCGAGTTCGCGTTCAATACGAGTCACGCAAAGAATCATACTCGAGCACTTTACACCCTATATTCCCCCGCGTTTCTTTCCACACGGCGTTCTGTGACACGAAAGAGCAAAGATCAGATTCAAGGACCAAGGCACTTTCCCTGATCATGCCAGGGCAATTGCAAGCTAAGTAACCAAGCGCTCTTCTCAAAAAGAAGCCCTGGAGAATCGGGCTGCGTCCGTTTATGGCTTGTTACGGGATAGAAGGACTTTGGGAAGCCAGGAGGCGTCGGCCCACAGATGACATACGTATGTATGTGCTGAGGATAGGATAGATAAGTACCACTGATTTGCATCTGAGTTTTGCCCCGCACCGCATCTCAAATTGAACTTTTGGCAAGATGATAGAGCGGTGGTGGTGACGATGGTGCACCCGGGCTAGTGGCTAGCCGCCAGAACTCCACTCCACGGCAGCGGCTGCACGCGCGCAGTGCAGCGGCACGCATACGGGTACAAACTTGAACTTGTGCAAAGTTCAACTGATGAGAGAAGATAGAGCAGAGTTATCTATCCTTGTAGTAGTCTCCCAGTGTAAGCAGACTCCGAGATTCCGTCACTTAGTCTCCTTGTCCACCTCATGCCCACCACCTGCATTATTTAAATCGCCAAACGCAAGCGCAAAGCATCAAGCAAACGATTAAGAGACACACATAACTCGGAACTTTCACGCGAGGCAGACGGGGGTCCAAGTTCGAGTAGCGCTTGCATCGCGTTTTTACCAAATCTTCCCTACGTAAAAACGACACAAGCATTAAAAATGAAAGATTTGTCAAACTCGGAAGCGCACCCTTACTGGTACATGAGAGACGTAATACCAGCCAGCCAGATAACCAGCCCTATGCACAGGCTCAGCCTGCCTCATCGCGGAGAGGAACGGCACCGTGATCGCACCCTGGCTATAATGAGTATCAGAAAAAAAAAAAGTCCCTCCTTCCCGAATAGACCTCTCAACTCCCACTCGTATCGCACATACCGGGGTTGACCGACACTTCAGAACCCAGAACACTCGCTGTGCTACGCTGCATGAGAGTTTGGGAGCATGCAGCCATGCATTACGACAGGTGGGTACCTTGCGAGCGAGGGAGAGAACCTTTGGGGGAGATTGCATATTCATACTTGCACGGATTGAATTGCACTCGTAAGCCGTTGAGGACTGCATGCTCAGACAATGACTCTCCTGAGCCCAGAGCAGGGTTCTCGTAAAGACAGACATGCACCGAAATTAAAGTGAATTGCACGCGCGTCAAAGAACCGGTGAGATTCCTCCCATTGAAGCCCACTCCCCAAGCAAACAACCACTCGACTCGCCAAAGAAAGTTCCTACACCAACATCAATTCAAGAAAAAAGAGGGCTCCTACGGCCCTCCGGACGTCCGTTCCCGCGCCATACCAAGATTGAGTTGTGTAAAGTATGTTACACCATCCGCAGTCGCCAGGTCGCCTAGTCCTTCTCTCGTCTAAGAGAAGAATCATCGGCGGCACGGAGCGCAATTACCACCCACTTGAATGCGCTTGTAAGACAGATCAACAGTGGCTGGGTAATGGCCTATAAATGAAGCACGTGTGTTGCACATCATGAGGTTTTAAAGACACCGCGATGAGATTTTTGGAGTGGAATATGTCCTTATAAATCTGGCTGGACAGATAGAATGGGATGCGGACCTGGGTGAAGAAGTTGCTTTTCCAGAGAGAAATATTCGTGTTATAATGGAAAGAACACATTACTTGTCTGTCTGGTCAGACTACGAGTTGAACAGGGGCGAGGGGCGCAGTCCCTCTATCCACGCTCCTTGATTGTTTCAGAGTCCTATCCACTCGAATCGTGGTTCCGGAAAGACGGTATCAGAAGCTATAAAAAGCAAGATTTTGAGAGCAGTACAGGTAAAGAGGTCAAGCTTTCAAAGGCAACAGACATAACATGAGAGAATAAAAGAGACAGAGTTATGTTTTCAAAATAGCAATGATTGAACGCAGTCATTGAACAACCAGTCATAAGGATTGACCCAAGATACTGTCTGCATACATACACACTGCCATACGCCAATTACGTGTATGCGTGGTAGCACCACAACCAAGAAAGAAAGGACAGAAAGTTTTGAACAGCAAATCAGATTTTAGATTTGTCTGTGTGAAAAAGACCCGTTTGGCTCGGTCAAGCAAACTATTGCCTTTTCTGTTCGCGGCCCTTTTTTGCAGCGTCTGTCAAAGAAGAAAAGAAGTCTCGGACATCGGTTTCATTGACCACCTTGCCATCCTGCGCGAAAGGGCGCAAAAAGTTCACCAGATCGTTTCTGTGTGGTTGTAGGTTTTCCCATGAGGTCACCTTTTTCGGTCTCCAGCTTGAGAATGGGAAGGATCACATACCTCATTTCGTTGAACGCGTGAATGCCGTCGATCGCTCTGTCGCGTGGTATCCGTTCTAGTGCACGCATACCGAGCTCCTCGAGAGAAAGACCTATTGGTAATACAGCAACGGATTCTGGGATTGTACAAGGATTACCCACCCGAATCGGGATCTTCTGGAGGTTCATAAGTGCCTTCTTCTTCAAGAAGATAAGGGTGTGCTTTTAGAGATGGTAAACACTGCGGCGATGCGCCAAATTAAACATAGGAGGCATACTCAAATCGACAGGATTACTCACCGAACCACAATGACACCATCTATCCATGAACCCTGGAGCGAGGAAAATATCACCAGTTCCTAGAGACGATTCGGGGTCAATGTTCAAAGAAGAAAGTATCTTTTGGGCAAGAGGTTCTTGTGGAGGGGCAAGACATAATGAGTCTGATGGATTCTCAGTGAGAGAAGACCCCTTTAAACGCTTGGCTTCGGGACCTTCCAGCACAGAAGGAGAAGGAGGGCGCTTGACCCCAAGCAAAGACGCAGACTGGGAGTCTTCTATTTCAATAACCTCTAGGGTTGCCTTGACGGATCCATTTAGTCGACGCCATGGATCGCTTACATTGTCACGGACGATCATCATGACGCCGCTTGTACCCGCCCACCGTGTTAAGGTGGGATTCCGAGAAACGCAATCACAACACACGAAACTCTCATAGTCGTCACCGGAAATCAAAGGTGGTGGAAGACCGGTAGAGGACGCGTCGGACGTTCCATCATCGACCGTGTCAACGCCGGTAGATTGTTGAGCACTATCTGCTTCGGGCAGCATGGCTGGCGAAGGTTCTCTTGAAGGTGGTCTTTCACGAAGATTGCAGCATGATTCATGAAACCAATCCTGATGTACCAAGGGTAAAAAGCGTCAACAAAAATATCATCGGCGGCGGACGAGATCAGACACGAACGAACTTCGCATGCAAGACACTGGATCATGGCCTCCCTTTCCTTGTTTGGGTCGTACGTCCTATGACATCTGCAGAAGAGTCCTTTGAAGTTCTGACCATACTCATTCTTGGTATTCTCTGGTTCCAGCTTGGAATGGAGGGTGCAGTTATGTGCTATAGCAGAGGTCGGACAGTCACAGCGAAAGTTTCTCTTTGGAAAGCTATTGACACATCGTACGGATGATTATCGGAATGACCAATTGGGTTATTGATAGCTGAGAAAGACACATACAGCTCGATTTGTTCGTGATCTGTATGACACGCTACAGAGCAAGCAGAGCATAAACCGCGAATCTCCGGGCAGGTAGTGCAGAGGTAGACGGCCTGCCTATACGAGGCTATTTAGTGTCACTGGTTCGGGCTTGAGATGGTTTTCTCTCAGCCATACCTGAGCGGTCCTAGAGAGTAGGTGCATTGCGAGAACTGATGTGGGAGCGCAAGAGCAGCTTCTCTGACCAGTTCTTCCTGAGAATTTAGATATTCTGATAGTGTCGAGGCCGAAGTCATGCTGAGACGAGTAAACGACGTGTGGATGATAGTGGCACTGGTTCAACGTTCAACACAAGCATAGTCCCAGTTCCTTACTCGGCTGGTAATGGCCGGGCCGCCCACACCGCCCGCTGCCAGTAACCGACATCCTCTTTGCCTGTATCAGCCATCATTCCAATGCCCATCTATTGCCTCGAGCATGTCCTGCTTGAATTTGTCAGCTCATAAAAGCGTGTGTATTATCGGGGCCCTGCTAGAGGCTAGGAAATGAGGAGGAAATTGCTCAAGGATGGTCGCGGAGGTCCGGAACACAAGCGGAATATGGCGACTGGAGATGGTATAAGGACTCCAGCCAGGCATCATCGATTTCTGGCATTCGACTCCCATCACGAAATATGTCTGCAACACCAGCACCGTCCTCCAAGTCTCCCGGCAAGGGTCCAGATCCCATTCTGCTCACTCTATTCGCGAATCGCTTCATGAGTGTCGCGGAGGCAATGGGACGTTCATTGCAGCAGACTTCCATTAGCACAAACATCAAGGAACGTCTTGACTTTTCCTGTGCTCTTTTCGCTCCAGATGGAGACTTGGTTGCAAACGCGCCCTTCATTCCCATACATCTTGGTTCCATGAGCTTGTGAGTCTGAATTTAAACGACTCCTATCCTGTCTGATGACTGAAAAAGCCATGTTGACAAGCGCTGTAAAGTATCAAATGAAGCTCTATGGAGACACACTCAAAGAGGGAGATGTTCTGATGACGAACTCCCCTCATGCGGGCGGATCGTAAGTCTACATCTGGCCTCTTGTTTTCATTGCAAAGGAATGCTAGCTTAAAAACTCTCTTTCCAGCCATCTTCCAGATATAACCATTATCACTCCCGTCTTTGACTCTAAAACGAATGAGATCATATTCTTTACCGCGTCACGAGGGCACCATGCAGATATAGGTGGTATCTTACCCGGGTCGATGCCACCCACGTCTGTCAACCTCTACGAAGAAGGAGCCGAAATCGTGAGCTTCAAGATAGTCAGCGGAGGTGTATTCGACAAACAGGGTTTGATCGATTACATGGTCACCAAGCCCAGTCAGTACCCAGGATGTTCTGGATGCCGCAATATACGGGACGTTGAAAGTGATCTGAAAGCGGTACGAATCAGACCCGTCTCCACTGTTCTCTACTTACTTTTCATTTTTAGCAAATCGCGGCAAACCATAAAGGCATACAGCTGATTCATGCGAGTGAGAGTTTCTATCATGCTATTTTCAGTTCAAGTCTAATTCCTTTGAACCGGCTGTAGTTGTGGATGACTATGGGCTGGAAACGGTTCAGGAGTACATGTACCACATCCGAAATAATGCAGAGATGTCCGTCCGCAATCTATTGAAAGACGCCGCTAAACGTGCCGGAACCAACGAGCTCTCGGCCATAGACTACCTGGATGACGGCTCCCCGGTAAATATCTTTCCACAAATTTCTTCTCAGACGTTCCAAAACTCATACATTATATTTTTGTTTTTCGCCTATGTAGATCGCGCTCAAGGTCAAAATTGACGAAGAGAAAGGATCAGCTGTCCTTGATTTTGAAGGAACAGGCTGCGAGGTTCGCGGAAATCTCAACTCGCCTATTTCAGTTGTACACTCTGCTGTGATTTACTGCATGAGAGCGATGCTGGATCTTGATATTCCACTTAATGCTGGTTGCTTGGTCCCACTTGAAAGTAAGCACGCGCTTCTTTGTTTGTCATGTACCCGTCGTTGATATTCATCTATTTTAGTTAAAATTCCAAAGAAATCACTCTTAACACCCTCTCGCACGGCTGCCGTCTGTGGTGGTAATGTGCTAACGTCCCAACGCATCGTAGACGTTGTCCTCAGAGCTTTCCACGCCTGCGCCGCCAGCCAAGGATGTACCAAGTAAGCGCCTTTCAAGCTTATCAACGACTCTCAGTTTATTTCATCTTACGTGGGCATCAGTAATTTGACTTTCGGAGCCGGCGGCAAGGATAAAGACGGCAACAGCATAGCGGGATGGGGATATTACGAGGTATGAGAGCTTATTTCAAAGCATTTCCGTCTCATGACCTCTTCTTTTTCGCGCTCAGACTATCGCAGGTGGTTCCGGAGCTGGACCTGGGTGGCATGGTACAGACGGTGTACACACACATATCACGAATACTCGAATAGGAGATGTTGAGATCTTGGAGAGAAGGTATCCCGTTATGATACATCAGTTCGGTCTGCGTACGGGCTCGGCTGGTGTTGGGAAATGGCATGGAGGCGAAGGAGTAGTTCGCTCCATAGAATTTCTGGAACCCATGCAGGTTTCTATACTATCTGAGGTGCGATCTTCTTTGAGGGCTTGTTTCCCACATACTCTACTCGTCGTTTTATTGAGCTCTAAATTCTAATATGTTGCCTTCCTTTTTTAGAGACGCACGCGTCAGCCATACGGCTTGGAAGGAGGCGGACCTGGTGGTATGGGACGAAACACTTGGGTCAAAAAGTGCAGAGAAGAAGATGGCGATTTGGACGAGAAAAATGGCGTTTACAGTCGCGACATCAACATTGGCGGAAAGGCTACTGTTTGGATGGGAAAAGGAGACAAACTGGTGATTGAGACTCCTGGTGGTGGAGCCTGGGGTGCACCAGAGGGAACCACGAAGTCACCACATGCGCATACGAAATCCTGGGAACCGCGCGGTTCCATTGCTGAGAGGGCTGCTGCTCAGGCTGCGTTTTGAATCTTTGGATACCAATTCCAATTTGTAATCCTTGTGAATCTCATGTTTGTATTAACCCTTCTGTACGAATATAAATCCCAAACGGCTGTTTTAGGCGGGATTCCCGTCTGGTTCTAATGTTCCTAGATCCCCATAGTTTTCCACGACGGTTATTTGGTTCCTCTTTCTGAGCCTCATCCCGGTAATTGGGTCCTTCATGTTTAGTTATAATTGCAACTGAGTGTTTGATGATGATACTATGATTACCATCCGCTCCAGGTATGCTGCGGTTTCGCTGGAGCCCGACGTATAAAGAGACGATGTCCATTGGCGTTCATTGCGTCTCACGACGAATAGGGCAATCCGTGTGCTGTAGTACGGAGAGCCAGACAAAGTTTCTCTCGAGGACGAGAACCTCGACTGCGCACTACATTAGAGCATATATTGATTCGGAGCGTTTAACCGCTGATTTCCACTGAATAGGACCTTCCGGCGTCGATGGTTCCTCTTTCTATATTTTCCTTGGCTCTTGCGTTTCTTTTTCTCTCGACTATAGCCTGCGATGGGCTTCTCCGGATAATGTTTTGTTCAATGCGTTGCGATCGATGAAGTTCTATCCATAGGTTTGAAGCCGTCTGGAGAATGCTGTTCGTGGGGAAGAAATGGCATTTAAGACCAGACTCATGATGTCAAAAACTTTTGACATCGATGATAATTAAGCAATATGACAGGCGAAGCTGACCGTCTCGTGGAAGGTGTAAACCGGTGGCTGAACGATTCAGGCGCGGATAACTTGTGTAGACTCGAGAGGCTATGCGTGCAAGTGGAGGATCAAAGCAAGAAGTAGCACGGTTTTTGGCCCGATTATAATAGAAGATCAGTCCATATAGCGGCCAAAGGTCAAAGTAGTGTCCCATCCACGGCCAACGCGCCAACGCTTGTCAGGCTCACTTATTGTCAGGTCAATGTCAGTGATAGTGTACAGATTAGAAGGGTGACGACCGCAACAATGGCCTGTTGTGATAGTGACACCGTGACAGACAATCACAATGCGATCCATGACCGCAGCGGCGCAGAACACTGAGGGGCCCAATCTCATTCCGTAGTATTTGAACAATACTTACATCTCAAATCCCCTTTATTCTCCCCACCACCATCGACATCGTCACGAAGCCTTTCTAGTCTGCTATAACTATGCCGTCCCAGTCAACGCTGGACTCGGGCGAAAAAGCCAAACTCAGGAGCGCCATCCCACACAAGATCTACTTTGGTGCTCTGGCTCGCATTTACTACGCTTATCCTGAACCCAATAAATGGTCTTATGCTGGACTTCAAGGCGCCCTGGCGATTGTCCATGAGCAGAGTCCGAATACGTTACATTTCAAGATGGTCGATCTAGATGGCACGCGAGGCGTAATATGGGAGCATGAAATGTATGAGGGTCTGGAATTATATCAAGACAGAAATTTCTTTCTCTCTTTTGCTGGTGATGTAAGACATGTTTTCTCGAAGAACGCTGTGGCATCCATCTCACTAGTCTCAGAAATGCATGATTGGATTTGTGTTTGCAGATGAATCTGAAGCAAAGACGTTCCACAAGAAGTGGATCAAGGCGAAGAAGGAATCGAAGCCTGGTTAGTCTATTTTCTTGGCTTTTGCAAATATGTTCTGAAATAGTACACAGGTAAAGCGCGTACAGAAAAGAAGAAGAGTATTGCCAAAGGAGGAAGAATCGACAAATCGATGATTTCTGGTCCTCAGAGCGGTTCTTTCATACATGTCGCACATGTGGGCTATGATGCCGATTCAGGATACACGTCGAAGGGTGTTGACCCATCATGGACGGCATTAATCAACAACTTGGAAGGAGCAGTAGGCAAGGATGTCGTGGAACGCGAGATGGAGTACATCAAGCAATTCGTCCGTGAACATCCAGAGCCACAACAACCTGCTGTGGCCAAAGAACCTAAGAAACCTAAACCTCCGCCGCCTGCAAGGCGCCATGTCGCGAATGGAAGTGCATCATCGCAGACATCCTCTAGCGCTCATGCGCCTCCTCCTCCTCCGCCTCCTCGGTCCCAGAACGGTCACCAACCTCCGGCTCCCCCGTCTCGCCCTCCTGCACCTCCTAGCCGTCCCCAGCCACCACCACGAGCGCCTCCTCCTGCCAGTACCAGAGAAGATACTAGCACTCCTCAACCACCTCCTCCACCCCGCAGACCTGCGCCTCCTAGTACTCCTCATCCACCCCCGCCGCCTCCGGCCAGGCCAGGACATGTTGCCCCTCCACCACCTCCACCACCGCGTCCATCCACCCAACCTTCACGACCACCACCTCCGCCAGCCAGGCCTCCTGTGCACGCTCCTCCCACCGCACAAGAACCAGAAGAATCTACATCTGCAGGTGCACCTCCGCCGCCGCCGCCTCCACCACCACCACCACCCCCGCCAGGCGGCGCTTCAGGCGGCATTCCTCTACCACCTCCTCCACCACCCCCGCCAGCAGGCGATGCACCATCTATCAAAGCAGCATTACCCCCTCCTCAACCAGGCAGGGCCGATCTCCTTGCCTCCATCCAAGGAAAAGGCGTACACATTCTACGCAAAACCGATGGGCCTGCACCGAGGACCGCATCGCCTGCTATCGACGGCGGTGGGTCGTCCTCAACAGCCGCTGCGGGTGCAGCTGTTGGTGCCGCCGCGGGCGGTGCGGCTGCTGCTGCTGGAGGCGGAGACTTGACGTCTGCGCTGGCTGCAGCCTTGCTGGAGCGTAACAAGCGTCTGGGCGACAGCGATGATGATGACGAGGATGATGACGATGATTGGGACTAGTTGATGATTTCCTTCGAGATGCAGTGCACTATTGCTTGCAGCTTTTTTTTTCTCTCTCTTTTCTTCACCTTCCTTTGATTTTATTTTCCATTTCTGTTTCAATTTTGTTTTCTCCAAAAAAGCAAGTCTTTCCTTATTTATGTAACACTCCGGAACACATTGCATACTCTATTCATCTTTCCTTGTTGGATTGCACTCAGTTTAATAAAAATGGCTATTCTCTCTCTGTGTTCGAGAAGTTACCTGCTCTTGAATGAGTGTGGGCCAAGAGAGGTCTTACATTCAAATAACTCTATTAAATTGATGTTTGTGTGGATAGCATATTAATATGTCAAGAAGGGTTTGCGAACGAATACAGACACGGCGGATGTATGCAAAGGTATATGTGTTATGTAGTACAATGAGCGGGCGAGCAGGTGGTGGGTGTTAGTATGACTTCCAATCTTCCAGATAGATATGTGCAATCATGTACAGCTTGAATTTAGTCTCGTGCTATGGGAGCTCAGTGAGTCTTCTCTGAACTTGGCGGGCAAGACTTGATTGATTCCTCCGGGTTTAGAGTGGTTCAGAGACATGCTGTTCATGGAGGATACCTCCCAATCGAGCACGCCGGTATCAGCAGCTGTGATGAGGTCTCTGGACCACGCGCGGTCTTGAGCCATGCGCAGGATGATGAGCATTCGAGTGAGCGCCTATAACGAATCATGAATAACATTTTCATCAGCGACCAATTTTTATTAAACGGAAGTGGGTGTACTTACGATCACATATGGGTACGATTGCAAGAAGATGTCCTGAGCCCAGCTGTCTGTTGCCCTCAGGATGAGGTAGGTCATACCCCAAACGGTAAAGAAGGCCCCGCTTTCCACGAACATCGTCATGGTCGAGTTGTACAAGGAAGCTTGCAGGTTTCCGAGGACTCGCACGGCTTTATGGCGCATCATGAATAGACGCAGAGAGATGAGCGAGGTGGCCATGACGTTCAGGCATACGCAGAGGATGTAGAATACGAGACCGTACGTCTCTGCGTGTGGTTCGGGAACATTTCGGATGGATGAAATGAGGAGAGGAACGGACATGGCTAGGAAAATGGGTTTTAACTACGGCGGACTTTTGGTGGGATACAGATGATTATCCTTACCCACACGGCCTAGGTAGATAGCCCCAGGAACGATGGCAATTATTCGTCGATTCCAAACAACCGTTAACCGATATAGCTATGCGCAAACTTTTAGTCCTTGATATGATGGACTTCGACCGCATTTAAACGTACAATCAACAAGTCGCCAATCCAAGGTACGAGTGTTGTGCTTGATCCCAAAGATTAATGAATCGATCAGAACCGTTAATGACAGAAACACACCATATTTGACTCATAACATTCGCCCATTCGCCCATGTGGCTCGCAATATACTGCTTCGCACTGTCCTGCCCGCTAAGGTTGCTGATATACATTGTCTGCACAAATTTCACTTTCCCGATGAAGGCAATAGTCGTCAGCGGGAACAGTGCGCCCGAGTAGAAAACAATCAACCAAAATGCTGTGTCCCGCGCAGGGCGGCGTATGAGCACTTGGCTGACTTGGATGTAGAGCATGACCAGGGCGCCTGTAGTTCCATAATGTCATGAGTGCCTTCACTTTGACCTTGAGCAATAGGGACTTGCCATAGGACAACGACGCCAGCATCAGCCCATCAAAATTGGCCTGGTTTCCCAGAGATACATCGCTCGACAAATCCATTCGCGAACCTCAGCCACCAGTTGACGAAAGGGAGTGCAACCCGGCCAACGGTCAGTCAAGTCCAGAGGGGAGGGAGAGAGCGCTGCGCTGGGTCGGGGTCAAGGGAAAGGGATCAAGCGAGATAATTGAACGTGGGTGATATAGCAATTTTGCTAGGTGACATGTCAGAGCCATTCGGGGCACTCTGCTCGTGACAAGTGAATTAATGTCAGTCGGTCGACGCTTGAAAGTCACCGATGCCTGATAATTGGCATGCATCAAGAGCATAAGAAGGCATATTCTCCTAAAATAAACGTCGTCCCTGATAATGAAGGCTGAAACGCGAATCAAAGACTCGGGGTAAGCCATATTTAGAATCTCTTTCACTCACCTGACGACGCTAGGTTTTCTAGTCATGACGAGGAACCTGAGGACATGGTCATGGCGGACTAGCGCGTTAGAGAAACATCCTATGCGCTTTGCCCCTTGAGCATTGGGTTGGCGCTGGTTCGTCGTATTTTGTCCCCAAAAACATGCTTTCTAGTGTCAAAGTTTTTCCGGCACTTGCTCAGAGTACAACAGTTTCGGACGTGTGAGTTGATGCAAAACGTGAGGATTCCTGCCAAATTCGCGCCTCACGGAACATTTCAAACAAAATATGCACATTTCTGGCTGTACAGATTTACTGCCAAACGTGAAAATTTTCAGACATTGAATTGCAAGCATAGGAAGTCCCTACTACGCTCAAGTTCTTATCCATACATGAACGACTTTACGATACCTTCACTAGTAGTTAGTTTAAATTTTCTTTCAAGACATAACTTAGTAAATGTGACATACCTTGTGAATGACTCGCGTTGTCATTGGTCTCAATTTGGCTCTATCCAATATCAGCTATTATGGGTCAATGTAAGTACATGATTGCCAACAACGCCTCAGTATGATTCACGCCATCATTGACTGTGATCAAGCATATCATAGATTGTCATCCCGGACACTACAACTGTGAGTAGAAACCCAGTTAATATCAGAGTCAGTGGCCATTGGCGTTGCAAGAACTGACCTCGGTTAGGATATTCCTGGCTAGAATATCTCGAAAGGTCGGGTTTAATCGGTGAAAGTATTTTCGTTGCGTTTTACGACTGCGGTCCTGCATATCCGAGATACTTCATGCACCAGCGATATGCGAGCTCGGGATGTTGATGATTTGAATGATAGATGTTAGAGAGTTGACGACAGTCTGATCTAGCCACTCAAGGTCCAATAACTGACCAATTTTATCCCAGAATTTGAATGGTTTGGCGGTCACAGGAATCCTCGCCAGAGATAGTTTAGGCGGTTGGCAGTAACAGGCACCGTCAAGCGCTTCTTGATCGTTATTGGTGTAATGTAAGACAGCGAACGCTGGGGATGCCTGAGATACCCTATATTATTCCGGGGACAGATGACCAGCCTGTGTCAGAAGTGTAGCTGCGAGTATGGGCATGACTCTCAGAAGCCATGCAGCGTTGCAGCTGATATACAAGGAGCGTCGTTCCATCAGCAAATTAAGACGAGAGTCAATAGCAAAGGTTATGAACTTGTGGTGTCATTGATGTAACAACTTTTCGGAATATGAGTTTGCGTTCTGATGACTCTCTTTTGCAAACATGGTAGTTGGGAGTCGCAAGAACAAGTTCGAGATTGAAGGTGACAGCGAGCGTTTGAAAACGGTGGCAAGGCGTTCAAAAACACGTTATGGCGGTCACATAAGTACGCCCGTTAGTCACTGCGTTCGGTGCGGCGACAGACCCTAATGACATCTGCAAAACGGCGAAGACCTTGCCTGTCCATGGAAGGTGATTCAAGGGTCACCTGGCCGGTAAGAATTGGCTTACATAACCTGGCCATACTTGAACAACATATAATTTTAAGGTACTGCCAATAATTGTTTACCTTGTAGACCTTGTATAATCATTAAATAATTGTATTACATTGTATTACATTGTATACTTATGAGTGCAGGCCCCGGCGGTGCAGTTCACCCAGATATAGGATAGGTGTATTAAACAAAATAAATAGTCAGCATTTATTTACACATAAGTTTTTACCGCTTCGGTGAATTGAACCCACAGCCAGCAGCTGTTAAAGAGCATCTGTCGTGCGCAATAACCACTGCACCAACGGTTCTTGTCAGTCCAGCTGTCAGCCGTGTATATCATACCAAGCTGTGAGGCCCAGGAGATGTTTTTCAAAAATTTGCCTAAGTCTCGTTGGGCACATAGCATCAGAATAATTGTGTTAAAATTTAATTATGCTTCATACTCTTAAAATAAAAGTATTATTTTACTCATCTTACAAGGTACCGGAAATGATTCCAGGAATATCGCAACGAGATCACAATTATTTTAGACACCTTACCAGGTTCTGCAAGGATAGGGAGACATTGTAATCCGATTACAATTATGATATTCTCTATATAAGCCATCACTTTTCTTTTCTTTACCTTTTAACAACCATTTACGGTCGGCCCAATTATGGCAGAAGCTTACCAAGCCCAAAAGGCAAGGTAATCTCTTCGCCGTTTTGCAGATGCCGATAGTACTAGTAGTACTTCTCCAGGCCAAGTAAACACCGATGCTCACTAATGCTCACTAATGCCTTCATATTGAGGGTACGTTAGGCGAGGAGTACGATAATGACGCTTAGTTATCTAGCATGGTCCTGAATAGGGTGCAGCCGCGCCTATATATAAAGGACGCCATTATCTGTTGGCTCACCCAGGTTCCCTCAAATTGCCATGGGAAAGACGGACATCACTCTACTTGATATTCCCTGTGCGCTTTCTGTGCCTATCTCACTTAACACATGGAGAGTCAGGTACACCGCTAGCCTATGATCTTCATCCTCTTCTGTACTGACCCATTTCTTCAATGTGTCTTGGACAGGCTGGCGCTTAATTACAAGAAACTGGAGTACAGCACACAATGGGTCGAGTCCTCAGCCATAGAGGCAACTTGCCGGTTTATAGGTCTCCCGCCGACTGGTACCAAACGAGACGGAAGTCCGCATTACACGCTGCCAGCTATTATTGACCGCACGAATCCGGATCGCCCGGTTCTTCTCTCCGACTCTATTCCAATCCTAGAGTACTTGGATTAAGACCTATCCAGATACCGAGCTTTTCCCGAAACACACCAGATCGTTCCAGTCCCTTTTCATGCAGTTTGTTATGCCCAAGCTTATGGCCGTCGCCCCAGATCTCGTCGTTGGCGCGCTTCTGCTTTCGAAGACGCCAAACGAGCAACCGCACTATCGGCGAAGGATGGAAGCGGCGTACGGTAAACCTTTCGAAGATCTGGAGAAACGAGGACCAGAGCGAGAGGCGGTTTATAGAAGTCTGGAACAAACCTTCACCTCTCTGAAAACAGCGATGGACAAAAACGAAGACGGGGAGTTCTTATCGGGTGGCCAAGTTCTAGCCATAGATTTAGTATTCGCTGCATACTTGATTTGGCTTCAGCGGCTGAGTCCAGATGAAATTTGGCCCAGGATCGTTTCATGGGACAATGGAAGATGGGAAAGATATCTCGATAACTTTAAGGATTGGATGACGGTGGTATAGCGGGTAACATTTTTTCAAGTATACATACGAATCCTAGGCACAGGGATTTCCATATGTTATATAATACGTCTGTCGGATTAGTTGATAACTAAGCTGAACGCAGAGCTGGTGGAATTACGTCAGTGTTGTGGACGGGAATTTAAGATCTGAAAAATAGTTTAAACTCACGTAGTGAGAGTAGCAGAACCCGAGGTGGCTTCTGTACCTCCTTGAGCTGTGACCAAAAATTGCGAGGTACTGACGCCTTGGTTGGAGGTCAGATACTAGGCGACGCCACATCAGTAACAATCCCATATGATAAAGAAAGGACTCACCTTAAGGAAGGTGTTCAAATCACCGCTGAAGCTAGTGATGATTGCGTTTCCAGTTGGAAGGAAAGAGAAGACTTCGTTCGCTCCATTAGAACCCTTGTACAGATTCCTGTCCTATCATTTAGCCAACTTGCATAGATATGCGAAGCTGAAGACCGTACCAGGTGTGGCCTGCAAGACTGATGTTGCTAGCAACAGGTTTAGGAGTGCCGTCAGAGTTGTACGCAGCAGAAATAGGACCGGCGTTGTAGTTGGCAAGCCAGATCATGATCTCATTAACGTTGCTGCCACCAGCAGTGTTCGACGTGAACAAGTCGTAGGCAACATCAGCGACAACCGTCCCAGAAGACGACTGGGACCATTTCCAAGTAGCCTATTTAGGAAGGTAGTAGTGTTTGAGCAATGCAAAAATGTAGACATCAATTAGGTACATACGGGCATGCTTGAGATGGCAGAAAGCTTCTTGTTGAGGCCGGAGTTAAGCTGCATGTTAGTGAAGCTCTTGACTCCGTTTCCTCCAACCCAGTTCCAAGTAGTCTTCCAAGCGACGGTCGTGCCGCTGAAAGATGTCAATTGGGCGCAGTCAGAGCCAGAGCTCGCGCCGGATTTGCCCCATTGATCGAGAAGCAGGGAGTATGCGCCAACTGTGACGGTATCCCACTGGCCTGTAAGCGCCCGGTTATCAGATGCTGTAATGAACAGGAAAAGTACAGCGGAAATTACTGACCGCAATGAGAAGAGGTGTCTATCGACTGCCTCTCCACGAGCTCTGTGGGAGCTGCGAGCGCAAAAGGAAGCAAGCAGACGAGAGTAAGTAGCTTAGAGGAGAACATAGCTCAAGCGATGCTGAACAGTCTCCCCAGCAGCGTCGTTATATGCGAGGACCGTGCGTATCACGTGTGCGCGATTGAGCAGACAATTATCCGCGACTTTGCCCTAGAACTGTCTGGAATTATAGGTGTTAGTGCAGCTGACGACTTGTAAAATGCATAGAATTCGGAACTACCTTCAGGAACACCCCTCAGATTGACGGTTGAGCGATTTGAAGCGGGCCGGAGGGTAGGACTACATAATGTCCAACAGCATGCAATACGCGTATGTGGAGGCTTATGGAGCGCAACAACGTAGCAATTGCCGGCACAGCAGATCATGGCCTTCCATACGAGAGAAGGCAGAGGTTTAGATGGGTCGGATGACTTGAAGATTATATCCGTTACTTCAATGGAGTACTATTTCGTCATCACAAGAAGGATCTTCTGGCTCCGAGGTTTTGTCTGACCCGGGTGTGGGCGTGGCCTCTTCAGAAAGCAACCGATCGCAAGGAAAAGCTTGATTCAAAACGTATTCTAGGTTCCGCTGGCTAATCATAATCAAGACTGCATCCTGAGCTGTAGAATAATGAGAATGCAAATACCACTTTCCAATGCCTAATCGCCTCGCAGTAAGCTCGCTCATATAAAACTGATGAAGTCTTGAAATCTTGCCCAGCACAATAAATAAGAGGAACAACTTGATGCGTATTTCATAAAAAAGTGGAAGACACAGGCCTAGAGACCTTCGACATGCCTAATTGCACTGCTTTCCCTGTGTTGTACCGAACCTGCGGGAGGAGGATGGACAACAGCTTCCTTGTAGCTCTGATTAACGTTACGCAAAGAGCTTTCTCGAGGAGTAGGCTCTGCCGCGGAAGAAAAAGTTCCAGACGGAGCTCCTGGATCGACTTTTGGCTTCGCAGCGCCTTGGCCGGTTTCGAAAACAGGGTCTGCATCCTAAGCACAGGACTATGAGGCTAGTCTATCATGGTTTCAGGAGGAGGTACTTACATCCAGTCCCAATAACTTCCTCCGTTTCGACTCGCCAGAAAAGACGTCATGACCATGTCGTACTAAATCACGATTGCCAGTCAACTTGCCCCTGATCTCTTCAGCTAATCCGATGAGTTTGTCACCAAGTCCCTGAAATAGAATGTAATCTCAGCTTTCTTGAACGAAGAATTGATAGTCGAACTCACAGCACCGGTATTGAAGTTGGGCCCGTACCCAATCTTGCCAGCATGTCGTTGTTCGGGATAGATGTTTTGCAAATCGTTGCTAGCCATTATTTCAAGCGTGTATGATGAGAGGCATTTGAGGAGCGTCCTTTGAGGTTATATATCCAGCACTCAGACATAGATGACGCAGAGCAGAAACAAAAACACTGTGCCTGCGGCACGAACAACTGAATCGACTGTAACACGGCGCCTCTTTCTTAGTCAGCCAAGTGAGCGCTGCCGGTCTTGCATTCTCTAGCTTTAAGAACTTCAACTGTTCTTGTCCATCTATCCGTCCTAAATCCTAGTACTTGCTATTCGGGCGATAATACTCTGTTACAGTTATATTATTTTATGGTGCCAGTCGTGCTTAAGATGGACAGTGTAAGTTGTGCCGCTTCGGCATGACTAACCCTTAACTCGAGCTCTAGGTATATAGCTTTACCGATGAAACTCTTCAATGTAAAATTGTGTATTTCAATAGTTCTAGATCTGAGATTTGAGCGTAGATTGAGCATGAAAACCAAGTTAGAGAAGCACATCCTGCCACAAAGCGACAGGGCCGTGTCTCTGGCCGAAAATCGGAGTATCAAACTTCGATGTCCGCACATGATTGGAGAGCGTCCACCCTTCTGTATTCTCCTATGTGCAAGTATGGTTTTTGAGAACGTTCTTTCCCTTGTTTTTATAAACGATGTCTAACACATGAGATCATAGGTAAGTTTAGACTATTCCCTAACTCCTCTGTATATCAATGACGCATGTTTATAGCTGAACATTGGAAACTGCAGAGAAGAAGTGTTCAAGTGTCGGCACCTCCAAAGAACTTGACACACGTGAAGCCTCACCGCATGGTTCCTTTTCACGTTTGCTATCAAGTGGTCGTTTATTGTGGATGATACCCTATGATATCTTGTAATCCAGAAATAATGGTGCCTTCGCAAGAAGGAATTGGACTCATTCTCGAATGCCACTGCCGTCATTTCCCGCTTGCATGTGGTCTCGCCGAAAAGCCCTTACTACAGAGGCGACTTGCCATTGGACCTCAAGATTTCTCATATAAGGACCCTTCTAACATGAGCTCTCATAATTGCCAATGGGCCCACTCTTCCTCTTCATTTTTCTTTCGCGTTTAATTCTTTCTTGCAATGCAGCTGGGGCAAACCTAACATCTCTGGTCAATCTTTTCATTGGGACTGCATCAGGCGCAGGTGGCTCTAGCGGAGGAAATTCGTTTCCCGGTAAGTGATAGAACGTCATATCTCAGTCTCCCGGTCTAATATTTCTCATGTTAGGAGCCGCTGTCCCACATGCAATGGCCAAAGTCGGTGGAGAAGTAACTTTCAATTGTATTTTCTGACAAGCGAGCTAGGTGGGCATAGATGTAAGCACCACGCCACGGCAAGCGGGCTACATCTCGGACAACTCATCTATCACCGGGATTTCTTTGATGCACGACGAAGGAACCGGTGGCAATACAGCAGGAGGATATGGAATCTTTCCACTTTTCCCGCTGACAAATTGTTCGTTCTCAACTTGCCCTGTCGGAATTCAAGCTCGTGCAGCTCTTCGAGCTGCTGGAAAAGACAGTACGGTGCTCGTCTTTGATTTGCAAAACATTGTGATTCATTGTTGATCAACAGCCGCAACTCCTGGTTACTTTTCATCTACTTTTGTCAACGGAATCATACTTGAGGCTACGTCCACTCGAAGAGCTGGCTTGATCAAGTTCACATTCCCACCTTCCTCGAATGGGACTAACCATGTTGTGGTGGACCTGACCAATGATTTGCAACGCTCTTTCTATGGTGGATCAGTCTCTATCACTCCTAGTGGACAGGTCAAACTGCAAGGCACTTTCCTCCAGGTAATTATCAAGGATCGTCGGAAACTATGTACTGGAAAACAAATTGATTCTGCGATCATTTAGAGCTACGGAACGGACAACTATACTGCCTTCGGCTGTTATGACTTCAACAATCCTGTGCAAGACAACAAGCTTAGCCAGTTTGGAACATTTCAATCTAAAAGCACCAGTTCACCAAGTAGCATTGGTATCACATCGGGTAACACGAGTCTCAGTTATCCCTTCACGTCGAATACATCACCGATACAAGCGGGCGTGCTTTTCAGGTTCAACGCGACAGTTGTGACCGCCCGCTTCGGTGTGTCTTTCATCAGTACAAATCAAGCATGTGCAAATGCAGAATCCGAGGTACCTGACTGGAACTGGGATGCAGTCCAGGATGCATCCCAATCCAAGTGGGAGGATGTCTTGAGCAGAGTCGGGGTTAATGTCGTGGACGAAGATCCTACTATCGTGGAGCTTCTATACTCTTCTGTAGATCGTCTTTGCTGTTTACGGGTTTCGCTTGAAACTGATCCTGGCCTGTCTATTACAGTTATATCGTGCATCCTTGGTTCCTGCGAATATGACGGAGGAAAATCCCTATTGGGATTCATCGTACCCATTTTACGATGCACTCTTTTGGTGAGTACCGGTAATTCGACATGATTTTTCTTTGCTCTTTGCAAAGAGACTTTCCTCACACGATATTATCAGTTCCTGGGATACATTCCGTACAGTCCACCCTCTACTTTCGATTCTCTCACCAATAGAATGGGCCGAGATTGTGAATGCTTATGTCGACGGCTGGCGGAACACAGGTCTAGTCTTCGTGTTATCTCTCCCTATTTACACGGTCCTTACCGGGTGTTTTTTCGTACTATCTGCACGATAGGTTACATTCCTGAATGCCGCGCAAATACCAAAGCGTGAGTGTGCAGTATGTTTTTTCCGCTTTTTTTGCTTTCTTGCTCACACACACATCGTAGTGGATATGTCCAAGGCGGGTCAGACGGGATGCCTATATTAGGAGACTTCGCCGTGAAATACGGCAGTCGCGCTTCTGAACTTGGCGTACCTATTGACGATCTCTATCAAGCACTGGTAGATACGGCGGAAAACACTGTATGTGCTAGTAATCCGCCGGTAATGCGTACTGACATTTTCCGCCTTCTTTTTTTCTCCATTAGCCTCCGGACTGGTATCGAGGTAATGAGAATTGCAATTCACTCAACCCATGTGCTTGAGTTTACGGAATAACTTTTCAACGTTTCTACGCAGTCGGGCGACAGAATACGGCATGGAAAACTTTCGGTTATATCCCCACCGACTGGGTGGATCCATCTGGTTCCACAGGGCTGCCTACTCGGGAAGCATCTCGAGCTTTTGAGGTATGAGCCAGCCCATCGTGTTTCAAGTTATGCTTTCTTCTGTTCATTCTATATTTTTATGTGCCTGCTTCTTCTTTTCTTCATTTCAACTTTTGCCTTCTCGTGTCTGTGCACTCATTAACGCCGCATGTTATCCATTGTTCATCCTGCCCTGGTTTTTCCCTCTCAATTTAATCTGACTACTAATCTCATGACATACCTTTATGTGACTAGTATGCCGTTGGTGATTTCGCAGTTCGACAGGCGGCTGTAACGCTCAACAAGTCCGCGGAAGATGTTGCGAAATACACGAATCGATCTATGAACTTTGTGAATCACTGGGATTCGACGGTATCTAGTGATGGGTTCACGGGATTCGCGCAACGAAGGTATCCGGTAAGTCTTTGGAAAATCTGAATCGCGACTTGTGCTTCGACTGACGATATAATCATTTACATCTACGCATCGAATATATGCGTATTACAGAACGGAACTTTCGCATTCAGCCCCCCAGACGCATGCTCTCCTGTTGATCCTACTCCCCATTCTTGTGCGAGAGGAACAGATAACGACGTCGGGTTTTACGAATGTGAGTCACAAGACCACGTGTGCATTAAGGAGACTTTCATGAGCTCTAACACTCTGTTTCTTGTTATTTTTACATAGCGTCTTCATGGGAAATGAGCTTCTTCGCCCCACAATCCATGTCCACCATTATCAAGCTCATGGGAGGCGAAGAGACATTTATCAACCGAACGTGAGTGCCATCAAACATTTCTTCCTATTCGCATGAAATCATATGAGGTCGCTGACGTTATGTTATCCGTTGGATATTTGATTAGAGACCATTATTTCTCGAAAGGATACTTCCAAGCAGGGAACGAGCCTTCGTTCCAGATACCATGGGTGTATCATTACGCGAATCGACCTGATCTCACGGCTCTCCGCGTAAGGCAGGTTGTGTATGGAAATTTCAACACGGGTATCAGGGGGTAAGTATCTCCTTCTTTGCATGCGGCGCCTGTACGCTCCTTGGTGTTCATGCGATTTGACGACTTCATTGCCTTTTACTCATCGCCTTTGTTTGTTCGCCTGCTTAGAATACCAGGAAACGATGACTCGGGTGCTATGGCTGCCCTTCTGACCTTCCACTTGCTCGGACTGTACCCAGTCCCAGCCTCGAAGCAGCTTCTTATATCTTCGCCTTTCGTGTCGTCTTATACCATCCATAATGCCCTTTTCGGGACGGAGACGAATGTTACGGTTCAAGGCTTCGACAAGGCAACTTTGACGAAAACGCCTCCGGCTGGAAGTAGCGTGCATGTACAGAAGGTGGTGGTGAATGGAGTGGAGAGGGATACCGTGTGCTGGATTGATTTCGACGATATTGTTGGAGGTGGAGAGATTGTGATTGAAGTTGGGCCGAACCCCAGGGACGTAGGATGCGGCGAGGGTGATGCCGCCCTGCCTTCATCGCTGGAGAAAGGAGGATTCTAGGGTAGATAGCTTTTACCGACCTGAACTTGAATACGAATTTGTGTTCGATCTGTAGACTTACAGCCGAGTGTCGAAAAACGATAGCTTTTCTAGCGCAACTGCGAAGTTGAGCTGTAGGCACCAACTTAACATGCCTGTTGGAAGTTATATCGCTATTATTTCGGCAGTTATATCATAGCTAACAGACGATACCTCTCAACTTCAACATATATGTGGCGTTGTATGCTTTTCAGGCACCGAAAAAATGTGTTTACTTTTTTTTCAACTATAGCGATTACAACTGCAGCGCTCAGCACTTACTAAGGTGTCTCACGCTAGATAGCAAGTCTTTCTTAGAGAGGAAAAATAAAGCCACGCCCTTCGCATTTATGGAGACTTGATCAAATTTCTACCCTTCGTAGGTGTGCTTGGAAACAAAAAGAATGATTCAGTTATGTTGTCACCGCCGGCGCCGGTGATCTGCGTTATCTCAGCGTGGGCCATCCGTCGTCCAAGCGCGCGCCTTTCTTCGTCTCCTCCTTCCAGCGCCTCATCCTTGTGCTTTCCACGACCTCTGCTCACGTTGAATCATGGGCTCGATTAACCCTGTAAGAGTCTGTGTTTCGTGATAATGCGGGGTTGGGAACCGAATTTGTTATTTTGCAGGCAGAAGGTGCCTATCAAATTTCCAGATTTATCGATCGCAGATCACTAGCGCTGAAGTCAGCGCTTCACGCTGTTCCTTTGTCTCTTTGCTTGAATCGACTACGGGGAAATACGCTCTTGTATATTCCCAGTTGGCTCGGAAAGCCTTGCTAGTGAGTATCTTTGCTTGGGGTTCGGTATAACAAGGTTGATCATAAGCCTTCCTCAGCGTACAAAGATGCATTCTCGCTCTTTGACAAAGGTTCAGAGCCGAAACATTTGGACTTTACCTACCTAGTGGCTTACTTTGTGTCCAGACAATGATGGTACTATCTCTCTCAACGAGCTGGGCACCGTGATGCGTTCCCTAGGCCGGCACCCTACCGACGAAGAACTGCGCGACATTCTTAACCGCATCGATAAGGACCACAATGGAACCATCGATTTCGCAGAGTTTGTCGACTTGATGGGAAAGAGGGAGCTTTCCTTGGTGTCGCCCGCGTTGCCTGGGGGAAAGGCGGCGGCGGTGGACCTGGGGATCACCAGGGAAGAAGAGGAACTCGGAGAACTCTACGCGGCGTTCAAGGAGTTCGATAAAGATGGAAGCGGGAAGATTAATATAACAGAACTAGGAACGGTTATGAACAATTTAGGTGAGATTTTCGCTGGGTCCAGTTACAAGCCTTCCTGAGATTTCGTTTGAATATTTTCAAGGGGAGAAATTGTCAGAACAGGAGCTTCAGATGATGATCGACGAAGCAGACTTGGATGGAGACCATGAAATCAGCTTTTCAGGCGAGAATCCAATCTTTTGGTCTGGATAAATATGCACTACTGACGTGACATTTGGCACTTTTTGTATCTAGAATTTAAGAAGGTGAATCGTTCTTCGTTCTTCTTTAGTGCACGCAACACTCACAGTACTCATTACGCTGTAGATGGTGGGCGGAATGAAGTGAATTAATTGGAACTGCCGGGCTATAACTATACCATGTATCGTATGCGATCTATTTTGTATGGATGGAAGATACTTGAAATCTACGAGGACATTCTCCGATGGTCAAATCTGTTCAGTGTTGATCTTCATACGCCCTTTTCGTTGTCGACTTGCCATGATGTTACTTCGGCAACGAAACCGCATGTTCCTGAGGCATTTTGTTGGAGTGATCTTCTTGCATCTGTTCCATCATCATGAAAACGAAAACTACGCTTCTTAAGTCGGTGCTTGGGGAAAATTGAAATTGTCTAGAAATACTGTCAATGCTTTGATCTATGCTTGACGAACTTGCTTTACACCTCGGCACAACACTCGAGCATGCTCGAATATTCTCTATGGGGATCTGTATCGTGACTATCGTCCCGAGTAAAGTCTTATGACGAAAATCCTTGACACGATCGAATCGAAATACCTACTTTGACGACATCGCCGTTGTATGGACATGTTGGTTTTCGATCGTAAATCTACCCTATATAAACCCCCCTCGACTCTCTGTTTTTCTTCAGAGCCCTCTTGTCCAGAACACTCACCTAGGATATCATCTTCTCTACTATGCCTGGCTACACTGGGCTGCTCTCTTTGAACTCTACCCTTACACGCCGCTCTTTAGCCAAAGGCGGTGGCGTCGATGTCGATGCACCTCTGAACCATTCGCCGATACATACCTGTCCCATGAGATTCTCATTGGACCCCTGCCCATCCTAGTCAGGACGGGCGATGGACGTCGTTCCCACCGCGAGCAGGTAAGCGTCCTGTATACTATCTGAAGCAAGTTAGATAGCTAACCGAAACGCGAAACCTGCACAGCTGCTAGGTTACTCCATCCTTGGAGCCAGCTCATCGAC
Source organism: Agrocybe pediades (assembly GCA_013053245.1). Taxonomy (NCBI): domain Eukaryota; kingdom Fungi; phylum Basidiomycota; class Agaricomycetes; order Agaricales; family Agrocybaceae; genus Agrocybe; species Agrocybe pediades. The sequence goes on from JAACJL010000059.1 coordinate 1,804,955, forward strand.
GTGGATCGTTATGCCCACTGGTGGAGGGTAGGTGTCCTATAGTATATCTTTCAAGGAAATTATGTAGCTAACCTGAACGCGAATTTTGCACAGGAGGATTCAATTTACTCCATCCTTGGAGCCAGCACATCGACGCGGGCGGTGATGTCAGCGTGGGTTGTATTGCATGTAAGTATTCTAATGTCCATCCTCTCATCTATCTCTTCGCACTTTCTCATTTTCCTTTTCGATGCAGGGCTCCCTGTCCCCAGGACGGCTGGTGATCGTTGTAAGTGCACACACGACTTGTCACTTGAATAAGCCTTGTTTGCTAATGTCAACTCAATTTAGCTTGGAGGTCCTCAAAAGGGATTGCATGCACCTTAGAATGGTGTAAGTGTCCTAGATTCATTGATTGAGATTGTGTATTCTTATATTTGATCTGTTGCAGTCTCCAGGTCCTCAAGAAAGGCCCGCTTGGGTATGTGTTACATACTGTAAGTATTCCACTTTTCTTCGGCTGCAATACTTTTTTTAATGGTGACTATTGTTGCCTTTATAGGACACTGGCCGCGCGCGTATCCAAGCTTGGATGGCGTAAGCAATCCGCCATCGACCTCTTCAAGACGCAACCACTCGCCAAGCTGCAAGGGAACATCGAAGGAACGACCAACTCGCACGGGTCACGGCCTGTAAGGACGTACGTGACCCTTTCTTTTATTTACATAAAGTATGACTTTTTCTGATTCTTGTTCCCTTCTTCAGAATAGCGAGGCTGTGGAAGCTAGAAAGGCCGTTACAGACCGACACGCGGTATTAGGAGGGCTCGTTCGGGTACGTGGCAGCATTATGCCATCTGCATCCCGTTCGGTGGGATGATTACTAGAAACATCATAATATACGTGAACACAATACTTACATGGGTTTATTCAACTAACACACACTCTTGCCCCTAAGTTCCTTTAGTATGCAGATGGACTTGAATTCAGCAGAGTAAGTATAGTTGTCAGCAGCATAAGCATTCAACATCATTTAGAGACTCAGGAACTTGTCATACTATCTTTCAAGAACCATGTTTTTTTCAGTAAGAATTTGTGAATGTTAATGAAGAATGATTTACACATGAAATAATGAAACTACTATGAAGAGTCTGCTGGAAGAAGTGCTAGTCCACCATAAAACAGTGTGTAAGCCATAATTTATAAATCAGCCACTCAATGGCAATGTTCTGGCCATGCAGTGCAGGACAGGATAGACTGTAGCTACATAGGTGCCGAAGAAAAGACAAGGTCATACCACAAACGTAGTGCAGGGGATGAAGCAGGTAACGACAATGTCGACGCTGATCCTCCTTGACGAGGCCAAACTACGACATCAACTTGAAGTCTCGAAAGACGCTTGAACGTCCTAGGGAAGGGAGAAGACGCCTCGCATCCTCTCATCGACATCGCCGAACTTCAAGCTTCAAGTTCCAACCTCCCACCAATATTCCCAAAATCGCAAACCAAGCACACACACCCACACGAGAAAAAAAAGGAGTATATAAAACATTATAGAAACAATAATGAACATTCAAATCATATAAAACAGCGTAAACAGACAGAGATAGAGATAGAAACAAACACATGGGTAAAAAACGGGGGACGAGCAGAAGAAAATCTCCGATGACGACAAGGGCTGAGCCATCGAGAAACAGAGGCCGCCAGCCTAAAAGCAAAAGCCAGCAGCACCCGCGTTCTCCAGCACAAACCTCTCGCCAACCACCATCCTTCATACTACACTCTACACAATAATCCAATGTCGATCAATGATATCCGGAAACGCCACGAGCAAAGGCATGTTCGTTCGTTCGTTCGTTCGTTCGTCCGTCATTTTTCGCCGCCCCAGCTCGTCGTACAGAACAAGTACGGGTTAAAAAATACTATACATTCTGCTTCTTCGTTCTTTCGGTCATGACCGAAACCTATCCAACGACAGGGGGTTTAGGCCTGCGTCAGGTTTTTAGGCGGACTTGGCCTTGGCAGCCATCTGCGCAAAGAAGATGAGCATCTGGCCGAAAGATGAATAGCGTTGAACGTACCAAGTTGAGGGCAGAGCCAGCCTTGAACCACTCGATTTGTCCCTCGTTGAAGGAGTGGGCGAGAGGAATTTCCTACAAACACCATCAGCAAATGTTATAGAAAAACATCCAAGAGCATATACTCACATCAGTGGTACCATCAGTGTGCTTGGCGACGAGAGTAAGGTTCTTGCCGGGGGCGAAGGACTCGACACCAATGATATCGACCTTGTCTGTACCCCTGACCTTGTCGTAGTCCTCGGGGTTGACGAAGGTGAGGGCAAGCATACCCTGCTTCTTCAAGTTGGTCTCGTGGATACGGGCGAAGGAGCGGACGATGTTGGCAGCACCGCCGAGGAAGCGGGGCTCAAGAGCAGCGTGTTCACGGGAAGAACCTTCACCGTAGTTGTGGTCACCGATGACGACCCACTTGATGCCAGCAGAGCGGTAGGCAGCAGCGACTTGAGGGACACCGCCGAAGGTTCCGTCGAGTTGGTTCTGGACCTTGTTGGCCTCACCGTTCTCAGCGTTGATGGCGCCGATCAAGCAGTTCTCTGTTTATCTTCATTAGAATGTCAATCATAGCTAAGCAGTAAATCATACTCACGAGAAATGTTCTCGAGATGTCCACGGTACTTCAACCAAGGTCCACCAGCGGAGATGTGGTCAGTAGCTACAACAACGGTCAAAACATGATACAACGATTAGAAGCACAAGTTACTCACTGCATTTGCCCTTGGCCTTGATGAGGACGGGCATGTCCTTGGGGTCTTTGCCATCCCAGGGAGCGAAAGGCTTCAAGAGTTGGAGACGGTCGCTCTTGGGGTCAACCTTGACCTGGACGGAAGCGCGGTCCTGAGGAGGGGCCTGGAAGGTATCCTCACCAGGATCGTATCCGCTGGGGGGAAGCTCGAAGCCGGTAGGGGGAGAGAACTTGAAGGGCTTGCCGGAGGGAGTAGGGATGCTGTCGGTCAAAGGGTTGAAGGAGAGAGATCCAGCGAAAGCGAGGGCAGTGACGATATCAGGGGAGGTGACGAAAGCATGGGTAGCAGGGTTAGCATCGTTACGTCCAGTGAAGTTACGGTTGTAGGAGGTGACGACTAGAAGGCAAGTTAGTTATAAGCAACCAAGCTTTCAACTTTAATACGCACTGGTGTTGGGCTCGCCCTTCTTGACGTCTTGTCTGTCCCATTGTCCGATGCAAGGTCCGCAAGCGTTGGCCAGAACGAGTCCTCCAGCCTCTTCGAAAGTCTCGATCTGTCCGTCACGGGCGATGGTGGCACGAACTTGCTCGGATCCGGGGGTGATGGTGAACTTGGACTTGAATTCGAGACCGGCTTCCTTGGCCTGCTTGATGAGGGAAGCAGAGCGGGACATGTCCTCGTAGGAAGAGTTGGTGCAGGAACCGATGAGGCCAACCTTGATTTCCTCGGGCCAGTTGTTCTTCTTGGCCTCCTCAGCGAGTTTAGAGATGGGGGTGGCAAGATCGGGGGTGAAAGGTCCGTTGATATGGGGCTCGAGCTCAGAGAGGTTGATTTCAATGACCTGGTCGTATTCGGCACCCTTGTCAGCCTGGAGGTTGTGAGCGAACTGCTTGGCATAGTTGGCAATGTCATTGCGCTTGGTGGCGTTCAAGTAGTCGACCATGCGGTTGTTGAAGGGGAAGAGCGAGGTGGTCGCACCGATTTCAGCACCCATGTTGCAAATAGTAGCCATACCCGTGCAGCTGAGAGATTCGACACCAGGACCAGTGTACTCGACGATAGCGCCAGTTCCACCCTTGACGGTAAGAATGCCAGCAACCTTCAGAATAACGTCCTTGGGGGTAGTCCATCCGCTGATCTTTCCAGTAAGGTTAACACCGATGACCTTGGGGCACTTGAGTTCCCAGGGAATTCCAGCCATGACGTCGACGGCATCGGCACCACCGACACCGCAAGCAATCATACCGAGACCACCAGCGTTAGGAGTGTGAGAGTCCGTTCCAATCATGAGACCACCGGGGAAAGCGTAGTTTTCGAGGATAATTTGGTGAATGATACCAGAGCCGGGTCTCCAGAAACCGAGGCCATACTTGGCGGTAGCGGTAGCCAAAAAGTCGTAAACTTCCTTGTTGATAGCGTTAGCACGGGCAAGATCCTTGACACCTCCGACTTGAGCTTCAATCAAATGGTCGCAGTGGACAGTGGTGGGGACGGCAGCAGTGTCCATTCCGGCGGACATGAATTGGAGAAGGGCCATCTAAGAATTACGATTACGTCAGAGAACCTGAGATAAGAGTGACGTCGAGGCATACCTGAGCGGTAGCATCCTGGCAAGCAACTCGCTATCGGAAAGGGTCAGTAGTTGATAGGAGAAGGAAATAAGATAGAGAAACGAACATCAGGGCGGAGTTTGAGGTAGCTGGTACCACGAGTAATGTCCTGGTTGGCGGGGTCGTCAAGATGTCCGTAGAGGATCTTCTCGGAGAGGGTCAAAGGGCGGTTGAGGCTATATAGATGTTTAGAGTAGTATTGGAGAGGAAAAAGGAGAAAACATACCGTTCACGAACGATAACGAGGTTATCCTCGATACGCTGATAGTTGATAAAAGCATTCTTCTCGAGGAGGGACATTGCGACTTTTGTGTCGCCAATACGGGGTGCAGCAGTGGCCATGCCCTTGGCTAGACGCCTAAGGGCATGGACTGCCTCTGCAGTTCTGTTGGTGATGTTGAGCATCCCGCCAGCGACGACGAGGAGCGAGCAAGGAGGTGGTTGTGTGGAAAGGAGGGAGCAACCCGGAATGAACAAATTTATGCAAACTAACCACGTGAATAAGCCGACAAGCTGCACCGGCAGCCAATCACCCGTCGTCTTTTACCACCCACTCGCCCTATAGTTCTTCCCGCTCTTTTGCCGCTCATCTTTCTGAAAGTCCACTTATCTTTCACACTTGTAGCATATATCCCTGCTTTCTCTTCTTTTTCTATATCCAGAGAGCCCAGAATCAAGGCTGTAGCGTGAGGGCCATGATCCGGATTAGTAGACTCTGAGTATGATAACCGGTGCATGTTTGTCCCGTTAGGCGCTCTTCATGACCGCCGCAACTCGTCTTCTCTCGGAACTCCGCCGTCTTGCACAAATCCCCACCATCTGACGCAATAACTTCCCCGCATCCCACGTCCAGCTCACTCTCTTAACGAAAGCATTAGTCGGGCGGCATGCTTTCCTTTACACCACCTCTCTGAACCTTTCGTCTCCTTTTCACATTGTCAGCAAAATCTTTCGTCGCGGGTCTTCCTCGTGCTTCCTCAGCGACTTCCTCCGACCATCATGATCGGGATTACCCAATCACAATTTCACCACCACACGGTGCAGCACGGATTGTTACGTCGGATAGTACACAGGGTTGTCCGTGGGTAGGATAGTCAGTAAGTACGAAATGAAACGAATTTTGCACATAACATGCCTCATAGAGGAACGCGAATGATATGTGTAAGAATCACTAATATACTACATTATTCTACTGGTAGTACAACGGCACAGACAGAGCAAACGACAAAAAGGAAGTGCATAGTGGTATGATACCAGGAAAACGATAATCAGGAAAGCATAGGTGAGATGAAACACATCAGAGCGGTATAGACTGTGGGGTATGGGAAGGTATGGGTATGGAGGTGGTGGTGGTGGTAGGACACACTATAAAGTGACGTGGTCCAGGTCAGTAATCAAGAAAAAACCGCATACAGTCGGGATATCTCCCATTAATTAAATTAATCGTTAAGAGTCATGTCGTGAAAGGCAGGGCTATCGTCCATACGCCCCTCTATAAATATAAAAGTGAGCCAGATATCATGGTTTCGCATTGGACGCAGAAGCAACGGCAATTGGAGTCTGCAAGGGCAGCTCTTGAGCGCTTGAGCTTGAGGCATTACTCCTGTTGAGGCACGCAAATCTTCATGGCTTCGCTATGGAAAAGGAAGAACAGGCAACGGGGATCGGAGGCAAAGGACGGCCCTTGAAGTGATTAGTCTTGTTCAAACTCGGACTAGAACCGTTTGTAGTCGTCCTCGTAACTGCAGCCCTCGTACTATCATCGGCCTTTGGCGACGCCACAGATTCATCGGAAATGCCACTCTGAGAACTTGGGCCACGCTCTTGCTGCTCGTCGACAAGAGGATGTTCAGGATCTTCATCGCCCCCGCCAGAGGTATAAAAAGAGTCTCCTAAAAATCCCCCAACTTCCGGGTCTTCATCGTGATTACAAGACCTATCATGCACCTCGCCCCCAGAGGTATAAAAAGAGTCTCCTAAAAACGCTGCTGTGTCCTGGTCAGTATCCATGCCATCCTCTTCCCTATCAGCCTCTGCGCCAGAGTCTGAAGCGGCGTGCTCTTCCTCTTCCTCTTCTCCCTCAGAAATGGTATGCAACAAATGCCGCTTGATCCCATTCCCGAGGTTTCCTTCTCGATTTGTCTCCTCTTCCTCCTCCTCCGAATCGTTAACGCCTACCGACAGTCCACTCTCGAGACCAAGGGGAAGTGAACGAGCATGAGCTGCATATGGCGTCCGAGGCAGAGGTGAAACTGGAGAGACGGATTCAGGAGAACGAGAAGAAATTGGAAACCCGGCGTTCAGAGAAGTTTCCGTAGAAGAAGGATGATTAGGAGGATAAAGCAACCGACCCTCCAACTCCACCCGCCTCCCTCTTCCCCGCCTCGACCGCATCGCAGGCGAGAACCCACCGAAAGCCTCACAATCCGACTCATACCCAGGCGGTGTGGCGATCAGAGAGAAATCAAACATCTGAAGCCTATCACTGGACGTTCGGTGTGGAGTCACAGGCTCTGGCACGAACGAGGTGCCGTCGAAGAAGGGACGAGAAGAAATCTGTCGACAGATGGTGCCCATAGAATCGACGTGCATCGTTTCATCTACCTCAGCTATATTCCCGTCGGTCTGCTGGTGTTGCTGCTCTTGCTGGTCCCGATCACAATCGTCCTGACACTGCTTTGCCTGTTGCTCCTGCTCCTGCCCCGCAGCCGCGACATTCCGCTTCTCCTCCCACTTCTCCATCCCCCTCCAAAACACGCCCCACGGGATAACATACCCCGGCCTAGGCTGATATATCCTCGCTTTGATGCACTCAATCTCCTCTCTCTGCCTCTGCTTTTCGGCCTCTTCCTCCTCCTCTGCCATGCCACTCAGACAAACACTCTCGGGAGCAGACCAAGTCCCTCGCTCGCGCGACTCGATGAAATGGTGTCTGTCGAGAGAGCCGGGTTCGTTCGGCGAGAGGAGGAAGGCGCTGTGATGGCTTTTGGAAGCAGCGCGGGGATCATGATGGGCGTTCTCGCTGGTAGCAGGCGTATGGGAATGCGGACGAGCCCGTCTCTCTGCACCGAACAGCACTGTGTCTTCGTCGCCTTCGACTATTTCAGGTCCAGCTTCAAGTTGAAGCTGAAGTCCCGGAGCGACTTCACATTTAATCTCGACTCCCAGCCTTGATCGAGCTCTTGTCGAGCCAAAACCCGCCTCAGCTCGAACCTGTGGACGCTTGAACGCGACAGAAGTAGGAGTATCCCTGGTTTCGCGTTCGGACTCGGATACCTCTGGGAGAGGGAGAACTTTGAACGGAACAGGACTATTTGGGAGGATGATAGGCGTCGTTTCCAACCGCAGAGGAGGCGGCGGCTGGGAACGCCCAGCACGAGTTTGCACCGTCTGATCATCAGCAGGTGGGGTGTCGACGAGGGTTTGTGGACGGTCAAAAGTGATCGCTCCTCTGTCTTCTGTTGGATGGAAGCGGAAGCTAAGAGAGAGTGGATCGTTTGTCCTGTTGTTCGAATTGGCGAGCTGGATCTGGGCTTGATGTGCATTTGGGGATGGAGGAGGAGAGGGATGTGGAGTGAAAGTTGGATGCGGTAATGGTAACGGGGGATGAGGAGGCGGGATAGGAGGAGCGGAAGCTTGCGCGTTCGTAAATGACAAGTTTTGCCTCGATGCGGTTACCCTGTTTGAAGGAACGGAAGCGTTCACATTCGGGGCCGAAAAGGGGGCGCCGTTAAGAGGAGGAACGATCTCAGCCGTCTCTCGCCCTTTCTCCATATCTTCCTCATGCGATGGAGGTGCAGGATATCGCTCCTCAGCCGTGGGAGTCTCCAGCGGCGCAGTGCTCGTCGGGCTTGACTGGCCCTCCATCCGTCCTTGAGCCTGGCTTTCGAATTCGCGCTGCCAGTCTTCAGTCACACGATCGATAAAATGCTTCTGTCGATATAACAACAACTCTCTCGAACGGAGCATGCTTTCAAGCGTACACAACTTGAGGCGCAGGTCTATGAACTGCAACTGCGATAAAGTTTAAGTTTTCCCGTAATAACTCGGTTTAAAGATAGCTGGGTGATGACAAGCGTTACGTACCGGGAAATCTTGGTGGGCATCGAGGAACCTCTCTGCTGAGGATAGGACGTGGCGTATGTATACAATGGAACTGGCTTCGTTTATTAGGGAGAGCTCGTACATCAATGCCTTTGCGTGGTCTTGCGCGGTTTGGAAGGCCGTCGTTGGTTCGTGGTTGTATCTCTCGTCTTGCTCCATGTGGTTGAGCATCCTTAGCGCTGGTGACGCGTCGAAGATTAGGCCACAAGTGGTGCAGTAGGACTCGTTGTCTCTGACGATGTTATATCGGACGCAACTTCAATGCTCAAAATCAGCAAAAATGTTCGAGCAAAAGCGACAGCTTTGACCCAAGGAGACCAGACTTACCTCACGCACACAAGATGGCCACAACAAACAACGTATGGAAACCGTGTCCAAGATCCAAATGGGACAAGGCAACCAGCACAGCGACTCACAGAAGAACCTAGTTCCACTTGACTCGATGCCCATGGGACATCCATGACTCTGCGGAACAGCGAAGTCGAGTGGCACAGATGACAATCAGCTTGATAGTGCATAGAACAAGGTCAGAAGACGTACCTATACTCCACGACTTCAATCTAGCAAAGTGGCTCTGAACAGGAAGTGGCGAAACAAGGAAAGTGGCGAAGGATGATAGTCAAGACTTTGCCACTCGTTCCGTCAGGAAGGTGGATTTAAGTAGATTGGGACCGAAGCCTACTCAACCAACGAATGAGTCAAATCAGATTACCACCGTGCAACGAGGATAATTGGGTCACATGAAAAGAGGGGAGGGGGGTTTCGCAGAGAAAAAGCCAGGGACTACTTCATGGAGTATGATACCGAAAGACAAGTGTAGGTTATTCGAAGCCCGTACACGTTCCCAAACTGATGATGAGATTCGATATCCTTATTCTTCTAGTCCAATCAGCGATGACTCGACGACATCAAGATCGCCTGGGGGGGGGGCTGATAAAAGGCGGGTATGACGAGGCAATAACCCGCGCGTGCCTCCTTTGTATTTTGGTATTTTAAGACCAAGGACGGCGCGCGAAGACTTATCTCTTTGTTATGATTTATACTTGGTTAGTGCAGCGTGTTTGATTGACATGCCCAGAAAACAGGAGGTGAAGTCATTTTCCGGAGCTTTCGTGGAGTATGTTTTCAGAGGTTAGGGTGGAAAGGGCAGTGCCTTGTTATCTGGAGTACGATCTTCGTGAGTTCCTCCTCGAGTCAGATACGTTATTATTAAACAAAGTGGGCGGAGTGTTGGCCGGTGCGTATGGAGCGACTTCCATGCGGTAAGATTAAACCGTAAAAGGCAAGATGAGAAGCTTTTAGCTGGATTCAACAGAGGCCTAAACGCCTGCCCAACGACGATGGAATAGATGGGATTGAGTCTTGAGATGAACGCGTCAAACAAAGGTGTGTGGCATTGTGGACGCGCCTCCGGCTAACCACACCGGCAACCTCATAACCGGTACCACACGTGAAAAAGGCCCGTGCGCAAAACGCAAGCATATATAAGGGCGTCGCCGACAATTTGAATCCTTACCACTCTGGCCTTTTGGCTTAGATCAAGTGTAGTATCTGTTCTTAATAGTTTAACCACTATTATGGGTCCATAGGGCCCATTTCTGGTTATCTTATTTTTGCCGCCCCAGCTCCTCGGGCTCTGCTTGCACCCCTTGGACGCGATGACCTTGCCATTACACTACCGGCTTGTGTCGTCGGGGGATCCCTCTTTTAGAGGTCTTTCTCTTTGCTGAATACTTGTTTTCGCATCCTTTTGATGTCGACTACGAATTCAGCAAACAGCATTGGCTTCAAAAAGATATCTTACTTAGCTTTTCTAGTAGTTTGAATACAATAATTTTTTTGTTCCTAATCAACTGTTCAGATGAGAGTAAGTCTGAGGAAGCTGTCGTGTAACTTCAAAATGTATGTCATGCATACTTGTATTATGCAAACTTTTCTGTCGCTCCTCTTACTTCACCTCTTCTTTGGAAAGTGTAAACCCCCCCAACAAATGTCAAACACCCGCCCCTCAGCACTGTGTTATAGTTAGTTGGCATCCCTCCGGTATGCACGTAGTCGCGTCAAATCGCGTAGTTTGGACTCGTTTAACTTAGGACACACTCCTTAATACTGCACATCCATAGGCTTAATATCTTTTTTCACACCCTCCCGCCCATGTCTGTCGATATTAAACCTGTGGATTACCTTCCCGTTCTCAAGCCCTCGGAAGAAAAACATCTCATCGTACACACGCGGCGGGAAAAACTCGCAGGAATTGGTCGCGCCGGAGCAGGCCGTCGCGCGGCGGATGATTGCTGCTTGCAACTCTTGCTCTCAACTTCCATCCTCCTTACTTAAATCTCATATGGGCTATATATTTTCAATTCGAATCATCCACTTATAACCTCTATGGACGACACCACTGTGTCTCGGGCTAGAATAATAGCATTGCAAAGTGACCCACATCCGCGTACCATGGACAAGGAGGACAGATGCTCATGGCAGGCTGGGAACGTACCCCGGTTCCATGTCATAGCTGCTTTTGCTTAGAGATGGCAACCTCGCGACAGAACCTATCTCGTGCTCCATGAAGGTTCAACAGGGTGTAACATCTAGCATCCGCATTGGACATTGTTGGGTCTTTTGCCTGGCTGACCTCGGGCCCGTCAACTTTCTCATTACCGAAGCTCAACTCCGATGGCGCCTGAAGACCGATGGCGCTCGTTATGGCACCTCTGCTCGAGCCTCGGAGGGCGTTGTGCCTGAGCTAGACATCCTGGACATACATGCTCGCCACTTCAAAATAACTACTTAAGAGCAGGACGCATGTCAATGTTGTCACCACTCGGGATGGCGGCAAACGGAGTGAGGACCGAAATGGCCTTCAATTTAGCGAAGTCGCACAGGGGAAAGGGGTCTGAATGATGCGACAGTTCGTTTCTAGCCTGGAAACAGTCGAATTGTATTGTTTCTGCTCATCTTTCCCTTTCAAGTCACGGAGAAAAGATGAATACAGAGGAGAGTCTGTCCGGCACATGCCTTTCTAAGCATATGTTTACCATGCGTTCCTGGGCTCCTTGCTCAGTGCGCGCGTCGTATAAAGGTAGGGATAATGGTATAATGCGAGCATCCTCCTAAACTCCTTGCTCGCCATGGCTCCCTCCAGACTGCTCTCATTTGTTCTTACTTCCCTTTTCATTGCACCTTCCTTATCTATTACCATAACCCAATCTAGTCAATTAACCACTTCTACCTTTGATTATGTTATTGTCGGTGGTGAGTTGTTTATAGCACTTGCAATAAAGCGTTGCCTGACAGAGACCGTAGGCGGAACTGCAGGTCTCGTCATCGCCAACCGCTTGACAGAGAACCCTCATGTCAGTGTTTTGGTTCTCGAAGCTGGTGGAAGGTATGTACATACCGCGTTCTTTCATCATTTTTCGTGATCTCATTTCATACTACAGTGACCAGGGTATCGTTGCCGCTGAGGCACCTTTCCTCGGGCCTACACTGACGCCCAGTAAGTTAAGACGCCGTGTTTCTTGCGACATGACTTATGTTGGTTACAGATACCCCATTTGACTGGAACTATACTGTGACACCACAGGCAAGCTTGAACGGACGTTCATTTCCCTATCCAAGAGGGCACATACTGGGTGGCTCCAGTAGTGTGAGTGAGTAACTGATGTCGTTCAGTGAAACTTTTGTACATTTGCTGACTATTTGATAGACTACATGGTGCATCAGGTCGGCACCAATGAAGACTGGAACAGACTAGCAGCCGTCTCCGGAGATCCAGGATGGGCATGGAACAATATGAGGCAATACATTTCAAAGGTGCAAACTTAGCATATCGTTATGAAACATGACAAAGTACTGAATCGACATCTATTACCCCAGACGGAAAAATTCGTTCCGCCCATCGATGGCCACAACACTACAGGCCAATTCATTCCTTCTTTGCACGGTTTCAATGGAGAGGTCTTGTGCAGTCTCCCTGGAGGTAACCAGACCATCGATTCCCGTGTTATTGCGACCACGCAACAGCTCGCCGAGTTTCCGTTCAACCAGGACACGATGGGCGGTGACCACAGCCTGCTCGGTGTCGGCTGGATGCAGTCGACCGATGGAGGAGGAATCCGAAGCTCCTCGTCCACATCTTATCTCGCCCAGGCCAATAGTCGCCCAAACCTTACCGTTTTGATCAACGCCACTGTCTTGAAGCTGATTCAGACAGGCACGTCTGGTTCCCTGAAGGCTTTCCGTAGCGTGCAGTTTGCGAATACCGGAGCGACATCTGTCGCCACTTGCTGTAAGATATTTATCCTCAATTAGGTTTCAAAGTGCGATGTGCTGACGACACCCCTTCGCGATCATGTAGCCGGCTTGCGCACTGTCACTGCTAGGAAGGAAGTCATCCTCTCTGCTGGAAGTATTGGCTCGACCCAAATCCTGCAACTATCCGGTATTGGCGATGCAAAGAAGTTAGCGTCACTCAAGATTCCATCGACCATCAACAACCCCAATGTCGGTGAAAACCTGAGTGACCACCCGCTCCTTCCAAATGTATTCAGCGTCAAAGGCAATCTGAGCTTCGATGGGATCTTGAGGGACCCAAATCAGATCAATAATGCTGTCGGGCAGTGGATATCGAGCAGGACGGGTATATTCTCGAACAACGTCGCGAACCACTACGGATTCGCGAGGTTGCCACCTTCTTCTACTATCTTCAAGACGACGCATGACCCTGCAGCTGGTCCGACTTCGCCTCATTGGGAGATGGTCTTTGCTGTGAGTGCTTGCTCTTGAGCCTTGATTTCTTTTGTTAAACGCTGTTGGGATCTCTTTATGCAGAACTTCTGGTTCAACCCTACCGTTGCCCTCCCAGCCACTGGCAGCTTCATGACGATCGTCACTGTAGTAATCAGCCCTACATCCCGTAAGCTTGCCTCTCTCAGATCTCCTCACACATCCAACTAAACCATATCTCCCACCACCAGGCGGTAGCATAACCCTAGCCAGCAGCAACCCCTTCGACAAGCCACTCATCAACCCCAACTTCCTCAGCACCGACTTCGACATCTTCGCCATGCGCGAGTCCGTCAAAGCCATCAAGCGCTTCCTCGCTGCACCTGCCTGGTCAGACTACGTCATCGGCCCCTTCGGCGACGCCTTCTCCAAGGCGAAGACGGACGCCCAGATCGAGAAGTACATCCGTGGATTGGCCACTACGATCTTCCATCCTGTGGGAACGGCGTCGATGACCTCTGCGAAGAGCAGCGCGGGTGTGGTCAACCCTGACTTGACGGTGAAAGGTGCGGCTGGCTTGCGTGTGGTTGATGCTTCTGTTTTCGTGAGTCTTGTTCCATGATTTTTGAAGTGGGTTGGTGATCGTTTTATTGATGTGTTATTCCGCGCTTTTCTAGCCCTTCGTGCCCAGCTCGCATACTCAAGGCCCTGTGTACCTCCTCGCTGAACGCGCTGCTGATATCATCAAGGCCGCTGCATGATCTAATTTCATATAGGTACCACCCTCCTTCGTTAAGGCTGCTTTCCACCCTTTGTTTATTCTCTCTAATTTTTTTGCATCGAACCGAACTCTGTTACTCGATCTTTTGCTTTCTGGGCTTGATGTCGTTATCGGACTGCTCAAACCAAATTTTTTGACTCTTCATGCATTTAAATACTCGTATCTTTATAGGCTTTATCTCTGTTGTATGTACATGGTCGCAAGCTTTGTATGTAATCAAATTGTAATTCACCATTGCCTTCACTAATAAAAGGCAAAATAAAAAATCGTAAACGAGGCGCTTTATGTGGACGCGACTGTAAAGCGAGTAATATGGAACGCTGGACTCATGGGATTACAGCACACTTTGGCCCTCCTACTTTGCTGAGGCTTGGCCCTCGAGAACTGGAAATGACTCTCTCGCGAATGCAATCCAAAAAGTAAAGATCCAGAAGGACGAATGACTTGGTTATCCACCTACTTGAAGCCACCCACGCAATCCAAATCCATGGTCTCGTACTTTATCGCAACTCTCTAAGTACCTGCTACCGGATGTTGACCGGATGAATAGCCTGTAAAAGAAAATCAATTTCCAAACAAGATCATTGCCATGTTTTACTTACGGGAGTCCGCTTTATCTAATCTTTGATCTTATCTGATGGACCCCTTTTTACCAGTGCAGACCAAAGCCCGTCCGACGATTTCCGAATTGGATATCGTTCTCTTTCTCTCTATCCACATCAAACAGTAGGTTATTTTCTCTACTTACCGAGATATCTCCTCTTAACTCGCTGTAGAACTCGAAAACTTGAAAAATGGCACGCCAATTCTTCGTCGGAGGCAACTTCAAGCTGAACCCTGCTACCCTCTCAGCAAAGGACTCGCTCATTGATAGCTTGAACAAGGCCGACCTCGACCCATCAGCTGGTGAGTAGCTTTTAGCCATCTATAAGAGAGGATGATGATATAACAGTGCTATTTAGAGGTCGTGATCGCGCCCCCTGCGCTCTACCTTCTCCCTGTCCTCTCTTCGGTCCGTAAGGATATCAAAGTTGCAGCTCAGAACTGCTACTTCAAGGAGTCAGGCGCTTTCACTGGAGAGATCAGGTACGTGTAAACTTATCGAGCACTCGAATGAGACGCTCAGAATTACATAGCCCTAAGCAGCTCGTTGACGCCGGTATCCCATATGTCATTCTCGGTGAGCACAATCACTGGACATTTTTCCAAGTCAATAATTAACAATCCTCGTAGGCCACTCCGAGCGCCGCACCCTCTTCCACGAGACTTCAGCTCTTGTCGCGACCAAGACCCGTGCTGCCATCGATGCAGGCTTGAAGGTCATCCTCTGCATCGGCGAGACTCTCGAGCAACGCGAGGCCGGAAAGACCGCCGAGGTCTGCGAAGAGCAGCTCAAGGCCGTCGTCGACGTGACCAAGGATGCGGACTGGAGGTACGCCATGCTCCCTAATTGTTGGTGCTAGAGCGGCGTTTATCTGACTTTTCTCTCTTTCATCTCTTGCAGCAAAATCGTTATTGCCTATGAACCCGTTTGGGCCATCGGTACTGGCAAGGTCGCAACCTCTGCGCAAGCACAGCAAGCTCACGCCGACGTGCGCGCGTACCTCGCCAAGGTCGTCTCTCCTGCCGTCGCCAACAGCGTGCAGATCCTCTACGGCGGAAGCGTTACGGCCGCCAACTGCAAGGAATTGGGTGCGTACACTAAAGCCACTCATTATCTTCCATATCTAATCTATGCGATTTTCTTCTCAAAATAGCAACTCAACAAGACGTTGACGGTTTCCTTGTCGGCGGTGCTTCTCTCAAGCCTGAATTCGCTGATATCATCAACGCCAGGAAAGCATGAGCGGGATATACCCAGAAAGCCACTGGGGCTTTTTAATCAACGAGAAAAATGAACAACGTGTATTTTATAGATAACATCAATCGATATTGGATCGCATTCGGAAACCTGCAATGTGTTTGCGTGGATTGCTACTTGGAAGTTGAATACAAAATAAGCTTCTAATTTATCTCAGTTAAATTACATTTTTACACTGGAGTGTCCAAAAAGCACTCTTTCGACGCGCTTCAACATGGTCCTAGCCCGCTCCCTGTCCCTCGGCTATCCGGCCTCGTCACCAATGACAGATCTAGAGAGATAATCCGAGCATGTCGTCTCAACGACTCTGAGATCGTCTGACCATCACTGTCGCGCAGCGTAGGGTTTTCTACATTCCCACCGCCACTACCCGGACCTATACCCGTATGAGCCTCCGCCAACTCCTGCAACGCATGCAGGTCATGCTCGTCCACGAACGTCGCGCTGGACGCATAATGCGGATGATGACGTCTCGTCCCGCATGACCTCCCACCGTTAGCAGCGAGACCTTGATCATCGTCTTCGTCTGCCTCGACGTCCGCGAGGTCCCCCGAGCGCACGCTCCGGATGCTCTGGACGCTGTTGCTCCCGATAGGCCCGATGTATGATCTGTGATCCCCCATGCTCTTGAAGTTGTGCGAGTTGCTTTCTATCCGGACTATGTCGATGATGGCGTCGTTGGCTTCGATGTCGTGTACGGCGCGTCCGAGGCCGACTTGCACGATTATGAGGGTGGGCATGATTCCCTGATCAAAGATAATTTCAGCATGCAAAACAACAGTATCAACGTGATGAGACTCACGACTACTTGAATTAGGCCTGCATCAAGAATGACCTGAAGGGGCATACACAGTTAGCTCAACATTACAGGAGGCGGGTTATGCGGGAAAGGGAACGTACATTCGCAATGGTCGCCTTATTCATCGCCAAATTAAGGATAATGTACACAGAATACACTAATCCTGATTCAATCCTGACAAAGTCAACGGCACTAATCAGAACTAATCCCAGAAGAAGATAAAAATACGTATTTCACTCACAAAATCGTAATAGTAGCATTATACCGCTGGAGAAGACCCGTGCCGAGTACTGAACGAGCTTTGCGTGCAAGCCACCATATTCGTCCAGCTGTAAACCCATTGAGATTCGTTATTCGGTTGTTCGTTCGGTGACGAAATGGTTCAAAACCCACCAGTCAACCCAGTCAGGACGACATTCAAGATGAACGTCATGATAAGGTATACGAATGCCTTGTCGAACAGCGAGGATGAAGACCCTTCAAAGACGTAGCCGCAGACTGATAGTGCAGAAGAGAATAAGACTCATGCAGGGCGAGGAAACGCAATAAAACTCAGGGTTACGAACCTGCACCAGCGACAAGAAGAATGAGAGGACCGACTATGACCAACTTGCTGAATTCCCAAACGACATAACACCGATACAACAGAAGGGAATCTGCAATCACACTACACACCGCTTTTCGTCAGCGATCTTTCTTCACAAATCACGCATTTCATCACTAAAGAGAGACATACTTGTTCGTAACATAAAGCCAATACTTTGGCCTCAACTCCTTGAACCCCAACTGTCCTTTCATCAATAGCCTACCGAAGAGCAGGTACAGTGTGTATCCAATATCTGCCGAGGCAAGACCGAACATAACAATGGCAGAAACCAGGAGGATCCAGTGTAACTTTTTGCCGTTCCTTGCTTTCCGTAGGAGGACATACAGGCATATGAGGAAAAGGATTGTGTACAGGCCGTACAAAAATATTTCGAACTGTGGTATTCAAGATGTTAGGTTGACTGAACTGGTTAAAGTTATGTGGACTTACTATGACCGCACCGAGATAGGGCGGAAGGGTCACTGGGAAGGCGGTAGACGGTGACCCTTCGTGGATGGGAAACTCTAGTGAAGGCGGTATCATTCTGCTTTTTTTTCTCGGGAAAGCTATTGATCGCGAGCGACTCGGGAGAAACTATGATGTCAATATCGCGTCTCCACGATGTCCGAACTAAGCGCTGAACGTCGAATTACAGTCGGAAGAAAGCAAGAGAGACGAAAGGAAAAAGAAAGGCGGCGACAACGAATCCGTAACAATGACCGTGGTCGAAGAAGGAAGGAAGAAAGAGAAAAAGAATGTGCGTGCGCAGTAGTGCACGATAAAAAAAAGGTCCTCCATCCATGACCTTTTTCTCTACCTATCATGCATGTCGGCTGGAATTTTCTTCGCCCGGGCGGGCTTCGCTGCATGCATGATTGGAAAGCAGGTGCACCCGACAGGCAAGGTATGGTGGAGCTGCCAGACGTCCATCCTCTAAGAGCGCCATCGTACGGTGGTATGTATTTCTTGGTCAACACACCGAAGCGAGGCGGCCTTCATTTCTGCGTGCGTGCATACAAGAGCAGTAATCGAATCCTCGAGACGGGTCCAGCGTGTGCGATGATCCAATCTAGTCGAGGGCTAGCTCCAAGTATCTAATTATAACTTATTGTTCTGTCAAAAATGAGGGTACTTTCAGCGTCCACGAATGGATAGGAGAACTCTGAATATGGAATGGACTGACCTAGCTGTGGCGTCGACGAGGGTTGCACGAAGCTTGCAAGCTATTGCGCGCACTAATAATCAACTCGAGGTAACTTTGTTAGTTAGTAGAAAGGCTTAATGCAGTGACGAAACCTACATAATCAAGATGCGAGTGTGCTTGTTGCTGTTGAAGACGCGGCGTAAAAAAGTCGGCGACCATCCGACCTCTTCCAGCTATTCAACCGGGTTGTGCGCGTTTATTTTACGCGTCAAACTTCTACATCATCAATTCAGCTGGTTCGCTGGAGCTCCAGCATCAGGAAATTCGTAATTTCAGCGTTCAACGTTCAAGATACATCCTTGGTCACGTCTGCAATAGGCTCGTCATGCAAAACGAAGGGCGCCGTCTTCTCCGGGTCAGATTGAAGAACCAGGCAGATAGTTCTGTGCATGCCGGCTTCGTATGGTGGTACAAAGAAAGACTCTTTGAAAGACCCAAGGCCAGGAGGTTGCAGTCGATTCAAAAGTTGACTTCGTAAAGTGGCAGCTTAAGGCAGTTTCGGCTTCAACTTGGCGCTGTGGCTTGCCCATCGGTTGTTTCTCGCTTACTAGGCCACGTGAGTGGTCAGATTATCTTATCTAAACCTTGCTGGTCCCAACTACACTACACTGAGTCTTCCCATCACCCACCCAATGTCTTTCAGGAACCCAAAATCCCAGCTTTGAGATATTTCTAGTCAACAGTAACGGTCCTTCAGTGGGATTCAGCCTCTCAAGAGAGTTTGTGGGTTACAAAGGGCACGTCAGTTACTTAGAGTCACGGTGACGAAGTGCGAATGGACAGTTCTTACCCGCTGCGACGGCGGTTGGGAGTCGGCGCAAATGAGCGGTACGGAGGGTAGATAGGTGGATGAGGAACGAATGATGACTCGTCCATCATCCAGTTGTCATCCGCCTCATCCCTCTGCCAGTGTCTTCTGGCTGCCCTGCTGCTCGGTATCGTCGGACTCTGGCGTGGCCTTCCACTTCCCTTTGAGCTCCCTTGGGATCCTGGGTGTTGGATCGTCGTCCTCGTGTCCGCTCTTCTGGACTATAGACGGGCAAATCTCAGCCTAATCCAAAATGAAGAACACATAAAATCAAGCTACGTACCTTCCTCCACTCCTCCGCTTTCTGCTGCCGTTTCTCCGTCATGCATGTGCCGGGGTGCTTCGTTAACTCGAACGTAGAGAGAGGTGATAATCCCACAACATACCTTTGGCGTCCTATACCACCGTCCTCTCTACAGCCTCTTGGTTGGAGCTTGCGGATGGAATGACATGGGGGAATCCAGATGTATAGTTGTTTGCGGGAATCCAGTTCTCCGTTGCGAGAGAGTGAATTCCAGCAGTTGAAAGTTGTGCCTCTGCAATAGAGGGGGTAGGCGAACTAGGCGTCGTCGGATTGTAGAATCCAACAATCGCGTTCCATACCCGCTTTACTGCGGCGTAGAGAGAGCGTACGATCAGGAAGTTGGGCATATCTTGTGTGGTGGTGGTCGGAAGTTGGTTGGGGATGCAAGAAAATGGGGAGATATGCTGAATGTTGACTTTTTCTTTGTTCCTTATACGAACAGTATCCAGAACTACCATGTGGGCCTGTCATTTGCTTAAAGCACGCGTTGTTCAAGTTCTGTGAAGCTGAAAATAGAACCAACACTTTTGGATTTGTTGGATCCTACAGAGTGTCTATGCACGATTTGGATAACGGCACTTACTATTCCGCTCTCTTCCAGCGAGTGATCGAGAAATGACGGTCTCGTTTGTACATCGTCGTCTTGAACCGTCCACCGTCGTACCCAACTCGCACCAGTCTGGATTTTTGACGTTCCCACCAACAACTTCTAGCCTCGGACGCAATATGTTCACAATCTGGGATCTGCAAGTTTCGTCACGTTTTATTTCATTCAAACCATGACTCTACTTCAGTAGCAAGCAACTAACGCCTCCTCGAAGGGATTGATAAGCATTCAGCGCAAAGCAACCTTATTACAATATTTGTGACTATGTACATACAGAACAAGGGAGTGTAAAAGGAAACCCATCTTTGGTTCCTCACAAAATCGACGATAAGTTGAAGCAAGAAGAGCGAATGAAAGCAGTTGAATAAGTACAACAAGCCAGAGTAAAAGCGCTCGCAAACCCCATATATACAGGAATAATAAGTGAACAAATGACGAAATGGAAGACGAAAGACCTGAGGGTATATATATGCAATAAATAGCTGTACAAGAAACGAGAGATTATGCGGCTGCCTTGATGATGTCGGAAGCGCGTTCTGCGAGGAGGTACACAGGGCCTTGGGTGTGCGAACTAGGCACGAAGGGCTAGAAAGAATGGCATACAACATTAATAAAATGACACCAATAATTAATCCACTTTAAAAAAAGAAACATGACTCACGAAAACAGAAGCATCAACTACACGCAAGCCAGCCGCACCTTTCACCGTCAGGTCAGGGTTAACAACCCCCGCGCTGCTCTTCGCAGAGGTCATAGATGCCGTTCCAACAGGGTGGAAGATAGTCGTCGCCAATCCACGCACGTACGACTCAATCTGCGCATCAGTCGTCGCGCTGGCGAACGCGTCGCCAAAGGGCCCGGTAACGAAGCCCGACCATGCCGGCGCAGCGGCAAAGCGCTTGATGGCTTTGACGGCCTCACGCATGGTGAAGATGTCGAATGGTGTGCTGAGGAAGTTCGGGTTGATAAGTGGCTTGTCGAAGGGGTTGTTGCTAGCCAGGGTGATGTTACCGCCTAAAAGGTTGATTGTTATTTAGTCGGATTGAATGCAAAGAAGATAAGAGGGGACTTGCGTGAGGTAGGGCTGACTACCACAGTGATGATCGTCATAAAGTTGCCGGTGGCTGGTTGGGCAACGACAGGATTGAACCAGAAATTCTATACGCGATGAGAGGATAGAAGTCCGACGACCTTTAGCAAAAGAAAAGTTGACGTTTGGATCAGAGAGAAAGTACTCACAGCAAAGATCATCTCCCAGTGAGGCGAAGTCGGACCAGCTGCAGGATCAGGTGTTGTGCTGAAGATGCTAGAGGAGGGCGGCAGTCTTGCGAATCCGTAGTTATTCGCAACGTTGTTCGAGAAGACACCAGTCCTGTTCGTAGCCCATTGGTTGACAGCGTTGTTGATTTGATTAGAGTCCCTTAGGAGGCCATCGAAGGTAAGACTACTTTGGACGCTGAACGTGTTGGGCAGCAGGGGATGGTCGCTCAAGTTTTCGCCGACATTTGGGTTGTTGATGGTCGATGGAATCTTAAGCGCCGACAGCTGCTTTGCATTACCGATACCAGACAGTTGGAGGATTTGGGCCGAACCAATACTTCCGGCAGAGAGGATGACTTCCTTCCTAGCAGTGACAGTGCGTAAGCCGGCTACATAATAGTAAAGTAACGTCAATATGTTGCTTTTGAAACCAGATAACAATTGAATGCTTACTAGCTGTGGCCAGTGAAGTAGCCCCTGAGTTTGCAAACTGCACACTACGGAAAGCCTTCAGGGATCCAGACGTGCCTGTCTGAATCAGCTTCAAGACAGTGGCGTTGATCAAAACGGTAAGGTTTGGGCGACTATTAGCTTGGGCGAGATAAGATGTGGATGAGGAGCTTCGGATTCCTCCTCCATCGGTCGACTGCATCCAGCCGACACCAAGCAGGCTGTGGTCACCGCCCATCGTGTCCTGGTTGAACGGGAATTCCGCAAGCTGTTGCGTGGTCGCAATAACACGGGAATCGATGGTCTGGTTACCTCCAGGGAGACTGCACAAGACCTCTCCATTGAAACCGTGCAAAGAAGGAATGAATTGGCCGGTTGTGTTGTGGCCATCGATGGGGGGAACGAATTTTTCCGTCTGGGGTAACAGATATAGATTCAGTATATGCGCCATGTTTCATATCGACATGCTAAGTTTGCACCTTTTGGATGTATTGCCTCATATTGTTCCATGCCCATCCCGAATCTCCGGAGACGGCTGCTAGTCTGTTCCAGTCTTCATTAGTACCAACCTGATGGACCATGTAGTCTGTGCAGTAAGTCAGCAGACATGAAAGTTTTCAGTGAACTGAGTCTAACACTCACTAACGCTACTGGAGCCACCCAGTATGTGCCCTCTTGGGTAAGGGAATGAACGTCCGTTCAAGCTTGCCTGAGGAGTCACAGTATAGTTCCAGTCAAATGGAGTGTCTGTCGGAAAAATAAGCACTTGATCACCGAATAGTATGTCCTGACTGACTGGGTGTGAGTGTTGGTCCAAGGAACGGCACTTGAGACGCTATGACTCCTTGGTCGCTGCAAGCAGTATTGTGAGCGAAAGTCGTAGCAAAGCAAAAGATTTCAACTGTACAAACCTCACGCCGGCTTCGAGAACCAAAACGCTGACATTGGGATTTTCAGTCAAGCGGTTAGCGATGACAAGGCCTGCAGTTCCACCTGTGCCAATGTCAGACAACTTCGCGTTTCAACGAAGGACTTGAGGACTCACCTCCAACGACGATATAATCAAAAGTAGAAGTAGTTAATTGGCTAGATTGAGTTAGAGTAATAGATAAGGAAGGTGCGATGAGAAGGGAAGTAAGAATAAAGGAAAGCAGTCTAGAGGGTGCCATGGCAAAGAAAGAGACGAGGATGATAGCTGCATTGGCCCAATATCCCTGGCTTTATATGAGACACTATTAAACGAGAAAACCCAGGAAAGCATAAATAGCACGTATAAGTTTGATGCTTGTGCTAAACATAACACCAAAACCATATGCGTCCAGCAGACGCCCCTCTATTTTGGATCTGCTCCGTATCTCGACCAGCAACAATACATTGGATGATTGCCTGTCTGGAGACAACTGTCGCATCAAACCGATTCTTTCCAGCAGTGACATATTGCAAATCGTCTGCTCACTGAGCAGTTCGGCATCACTTGCCACCACCCCGAGTGATAGACAACAATTGACGCGCCATGTTCATAACGTTCTTCAAATGGAGAGCATATAAAATGCACGTCCAGGATGCCACAGGGATCAGGCACAGCGCTGTGAACAATTTAAGTTGCCAAATAGAGCACCATCGCGCTGCGCTTCTCGCTACCGAAGGGCTGACGGGCCCGGGGTGGGTCGGACAATGTGGGGATGCCGGATAAGGAGATATGTAACTGAACCCTTTTAACGCTCGTGTTGCACACGATAGGTCTGTAGTCAATGGTTGCCATCTTCCAGCATAACAGCTATGACATGGATCCAGAAAGTCGGCGTTCCTAACCGCTGTATTATCCTCGTGTGTCCCTTCTGTCCATAGTGCATGGTGTGTGCATTTTTCCGACGTGTGAGGAAGAAAAATGGAGCAAAGGAGATGGGTGCATTGCGAGCAAGACGCGTAGAATTAATCTTTATGCGCCGTAATGTGCTCCTGGATTTCGCAACCTGAAATTTAATATACCCTCCCTAGAAGCTTGCCTGGCTCTATACCATTGCCGATGCTGTCCCCGTACATGCCAGAACCGACTACTTGAGACAAGTTGAAACCCCTGTTCGTTAGATCTTGAAAATTTGAAAGACTGGAGACAGCCTTTAACTCTCCAATACGATCCAAAGTGACCCGGAGGAAGCGCCGCAATCCACGTTTCGTTG
The DNA here is from genome assembly GCA_013053245.1 of Agrocybe pediades. Taxonomy (NCBI): domain Eukaryota; kingdom Fungi; phylum Basidiomycota; class Agaricomycetes; order Agaricales; family Agrocybaceae; genus Agrocybe; species Agrocybe pediades. The sequence continues at coordinate 1,828,979 of JAACJL010000059.1, forward strand.
TTCCAAAACACCAGTACACTGGCTTCGGCAGATGCCTATCCACAAGTATGATAGACGTTGGCCAAGGAGAGACCAGACGAATATACTGACACGGAGCAAAGTTGTCCGGGTGCCATAGGTAGTGGTAAAGACAAAACCCCGGTTATCGTGGTTTAATCATGGTCAGCTTTGGGTCAGCTTTGTTTGTGAAGCGTTGGTGTAGTCGGATGTGCTTGGGAAACATCTCGGGTCGGGGATGCAGCGAGCAGGAATAAGCCCTTATGAGGTGATTGAAACATGAATATCGGAGTCGGTCATGAGACTAGGAATAGGTAGACAGGATTCAAACACAACAGGAGACAGGAATTTGAAAGGAAAAGTTGTTGCAGTCGCAGAATGAATAGTAATGACGGCCGAACCATGCCGATAGCTATATATCAGGATGGTCCTAGGCTCGTGACCATCCGTTACCTGTCAAACTCCGCTGCTTGCCGAGGGTCAGCCGCGAGTACCTCCAGGTAACGGCTGGGAGCAACGGAGACGTTTTAGCGGGTCACGGCCTGTCACACGAGACTTAGCGTAATTATTGATTCACGCACACTACATACAACTGCCCTCGTTCCTCACTCTTCAGTCATCGTCGCTCCCACACCCGCTATCGTCGTCACTCATCTCTTCGTCAGCAACTTCGTCCATATCTAGAGCCACGTCGCCCTCGACGAACACCGGAAACAATTCTTCGACCTGCCCATTCTCCAGATCCTCAAGAATCAACTCGACTTCGCCCAGCGCTTCCATTCCTTCGTCCTCAGCAAGTTCAAATGTTAAAGGGTCTGTTACAAATGGGTTATCCTCACTTGCCATGTCGGTTGTTGGATTGGTGAAGGCCACACGAGCAGTGCTGTCCGGGTCCGCTGGGAATCTGTTCAAAGTTTCTTGTGTGGTAGGTACCTGCTCTTGTAGCGGCGGTTCCACATTGACGTTCAAGTTTTTTTTCATTTCAGCAACTGACTTCATACGACGACGACGCTGCAGTCGCGCAAACGCATCATTGTACTCGGAGAGAGGGTTCTTCGCTCCCATAGTGAGACTGTGGAAGCCGGCTGTTATGACATCCTTCGCAGGAGGCTCGTCATCATCCAAGGTTCGTCCTTTTCGTATCTTGTATACATCGTGCTCGCTTATGTATTTCATCAGGCTCTCAATATCCTTTGCAAGCTGTGGTTCTGCGTGTCGGGTGCCTTGATCAGCCCCGAGCATACCATGGAAGTTGCGTGCCAACTCTCGCAAGACGTCAACACACGGAGAAATCAGTTTCAGCCAATCCCACGATGCGTTACTCCCGTGAGCTTTATAAAAGCTCTATAGCATTATGTCAGTACGCCGGTCAAATTTTCAAGAACACTTTCATTGATTCTAACCTTTATCCAGAAGTTTAGATGTTCTTGCACCAGATCTACTTCCACCCATGAATTCGGTTTACCTGTCGGATTGAGGAGCCAGTTATCCAAGATGATGGCTCTAGGGTTTCCGGTACGCAGTGAGTAAGTGTATGTTGAACCGGTTACCATCTTTGCTTCTTTGGACAGTACATCTGCAATATAATCCTCTGCCCAGCTTGTAATCTCCTCTTTAGCGGCGCGAGAGCACATCCACCAGTCAAGGATCTGCGAGACCTCATTCTCGAACACAAAAAATTCGTGGTGACTGACCCGGCCTTGTTTGTTTTTTGGATTGAATATCCAAGTCATGAACTCTCCAAGTCGGACGTCTTTCTCTTTCATGAGCTGCAGTATCTCTTCGATGTTCTCCTTGAGCGTTGCCTCTTGGGCATCCTTCCTGTAGCGCGCTTGTTTTGCCCTCGCGTGAGCAGACCTTACTTCTCCATGTCCAAGAAGTGGGCTGGTCCAACTGTGCTCCAAATCGTCATCCGAAAGCTGGCTGATTCTCGTGGGCGTCTTTTGGGATTCTTCGTGGTCTATAGCAGAGCTGACACCACCGTCACCGTGGCATTCATGCTGTAGGAGAGTAGTAAGGAGTCCGGGGAGAGGCGGTGTAGTCTGACTCGGATTGGTTAAGTTCCAGGTTTCCGAGTCTGGGAGGTCAGATAGCTCAGATGAAAACCTGAGCATTTACAAGAGGATGGGATGACACGAAAAGCGGAAAGAGAAGAATGTTTTCTTATAAATTGCAGTACATAACAAGTAAGATCATTCCAAGTCGGAACAATCATCTCAGCCTCCCTCCGAGTCAACCTTCCACCATCATCCGATATGCCCCCTCCACCTAAGTTGTCGACCTCGAAAGCAAAAAATCCATCAAGAAAAACAAAAGCATTTGCGGGCCTTCAAGAAAAAGACGTCGAGGGACTTGAGATCAAGTTATGTGAAAAGTTCAAATGGAAACACACACCTCGAGATTTTCAACTTCAAGCTATCAAGGCTCAGTTGCTACGTCAAGATGTTCTCGTGCATGCGGGGACTGGTTCTGGCAAGACCATGATCGCAGCTGGTCCTCACGCACTCCTTGACCCTTCGAAGAAGATGACGACGTTTGTGGTCTCACCATTGATAGCTCTGCAAGAAGAACAGGTAAGTCGGCTGAAACCTTGACCTCATCATGAAACTTTGTACCAATAACGACTATGGCATCAGGCACGTACCTTTCGCGACGAGTTCGGCTTATCAGCCACAGCAATCAATAGCGTGCATGAAGGATGCACTAACGAGGTCATGGAGGTAAGAAGGTCTTCCTCGGAAAAGCTGAACTGCAGACTTACCATTGACATGTACTAGAATATATGCGACGGAACATGGCAAATAGTTTTGATATCGCCTGAAATCGTTCTCTCGCCCAAGTTTCGAGATAAGGTGTTGCTGAACCCGAAGATGATCCCACGAATACTTTCGGTTGTCGTGGATGAAGCCCACGTTGTTTCGCACTGGGGGGCTGACTTTAGAAAAGAGTATGGCAAGCTTGGAGTACTGCGGTCCATCTTACCAAGAGGGACACCTTTCATTGCCATGTCAGCTACCCTGTCGAGACGCATCAGAAGAGATGTTTTGAAAAAGCTGGAATACGACGAAAACAATTACCTCAACTTGGACATCGGAAACGATCGCTGCAATGTGTCTATCGTGGTCCGTGCAATGCACAATACAATGAACACATATAGTGATATGGACTTCGTAATACCGGCAGGAATTGCGAACGCGGAAGAAATCCCTTTAACCTTCATTTACGCGGACAAAATCAATGACGGCGTGGGGATAGAAGACAGACTGAACGCGCTCTTACCGGAAAACCTTCGCAATCAAGGGATTATTAGGCCATACAGTGCCGCATACAGCACAGAACACCGCGACATGTTGATGGAGCTTTTCAGGGAAGGAATCGTGAGAGTCCTGATATGTACCGATGCCGCCGGAATGGTAAGCTATCATCTTCTCAAGAATATTTGATTGACTTACCTGGAAAACTTGTGAAGGGTTGTAACATATCCAACATCGATGTTGTCGTCCAGTGGAAGCTTCCATCATGTGTCTCTGCATTTGTACAACGAGCAGGAAGGGCTGCTCGCGACCCTAGCCGCGCAGGCTTGGCCGTTCTACTAGTGGAAAAGTCAGTGTTCGACGTCAACATCACCCAAGTGGACAGAGAAGAAGGAGATAAGAACACACCTGCAACAAAGCGAAAAGGCGTCCGACAATCTCTCGCTCACTCGAAAGCACCCAAAGGATATGCCGTACGACATGGTGTACAGAGAGGTGCACACCATGGCTTGTCCGACGACAATCTCCTAAATGCAGCTGTACCGCTCGACTCAAAGTCACCGGACGAAGGGTTGTATTCCTTGGTGCAAACAGGAAAATGTCGTCGAGAGGTGTTGGGGGAGATCTACGATAACGAACATCCAGGTCAGTCTGACAACTTCAGACATCGAACAAAACATATCACTTACCTGACCTATTGAAGACCCAACTGCCCCGTGTTGCGATCTTTGTGATCCTTCACTCCTTAATCGAACAAGACCAGCAGCACCCGAGCCTGTACCACGGAAGATGACAGTGAAAACAGGCGTCATCGATAAGAAAGTTGAACTCACTTTATTGGGATGGCGGCGGAAAATATGGGAACGCGACTTCAAGGACTCGATGCTTGGGCCGTCGGTGGTCTTGAGGGACGAGATAATTGAGACATTATCATCCGTTGGTCCAGTTGCACGTCTACACGAACTCGAGCAAGTGACCGGAGATGACTGGCCCTGGTTTGGGAAATATGGCGATGAACTTCTCGAAGAGATGTCAAAGCTTGCAATTGCTCCTATGAAGACCAAGGCAGCACAGACTCGGCGTGCTGAAAAGCGACCTGCACCTGCCAGCGCGAACGACGAGGGCAACTTGGATGATGGGCGTCGAAGGAAGAGGGTGGTAGCATCAGCGCCAGGTTCCAGCCTTCAGACAGAAACAGCTGTCACTCACGGCGTTGCGCGGACACCGACGTCGACAGGCCAGTTCACCCACGCTAATTTTATCCCATACACTCCTCACCACCCGGGTTCCCATACACCACATCACCATCACACTAGCTCTACCCCCATCCCCTACCCCTACATTCCCTACTATTCCATGCCCTATACTCCTTATATGTATCATTACCCACCACACACCACCGGGATGGCATATCCTATGAACCCATACTCAGCATATCACCAAAACTCGTCGAGCATTCAAAGCCCTTCGGTTCATTCTAGTCATGCTACTTCTGATCCAAGTAGTAGTAGAAGTGTAGCACCATAGGATATGACGAATTTAATTGTATTTTTTGTATACATACTCCATAATGAGATCTACATACATTTTGGACCTTACCTTGACCAGTTATGTAGAGGAAATAGGCATGTGGAAAGAAATCGGGGTGATGATGAGAAAGTGGTCGCGCGCGAAACGCGAAATTCGACTAAGTCCCTGTCACGCAGGGGGGGTTCTGCTAAATCGTGTCCGTTGCTCCCAGTCGTTAGGTGGTGACGCCCCCTTTCATAGTCCGATTGAGTTCCGCGTGATGGCCGCGCCCATTCCGAGGCCAAACATTGAACCAAATATACTGAGTCAGCATGAATAGTCACCACCTAACGCACTGGTCGCGAGTCTAGGATGGTCCTTTTAGTTTTTACCAGGCTTTTACGCTCCTTCAACAACACAAACATTCATCAAGGCAAAAAGTACATTAAATACGAACATAGATGATGTCTTACTTGAGTGAATCCATAAGTTCTATTCCCAGACTTCTACCTCTTTGATTCTCCTTGAAAACACCTTTACCGCCGTATTTTCGTCATAAGCCCTCGACCAACAATGGCAGAAGATTCTGAAGACCAGCAGTCAATCGAGAAAAAGTACCCGCGATGCTGCCTTGTAAAGAATTTGAACACATCAACCTTTAGACGGAACCGGGATGGATGGGCTCACTGTTGCATCTCCTGTCTGATAAACGTTCTCGAGCGCGAGTTCAACGCAATCTGGCAAGGAAAGGCAAGGCCTCGACTTCACCTACCAGAGAAAATATCGAGCCAAATTCAAATCCTAGTGGAAGGATAGACGAAGGGCAAAGCATGCAACGAACTCGGAAACTTGTCAGTTGACGAGTTTTTCAGAACCATCGCAAGTTTCCAAAACAATCTTTTTGTCATTGCCTTCATCAATCTGAACGAGTTGAATGGGAGGAACTTGAAGGAAAGAATGGACCAGTTTGCACATCGCATATTTGAGACACTGAGCTACCGATTCATGTAAGTAGTATCTGAGTCACTTTCACGAGGGTCTCTAGTATCAGTGATTCTGATTCAGATACCGGACTTATTTTTGGATAAAAGATACCATACGCAACGTCGAAATAAGAGATCGCCTTTGGCAAGGTACAGCTATCATTGCTCGCAGCTAAGCACCCGCCAGGCAGGGCCACAGAAGTTGACCAAAGCAGACGTCAAGCATCGTAACAAAAAAATGTGGGATGCATGGCTAGCTGTTCATCGCAGTCGTGGATGACAACGAAAGCGAGCCGGCGCATATCAGGCCCAAGCACCAAGATAATCATGTTCCCTACTGCTTTACTGACATTCCTGAAGACATCAAGAAATACATCACTGATTATACGGACCTGTTACCTTGTCAGGTAAATATTTACCTGTAATGCGGTCTTCACCACCGTCAAGATTAACGATTATTTCAGCTATAGGCCGAGATTATGAAGAAGATAACGTCGCCTCCTTTCTCCCGAAAGGCGGTTTACAACGTGTGGTATGCACATACTCGAGTAATCGCCAAAGCGGAAAGCTTTCTGGGGGGAATGGGAATGGGATTGAATATCCGAAACCCTCTGAATGGATATTTTTGGAAGGCCTGCGAACTTGACGAGGCGCACGGGTCGCCTTGCATGGAAAGACAGTCGGGTCGGATGGAGGTGTAATGTGGGGTGTTGATGTCGAACTCGAGGAAGGACTGAAGCCAAGCAGATTGGACAAGATCGTGATGTTGGGCATGCAGCCCGACGAGGTTGAGGGTCTCCGGTCTGGTCTCGCCGACGGATATACGCCCTGGAGCGACCACTGCGGCCTGCGCTGCAAGTTCACCATATAACACAGATACTGTAGTAAGTATTATTTCAAGCATCCTCCAATGGGGCCTCGTATTTCCACCCCATATGGAAGTAATTGCGTTCCGCCATAGCACCATCAATAAAAATCACCATTCTCAACCCAATGCATAAACTAACGAACTCTTCCACCTGGGCTTTCCGAACATCCTGGGGAACTTTCGGAATCGGATGTGCTTGAGTGGCTACAGCCCCGCTACTGGATCCCCAACGCCAAATGCCGAATTGGAGCTCTTGTAATTTCGGAAAGGAAGATAAAATGCCTTGTATATCCTCTAATGTCTGTGTTTGAAAAGACGTCAGAGTTACTTGCCGCCTCAATAGACAGCAAATCGTACTCACCGTCTCGCAGTAGCATTCGTAAAAGATGTTGAGTCGATTTATGAATTTGAACACCCTTGATACACCTTGGACAAGAGACTGCACCTCTGGTTGACACACCCAGGAAGAATCGACCAGGTAGAGAGACAACTGAGTAATAGGAAAGATATCCATGATGGTTATGGGACCCGAGTAGAAATCTTCCTGCAACAAACGAGGCACAGCAGCCATGCGATCGAGTGGATAAAACGGAGGGTAGAGGCCCACTTCATTGACTTCAAGATCATGCCTCGCTCGTTTAAGTGTGTAGATGATTGGAAGAATGGAAAGGGTCTTCATGCTCTGCAGGGACGTGACGACATCCGAAGGAAGGAAGTTGGTGGAAACAACCTGCAACTCCGGACGGGATTGGATGATTCGGGCAAGATTCATGTCGTGGCTGTTACATCTCAAGATACGCAACGCTGGGAATGGGTTTGTGCTACATGTAATAGATCTTGTGAGAGATTGTGCTAGTCACGGCAACAAAGGAAACAAACCACAAGATTTCCTCGACGTCATGGGCCCATCCAACCCATCCTACGTTCATACGACCACTGCCAAATATCAGCCCTAGCCTCAACTCGTATATATCACGCATGTTGAGCAGCGCTTTCGACAGCTTTCCGACATATTCTCTCAAATGCTCTTGCGTAAAGGTATGGGTACGACACACCATATAAACAATGAGCCGCCGAACTAGACGGGCCTTTTCTGCGCTTTTGCTCAAGGTATCCAGGGCACGCTCGGAGTCAACAGTGTGGTACAGCAAACTCTCCGCTCCTAAACGCAGAGTAGGGTGTGTCCTAGCCAAAATTGTGAGGGTGTCTCTCGAGCATAGCTTAAAGATGGAATGGATCAGCTCAAACGGCAATGATATCTGATTTGATTCAAGGTAAGCCTTTAAACCCTTCGAGGAAGAGAGAATAACGCACTATGCCTATAGAATTGGAATTCATGTATGCAGAGTTGTGGTTAAAGTCAAGGTTCTTGCTTTCCTTTGTTTAGATCATACGAAGTTGTACTAAGAATAGGTCTCAACTCTTATCTGATAATCTATCTCGGGTTCTATAGTTCTGCTCGATCGTGACAGAGTCATCTTACTAGTACTCTATACGAGGTCATTTTCTACGGAAACACTACCCTCCCTTCCTTAGCTGCAATCTTTGCCAAAAAGACCTTGTTCGCAGCCAAGATGACCAAACGCCCATCCCCAGCAAAGCCCATATTGGCTGTCGTGTTCCCGACGAAGAACTTGCCCAGTAGGGTGCCTTCAGGCGACCATACGTGAACACCTTCCCCACAGCCCGAGTACACATTCCCTGCTGCGTCAACTTGAATGCCGTCTGGGATGCCTGTGTCTGAATAGGCAAAGACGCGGCGGTTCATGAAGACTTGTGTTTTCGGGTCCACGTCGAAAGCGTAGCTGAAGAATGGGAACGTAAAATTGACGTTGAAAGAAGGTCGTACGGAGACTTACATCGTCGCTGGTTTGGTCTGATCTATAGCGAACATGCCCGGCGTACCGCCAGCGGAGCCCGTGTCAGTCCTTGGGCATCACTGCCGTCAGGAACAAAAGACATCTCAGAGTGAATGATTCAGATACATACACGTACGCCGTTTTACCGTCAGGAGTGAACGCGATCCCGTTCGTGATAACAAAGTCCGTAGCAACAACTCTGACGCTCCCAGTCGCAGGATCGAGGCGATACACCTGGTTAGGCAACTGAGGAGGGGGTCGGAATCCTAACAAAGCCCCGTACCTGCAATTAATCTTATCAGCACAACTTGAAGAGCTTCAATAAAGAAGCACAGCCTACACCGAATCGGTGAAAAAGAAAGCTCCAGAGGCAGGATGCATCTTCACGTCGTTCAAAGCATTAAACTGACGCCCGAAAAAGTTGTCCAGGATGACCGTCGTATTGTGTGGTTCGTTAGGATTGACCAGGACTATCGAAGGAGGTAGCTCTCCACGTCCAGAAGTGATAAGCACAAGTGATGATTTGAATGGGCCCGTCCCTCCATTCGTCATTTGTACCGTGTCAGGAAGCGACAACTTGTAAAAATACGTTAGTGGTGATAGTAATTGACATTAAACAACGGAGAGACTTACTTCAGTGACAGGTACATTAACCGACACTGAACTCACTGGAGAATTCTGCCGACTCTTCGCTTTCGCCAACGCTTCCTCAACCTCCTTCATACTAATCTTGCCAACAAAGTTATTATGATTCAAATCCGCCACACCAGGCAAACCGCCATCGTTGCTCGCAAAGAAGAACTCATCACTCTCAGCAACATAAATAGGCGCCTCGTGAGCAAATGGAAAGCTATCGTTCGAAGCAATCTCGTCGAACGAAGGGTTAGGCCCGAGTATGTCAAGGAATGCAAGGTCGAATATCTGAAAGAATGGTGGGTTGCTCGAGGTCGGGTTGAAAAATTCGTCGAAGGACGAGTTCCGGAAAGGACCATCTGGCCCAAGAGCTGCGAATGACTTCGGGTCGACGAACTATCGAGTCTTCAGGTTAGCGTTTGGTTGCTTAAGTGTAACTGGAGGAAACGTACGACTGATTGAGCAGGCAGGTCACTCCTTCCTTGGACGAGTGAAACCAAAGAGCATAGCATGATGCCTGCCTTGCAGAAATTCATGATGTGGCAAGACTTTGAGGGCAACAATGAAGTCAAGCTCTCTCCCTCACGCTAAAATACCAGTACTGTGAAGAGTTAATTATAGAAAGCACACTAGCACTCGATCGACCCTGAATGCAGCATGAACGGTTCTTCCTTTTCGATTTCGTCTGTTTAAAGAATATGTACATACAATTTTAATTGAACGCCACATTATTCGCCTTGGCCGCAATATGCGCGACGAATATCTTGGTCTCCGCCATGATAACCAGTCGTCCATCCCCAGCGAAAGCCATGTTAGAAGACACCGTCTCAATGAAGAACTTGCCCAACAAGGTTCCTTCCGGAGAGAAGACTTGTACACCATCTCCGCAACCACTATACACATTACCAGCTGCGTCTACTTGAACGCCATCTGGAACACCTGTATCGACGTAAGCAAATATGCGCCTGTTGCGGAACACCTGAGTCTTCGGATCGACGTCGAAGGCATAGCTGATGAAGCCCATGAGCAATGTGTAAGAAGAATCAAACGACAGGACATACATCGTTGCCGGCTCTGTCTGGTTATTTCCTAAAAACCCTGCAGTGGCACCCGTGTCCGCTCTATTTGTATTGAAGTTAAGCGGTCGTGCGAACGAAGGAAAAAAAAATATAAAACACGCACATGTAAGCTATACTTCCGTCAGGTGAAAAAGCAATGCCATTGCATTTGTCAAAGTCGGTGGCAACCACACGAACGGCGCCAGTGGATGGATCAAAGCGATATACTTGGTTGGGCATCAACGGGGCAGGGCGGAAATGGTTCAGGAATCCATAACTGAGCGATTTTAGTCAAGAGTGAAACAAGAAGAAAGAAATCAGAGAAACATACGTCACATCGGTGAAGAAGAAGGCTCCCGATTTGGGGTGTATTTTGATGTCATTCAAAGAGTTGAACTGTCGTCCGAAGAAATTGTCCAGTAACACCGTAACGTTGTGCGGAGGGAGGGGATTGACGAGGGCAATTGAAGGCGGCAACGGACCGCGTCCGGAAGTGATGAGAACGAGATTGGATTTGAATGGTCCTGTCCCACCGTTCGTCATTTGTATCGTGTCTGCGAGATCGAGCTGACATGGGAGTGAGAAAACAATGCGCAGCGACGAATATTCGGGTTTTGCTTACCTCAGTGACGGGCACATTTACAGCTGCCCCGGTTTTTGCCTTTACGCTTTGAAGAGCTGTTTCCACTGCCTTCATGCTGATTTTTCCCACTTTGCTATTATGTTCCAGATCGCTGTGTCCCAGAGGACCGCCATCATTACTGGCGAAGAAAACTTCGTCCGTTTCCGGCACATAGATCGGTGCTTCATGGGCAAATGCGAAAGTAGCATTCGAAGCTACTTCATTGAACGAGGGATTTGGTCCTAGGATAGCAAGGAAGGCGGGATCAAAGATCTGGAAGAAAGGTGGCTTTGTCCCTGTTGGGTTGAAGAACTCGGTGAAGGACGAATTGCGGAATGGACCATTGGGACCCAAAACGGCAAATGAACGGGGGTCGACGAACTGCAAATCGTTCAGCAAGACGAACAGTTGTCAGTAATCCAGCAAGTACGAGTCCACTTACGACAGACTGAGGGGGCAGGTTCTTAGGAACCGAACTCTGCCCCTCGACGATCGTCGACACCAACAATGCGATTAGCTGTGGAAAATATAGCTTCATCTGTGCCTCCAAGAATATGAAAGAAAAGAGGACTGCTTTTCTCAGTCGACTATTGTTCGTCATGCGAATATATAGTGTGAGTTTCTGAGAGGAATTAAACGAGCACTGTGAACTACGCACCGTCATAGGTAATCATGGGGCCCCAATAGCGCTCTCATGCCAAGGGGAATAACATTTTATGCGCCTGCACGTTGTCCGGTGGAAGATGGAAGAGGCGTCCTTCGTTGTACGGGTTTTGACAGTGTAGGGCCGAACGGCCATGCTGCAAAGCTTCGCGATATTTCTAGCATTTCTCGGGGGCCACCTTGCTTCATAACCTCGGAATAGGTCGTGATCATGACTGTGCAGAAGAAAGAATTTCATCAGTCAAATTCGGCAAGTTACATTCCATAACCCCTATTTCTTAAACTTGTACCAGCACTATACTCACTAATAATGAACTTCGGTGGTAAGAGCCCACACAACGCACAAACCATCGACTGATCCATAGGAAACTCTCCTCAGGCAGCATCTTCGCGACTGAAACGGCGAGGAAACAAGAAAGACTTCCCGGGAACGTTCGTTGTGGAAGCAAAGTAAACTTGACTTTCCTTCTGCTAGTAGACCGTAATGTATGAGGTGAGTGAATGTTATAATATTGGATAGACACAACATATTACCACACGCTCATGACAGGCAATGATACCTCCGCCTCGTGGATATGCGTTGCATTGCCCGCGTACGACCTCGCAATATAGCGGCAACACCATCTCACAAAATCACAGGAAATGCTCCCGATTTTCCTTGGATTTCCCCGTAAACAAAGTCGTGCCCGCCGCCCGGTTGATCTTCTTTTATACCTTTCCTCTGGCAAACGGGGTATAATCCTTCCATAAACAGAACCAGGGTCATCTAGGCACTCGGCGATCCTGAAGAGAATTCCACCCAAAGCCACTCTTAAAACTCAACATGTGTCAAAAAGAGGCTCATCGTGGGACCACGGTATCAAAAAACGACTTTCTATGCTAAATCAACTCCTTGCCTTGTTTGCATTGCATACGACTCCAGCGCTTCTCCACTTGTCTGCCCAAATACACTGAACAAAAGACGACGACAAAATGCTCTCCACGTTGACCAGGAAATTTCCAGAATGCACAGGCGTCCGATGGTTCAACCTCATGGTTCTCACTATCACGCCTTCCATTGCTGCTTACGGCTTCTGGAAGCTAGAGCTGAAGAGACCGACCGTGCTATTTGCCATTGCGTATTATGTCTTCTCTATGCTGGGTAAGAGTGCCTGCAATGCTGTAGAACAATGCACGACTAACCTTTGATGATGGGCGCAGGCATCACTGCAGGTTGGTCTGTTCAGTCAGAAATGTAACAGAACGATGAATAAGAGGATGGCAGGATATCATCGACTGTGGTCTCATCGGTCTTACAATGCCTCATCCCCCCTTCAACTATTTCTTCTTTCCGGAGGAACGAGTGCAGTCCAAGGGTCATGTTTCTGGTGGGCTCGAGCTCACCGGTCCCACCACCGCCATACAGACACAGACCTCGACCCATATAACGCAAATCGTGGACTGCTCTGGACACACATAGGCTGGATGATATTCAAGTCTTCCCTCCGTTCGGGCCCGTCAGACTTCTCTGATCTCAAGAAGGACCCCCTCCTCCAATTCCAACACAGACACTACTTCTCTCTCGCCCTCTTCTTCGGATACCTCCTCCCCACCATGATTCCTGGGATCTTCTTCAACGATTGGCTCGGCGGGCTGTGTTTCTCGGGAGCTTTACGGTTGACAATCGCACACCACGTTAGTCAGTGCCTCATCTCCAAGTCTTGATTTCTGTTTTGAGTGGAGGGATCTCAAAACAGATATCAGACTTGGGGGTGATCATCAGACCACCCCCCGTCATTCGTTATTCATTGATTCAATTTTTCTTCATTACAGAGCACGTTCTGCATCAACTCTATCGCCCACTGGCTTGGCTCCGCGCCGTACGATGATACTTTGACTCCCAGAGACCATCTGTTATCCGCCCTCCTGACGATGGGTGAGGGATATCACAATTTCCATCATCAGTTCCCCATGGACTACAGGAACGCCTTCCTCTGGTATCAATACGATCCGACTAAATGGTTCATCGCGCTCTGCGGACGCATAGGACTCGCAAGCCATCTGCGCGTATTCCCGAGCAACGAAATATCCAAGGGTCAATTAGCCATGAAACTCAAAGAGCTGAAGCAGATCCAAGACTCGTTGGACTGGCCACTTCCTCCAAGCTCATTACCGGTCGTAACCTGGGATACATGTCAGCTATCGTTTCGTCTCCTTATTTCTATATATTTACTCATGATACAATCCGGATATATCGCTGACTCCACGATTGAAAACACTTTCCTTACAGTCCAGCAAGAAGCGAAATTACGGCCCCTCATCTTGATCGCAGGATACGTGCACGACGTTTCCTCTTTCATCGATCAGCACCCGGGAGGAAAGCACCACCTTCAGGCAAACTCTGGCAAGGAGATGACAGCCGCTTTCTTCGGGGGAGTTTACACCCACTCAAACGCTGCGCACAACGTACGTGGAACAGATATTTTTCTTGGCCCGTGCATTATGCTGTAATCTAACAGTCGTCTGTCAGCTCCTGTCGATGATGCGTGTCGGGATCTTAGATGGAGGAGTCGAGTTGTCTTCCTATAGCACCGAGAACGTTCCAAGGAAGTTGTACATTTCCGAGCGAACACTTTAAAAACACGGTGTACTTGCATGGCCTTGAAGGATATCATAGAAGCATATACACTTTAGACGAAAACGTTTATATTGTTGAAGACAATCAGCCACAATGACTGGATCTATCACCGTAAGTTTGCCGCTCAATAGAAGGCCACAAAAAAGCCTTTCAACTGCCAAAAGTATGACCCCCAAAACCCAAATAGCATTAAAGAGTATAAAGCGTAACAACTGCAGCATTCATCGACTCAAACAACGAATTACAAAATCTGCACCTTGATATTCGTAGCTTTCAAGAACGCCATATCCTTCAACATAGGCAACCTCCTACGCGTGCTCTCCTGTTTCTTCGATGCGATCGACATCCTCGAAAGGTACATCAAGGCCGTGACGCCCGATATCAAGACCTGGACAATCATGAGGGAAGAAGAAGAATTCAATTCCAACGTAAATAACCCAACATTGCACCAAGAATAAAATAACGGTGGAGCGGGAGGCAATAAAATGTTCACTCACCCCACCAACTGCAGAAGGGATGGCCCAGACATGGTTTGGCGTCAAGATGCCGTCTTGCAGCAGGAGAGAGACGAGCATGGCGATGCTGCTTGCCGAAAGGACCAGACCGACGCGCGTCCTGCATCATAAAGCAAATAGCATTTTAGTACATAATTTTCAACCATGCTTAAGCGAAAGAGAGACGGAACGCACCCAGCTTCGGTCTTTCTCAAAGCAAGTGATGAAAGGGCCGTTATCATGAGAGAAAACCCTTATTGTAAAAAAAGTTAGCATTTAGCAGACAAACTTTGAGCCAGTCATCTCCTCGCGGGAAGAGACACGTACAACCACCGGCAAAGAAGCCGTAGAAAAAGGCATAAGCACCGAGGGACTTTGGTCCTTGACTGCGTGCATTCGTTAGCGACAGTCATTCAGGCCGGAATACGCGAGGCAGGATAAGCAAGAATTACATACATTGTGCATGTCGTGAACATCATCAACGCCAGGAAACCAGATATAGGTATCATCAAGTTGAATGGGCCGACAAAGTCAGATGCAAAGCCAAAGCCAACTCGTCCGAAGATTCCTGACAGACTCAAGATAATAATCTACACGGATTTCATCATTAGTCCTCCGGAATGACCACGGAGGAGAACCTTAGAACGCACGGTATTGAAGGCAGTATTCGCATCCACGCCCTTCTCAAGTCCCAGGAGGTTCAGATACATCACTAAAGGTAGGACGAATAAGTTAATGCTTTTATTAATCTTATTTTGTTGGGGTGCTTACCAGGGAAGTAGATGATGAGCATAGTCAAGAATACTCTGCCGAGCCGCACACCTTTCAGGGAAAGCATAAGACAGACATATTATGACTACGTACCCGCCAGCAGCAAACAGGTACCCCATTTCCTTGGAATACTTTGCGAGGTCGATGCGTGGCAGAGGATATGCAGGCTTCTCTTGCTTGGGTGGGGCGCTGTAGGTCGAAAGGCCGTTTCCGACAGCTAAGAAGCCAAGAACGACGCAAGCAGTGATGAGAACGGCTCCCCGGAATCCTCGAGAAGGAAGTAAAGCTCTATAAAAAATTGAGCAAATTTCAGACATAGAAAATACGGGGTGCTGTACCTTAGAACTAGGAGGAAGATAAAATCGTAAGAAAAACTATAGATAGGCATTGTCCAAGAGATAGCTCACCAGCTGGGAAGATCATACCGCCTAAAGAACCACCACTGATGACAATGCCCATAGCCAGCCCTTTTCTACGCTTGAAGTAGTACAGCGGAACGATAGCAGTGGGTACAAAGACCAGGCCGATACCAATTCCCATGCCTATGGACTGGCATGCGAGGATCTGAGCAAAACATTAGTCAATTGATAAATAATGCTCTGCAAAATGGAATTGACATACGGCGCCGAGTTGCTCTTCTCCAATGAACGAAAGTAATGCCAAGCTGGTACAATTTCTTCAGACTGAGGGAACTTTTTGGATGGAAGTGATAATCACCTGACGATATACAAAACAGATCCACCATGGATAACGTATCGGAAGTACCCAGAATCCATAAGCTTGCCGGCCACTACAGAAAGCAGAAAGGCGAAGAAGAGTTGCACACTTCCAATAAAACTGAAGTACATTTGTGAGTTTCCCGTACAAATATATGCAAGATATTAAAAACCACATACCGAACGGCAATAGGATTCTGATCGGTTAGATAGACATGATTGTAGTAATCTATACAATGTTTTGTGAAGCGTCTCCTTTGTTCAAATCGCGCATATACTCACCTTCGAAAACATTCCATGTAAAGATAAAGCTTTGAATGGAGGTTAGAGAAGCACCCGACTGTATGCCATGACGAAACATACCCAATGGTACAGAACTGGATCAGGAACCTAAGAACATAGTCAGAATCAGAGATACAAGAAAGTCAAGCTGATTAAACATACGCTCCAGCAACAGCTATCCATCCTTTGAGGCCGCCTTCAGGTGGGTGCTTCTTGTAGAGCGGAGGGGGATCGCAGTAGTACTCGTCGTCGGCAGGCTGAACACCCTGCCCGAACCCATAACCTTTGTTTTCTGAGAGCTTGGCGCTTTTCGAGATGTTGGCCTCCTCGTCAGCTGCGTATTTGGCGCTCTTGGGTGTACGTGCAAGTGTTGTTTCGTTGATGAATTCCGGTGAGCGAGGTGTTACAGGAGGAATAACGGGAGGAATGACAGAGATATCCTCAGGGTCGGAAGATTTTGACCAAGGGGGCCGTATCTGGGCCAGCCAACTGTTGGAATAGAGACATAAGTTTTATAACTGGCTCAAACATTTTAAGTTCACTCACGAACGGCCGTGCTTGATCAACTTTTCTCCAAACTTCCTCTTAGGCGGCGGCAGCACACTCTTTGGTAATTCGCGGGGAGGAAGACCAGGAAGACTCAGTACGGGAGCAGGTCTCTCCGGTTGTGTATGCGCGGTCTCTGGGCGTGCCGGTAAAGTTGGACTACTGGGCGTATAAATCCGTGCAATGCGATGTTCTCTCTTCAGATTTGGAGACGCCGGGGAGCGCGGGCGAAAGGCTTCGTGAAAGGTATCCTTTGTCGGTGTCCGTGAAAAAGCATCTTTGGCAGGAGAATAACGAGCAGGGAAAGAGTCCAATGCCGGCGAACGAGAGAAGGCGTCCTTGTTGGGAGTGTTACGACCGTATACATCTTTCGTAGCGCTGGTCGGTGTCCGGGGAAACGAATCGTGAACGGGAGTGCGGGGGAAGGTAGTGAACATGTTTGATTATTTAGGCCACCAGGGCGTATTGCGCTTGAGGCCAACCAGGGCTCTCTACGATTGCAGGACAACGTACAACGTTGAAGACGGAGACTTGGCTTGATCCCATTTCTCTGTTTCGTCTCTCAAGGCACTCTCCGTGATCTGAAGCTGTGCCCGGTGTGATAGCTGCATTTAGCAGGTGATGACGACGCCGCACGCGCTCGCACGCGTCTACTAAGCGCGTTCCTCCTGCAAGACTTCGATGAGGATGCAATAAAAGCCCGGTATACTTGATTCGCCCAGCTCTTCATCATTTTAATCAATTGACCCTTGCGATAATATATGTGTTACTTGCCACTGGTCGTCGCGTTCAATTCGTGTCGGCGATTTCGTAACCCCTTGTCGGCACATGGCTCAAGTCCATATAAAAGAAGGCTTTGATCTGAACGTATTCAAAGAATGGCGGTCCTGAACGCACTCGACATTGCCCTCGTCTTATTGACTGCAGCGGTGGTCTATTGGATACTACACTCCGGCCGTCGACCCACCAGCTCACTCCCCAAGCCACCAGGGCCAAAGCCATGGCCTGTTATTGGAAATCTACTCGACATGCCGCGAAAGCAGGAGTGGGAGACATTCTCGGAGTGGGCAACGACATATGGTGCGTCAAACCCTAACGACAGTGAGCTGCTGCTTAAGGTCTTTATTCGACGTGTTTGCAGGGGACATCGTTTATGTTAACGTCGCCGGTCACCCAATTCTCATTCTGAACACCGTCGAAGTGGTGACAGATCTCCTACTGGAGAGGTCTATGATATATTCAGACAGACCCAGTCTACCTCTTGTCGACCTGTGAGTAATGTGTTTTGGTGTTCGATCGAACAGGTACGGTACCCATGAACCACAACAGGTTAGGGCATCCCGAATTCAACTTCACATTCATGCAGTACGGAAAAGAACTACAAGAGCATCGTAAAGTCTTTGCCAACGGCTTCAAGAAATCTCGGCTCAGTGATTATTACGATACGCAATACACCACGACAATATCCACACTGAGGAACATGCGAGATGACCCAGTCAATCACCGAAACCATTTCAGATTGTGAGTTTTTTTGTTAAATCAAAGAAAGCAGAAGCTAAAACTGTACCCAGACATGCTGGCCAGCTCATTATCTCCGCTACGTACGGCCTCAAAGTTGAATCCTTCATGGATCCTCTAATCCAGCAAGCCGAAGCTGCTTTGGCCGCGCTAAGTTTTGCGCTTAGTCCTGTCATGTGGGTAGTCAACCCTGTTCCAATCTGTAAGTGTCAGCTTTGATGTTTTGGTGCTTGGCGTATTTATCTTGTCATGTAGTCAGCGCCTTACCTACATGGCTTGGTGGCTCTAACCTGGCCAGGTGGAAGCAGGATCTGTACGAAATACAGTATGTCCCGTTTAACCGAACGAAACAGCTGATGGTAAGTTCCCGCTTTTTTCAAGAAGAGGGACATCGTTTATTGCTGCTACTAGGCCGCCGGCTCGGCTCCAGAATCGTTCTCGTCGACCTTACTCCAAGAACTGGATGCAAAATCTGACCAGGAGCGCGAGGAAGCGGAAACCATCATCCGTGACTGCGCCACAGTGGCCTATGGAGGCGCTTCAGATACAGTACGCCTAATAATTTGTTTAATAGTTCACAAGCAGCAATTTACGTCTTTTTTTAGACAGTATCTGTGGAAAGCTCGTTCCTTCTGGCCATGCTTTTATACCCACAAGTTCAAGAGCGTGCGCAAAAAGAAATCGACTCTGTCGTGGAGAATGATCGCCTACCTACGTTCGAGGATAGGTCAAAACTACCGTATATTACGGGTATTGTTAAGGAAGCTCTTAGATGGCACAGTCCAGCTCCTCAAGGTATGTTCTCTGCGTACTAGAGATCAACCCATTCACCGTGTCTTATCATGAGTTCTGTAGGAATCCCTCACAAACTAACGCGTGACGACGAGTACCAAGGTCTCCTCCTACCTGGTGGATCACTAGTTATGATCAATGTTTGGTACGTCCCCTTCACCTAGTATATAGTACGCGCGAAGTTGACGCCGTTATCTCAGGCATATTCTGCAGGACCCGAAAACATTCAAGAACCCAAACGAATTTCGCCCGGAGAGGCACCTCCCTGAAGACCCTGAATTTTCAGCGAAGATAGAGCAGGCCTCGCGCATTGTATTCGGGTCTGGGAAGAGGTAAGTCTCTTTCCCCCTCTGACAACGAAAAAAATTGCCTTCGTCGGACGTCTAATACCCTCTAGAGCGTGTCCTGGTCAGGCCTTCGCTGAAGATGCGCTTTGGTTGTTGTTTGCCAGGTTCCTGGCTGTGTTCAGTGTAGGTCGGGATCCGGCAGGAGGCTCGCCTACCAAGCCAGAGTTTCAGTCGGGCTCACTGTCGTGCGTGTGCTTTTATTGATGCATGGACCTGCCACTGCTGATGAGGCTTCGTGTTCGTGTAGACATCCAGTACCTTTCAAGTGCGATATGCGAGTGCGGTCTGCGACTCGGTCCAACCTTCTTGATCAGGAGTAGGTGGAGTGGTTATTGTGGGCGGTGGAATGAAATATGACATCTAGGATCTATGTGGTAATATATAGGGGTGGGTCTCGTTGACGAGGGTATATGAAGAGACCAAGTAAGAATGGCAATTAATAGGCGCGTGAAATAAGCGTGGCGTTAAAAATAACCATGACGAGCAGCCCGGGGTAGATTACGAGGGCTTTGGCGTTCAGACTACTGGGCTGATAAATTACTTTGCCTAGATGCACGGTGCAATTGCTGTATGCACTTGCTCCCATACAACCTATCACTATCTCTCGCAAATCACGTACACAACGGACATTTTTCAAGGGTTAAACTGAAATTTGTTTAGGATAATATACAAGAAAGCACGGATTCATATCATCGAGCTACTTTACTTGGTAGCGTGGACACCAGTGTGAGGGACCTGTGCAAACAATCGTCAAGACTCTGCAGATGCCCATCACAAACTCGCTTGAACTCACGGTGTCGGCGATGCCCAAGACGCCGGCGATTTTCTTGAACTCTGCCTCAGTGGGGTGGTCCTTGCCAGTCACAACTAATGCGGCAACGCTGGTATCAGAGACGACATCGGGAGTCCTTTGTGCTGGAGGGCTTACTATCAATGACGCGTTGCTCGCTGACTTCCATACCAGAGGCGATTTGGCCGTAGGACATTCCTGGTCATATACAGAACTTTCATTAGCGATTGCCTTTGTTGCAATATCGGATAACGTTACCTTTCTTCTCCTTAGCAGCAGCAAGAGCAGCACATTGGGGGCTTGGGGCCATAGTTGATGTAATAGATGTGGTGTTGATGAAGAAGGTAGAGTAGCTAATTAGTGGTTGAAGGAACCACAGTGATAATCAGGACCTTATATAGGCACCTCCTGGGAGATGTTAGCCGTTTATAACCATCATACTAAGCCGGTTTGGAGCAGGCAAAGACCCTATAACTCGACCACGTTGGTCAACTGATTATTGGCCACGGTACTGAAATAGATAGATTGAGATTGGACAGGAAGCAGTTGGGACGTTCGCAGCGTATCAGATGATCTCCCCTCGGCGATAAGATTAGGGACTTGAGTGAATTGGAAAATGGGTTGGTCTGATGTTCTTTGGTCGTTGATCTACTTGAGTGTATGGAGGTGTTGGATACACTCTCTCATGAACGCGGTGAATTATCAAAATCGAGGGTCTTCTTGAATTACAGAAGTAGTTCGTGGAAATGCCGCCCGGATGCGAATGATGTTGGAGATGTGTTTGGAATAACATGCATTAGATCTTTTGAGGTGGGCAGCTTCTATCAACTGCTATGTAAGTACTGTGCCTGACTGCATTCAACATGGAGAAGGCTGTCTACATGAATCGACATGAAGTCGGCTATTGAAGAGGCGTCGGCGAAGGAACAGGAAGGAAACCCTTTGAACGGCCGGCCAATGCCGGTGCTTGCGCTTGTTTGATCTGGATGCTCCCGTAATTTGGTGAACGTCGTCGAGAACAGCATCCTCGTCTCGTCGTTCTCCCCAGTCAACCCTCAAAACCCTCAAGATGGTGCGTAATTTTGCTCCTACGCTGTCTGAGAAACCTTTAGATACGACTGGCCTCTTTTTTTTCTCGAAAATCCGTCAATTTCAGCTGGATCGCGATGCTGACTTGTGGATGATCTTTCGTTTAGCCTCCCAAAAAAGTCAAGGTGCAAAAGGAAGAGAACGCCGTCTCCCTCGGTCCCCAGGTCGCTGAGGGTGAGACCGTCTTCGGTGTCGCTCACATCTTCGCCTCCTTCAACGATACCTTTGTCCATGTCACCGATCTTTCTGGCAAGGAAACCGTTTCCCGTGTCACCGGTGCGTCTGGCTGTAATATTGGAGAAAGAGATCGGGATTCTGATGGTTTTTATTGCGTATTCTAGGTGGAATGAAGGTCAAGGCCGATCGTGACGAGTCCTCCCCCTACGCTGCCATGTTGGCTGCTCAGGACGTCGCTGTCCGCTGCCGTGAAGTTGGCATCACCGCCCTCCACATCAAGCTCCGTGCTACCGGTGGAACTGGCACCAAGACCCCTGGTCCCGGTGCCCAGAGCGCTCTCCGTGCTCTTGCCCGTGCTGGTATGGGAATTGGCCGCATTGAGGATGTTACCCCCGTCCCCACCGACTCCACTAGACGCAAGGTGCTTTTGAAATATTTTTCTGACCTGGAATGCATGCTCACTTCTATATATCTAGGGTGGTCGCCGTGGTCGTCGTCTCTGATTTATCAGTCGCCATTTCGTGTTGTCATTTTCTCATCGATTACATATCCCGGTCGTACAATCCATTTTTCAACGCCGCTTTTTTGTAACCATGCTTTTGATGTTCAATGCACATTGTCGCCGCTTGACACGCATCAGGTTCATTCTGTGAACCTGACCCGTGGTCAGCCACTCCAAAAAGTTGTTGGCGCTCTGAATCTTTCATCTGCGTGTTGAGTTTGAGGTTTTGAGATGCTCTATGATTTGACAAGATGCAATTAATGAAAAGGCCCCAACCAATTCAAATTCTGCCTTCTACGCGTATTCGCACTCTGGAACCGGATGCGCATATCTTCAATGCCAGAACTAACGAGGATGGAATCTGAGCATTTTCCGCATCGCTGCAGTCTTCTCACTGACAAGCACATTTTTCAAGATGCAATATTGGCAGGTGCTTGGACGCAAAGGCTGTATTTGGCAACCCGGGTCAAGGTTGCACTCTTTCTTCGTTACCAAGTTGATCAACTACGGACCAAGCTTTCTCCCACTACTCTCGCAATGTCATCAGATTTAAACTAACACCGGGTAGAAACCCGTTTCTGCACTTACTTTCACCATGGAGCTCAAGTTGGTATATCGTATCTTGCGCAAAATATCAGATTGGACAGTGGCTGGATACTATTCGGAAACGTATGTTGAAGGACAGGAAAATGTGCCAAAGGAGGGTCCACTTATAATGTGCGTTCTCTATGTCATTTTGTGAAGAAGGATTGATATACTCATGAAAGGATAGTACTCCGACTCATCACAATGAAATAATAGACATTGCAGCTTTGGCTTCTATTATACCCCACCGAAGACATGTTTCTTTCTGGGCAAAGTCAACTATGTTCGCGAATCCTGTAGCGGGCGCGATAATGTCTTCATCTGGAGCCATCCCTGTTCGAAGGAATCCCAACAACGGTTCGACTGCCAGTAGCGAACATGCGTCGACCAGCACGCCGAAGAAGGTGGATGTTGGACTGTCAAGGTCGTCTCTGTTCCGAGAGACGTCGAAGGCGTTGGCGGAGGGTCAAGTCGTTGGCGTGTTTCCGGAAGGAACGAGTTACACCCAAGCTAGCATCGTGCAGATTATGCCTGGAGCGGCGTGGGCGGCGGTGGAGTATGTGCGGTATGCTGTTGAAGATGGGAAGCAGGAGACTTCGTATCGGGGAAAGGGCAAGGAGAAGGAAGTTGAAGGACGAACTGGCCTGGTCATCGTGCCGGTTGCGATAGTATATACCGATAAATCGAGGTATTTGAGTAGGGTGAGTTAAACGTTTCCTTCACGTATTCAGATTCTGACGTTTTGTTCTAGATATTTGTGAAGTATGGGAAACCCATCTCGATAGATGCGTTTGCGGATGAGATTTTGACTGGAGACCCTGATGAATCTTCGAAGACTGTGGTCAAGAAGATTATGGCAGAGGTGGAGACGCAATTGAGAGAGATGACGATTAATGGACCGGATTGGTGAGTGGACAATCTGTCTCGAAGGGTTGCTCCTGCTAACCATCATCTCTAGGGATACCATGTGCGCTGTTTCGATGGCCAGGAGTATTCTATGGGATGACGAGGACCATATACCACTCAAGGATTGGGTTGGCGTTTCCCAGAGGTAATGTAATTGTATCGGAAGGCACAAGACTCGTACTTATCTTCTTCCAGGCTTGTCAGCGTGTTTGAATCTTCGGACGAGCGGACCACTCATTTAAAGCAAGCGCTTACGAAGTACTACGCCCTGTTACATTACGCAGGCATCAAACATTCCATCCTTCTATCTCTCTTGCCCGTTTCGAACAGCGCAATCCTCGATATCCCTCCACCACATTCCCTTCCGAGCAGTTATCTGCTCGTCCAACCGACAATCTCCATCCTGCGCAGCCTACCATTTTCATTACTGCGCTTTGTCCTGTTCATCCCTCCTCTGTTATTACACTTCCCTGGATACATTACAGGACGTTTGGCCGCAAAATGCCTTGCGACACCAGGAGAAGAGGAGTCTCCTGCTCAATTTAAATCGGTTGGAGGAGGATTAGGGATCGGGATGAATTTGGCTGCTGCCTTGGGGATTTTGTGGAAGAAGAATAGGCTTGGGACGTTGACCTCCTTGCTTGGATTGGGGGCATGGACGCAAGATAAGAGCAGGATGTCGACGTTCAAGAGATTATTTGGGCTGGTGGGCACGATCTATGTTAGTGTTCTTGTGCTTGTGAAGTGGCACAAATTATTGGTTAAATGTAAGTCTGCCACGAGTATGCTGCTTGAACGAAGCTGAATTCAACTTCGTGACATCGCAGCCAACTATCGACAGTATGTGTTAAAACGTCCATCTCTTACCTTTTGTTGAGCTGATAAATAATTGCATCCAGATTGCAGCGTCTATTGACGTATAAGAAGCTTCTCTCCACGTTCGCGTTCTCCAGGGCAGACAAACCCACGCCGTCGCAGATCGAGGCTTACAGCAAACCGCCTCTGCCTGCAGTTAACCTTTTCATCAAGAGAAGAGATGGTTCATCTGATAGTAGCAGTGCATCGACCTTGCAAGAGCGTTCAGTGCCACCATCTATACCTTCCAGGAAGCTGGTAAGACATTTATTACATGCACGGGCTGGAGCGTACGCTGCTTTGTCTTCATATTTGAAAGTGACGGAAGACGAGACTTTATTTGCATATCTGACTAGCAAAGGCGCGAAAGTACCTTTATCGTGAATGTTATCCAATGTATGTTTGGACTCACTAATTTATTTCTATCGAATTATGAGATATTGAAGCCATTCCTTGAGAGATGTCGATTGTGGGAAGAAATGTCCTGTTTTTGTGAAGCGATGTAATTTCGGACTTTATGCAGTGCCTTGCAGTGCACCTTCTGCCACCATCCGACGACTGACAAACCTACAAGGCGGCCTTTACCTTTTAATGGCCGACTTATAGATTGCAGTGCTTTCACACAACCTAGCCTCCGATTTTGCGGCAGGGTGGCACGTTGCCGAGCAGTACTAAGATTGTACTATAATCCTCGTTTCTTCCTTCATTTCATACCAACGTCCCCGCTCTTCTGCTTTTTCGCTGCATGCTTGTCCTACATCCTTCAAGTACCTGCGATGTCTGCCTCTCAGAATACACATGGGACTCGGGACCCTTTGCGAAGAGACCGCACGCTATAGCGTGTGGGCATATCTTCTGCAGCAAGTGAGCCACATTAAGCTCTTGCGTCTACAAAGGTTGCCTATACTAATCTTTCCCGGCGCTGTAGCTGTTTATACATCAACAACCCACACAACTGCCCTCTGTGCCGGAAAACGTACCTGCCGAACAAGATCAAGAGGTTGCATGTCGACAAGCCCGAGAATATCGATGATAATAAGGAGACCGATCTGCTGCAGAGGCTTGCTGTGTCTTGGGAGACGCCGGATGAGCAGATAAGAGAGTTGATGATGGAAATAGACTTTTGGTTGAGGGATCGGTCTAATGATACTGTGAGTTTTGGTTTCTTTGTCTTTCATGTACTGCGTTTCTTGACCGTCGGTGGCCCTAGTGTCTTGCATTAAGAAAAGCCCGCGATGCTCTGACGAAGTATAGGGACATTGTGAAAGAACAAGAACATGATCTACGTGTTATTGAAAATCAGAAGGAGAAAATACGTGTCCTGAAAGATGATCTAGCAACAATGTCAGCTGCATACCAAACTCAGGTCGAGGGCTTACAGAAGTAAGTTTTTGTTTTGTCTTGCAGGGCAACATGACTGATTATCTTGCTAGGGATGTGAGTACACCAGGGCCGATGTCTAGGATTTTTATGAACCACTTTGGATGCTAATTTATTGCTGCGTAGGTTGCTCGTTTGAAAGTGCGATTAAGAGCCGCCGAGGCAGCGGCGCCTCTGTCCAAGCAATCAAGAAACCCCTTGCCTAGACCACCAGAACCTATATCCACTGACCATATCCCTAGTTTCGAGCAGGCACTCTCCGAATCCGGTGGAATGAGTACCCGGTTCCCTGAACTACCTCTGTCTCCCTATTCCAACCATTCCTCGGAGCTCTCAGATCGCAATGGTCGAGGGCATGCCCGTTCCGATAACCAGTCCTTCATGACCGCTCCGTCTACACCCTCGTCTCGTTATGTCGATCCACACATCTCTGACTCTCAGCAGCGTCCCAATGGGCACCATCTATCCCGTCCTACTAGCTCGCAGGTGCAATATGAATCCAACAAGCCAATCAATTCCTACGCATTGACCGCGCAATACGTCCAATCGTACTACGACGGACTTGTCGACGGTCACCAGGTAGCTCATAAAATAAATCAACTTGCTCAAGCGGAAGGCAGTAGCTCGTCGGAGCAAGCGCAAGCATTGCCCTCTCCGCCAAATACCGTCCCGAATTATACCATTTCCCAGGACTACCAACCTAGTATTAGAGACGACGCTTCAAGCAGTCATCGCGGATCAGTCTATTCTTCCTCAAGCGATAGATCGAGTATTCGTTCTGTCGATCAAAGATATTCGACAGGAGGACACTCGTCAAGGTCTCGACGGAATAGCCCTCGTCGGTCCTCAGGATCCAGTACAACTTCTAGCTCAAGATCGGATGAACAGGAGTCCACTGCTGTCGCACTTGCACAGCATTATAGCAACCCGACACTGAATAACGCCTCGTCAGGCTCTGGGTCAACCACAAGCCGTGAACGATCTGTACCTGTGTCTCCTCAATCTCACACCAACTCGATCCGTTCCAGTCGACGAAATTATAACGATAATTCCGTGCACCCGTCGACGCGCCCGCAAACGCCATATACAACAGCCACCAGCTCGCCCTCCGCGCTGGGCCTTGAAGATGTACAAGTCTCCATGGCACATACCGGTCCCACCGACAACGGCCCTACCTCTACTATCAACAACTTCACCCAGACGCACGCCCACCGAAACAGCATCGTCTCCGGCGTCTCTGCATCATCATGGGGTACATTCCAGACCGTGATGAGCGGTATATCTGACGGAAGCTTAGGGCTGGGTCTCCATGTTCCGCATTCGTTCACGCTGCCTATTTCCCTGGACGAGTCCGAGCAGGAGCGACTGGAACGACTGCTGCAGCAACAACGGCACCCAACGCAACCGCTGCAGCAGCACCAGGAGGAGGAGGAGGAGGAGGAGGAGGAGGATGAAGAAGAGGAGGATGCGGTGTCGTTTGTGAGTATGCCACCGTCGCTCCGGAGCGAGGCTGGTGCTGTGCCGCCTGACAACGGGATGCATTCGCCTGTGAGACCTGTGCACAGTATGGTCGGTGTTTTACCAGGCGAGGCGGACGAAAATTCGAGACATACAACAAGTCATCGCGGCAGGGATGATCCTTCGGCGTACGATGCACATCATTCGCAGTACAGTCAGTCTCGTAGCTATGCCACGACGAGTTCTGCTCGTTCGCCAACTCACCAAGAAGGAGGGAGGACACACTCGCATCGCTCGTCACGCAGCCAACACCAGGCACCAACATCATCATCGTCTAACCGCAACAGCACGTACAGCACTTCGACAAGTTCGTCCCTCCGATCTTACTACACAGCCAACGGCGAGTTCTCGCAAGGCCCAGAGCAGCAGCAGCAGCAGCAAGGACAGCAAGGACAACCTTCTTCCTCGTCGAATTATTACGAACCTCCACGAATCCGCCGAACCTACGCAAACCTCACACTGCCCGACACATCTCCCTTTGGATCTCACAACGGGTACGCGCTCTACCCTTCCGACAATGCGACTTACTACGACCACAGGTATAACGGGAGCAGCAGCAGCAGTGTACACAGTCGAGTGAGCAGTCCGCGGTACGGGACAAGTGGTGTTGGGGCGGAACAGGGGGCTAGCGATGGTGGTGGAAGAAGTTCGAGTGCTATGAGGAACAACGCGCTTGGGCTGGCTAATATCTAAGATGCCACGCTTGCGGATGCCATAGTGCCATTGTCTCGCCTTGGACGCTTAATGTGTCGGATTGAAGGTATCTGATGGCTACCTCATGAAGTCGAAGACCGCACAGACTTGGTGTTGAAGGTTTGGTGTGTGTTTACATTTCGATCCTCACATTTCAATTCCATACTATACCCCTCATGACATCTGGATGGATGGATAGTTATTCGACTCTTTCGTCATTACCTATGTAGCATAACCCTGTTTTCTTTCTTTCTTTTTTCTACCATGGTTCCATCTCTTTCTCTCATGTGGCTTACGAATGCCATTTCTGTCATTGTATATTCCTTAGCATGTGTATAGGTTTCTTACTTTCTTGTCGTCATTTTCCCGGTGTCAACCCTGTGGACCTGTATTTATGCCTGTACTCGTACTCTATATCAAGCGCAACATTTTCCAGCTGGGCACGAGGATGCAAAACCTCGAATGCACAGTTTGCACAGACGAATAATTAACTGTCGGGAATTCCTCACAAGCACACGAGCGATTATCACAAAGGCAACGGGTGATATTGAGGTCATTGACGAAGCGAATCAGCGACAGCGATCCATCGATTTACTGAGTTTCACCAAATGTCTGGCTGCTATCTGTCCAAAAGAGTGGTCCACGCCCGTCGCAAATCCAGAATACTCGAGTGTCAATACACGGTTTATTATTAGCATGTTTTCGAAATTCCAATCCAAGTGTCCGAGTACATATGGCATAGATTACAAAGATGACTTATACATGGCAGGTATGATATCAGATATCTGGAAGAATATCGCCTGGGAACAAAGTACAAGAAAAAAGAACATACAGGAGACAGGAACTACGTCTTCGAGGAGTGACCGCACTGATTAAGTCCCGCACCACACACTTGGGCGACGAGAAGATACACCAGAAGCTGCGGGAAAATTAGGCCAGGTTTTAAAAGTGCATGATATGATATCACTCACCACGCCGACAAGGACACTGAGTCCGAGTATCTTCTTATTCTTCCACCACATCTGTCTCCGGACAGTCCTCGCACCTCGGCGGAATGCAGTTGCCTGTCCAGCCATGACGTCCGTCTTGTCCACGAGAAGATCAATGCGCTCGCCCCTACTCAGGATCTGCTCCACGTTTTGCACCATGATGTCTTTAACTTGGTTCAGCTCGTTCTGTGCTCGTGCGAGCTCGTCCGCCGGCGGTGCGGTGTTGTAGGTGTGCATCAGGGCGGCGATGGTAGGTCCGAAGCTGCCTTGAAGACCGTGTGCCGGGATGTCATTTGCGGAAGAGGATGAAGGAGCGGAGGTGAACTGTTGCTTTGTGTGAGAGATGGACATAAATAAGAGGCCAAAATTGATCTGACCTTTCTCTGTAAGTCAGCCAAAAATGCGAATGGCATCCTCCTACATATAATGAGCAGTTTTATTCCAGGAACCAGTAGCAGCCTAAGCTCACCTCCCCGCTGCATCGTCTGCCATGACCAGATACGTCAAACCTCCCTCCGAGATATAGTGGAACAAGAATTGCTCCCATACGTAGGTCAATTTGCTGGTGGGCGCCTGCGTTAACGAACCCGAGCATCGCGAAGATTAGAAGCATATATACCTGTTATTTGGAGGAATCTTCGATAGGATAGTTTCAGTGGCTATTGATCAGCACACGTTAGGATCGATTCTCTTCTCCGAACATTGACGGGGTATACCCTGCGAAAAGTCTCTTTTCCCAGCTTGATGTTCGGCGAGAATGGTAGAGCCTTTGGCTACCAATGCGTGAATCTAGTAGGGCATGGTCATTTAGCTCCTGAAAATGAAAACTTCCGAAGCTTGCTTACCAGCGACATTATAGTACCGTACCAGTAGTAGTAGAAATCGGAACCAGAGACGCAGAGCTAGAGTCTACTCAGAGTATTGGGTATGTAGTAAGTAGCAACGACGAGCGTAATGGTTAATGCAGCTCCTTGTTGGGTAATGCCGAGACCTTCGGCAAGGTTATGTTCCCACGGGGTCTTAACGCGATCCTGACCCGCCATCGCGTTGAGCAACGGCGCCCAGCGAGCAGCACCCTGGCCAGTGGTATATAAGTAACGGGCTTCATGAGGACTCATGGCAACACCACCCGAGTCCGTCGCTTACCCAGGTGACACTGACGGCAGTTTGTGAGATCAAGGTTGATCAAAGCGGCTGCCACCGTCAGTCGTCCTCGAAACGCGTACGTCTCTTTGCCAGCATATTGCTTCCTTTCGGCCCTCTGAAATTACACAACACACCAAAGTCCTGAAATAACATCCGCGACATGAAAGTAGCTGTGGTTGGTTCTGGTGTTTCTGGGCTGGGAGCGGCATGGGTGAGTTAGAAAGATATGTGACACTTGTTGCTCGCTTACAACGCGTTCAATGGCTATCTTCATAGCTCCTAAACGAGTACAGTGATCACGAAGTCCATCTCTATGAGTCGGATTTCAAGCCCGGCGGACACGCGAATACCGTGCATTATTTGCCAAAGGGGAAGCAATGGAAAGAGGGTGTAGATGTCGATGTGTACGTCTTTTCCTTCTCGTTCAATGTATTGAAAACACATCTGACGAATTTTGTAGTGGCTTTGTACGTACCACAGGAATTTGAAACCTGGATTTGAAGCTGAAATTTTCCGCACAGATTGTCTTCAATCCAGTGACCTACCCCAACTTCTTGCGCTTTTTGCAGCTATATGCTCCCAAGTCAGAGAGTAGTGGAAGCATTTTCTCTTCGTTGATATCTAGTATCCTTGGATCCAATACCGACGATGCGGCTGACAATAAGTCAGATCCTGGGATCCGTATACTGCCCACAGAGATGACCTTCAGCGTATCTCGCGATAGAGGGGTCTTTGAATGGGCAGGAAAGAATCTTGCTACTGTGTTTTGCCAACCTCAGAGACTGGTGGACCCAAAAATGTGGCGCATGATATACGACGTCTTGCGCTTCAACGCTTGCGCCAGAAGAATCCTCCTCACAGTCGAGGGTGATAACGAGTTTGAAATATCCATCGGTGACTACTTGCAGCGCGAAGGATACTCTGATGTCTTTCGAGACAATTACTTGATTGTACGCGCTCGTTTCTACTCCAACCTCCATAGTGATGATTTAACGAGAGAACATAGCCAATGGTTGCTGCTATTTGGAGCACACCTCCTGATAAATGCAGCCTTGATTTCCCTGCGCGTACCCTGGTAGGTATCAATCGCATATATTAACGTTTAACTGACATGGATGAATTATCTTGTAGATCCAGTTCATGTACAACCACCATTTGATTCAGATTACTGGGAGGCCCTCTTGGCTCACGATTAAGGGCGGCAGGTACGCACAACTACTCCACCTCGTCTTGCTCTTAACTCACATAAGCGTCCAGTCATAATTATGTTTCTCGAATCGTCTCACAGGTACCTAAAGAGCAACTACACCTTTCTACCAAAGTAAGATCGGTGCAAAACATCGACCAAGGAGGAGGCATCAAGCCCAGAGTACTACTTAAAACCGAAGACGGAACAGAGGCCATATATGATCATGTCATTCTGGCCTGTCATTCCGATACCGCTTTAGATATCCTTCGTCGTGGGGGTGATATAAGCAAGGAGGAGGAACGCATTCTGGGACAATTCGAGTGGAACAAGAATGAAGCAGTGCTTCATCACGACGAAAAGGTGAATTTTGACATAACTTACACCCACATCCACGGAAGGCTGATTTCGTCCATGCTAGCTAATGCCCAAAAGCCGACTAGCTTGGTCCTGCTGGAATTACTTGTCCTTTTCTAAACCTGTCGATAAAGACCTTACCGATACGGATAATAAACGCCAACGCGCGTCTTCCCGGACTGAAATAAACCAAGTATCATTGTTCGTACTTTTGTTTCCTCATACACGAGTCGTTTCTCATTGGCATTTCTCTAGGTCATGTAAGCTTCGTAGTGGAAAGATGCAGATACCAAATTCTAATCCTCCATTTTAAAGATCTGATGAACGACCTGCAACATATTCCAGAAGCACGCTATGGGCCTGTAATCGTTACTCTCAACCCACCTTTCGAACCTGAAGCAGACAAGGTTTTCAATCGCTGGCAGTACGACCATCCTGTCATTGACGCAAAGGTATTTCATTTCTCCTCAATGAGTCGCCTTCAAAGGCAAAAAGTTTAACACTACTCCTTTTAGGCAATCCATGCACAAAACGAGATGCACAAAATCCAGAACACGAGGTCCATCTCCTACGCGGGTGCCTACCTGAAATACGGATTCCACGAAGATGGGTTCACCTCCGGGTTGCTGGCTGCTTGTTCCGTTGACGGCAATCTGCGAACAAACCTCAGCACTGCGGAGTCGGAGAGTTCAACATCGTCGTTGAGGAATCAGAAGCGCACTGTTCGCCCACCGTTTGACATTCGCGACGCTGATCACCACATAGCACTTCGTCGGCGGGGTGCTGATGCGCTCTCGTGGAGGATTGCTGCGTGGATGTTTTGTACCCTGGAGGATTGGGGCTTGACGAACATTTTGGGTGTTGTGGGCGCGGTAGTGTTGGGTGTTGTTGGCTTCTTTTTGGGGGTACGAGAGGTTTAGGCTTGCCCCTCAGGCATTGTCTTGCGTGGCTTTGGTTGATATTATCATTTAGTCTGCCTTTCCTATTCAACCGTCCTGGCTTGCACTCAAATTCCTGTGTTCTGAAGAGCAACCTTTCTATCAAGCCCATATTCTTCCTAAGGCCACATTGTTTGTCAATGTTCAAGCACAAACGGAGTGAAAGCGCTGACAGCAGGTCGAAACCCCAATCGTGTAACTGAAGATGGTCAGCAATTTCGTGCTAACGCCTTGGCGTATCTGGGCACTTGGCCATAATTACTTGCGCCGGGCGCCCTCCCTTGCCAAATGATACTAGGTGATAGATTGATGAGGGTTTAAATATCCCCGTCTCCGAGCCACCTAGTACCAGTTCCTTCCACGTTCGCGATGGCGTCAATTGATTACCTCTGAATTCTCCCAAAGTGGCCCAGGTCCATCCAGGTCCAGCACGGTCTCTCAAGTGATTTGCCCACTCCGACACATCAACATGTACCAGATGGTGCCTTTTGCTGTTTTGGTCTAACCCACCAGAACCCACCTATACACTCGGATTTACCTTCACTGTCAAAAGTCGACGTCAAGTTGAGCACACGGATTGGATTTAGCTGTCTTTCACGTATGGTCTCTTTGAAGATCCGACTTATCGCAGGAATCTTCTTGCTCAAACTGAAAAGTTGACAAACCCGTCATTCGTGCTGATTATCTTTCACCATCGTTTCATGGATGATTATCGGCGGCGTCGAATTTAGACTACCATACTATGCCATACCATCATGGACTCTCATCCACATCCGCCTCGGCGAACTTTTCCATCCGTTGCCGTTGCACGAACCTCGAAAGGGTGCTTCTATCACGTTCTGACACTCCCAGGATTTATCGAGCGAGTGGGCCAGAAGTTTTGTTCCACACATAGACTAGCAGCAGCAGATTATCATCAAGAGAGCGAGCAAGAAGGCTTCGAATTCTGGCTGCCTCTCGGGATGATCCCTCTTTTGTTTCTTGCGGCCTTCTCTCTCTCTCTCTCTCAGGACCCCCTCGACTCCACGCTAGGCGAGAGTCGAGACAATCACCTGTGCTAGAACGTAAGCGAAAAGAAGGAGAAGAAGAGAACAACGAAATGAAAGGGATTTTCCAGCAGCACCAACGCCCCAGGGGCAGTTTATACAGTTCACCGCTCTTTGGCTTGTACTACCTGGAGTACTTACTGTTAGTGCAAAGTGCCACTAAGACTAAGCCTTCGCCTTAAATCCACCAGTGTCCACTTACTCGATAGCAAAGCATCACAAGAGGACACTCATGACCTCCCGGCAATTACAATTCTTCGGATGACGCCAAAAATGACAAAATCAATAGATTACAGAGCGCGATGTCAACTTGCGTATCTTCGTCACCCACGCGTGTACATCGCAGCTAGTAGAAAAGCGTCCCCTGATGTCGATTTCGAGCTCAGTGCGACTGCGCACTGGACGCGGCGTAGGGCTGTGCGTAAGAACAGATACGTCACATACGCATTTATGCCACTCATGCTCGATTTCTGCTGGGAACTTGGTCGCCTGACCAGACCTATTCTAATGTTTTCTCTTATCCGAAGGTTGAATGTCAAAGACTCAAAATGTTCCACCCTTTCTCACACCTCAATCAGATCCCAACTGCTGAAAGCTTGAATCGTTCCTTGATGCTTAATAGAATCGATAACCCCATTTTCCATGTTGGACGTTCACATACGAGATTAGAACGGAATGCTCAAAATTAAGAGAGTGGACGGAATAGGTTCTTAGAGAACAGGTGTTCAAACAGCGATTTCATTCTCGACTATAAATTACTACATACACGCAGAGCTGGGGAAAGCTATTTAGTACATGGGATTGTTCAGATTCAATGCAATCTACATTTGATAAGTAAAAGTAATGAATGGGTGAATGAATGAATGAAATAAGAATACACGCGACCCCAGAATGAGAACCGATAGAATGTGGGACTTGAGATAGGATGGAAAAGGTTTCCAAATGCAAGAAATATTGGAGGAAAGGGAAATAAAGTCAAGTCGACACGGTCGTGTTCATGGGCAACATAGACGACGCCTTCGAAATCGAATAGCTTGCAGCACTGGCAGAACCCGCATACTTGGAAGGCTGTTGACGCTGCTGGTCGTAGTTCTGCGCCTGTTGCGCATCATATCCATACGGTCGTCCATAAACAGCAGCCTGAGCTTGAGTCGAAGCACTACTAGTATTCGCCGGTGTCCTCCATAGGGGCATCGACGGCCTCGGAGGTAATTGGTTAGCAGCAGCAGAAGCAGTAGACATGGGAGCAGCAGTAGCATTGGCCGATGCAGATGCAGACGACATGGCAGGCGAGACAAGAGAACTCCGGCGTCCTTCGAAATCGGTGTTAAACGAGTGTAAACGGTCAGCGTGTTGCTGTTGTCCCAGGGCGAGCCTCTCCTGATCCGCCTCTCTGCGCTTCCGTTCCCTCTCCTCTTCCAGCCTGATCGCCTGGGCACTCGCCGTCGATAGGCCATGACTGGGCGAAGCCGACGGTGCACTCCTGGTGATGTACGATTGAGGCCCAGATGCCAGCATATTCCCGTACTTGTCGTTCATCGAAGACGTTGGCTGGTAGAGGCCCTGGCTCGAGGATGACGACGGCCCTGATTGTTGCGGCATAGCCGTCTTGCTGGAGGTGGAAGACCGATCAGTAGGCAAATCAGGAGGAGACATCCGACCACCATTATGTGTATCTCGGTTGGTGTACGACGCCGGGAAGTGAGACGAGCTCATGTTGGGCAAGGATGACGAAGGCGACTGCAATTGTGGCTGCGACTTTCCAAGGATATCCTGCAACCTTCCATACTGCGCCTGGGGTGTATCCAACAAACCTGCTTCAGTGTGCTGAGAGTAAGAGTACGGTGCCTGATACCGCGAGGAGGAATAGCCGCCTGCCTGTGCTGAAGAGCTAGGTTGTGATCCAGAAGGACTTTCGCTTCGGCCACTGGGCTGAATGGGATGTGAATGAGAACGAGCGCGACGATAATCCTCGTACGCATGCGGCAGCCCAGAGGTTGTCGGTGTTCCAACTTCATGAGAAGGCGGCGCAAGTATCGCCGGCTCCTCGTCATCAGTAAACAAAGGCTGATCCATTTCGTCTGCTTCTTCCTCTTCCTCCTCCTCTTCCTCCTCTTCCTCTTCCTCTTCCTCCTCTCTCTCCTCCTCCTCCTCCGTCCTTCCGCCTATCTCGCCTTCTTCGTCTTCCTCGATATCAGGTAGAGCGGACAAAGAGCTTCTGCTACTGGGTAGACTGCCCGTGAACTGAGGAAGCGGTGATATGAGGAACGACGAATTAGGGTCCTGCACTCCCACTTCTTGCAGATTGCCTGCCGTCACTACCGGGGTAAGCAAGGATCGCATGCCACTGCCATTGTTCCCTTCACTCGCACGTCTTGCTGTGGACGGAGCCAAATGGGCAGACAGCTTGGACATAAGCTCTGAGTTCTGCTGCGCCACTTTGTTGTACTAGAACAAAGAAAAAGTCAGTACCTCGACGAACAATAAGGGGCAGGGCGATAGAAGGCAACTAACCAGACTGTGTGCAGAGATAAGCAGAGTAATCATGACAATGATATAGGAGCACTCACTCAATCGTAGCCTGATACACCTCGATAGCATCATGATAGGAGTTCCGTAGACTCGTTTCCACCGCCAATGAAGATTCTCTTTCTAGCTTTCGCTGTTCCTTCTCTGTTGCCAGCTTGTCCAAGAGGTAAGCCTTCTCCTGCTTCAGGCCCTGGATCT
Organism: Agrocybe pediades; assembly: GCA_013053245.1. Taxonomy (NCBI): domain Eukaryota; kingdom Fungi; phylum Basidiomycota; class Agaricomycetes; order Agaricales; family Agrocybaceae; genus Agrocybe; species Agrocybe pediades. The sequence continues at coordinate 1,865,392 of JAACJL010000059.1, forward strand.
CTTCATGCAAACTGGCTAAAGCTGGCTTCTGCGATTTGAGACTGGCTCTGATTTCGCAAAGGTATGTGAGCAGCTTGTGGAACGCCCTGAGGTCCCGATGCTATATAACAAAAAGCAATAAATAAATAAAAATCGTGCACAATTCAGCTCATAGGCCCAAACGTACCAAATGTTTAGGTTGCGGCTTCAGGAACTCTTTGGCTTCTTGGAGAAGTTCGCGCAGCAGTTTCTCCGTGATTCCTGTATCGGCAATCTTGCACATGGATGCTTGGAGCCTCTGAGCTCGATTGAGCTCCTCCTCAGAGCACTCTTGCACGACCTCGTCAATGTCGACATGAAGCCTAATGCACTTCTCGCGTCTGAAAGGGACTCGGCATAAAGCGCAGATCTGCCCTAGTTGGTCGATACAACTACGCGTCGCATAAAGAAGCGTCAGTGATAGGTCCTTCAAGAGTGTCATTGGCGCGCCACTCACGTTCTGCAGAATACATGGCCACAGGGAACAGACATAGGCGCCTTGCTATCCTTCCCAAATCGTTCGTAGCAGACATCACAGCTGGAACCAGGGCCAAGACTGAGCATTCTAGTCGGTCAACGAACTTGAAAGAAGGTGTATTACGAAGTTATAAGCGAGAGTAAAGTAGATGATGACGATGAGAGGCGCCAGGGTATAAGTGGGGTGGTGGAACGCGTGTGATATAATTGGGGGTGGACAAATGTCCTGACATTCAGGACAGATCAGAGGGAAGCTGGTATAAGTACGGTCGAGGCACGAGGCGGTTCGCTTAAGTGCCCGATAGTTACTTGTTCGGAATGCCAGGGAATTAACACTTTCCGAATCGAACATGGAAGCCGGTCGCTGGACCCCTTGTTTACAAAGAATTCTTGTAATGTGATGAATTATACCACATCCGTCCCCGTAATACACATTCAGAAACCGGTGTTGGAAGCGTGACGACGCCATGGAATCGGGAATTGGAGGGATTGTGGGCGAGATAAGGTTAGAAGCCTCTGGTAACAGGTGTAACGGAGTCTCGCTAGAATCATATCGTGGACCTTGTCTACTGTCTGATAGACAAGGAACCGGTCTAGCTCAAACCAGGTCTCCCCGATGCTGGTTCGCTACCAGAAAAGGCGTAAAGTGACTCCTGGGGAAAAGAGGAAAGACCGCGTGACATAAAAAACAATCGGTATTTCCGGAGCGATTTGTCCTCATGTCCATCATAATGTGCTAGAATTCGTCGGCGCGTTATCGTTAATATGAAATAGCGTAATTTCACGCAGTAGCCTGGCTGGAACAACACTTGGACATTGGCAAGTAGCAAGCAAGTGCTCTTGAGCGGTGCATTGCTACCTAATTCTGATGACAATTGCAGGTCATTCGATCTAGTAATGGTTCAACTGATAAGGATTGGAATAATACAATTTGTGTGGGCGACACATTGCCTTTTATCCGAGTCGTTAGTTGCGAAGACACTGTTATATAAAGCAATATTTCAGGGCTTCATTAAAAAAAGAATATCAGAAAAGTGTCATAAGCGTGCGCGCTGAAGAAAGAAGAAGTCTGACAAGAAGGACAAGGTGAGAAATTCAAACTCACGTCGGCTACGCATGTTACCTATAGTAACTCCACATGACCCTAGTCACAGGTAAATCACTCACGAAGATTGTGACATCTTCCTTCTGCAAGACGTATCACCACGACCCATGGAAATAGACCTATAAAGGGTGAGATCCTCGTACTAATCCTCCTATAGACCAACCTATAGTGCTTCCCAGCTGTACACTGAGTGAAACGCCTCCCTTCGCAGTGTCGGCAAATGAGGGATCTCACGCCAACGCCATTGTACTAAAGCTTCCAGAGCACTGAATACTGAGATGTCCACAACGGGGTGCTCAGGGCACCCACTCCTACTCGTCATGTATCCGCATTTAGACACTTGCGATCCTCATGGTAGAAAGCTTGCGCCGTTGATATGGGCGATAAATACCATGGCAAGGCCGTTGTAGGGTGCTGGAGCCTCGGCCTGATTCCCTTGTTCTTCAAATCTCGTAATTATTTAAGGCAAACCCCATGACTGATACAATCAGAGCTCAGCCGCCTTTGTTACTGCCTGAATAAACTGCTCAAGCTGACCACACAAACAGATCGCCAACAGGGACAATTAAGGCTCTTTATGCGTTTACGACAGGTGAATTGCTTTTAGAGATTTGTTGCACACGGCCCAAGGAGTGTACTAGCAAGCTGCTGTCCCTATCTGGGGCCTTAGGCGATTACAAACTTACAACACTCCAGATCCCTAAAGCGAGTTTGGTATTTGTTGAACAAAATTCCCTAATTGTATCAGTCGCCTACCACAAGCCTGAGGCAGAGTAGATTTCCTTTACACATCTATCCTGAGATCTTCAGTCCATGGTGACTCGTGGACTCCCAGGACAATATGATTGCGGATTTGACGGGGTACAACACGACTTTTACAACTTACGTCCTGCCAATTACCCGATGCAGAACATGTAAAGACCTGCTTAAATTTTTTATCTCCATAAGCAGAATATTTCTTGTCTCGTAGAACATGTGGCGGTTGTATTTATGGTTGAGGAGGCTGGCGGCCGCGAACTTACGCGAACTGAGGCGGCTCAGGCGGGACTGATATCGGACGCGTGAGTCACGTGTTGAGGGGTATATTCTCACGGTCACAATCTACTACGTTGCACATTGTGATGCCAGCACACCCGAAACGTATCTTACTTCTTTCCACTCTCATTTACACAACGCCATGGTCAGAATTCTTCTCTTCTCTTTGCAGAACCGGGCTCACGAAAGTCTTGTATAGTCGGATTCTGATGCTCCTCACTCGCCCGCTGCTGCGCGTGGTTCTGCAGTAGCAAAGCCACCAGGTGCTCAAATTCGGTATGCATTAATATATCAGCAGTTAAGGGGTTTAGGAATTCTTATGTTCCCAATAGACGACGTGCGGCTGGAAACACACAGGCAGCCAGACCTAACTCAACTCGCGCAGCAGGCGCCGGTGGCTCATCAAACACCATGTTGAAGTTGTACACGGACGATTCTCCAGGTCTTCGAGTGTACGTGTCAATTTGACTCTCCGAGACATGATAATTTATATCCTTTTCCCAGTGACCCCTTCATTGTCCTTGTCCTATCACTATCCTTCATTGGATCCATCTTCTTCCTACACATCTCGGCTAAGGTCATTCGGGCATTGACAAAGTAAATTAGGGTGCTTCTTCTCCATTCCGCAATGGCTACTAGGAGATCTGGGGCTCAGAGATGCATGACGAGGGCATTTAAATTATTTGTAGGAAAGCGTGGCGCAGAGCTGCATATTGGTATTTGAGTTCACTGCTCTTTCCGCGTTTGTACCAAAAGTATTTCTCATCATACTATATACCACATTGCTCTACCGGACACTGGTGTTCTGAATGATGGTCCAGATATGTGTGTACAGTGGAACTTCAAGTTGCCATTCTTCGTGTCAAAACATTACTGCGACTCGATCAGGGAAGTCGACGAATGCCTACATCCAACTCCAAACTGTCCCTACTCCGTGGATCTTCCGGTCTTGCAATGGAACTGTTTCTCTCCGGTCAACTGTCGCTCCGCTGTCCCTGTGGACATCGACATGGACCATACACATTCAGGACCCCAAACCGGTTCACCGTGGAAGTTCATCTTCGCCCAACATCGTCGGGAAAGGAAGCTTAATCCTTTTAGCAAGTAATATAGTCGGTGCTATTTCAAGAAACCTCGAACGGTGCCCACAAACACGTCGCCCGCGCGTCAAACACGTTGCAATGACGAGAATATGACCTTCCCTTAAAACCTAAATTTCCCCACTCCTGGCTTCTGCCCGCTGATGCAGGAGTCAGTTTGTATGGCTTTATCCCAGTTTGGTCTCGGGGAGGTGCAGCGGCGTATACCCTCAACCTTTCCTGAACGCCCACACACTAATTTCTGCCACTTATTCTGACATGTGTCCGAGGATGGACAATCCCACTGACTTGAGGTGCGGCCGAACGAGCGGTATGACAGGCTTGGCGGACGGGGAAACAAGTCATTAGACCCTTTCATGTATAGGACGTGTGTGTACGTGTTCTACATGTGTATCCAGACGCCCACAACGCGTTTGCGAGCATCGTGCCCACTGACAAGCGGCGCTCCGTCAGAACATACTTACTCCCTGCTTGATTGTATCCAAATCCAGAAGCCCCAAGGTAACATATGTAAGATGTGGTTTTCTTATTTCTGTTGAGTTGTGCATCTTAATAAAGATTAGGCCTTTTTCGTACTCGTACCTTGGTCGGGCGCTTGGACAAAAAGACAGGTCGCTCTCAACAAGCGCACATGAAGTCGAAATTTGCCCATATGTCGATCCTAGTCAGTACACGCCTCTGACAGATCACCGCACTACCTCACGAAAGCCAACTTCCTGGGCCACAACAGTCTTATCGAAAACATGCGTCCAACACGTTCCTTCAATATTGATCTATTTTTAGCTTTGTATCTTATGTTAGGTGCAGGCAGCCCCCTCATCCGAAATCGAGCCGAATGCCCGCCTTTCAATAACGGGCGCTTCCATGGGCTTGGGCGCGTTGACGGAAATACACGTACCTGGAATAGGTAGTATGACATGGCAGATACCAGGTAAGGTTATGCTTTTTTCTAGGGGCTCTATGGGTAGTAGCTACCTTGGTATATTTATCTTCTGGCCCGGACTCGGACAGCCTTGGGTGCTGGCAAGATATCATATAACTGCGTTTGTAGAAGAGCGTCTCACGGGCGTTAGACATGCGTTGCGCTTGTGTGTATTATGCGGTGGATGACTCGTCACTCGTTGTAGTAACCCGTGCCCCTCTTCTCCCTCAGATTAGTGATTCGGCGTGTCTACCTTCTATCCTGAAAACGAAAACATGAGTGCAGCTCGGAATACCGTCGGAAAGGAGGCGAGAGAGCGTTTTCCTTTTTGTGTAAGACCTACGTAGTGAGCATAGGAGTATTGATGACCTTGAAGAAAGTAGGCCAACAATGACGAGAACCAGAATGGACTTCGAAGATAAGGGGAGTCGTTTAAAATACTCTACTACTACGAAATAATAACAACAAAATACGTTATAGGGTATAGCTTGGGTATAGCTTGTGAGTGGTGTGTATGAGTCGGAAAGGAAGCCGGTAAACTAGATATCCTGGTATATTGGTGATATGAAGTCGTCCTTTATATGAGTGAGCGTGGGTTGGTCATTGTGCAGATAGTTGAGTGGTGGCAGCAACGTTGATAGCAGCGTAAATTTGTGATCATCACAGAGGTGGGGTTTTAGACCTTGGTGGGGTATATATGACTATAGACTCAACGATGACTCAGTCAGGCCATCATGGTCTCGCCTCAGTTTCAAGATATCCGCTCTGGTAAGATGGGCCTCGTCACAAAGAGAGCGGAATATCGAGTCGGGGCGGTCGAAAAGGTTGAGAACAGTATCAAACTCGGCGACAACGCCGTTGTCCATCACGATAATGCGATCATAGTGCGCTAAGTTTTGGTAATCAGTTCAACGTCTTGGATATTGAGAAAATAAATATTCACCAATCGTGTTGAGGCGATGAGCTATGCAGATCAACGTGGAAGAGGCGAACTCCTCTCTAATAGTACGCTGCAGCTTGGTATCCGTCTCAGCATCGACACTGCTGGTGGCTTCGTCCTAAGAAAAAGGTGTCAACTTCGCATCGGGAGCGGATAATATGAGGGTCTAGCTATACCAGGATTATAATGCGACTGTTCTTCACCAGAGCACGACAAAGAGCTAACAATTGCTTTTCTCCCGCGCTGTAATTGGACCCTTCGTCACCAACGGTTGAGTCGAGGCTGAACTTGGCTTCCGCCGCGGCATCAACTGTCCCTTCTTTCGGTAAAAGTCCACAGCGCTGGATGATAGAAATAAGTTCTGCATCCGTCCGAAGAGATTGCGGATCCCTGCTCATGACATATGGTTAGACAAGTACTTTAAAAGTTGGACACTTCCGTACAGGTTATCGCGTAGGGTTCCAAGGAAGAGGGTGGAATCTTGAGGAACAAAAGCGATTCTCCTTCTCAGGGTCTCCAGAGGAACACCAGAAATGTCCAAGCCGTCTATGTCGATTCTTCCCTCTTGCAATTCGACCATTCTAAGTGGCAATACATAAGCACGCTGGCAATGAGCAGCAGGATATTTTCTTACCGAAGAAGGGCCTGGATCAAAGAACTTTTACCAGAACCTGTACGACCAACAACGCCAACCTAAAAAGTATGAAGAATTAGGAGGGATGACGTAAGACCAAAGATGCACACCTTTTCTCTGGCGGATATCTGGAAGCTGATCCCTTTCAGTACCGTAGGCAGATTCTCTCGGTATGCCATGGAGACGCGGTCAAAGGTGACAGCGCCGTCTTCTGGCCACGATTCTGGAGGATCCACTGGGTCGACCTTGCCGCTTTCAGGAGGAAGCTCCGAGTAGTGCAAGACACGTTCGACTGCGTTCATGTTCTGTTCGCTCTGGGCAAATAGAGAAATCATCTCAGCTAGACCATTATGTCAGATATAAAATATGTGAAAGGTTGATATTGGCGGCTTACAGAACACCTGAGTCGCTTTGAAATAAAAGTCAGTCTCTGAGTTCGCAAATATCAGGGAAACAACATACCACTCAGGGTGTATGAGAGGACTACACTGATCTTGGAAGGGTTGACGGAGTTTCTGAATCCAGCTGCGAAAAGCCCAATACCAAGAACAAGTACGTTGGCGAAGAAGTCGAGACGAACAGCTAGCCATCGCTGCATGACAACAGTCATCAGATAGGCCCTATTTTCCATGTCCAGATTCTCTTGAGCAGCTTTTACAGAACGATCCTGATAGTTTGCCTGAGTTGTTACAGACTTCAAGAAGACGACGAATATTTCATACCTGGCGTCCGTACGCTCGTATTGTAGGTAGGCCTGTCAATGTTTCCGTATACGAGCCATACATGAATGATCGAAAGAGAGAGTCTAGGCGTTTGGCTTCCACGGAAGAACGTCTGTAATAAACCGACGCGGCATAGTAGAGTACAACCAAAGGGGGGAAGATGATTCCTAGATAAGGAAAGGCGTAAAAGACTAGCCCGACTGTCCCTATGACCGAAGAAAATGCAGAAAGAAACTAGCTAACTTGTAAGAACGTGATCTGTTACGGGAGGAAGTGGCAATATCTTCCTACCTGCATGAGTATTATGGGAAGCTGGGTATCGATGACTTCCTGGTCCTTCGATAAACGATTGACAATGCGCCCTAAAATTGAACAAGATTAGTTTTTTTGTCAACTTTCGCAATAGCTCTGAGATTAATACCCATAGGTGTTGTATCGAAGAAAGAGACCCGAGAGTGGAGTACACCGCCCAGAGCACCTTTATACAAATTCAAGCTGGCAAACAAGCCGATGATGCTAAATTGACATTAATAAGGAGATGATATAGCCATTGGATTGAATTCCTCACATAAACGCATAAGTGAGTAGGAAGCTAAGAGCCGCTGCGGATGCACCTAAATGAATATGAATGAGGATATAATTTGACGTGCCGTAAAGAAATCAAAATCTTACCGAGACCAGCGTATACTGCCATGTAGTCGCCTTGCGTGAAATTGTGGATTGTTTCTCCTGTCCAGAAACCCAAGAATAATGTTGTGGCGACTATTGGAAGAAGTGAGTATGCCGTCGTATTCGTCAAGATTGGAGGGTAACTAACCGTTGTTCGCTTGCGTGAGTAGCAACAGTAGTAATATTACAGGGGCCCAAATTATGCCTCCAGCATTCTCAAGATACTTCGAATACACTCTCCATGAAACAGCTCCGGTCATCCTCTCTTCGGCTTGCATAAGAGCCGCATCCAATTCTGCTTTGTCAGAGCTTCCTTCCTTGACCTCCTGTGAAGCGCGTCCTTTCGTCTGAGTCAAACTATGCTGGCCTTCAGTGTTCCCATATTCCTCAATAAGACGGGTAAACATCCCGCTTTGAGACATGAGTTCCTGGAGAAGAGTGCGATTAGCAGAGGACCACGTGGCATACGCATGGATGATGCAACTCACAGAGTAGGTACCCTGTTCAACAATTTTACCATTGTCGACGACGTATATGAAGTCCGTGCGGTCCAGTACGTGAAGTGAATGTGTGACTAGGATCCGTGTTCGCTTTGCAAATGGTCCTTCAAGGATACAGTCTTCTAAGATCTTTTTACCGACATACGAATCAAGTGCCGACAGAGGATCATCGAGAAGCACGACATCTGCTGTGGAGTATGCTGCCCGAGCCAGGGACACGCGGGCCTGTTGCCAGCAATCAGTACCGGGAAGATCAGTTCCAGTGATTATGCAAGTACCTTCTGTCCTCCTGGAGGAGAAAAGTCAACGACGGAACCTCGTACAGATTTCTTTGGATGGACTTACCGCTGAGGTTGATTCCCTTTTCCCCAATCTCAGTCCGATCTGCCTGTGGGAGGATTTCCAGGTCATGTTCCAGGCTACAGGTCCGAATGATCTCTGAGAACCTTTAAGAGACTACGATGAGACTTTGAAAGTGGTCATGCAATCAAAACATACCTGTCAACATCGTCCTTTTGGCCGAAAAGGATGTTTTCTCGCAAAGTTGCGTTCTTTATCCATGGGTTTTGCGGAACGTAAGCCATGGTGCCGCCGAAGACGACCTTGGACGACAGTGAGAACGATGTGGATAAATTTAAAAAAATCGACGGCCTCTCACCTCTCCTCTGGTTCGCTTCATTTCACCAATCAATGCTTGCAAAATTGAGCTCTACGACGTAGGTCAAACCCGTGAAAAAAAATTCACAGAATAATTGAACTCACTTTCCCAGAGCCAACTCGACCGACAATGGCAACAAAATCGCCCTTGCGTATTTCTAAATGAAGATCTTCAAGACAGAATGGCTTCTCTTCAGGTGCTTCAGGTGATGTTCCTGGTTCGGCTTGAACCTCCGCCTTCTCAGACGTTTCCGTTCCAGGCACCTCGACTTTCTTCTTCTTCGCGGCCTTTTCCTTCTTTTTCTGTTCTTTCTTCTCCTTTGCAGCTTTGATTTTCGCTTGAGGATCATCTTTGCTTTCCGCTTCCTTCGCTTTTGGCTTTTCTAACTTGACGACATTTTCCCATTCAAAGCTCGCGTTGACCTTCACAGCGAGGGATTGCGATGGCTCGATGCGATAGGGATCTCCGAGTTCCTCTGCTGTCAAGAACTCGGATAGACGTCCCAGAGAAACGAGAGCATCTGACAATCCGGATAGAGAAAATGGAATAAGAAGCAACGGGACACGAATCACCTGCGTAATATAAGTAAGTACGCGCATTCTCATATCCATTACTTTTAGGTTGCTTACATTGAAAAGCTGCAACGAAGTGAATATAATAGCGATGTTCAAGTCGTGCTTTGTCAAAGCGTAGGTGATCTGCAGCAATGTCAGCTTTGACTCAATCAAATTCAGAAAGACGTACGAATGAAAGAATAGCAGCCAGTTCCGGAGTAAAACTGAACATGGCAACCAACAGAGCCATAGCAAATCTACAAAAAAGACAGTTGAGCGCTCGCCGTACTCGTAGATAAAGATATGACGCACGAAGCCTTCCTAATCCTTTTGATCTCCTCTCGTCTGAAGCCGATGATGCGGCTGGTATAGAACGCTTCCCAGCCATAGACCTTTATCAATCGGATACCTTGCATGACCTCCGTCGTCAATCGGACTCTTTTATCAGTGATTTTGACGCCTTTCTTCGTTTGGTTCATCATGATCGCCACCAGGATCCCTTGCACGGGCAGAGAGAGAATAAGAACCCCCAAACCCACTAGAGCAGAATAACCCAGCTAGAAAAGAGGAAGTAAGTAAAGGAAGTGGCTGAGTGACTCTGCAACGTACCGTGCCAATGAGCAGTCCTATTCCAAGGATTAACTAGAAAAAACCCATCAACAGGAAGTTTTCTGCACTTCTCTTATACTTACTTGGACAGGCGCTGCCCATAGACTTGTACAAAAAATTATGAGCAACGTCACAAAAATCCCAGCACGACGGACTTACTAGGGGCCAAGCCACGCAAAAGAGTCTAATCGAGCGACATCCGTCGAAATGAGAGTAGTGATCTTCCCAACAGTATGTTCAGCACGGGATTTTCCTGAAAGGCGCAAAGACTTTCTGAAAATCGCCCCAGTGATCTACCAATCACATAAATTACTAGGAGCTGTAGAATAAGAAATTACTTACACCTGTCCGGAGATACAAGCCCGTCGTCATTCCGCCTGGTTTCAACTTTCAGTCAGAATCCAATACATGAGCCAGAAAACCTACTGATCATGTAGTGGTTGGACATCTGTCTTTGAATCAAAAGGGTGATACATTGTAGGAAAGATGAGTTGACCTACCACGCTAGCAGCCTCTTGCATGACGAACAGAGCAAACGCTAAGCCAATACCATATCCAACTCCACGAGGAGGTTTGAAGCCAGCCGCTGTCGCCTCGTCTTTCTCAGATGCAGAGAGACGAGAGAACACGAAAGACTCGGTAAGCCAAGTGATCAGCACCTTATTCACTAGAGGAGTGGTCGTCCGCAGAGTGTCTACATAGGTCGATGAGCAAGACGAAGAAAAGAGAAATGTCTGAATCATCACTGACCAGATGCAACGAGCAACAAGCTCGAAAACCATATCCTTTTCTTAAAGCTTTGCAAGAGAGCTTTGAAGAGGGATTCGTCGTACGCAGGAGCAGTGGGAGGGGAGGCCGTTTCTGGAGCGCCGCCCTCCTTTGCTTCCTTCTCTGATTCGCTTGTTTGCGTAGTCGAGTCTTCTCCACCGTCGCGCATGTGGCGAGGCCGCTTCTGTGGAGGACATCTGGCAAAATAATTTTGTTCTACGATGTCCGTAAGCACGCCAGTATGCCTGGTTTCCGGAAGTTCCCAAAAGTCTGGAGAAATCCACGGTCAACTATGTTGTCTTTTACACATGGGCTAATCCACGCTCACCATCCTTTTCCAGCGGTCGCGAGAATCCGACGTTCAGAAATGAACCCAGCCAATGAAATGACAGGCGTGAAAGCCATCTAAGGTGAAATAATCATCAAAATGAAAGTAACAAGTATAAAATGGCTTGACACTCACGATGCACTCGCCTCGGGCAACACTTTCCCTTTTCCGAACCCTGGAGGCGCAGGCGGAGGATAAAACAGGTTCTTGAGTCGCATCGCAGCACGGAAAGCACCTATTCAAGGTCCAATCCCGTGTTTAAAGCTTGAGCGTCCTTTGAGTCCTGCACGACAGCCTACAACGTTAACCAATTCATGTATTTAAGCACTTTGTGTTACGGACGAAAAAAGACCATAAGGGACCGAGGCCGCAGTGGAAAGGAGATATGAGTCACTTCGGCTCAATGCCAGATGATCGCCGCTGTCACCACCTGGACGATGGGAACATGGAGAACTCCACTGTGCCGGCTCTCATGCGTAGCTGCTGTCAACTATTTTTGAAGGAAGTCGAGTAGATGATTGTTCGCTTTTGTGGTAGTTGAATGAGCGCACGAGGGATCCATCGGATTGGCATCTACTATAAACGCGTCGAACAGGCACCCGCTGACCTGTCGAGGATCAAACACTACTAGTTAGCGGCATCGTCGGTGTCGGATTGCGTGTTCTTCTTGACCTGGGGCAAAAACCAACAAAGTCTATTGCACATAGCGAATCCTATTAACCAAAACCAGATACCCAATTAAATAATTTGCCTTCTCATAGATCCCGGATGATAAATGTCTAGTGGGAACTCTACTCATGCGTCAGTTGACGTTTGCACTTGGAGCAACAACATGCGAAGAACCAGTCCTGCTCAAGCTGGCGACTTCGTTCCTTCGGATCCGGACAGTCTTCATCTATGTAACTGATGCACATCTCTTCCCCGGGGAGAATGTCTCTGAGCGCACGGAACTGAATTGCTCGTCCCACCCGGTCTTTCTTGAGGTTTGGGGAACAATCTAAAGACGACGATTAACACGACGAAAACGGAGAAAGCAGACTCAAGAACTCACCGTGATTAAAATAGGATCCGGAAACATACGCAGCCCAGCCCAACATCTCACTTCCTTCCTCTTCTGAAGCCATATCCCAAATCCCAAATACATTTCCGTGGTCTCGCGCCATGAGAGCCCTTGCAGCCAACGAAGTTGACAAGACGCTCTTCAACCTATCCGCGATGCGTATCAGGGGCATCGATGTTCCCTCTGGTGTTGCCGAGCCACTACGCATCACGTTCTTCCTTGTAGCCAGGGAGGCTACCAGATGCCGCAGGAAACGGTATAGCCGTATACGTGAAGCCAAAGTGTAAGGTTTAACCTTGATCATTGCCAACTCGTTGTCCTGGAGCTCCATGAGGTCTGCCCACCTCCCCGCACTAACACAATATCCTTCTGCACCGACGACGACGCGATCCAAAGACGGGAAAGCAGGGTTGGCTTCCTCCATGACTTTATGCACTAAGCCATCGAGCACAAATCGTGCTGTGTCCAACTCGTATTCTGAAAGCTCTTCAGTCCACCCTCTCCCGGGAGGAGACTGTTCTGCGGCCAACCATGTTTTCTCGATGAATTCTGCCGTAACGTCCGCAGCTGTGATATCTTCCAGAGGGTCCACAGTGGGCTTCACGTCCTTGCCCATCTGCAAGAGCATTCTCTCGAAGGCTCCATTGATTTCCCCCCACCATCCTATACCCTGGCCCGCAACAAGTTCATAATCTTGAACGAAAGCATCCTTGCATTCCTCCGAACAGAACCACACCCCGCCAGCACCTCGACTGTTCTCGCCCAATTTGATGCTCCATTTCCTCTTCCCGCTCTCAAAGGCGTAGGCAAAACACGTGGCACAGACCTCCCGTCTAAACTTCCAGAAAATGACAGTGGCATAAGGGCCTGAACATAGCAGGACTGGTGATCCCTTGGGTATGAATCTGCGAGCAAAGGCACCTCTTCCTCCGTATGGCGTCGGTAGGATATCGTAGGGCGCCAGGGACATCTAACTTGCTATACCGTCGTGGCGAGAGTCGTGGCAGCTGCTCGCAGAGTTGGATGACAGCGCCATTGATTACGAGTACTAGCGAAATAAATTTCCGGAGGAAAAAAACTGTATGCTGGCGATCATGAACGTGTGCGGGTGAAAAGGAACGCGAGCGGCACGGAACAACCTGCCGGATTGTTTCGGTTAGATAATGTAACATAAGTAAGTGATTAGATAACATGTGTACTCTACTTGCCCTTTTGGGCAAGAAACAAACAGAGCAAACGAACACGCGCAGTGCGTCGATGACTTCTTGCTACAAGTCTCTATTGAAGAATACTCTTTCGTTTCTCTTAAATGAGTAACCCAATCCCCGCTCGAGGATCTTTTAATGTCGCCACAAGGCCGTCGACGATAGCTGAACTCGCGGAAAAGGTTCGGATGATTGTCAAAACATTGGATGATAGCAGGGACTTCGAGCACTACCTGAGGCAAACACACAGACATCATCGAAAATGGAAGGACTTTGCACAAATAGGAGATATAGAGAATGCTTTTGTCGAGCTCGGACGAGCAGCCACCTTCGTTTTGGAGAAGTTGCCTACACACAGGGACTACTCGACTTTCCTGGACGAGAATCAGAGGCACAATTTAGTGTTGGTGCGTGCATGATTCAGTCGGTCTTTCGTTTTTTCTGGGTGACTGACGCCACATCCCTGCAGAATGGACAAGTTATGCTCGACAATATGACAGCCCTGAAACTCCGGATAGTAGATCGATACAACAAATGGCTTTCTGAACATCCTGACCACGCTGATCATGAACGGACACCGAGTGCTCAAAATCAATGTAAACCTGATGTAGTCCTGCGTCAGCAGGAGGTGGAGAAAGAGCAACACAGGTTAATAGAAGAGGAGGCTACGATGTGGAAACCACAACGTCACCAGATGGAGGAAGCAGAGAAGTCTCGTCGGGATGAATCTCCGCAGTGAGTCGATGACTTCTTGCTACAAGTCTCTGTTGAAGACATACTCTTCGTTTCTCTTAAATGAGTAACCCAACTCCCGCTCGAGGATCTTTCAATGTCGCCGCAAGGCCGTCGACGATAGCTGAACTCGCGGAAAAGGTCGCCATGATTGAAACATGGGATGATAGCAGGGACTTCGAGCACTACCTGAGGCAAGCACACAGACATCATCGAAAATGGAAGGACTTTGCACAAATAGGCGATATAGAGAATGCTTTTGTCGAGCTCGAACGAGCAGCCACCTTCGTTTTGGAGAAGTTGCCTACACACAGGGACTACTCGATTTTTCTGGACGAGAATCAAAGGCACTGTTTAACATTGGTGCGTGCATGATTCAGTCGGTCTTTCGTTTCTTCTGGGTGACTGACGCAACATCCCAGTAGAATGGACAAGTTATGCTCGACAATATGTCCGCCCTGAAACTCCGGATAGTAGATCGATACGACAAATGGCTTTCTGAACATCCTGACCACGCTGATCAGGAACGGACACCGAGTGCTCAAAATCAATGTAAACCTGATGTAGTCCTGCGTCAGCAGAAGGCGGAGAAAGAGCAACACAGGTTAATAGAAGAGGAGGCTACGATGTGGAAATTACAACGCCAGCAAAGGGAGGAAGCAGAGGGGGGTCGTCGGGATGAATCTCCGCTTCTTAAGACGCCGTCTTCCATTGTGGACTCTTTGTGTGCGACTTGTGGGTCCAGCGTTGGAAGTGTTTCTCCCTTGTCGATCGACATTCGTGATGACTCAGGCTCCGGAAGCCCTATTGATTCAATTAATGTTCGACTCGGAGAACCTCCGGGTCTGTGGAGGAATTATCCTACTGCTCAGGCGCAAGTGTACCCTCCAATCATAGGACCGAACTACCCTTATCAACCACCAGTGCCACAACTGTGTTGTTATGCCTGCATTTCACGCGGAACCTTGATGGCTCCGTCAAATGCATACTACAATTCAGGAAATGTGTACGAAACGACGGTCGAGAACGTTGGAAATGGTGAGCTCGCGACATAGTCTTCCGCTTGCTGAAAGTGGTTGACCTATCTGGTTTAGTGACCTTGAATTACCACTATTATCTAAATGGCCTTATGAGTGACCCTCCAATGGAAGACGAAGTTTACTCTGAAAATTCATCTGATGCTCATGACCAGAAGCACGACACCGTTATCAGCAACACATCCTGGAGGAATACAATTTGAAATATCGCGATTCATGACGGCCCAGCGCCTGGCAATCCCTGCGGTACGCAACGTCGTGTGTCCATTTATATATGTGATTTTGATATGCCTTGCTCAATGTGATAAAGATGTAGTGAATAGATGGAAAAAATCCATATCTTTAAACCATAAATTCTCTCAGTGTTCAGACGTCCGTGTGATATACGTATACGAGCTTTATGCCCGTCGTTACGCGCCGAGGCTGCGCCCCTGGACCCCCTGGCGCTTTGCGCCTCTCTCAACCGTCTATCTTACGTACATCTTGCTCGTTTCATAAAAGTCGTTCTTAATCACGTTGTAGCTTGTCTATAGATTTCTTATGAAGTAGTATTTTGGACTTCTTGTTTCTACCTGTTCAGTTTTCTAAGTTTCTTTGCACTGCACGGCCAGCATCTTTCTCGAATGTCGACGGCTGGCTTTGAACTTCAACTAGCGTCGTAGGGTCTTTCAATCAATCTTGGTAGAAGTTAGCAGTCGAGATTTAAGTCATTGATCTCCTTGAACATGGCAGAAAACAACCTGAATATATCTAAAGTACACAGGGTGTCACCGCCAGAAGTACAATACTTAGCAAACGACTCTGGCTCTAGTCCATAAAAAACCGTGCTCTGACCACTATCTAACATAGTAGTCGAAGAAAGGATTCAACTTGAAAAAATTAGTAAAGGCTAAAAAGTTCAACGGCAATAAAATGAGTGACTATAAATTATTAGTAATAAGTTTCAGAAGGAGCAAATGAAGAGACGACGCCAATGGAAGGGATCGAGGTCCCGAAAGCACTGGAGGACGCAACCGATCCAGTGGGGAATGCCTCGCTGGATGACGCAGCAGATCCAATACTAGCACTGGAGGACGCCTGTGGGAAGCCTGCGCTGGAAGATGCGCGGTGGTGGTGGGCTACAGCGCTTGACGACGCTTGTGGGAATCCAAAGCTGGAAGATGCCTGTTGGAATCCGATGCTGGAGGAGGCCTGTTCGAATCCGATGCTGGAGGACGCTTGTTCTGGAAACCCGACGCTGGAAGAGGCCTCCGGGAAACAAGCGCTAGACGAGGCTTGAGCTGGGAACCCAGCGCTTGAGGAAGCCTCGGGGAAAGCGGCGCTGGACGATGCTTGAGGGAAGCCAAAGCTCGAGGACGCTTGCTCAGGGAATCCAACGCTCGAGGAAGCCTCGGGGAAAGCGCTGGAAGATGCCTGAGAGAAGCCAAAGCTTGAGGAAGCTTGCTCGGGGAATCCAACGCTCGAAGAAGCTTCGGGGAGAGCGGCGCTCGAAGAAGCTTCGGGGAGAGCGGCACTCGAAGATGCTTGAGAGAAGCCAAAGCTCGACGACGCCTGGACGATGTAGTAAGCAGCGCTGGAAGATGCTTGCGGGAAGCCAATGCTAGATAAAACTTGGGTTGGGAAGCCGAAGCTGGAAGAGGCTTGAGGGAAGCAAGCGATAGACGATGCTTGGGGGAAACCAGCACTGGACGAAGCATCTGGGAACTCAGCACTCGACGATGCTTCTGGGAAACCAGCACTGGATGATGCTTGAGGGAATCCAAAGCTTGACGACGCTACTGGGAAGCCGGCACTGGAGGATGCTTGAGGGAAATCTGCACTGGATGACGCTTGCGGGAAACCAAAGCTTGAAGATGCTTCCTCTGGGAACCCGACGCTAGAGGATGCCTGCGCGGGGAAGCCAATGCTCGCAGACGCTTGGTACCCAGCGCTTGACGATCCCTCGGAGAAGCCCAGGCTGGACGAGGCAACCGCACCGTATGGAACAGATGTGGGTGCCGCAAAGCTGAAGGAAGCGCTGGAAGGGTATGGGCTATAATAAACATGAGAACAGGAAAAGATTTGGTATATTACAGCGGTGCATACCGTGCCAGGACAAGGTTTCCATGCCCAACTGTCACAATCAAGGCGACGAAGGAAGAAGTAATGGAAATAGTGTGCATCGGAGTACTGCTAGATTGGTAGAAAGAAATAAAAAAAGAAGGATAACTGGGATGTAGAATACTGAGGTTAATGTGCGGTTTTTATATTTCAGACGAATAACGTACAGCATAAATCTTGGAGATCCTGTAGAACAGCCATTGGTCAATACACGGACTGTTGACGCCTAAGCTTGAAAAATGGATGCTCCAAAACTAAATTTAGCGCCTGTCATTCGTATCAGTATGAGGTAGAACTTGTCCGCCATGGCCTGTCATCCGGAAGGAGTTGCGATACCTGCTTGTAACAATTTCGCCTGATATGCGCAAAGTGTCTGCCGGTGATTAAAGCCAATGGTCGTATATCCTCCCAACTAACGGTCATCGTTGGCCACCTGAGGATACCAAGAAAGAAGAATACACTGCCGTGACTTTCAATTGCACTGCAGTGAGAGAAACATGCCTTGCCATGGCGTTAAAGATGCTGATCAGACTGCTGATTGCCTCCTATGATGTCTTCCTTGCACTGACTGAAAAACGGGATCCCGGATACATCACTATCGAAAAACAAAACTTTATTAGCTCATCCGCAGTCTTCCTATGATTCGGAATTTACGACGAAAAACCCTTACCACGCGTATGTGACATCTTTGAGTGCCGAGGACCGCCCAACGCACCATGGAAACCGGTTTGTAGTTTGTGCCATTGACGCCCACATGCGGGTTACAACATGTTGCAACAAGTTGTACAAGGGTAACAGCAGTTAACCATAAGAAGACGCCTGCATATGATGGGGGTCAATCATCGCCCGTCGGCATATTCCGATCACTGATTGTGATGTACTCGAGTACAATCATTCCGTTATGCCGAAGTCGGACTTGTTGTTAAACAGTTTGGCGGTTCAACGCTCAACGTTCAACGTTCAGCCCTCAACGTTTAATTCGCAAGTCATTTTGGTCAGTTTGTATGATTTGAAATCGGACGGGGTACAAAGTACTTGTCACAGAAATAATATAAGATCACACCGCCTACGTATCAACTAATACAACATGACCAAGCTAATTCTACAACAAGGCTTCAAGGGAACTTGAAAATGGATGCTATGTTTTTATAGTAAAGGTTTATGAGAAGAGTACCATATGAAATTACTCAGACTAGAAAAGAATGTGAAAAGGAAGATATGAGTATTTCCAAACCTCAACACAATCTACTATTGTCTTCGTATCTAGCCTTCCTAAACATCCTCGAAAATGTTCTTTAAACGCGAGTGGGGTATGGCTCAGCAACGCTTACTGGTCCAGAAGGAAACGCTGCGCTAGATACAGGTCCAGACGGGAAGATCACACTGGACACTGGCCCTGATGGAAAGACCGCGCTGGATACTGGTCCGGATGGGAAGACTACGCTGGAGACGGGCCCTGACGGAAAGACCACGCTAGAGACAGGACCGGATGGGAAGGCCACGCTGGAGACGCGGCCTGAAGGGAAGGCTGCACTGGATGGAGCTACAGACAAGGGGCCTGATGGAAAAACGGCGCTCGAAGGTGCGACCGAGACTGGTCCCGAGGGGAATGCAACACTGGAGGGTGCTGCAGAGACGGGCCCGGAGGGGAATACGGCACTCGAAACTGGACCGGATGGGCATACGTATACAACGCTACTTGGAGCCGCAGAGGGTCTGACGGTGCTGACTGGTCCAGAAGGGAAAACAACACTGGAAGCTGGGCCGGAAGGGAACACGACGCTGCTTGGAGCTTCCGAGGGCCTGACGGTGTTGACTGGTCCAGATGGGAAAACAACGCTGGAAACGGGACCAGAAGGATGGATGACGGTCATCGGTCCTGAAGGGAAGAGGACGCTGGATGGGGACGCGAATGCTGAGCTGGTTCCTCCGGCAGGCCTACGATAAATAGTTGAGTATAACCAATTATGAAAAGCATTTTTAAAGTCGTCATACCTTGCATGCACAAGCGCATCGGGACCCAAAGCCACGAGAACAGCAATTAAAGCAGAGAGGTTGGTGAAATGCATTGGTTTGCGATTGAGGTAACTTGTGAGTGCTTTGGATGGCTCGAACGATTGAGTGGTGAGGAGAAAGCCACACCATATCCTGACTTTATACTATTGCTGAGCGGCCATAGACAACCGTCGAGGTATGTTCATCGTATGCTAACAGACACTGTCTCAAACGCCAAGTTGTTTACGATTCCCTCAAAAAGTTGATGCGGTAGCCGTCATGCAATGTTTGGGAACTCACCAGCAGGCAGAAAATGTTTGCCATTAGTAATTACACAAGGCGGGAACGGTGCATAGCATTGTCCTACGTAGATGTTGACATGCGCACATTGTACAGGTAAGTATGATCTAGTTGTGGCGCCTACAGATCCTTTGAAATAAAAAGACTGAATGCTAAACTTCCCTTCAGCTATAGGCAGTACTTGTTTTGTAAATGCGGGCAGATTAAACAAACTCACCCAGGCCCAACTAACTGAGGATGCACCTACAACCCCTAAGATTGTAATTCAATGTCATTCTTACAGATAATCTGAGGATTTTCATGTTCGTCATACCCGTCGTGTCTGTCAGGTAGACTGCGGTTTGATGTTGCAGATCAGCGACCTCGCTACTACACAGCGTTTCCAAGGCGAAAGTGGTGGAGCTGAACATTCTTGCTTAGTGCAGGACATTTTACTCACGAACTATACGGACTCCTACGCAGTTGGAGTGCAATATTATCATAAAGATTAAGGGTTAAATCGTCCGCAGTAGTTGATATCACTAACGAAGATGTAGGTTCTTTTGGAATTGGACATACGACCCCATCAACGGCAAGCAGTGCCGGCTCGAGGAATCGGCACCAGGTTCCATAATCTCCACTCTGCCAAATAATTCAAAGACCAGGTACGACTCAAATACCGATGAGACCCATTATACCTGAGATATGCCAGTCTGGTACCAAGGAAACAAGTAGTCGCAATACGAGTAATTGTATCGACATGCAGTCTCTCCCTTTCTTGAACCCCATACCTGATGAGTCTCTTTCTCCATGTGCCATTTATTTGAGAAATGGGAAAACAACCATCGTTCCAAGACGCCGCAAGAGTACTTTCTTTACAATCCACGGCCTTTTATCGCCTAGCACGCATCATTGAAGCAGCTGCGGAAAGCTCATGGGGTATACGAAGTTGATACGAGGGGTGCCATTCCGCAGCATCTAGTACGCAAGTTACGAGTATGCGCGACGCATGTACGGCCAGCCTTCTCCGAGTATACGGGTCATTTTTTTTGGAAAGCGTTGCGCTGTAAAGGCAATGCAAGATCCTCTGAATATCCGATTCGTCAGCTTGCATCAGACAACATCAGGTACCAGCGACCATACATACATACACCTGTGGGCTCCCTGCTTGCAGCAGCATTGAAAACCTAGAAAGATCGAACGTTCGACACGGTCAAAAGTTCAATATCAGTCTTACGGTGCGAAGTAGTACTGGCCTTTAATCCTGTGAGCTGGTTCACAGCCTGAACCGGCAGCAACCTCGCGAGTCGATAAGGCCTGGGAATCACAACGCAGGCACAACAAGACGCCTCAATACACGTTTTCTTACACATAGTAGCTCCCAATTCTGCCGCCATGCTATCTCATTTTCTCACCGTTGTAGTCTTATACGCGCACAACGCCACATTGCTAGCACGCGGTCCTTCCTGATGGGGCTGACAGAAGTGTATTTCAACAAGCCATGATTGAAAACACGTTGGCATGGATCTAATCTTATCTGCTTCCCTTCCCTCCGTCCCGAAAACGGGCGCGGAACTACCAGCTTATTCTTTCCTTGGACTATGTTGCGCACAGTCTGTCTTACACTTACACCACAACCTCTCGAGATAGTGCCTTTTGCACGAGGCAGCCTCCGCCACCGTGCGGAATGTGCGCGTTATTTGTATTGTAAGCTGGAGCCTACGAGGCTGGAGCGCGCCAGGGCTTGTTCATGAGGTGATCAAACCCTGATACACGTATTTCACATCCCAAGTTCCGCGGAAGAATAACTCTCTTTATTATCATTTACCAGCACAAGAACATGTTCGCCGTTAACATAGCGGATTTGGTATCCTATTAGTACAGCATGAAGCAGATAACAAAGCATACACATCGACATACGACCCGGTTCGTCCTAGTATCATCCATATCCTAATCACCTAGACCGATCACGAACAGCCAGACTCCAGATGTCAGGCCCTCGAGCACACGCAAACACGCCGTGTCTACGTACGTACGAACGCAGGTAATTCAAAGTCCACGATCCCTTCCCACATTCACCACAAATAGCCTCGTCTATCTTCGAACCTCTTATATGAGCAAAGCTCGAACAGCGAACGAGGTTTATTAAGCTATCAAGCCTTGTGTTATCAATGTGCCACTCCCCGGCGAAGAGCTTTGTATCACGGGCATCCCAAGCTCATGAAAAGCTATCCTTGTCAAATGGCCCAATGAGAAGGACCCAGCCCAAGTCTATCCCGGACGAAGAACCCGTTATTAAGGACCCAGAAGGGCCCCTTATCTCATGCGAAGGCGGCGAACACTCACCATGAACAAGTCGATGAATTCATAAAGCCGGAATTATATTTGAAGTTGTCTTCAGGGATCATAAAATAGTACAACGGCATTCGAGAGGGTGCCCGAAGCTTCAATTGATTATTCACCTTCGACTTCTTATCATCAGCTTAATATGCCAAAACACACCCCTTCTTCTCAGTGGCTCGTGGGACTTATGGCTGTTTATGTATGTTATGATCGTGGGCCTGCAGATTATCTTTGATAGGGAAGTCAATAGACAGACTGCAGCAGCTTCGTCGATGGTTCTTAGTATGAAACACTTCCACACGGATTGCACATCGCTCGCACGATTTGCGGCACAGTCTACCTAGCTCATATCTAGCGACAAAATTACTCATTAATGGCAGCAAAAAACGACGAGTTCAACGCATTTCTTCCAAAAAATCCAGAAAGGCGGAGTTTCCAAAAATTCGGGGTACGGGGATCGAACCCCGAGCTGCCGCGATCTAGTATGAGAGGCGGCAATGTTAGCCGTTACACCATACCCGACTATATAATTAGCTTGCCGTTACAGTATTTCATACCCAGCGCACCTTCAGGCGACTTCTTCTGCGACATTGAAG